>OX438773.1:8021609-8652899 GCA_949316455.1 Acleris holmiana | reverse complement strand
TACAAGTTATCCGAATCTTTAAGGTAGTAAATTAATTAACTCGTTTAAGACAAACGTTGCTTTTTTGTTTCCCGGAATAGGCCTCGAATTCCCTTTCCCAAACAACTTGAAAACTTTTACGGGCAAATAAGTGTATAATGAGTACGTGCTAAGGCTTTAATTTTAATTAAAGATCGAGGGAAGAATTGAATGACAAATTACGACGTGGTGGGAAAGTTTCATTCTGGTAAAGTTGCGGGGGTGTCTTGGCTGTGCAGTTAGACGGCAAATGAGCTCGTTCCCCACGGCGCCGGCTCATTAGGAGCCATCCACGAGGGCGGCCGTGGTCGCTTGCACAACCAGTAACTCATCTCCTGCGGAATTATGTAACAATACCTTTTACTCGTGCACGTTCACGAAACAATAACTTTGTACTCGTTTTAATGTGTTCGCTATTATGAAAGTGTGCATTCATTCATTTATATTTTTGGCTAGGTGTAAAAAGTAAGTGTCAACCCCTTAGTAAGTGGCACTTGACTCTTACAAAAATTTGCGCTTTATTTTATAAATGAATTACTTAATCAAAAAATCGTTTTCACAAACCGTATTTTTTTTTAAAGACCTATCTAAAGACACCCTACACTATGGGGTACATGAAAAAAAAAAAATATTCCCACGTTACTTGTAGGGGAGGTACCCAAAAAAATAAACAAGATTTTATTTTACCACTTTGTTGGCGTGACTAATATGTATAGGTATTCATGCCAAATTTCTAGTACTACGATTCTCTGAGCTAGGCTGCGGACGGACAGGCGGACGGACGGACATGGCGAAACTATAAGGGTTAAGGGTTCCTAGTTTGACTACGGAACCCTAAAAATCGGCCTTTACACGGCGTAACTGAATAATAAATGTCACAGCCGTCACTACTCAAAATATGCCTAAAGTAACTAAAGTCCGTATTAATAAACTGATCTCGAATGCAATGCTTGTCTCAAGATGCGTAAAAGATGACAATTTTCTATGTCTTGACGTTTAATTTGACGTATCTTGTGAAGGGCATCTCAACCAAGATGAGTTTATTAATACGACCCTAAGAGCAACGAGACGAGACTGATATTGTACGACCTATTATGAGTATAGACCATTTCTTGCACGCACAAAGGTAAACAATGAAATTAGACGAAACTTTTTTCGGGGGTTAGCTCCCTTGCATTTTAATGAAGCGTTTTTTTCCTGTCAACCTCTACGTGATGGGGTTTATTCATGGGGTACCTAATACCCATCAATAAGTACCTATCTAAGTATAAATAAGGAACCTATGAATCGGTATTTAAAAGTGTTTTTTTTTTTTTCATAACATGAATATTTACAACCTACGTAATGCGACTAGGAAATCAGAAATAACATAATCTTATGAAGTTCAACGTAATTATAGCAATTAAGTAGTCTGATTTGTATATAAGTATAAAAAACACTTTTATCTCTATTTAATTTAACGCTCCTATATGTACATGTTGTACGAGTATACATTAAGCTAAACATTAAATACAGATTTTTGTTACGTTAAGTGCTGGGCTAGTCGAATAATGGTTTATTTTTATTTAAAATTCTTAAAGATTTTTATATATTATATGTTGGGTACTCGTTTTTTAACAGTGTGTCTCTCCTGGATACCTATACGTTTATATGTATATTTGTGGGGTCATGGCAGTGGGCATTTAAAAATAAATTCATCAAAAATCAAATTAAAAGCAATGGTTTTTTATAATATTTTTTTATCCGTCTTCGGATCCCAAATAACACTATTCATATAAAAGCCAATAATATATGTATCATCAAAAACAACTTGAGAGCAACAATTGAGTCATAAATATGCAATTTTCGAAGAAGATGTGTGTCTCTCCACCGTTCAAGACCATAATTCTGCAATAATGGAATATATTTGAAAATAACACTAACTTGATTCTATTAATGTCAGTTATTGAAACATTCCGTTTAAGAACATAATTATTATTCTAAGGTAGGTACAGTCAAGGATATAAATATGTATACACTTTAGTACCTTGTCTATTTAACGTCATGTTTCAACTGCCATATGAAATTGTCACAGCGATTAAAGTGACAAGGTACTAAAGTGTATACATATTTATGACCTTGACTGTACATAAATAAGGCTGGGACGCGGAAGCAATGTTAAAACGTATTCAATTCGGCACTTTTGGGGAATTGCACCGTTCCTCGAGCACGAACATTTTATTAACTGAATGACGTTAACGTATACGTCATATCGAGGAAGAGTGTATAACAACCGGAGCCCCCGTCCGATCCGTATTTAATATTTGGTACTAATAATAATAGTAATATTTGGTAGTAATCTGACAGATATTGTTTTTCGTATCGTGATCAAGTATAGTACCTAAAGGTGAAGTATACGAAAAATAATGTATGGAATAGTGCTCATAGCACAAAACGGCAGAGAGATTCAGAGAAAGTATACTACACGTTTTCGAATAGTAAAGGGAAAAGCTATTACTGAACCAACGAATTATTTTATATTTATTTATAAATATTATTGTCCATGTACAGTCGAAGACACTGTTAACTGTACATTTACAATCGAACATAAACCTTATCACATCGTGTTAAAGTCTATGGGTGTTCAGTTAACAGTGTCTTCGTGTGTACCATGTTTCCGACACACAAGGAATATTAAAACCCACCTCAACTTGCAACAGCTAACCAGGAATTACCAACTGGTTCCGAACTTGCTCCAGCTTATCGGCAAAACAAACAAGCCAGCTGGACTTTACCAGTTGCCAACTATTATCCCCTAGAACACAGGGCTTAAGATAAACCAAAACACGAAATTCCTGTCTTATTATAACTGTTTAAGTTCAAATGTTGTAACGTTGAAGTTGTGTTTTTTCAGCTCCGTACTTTTTCATTAAAACTTATTAACGTCGATTTAATTGTAAATTTATAAGTACTTAATAATTTATACCATTGTACCTACCTACTTAAGATAAATAACATTTAGTTAATCTATCTTCAGTTTTAACTTGTTTAACATATTTAACCATTTGCCTGAACATATTAAATCACTAGATGGGATTAGATTTAAAACAAAGCTCAAAAAATGGCTAGCAAATTAAAAGTTTCTACAATTTAAATGAATATTTCAGATAACAGCCTTAATATAATTATTTGCTTTAATATTGTACGCCCGAAATGGGCATACAGTTGGACCCTTTATATGATGTTACCTAATGTACACAGTTTCTGATAATAAATGAATCTTATCTTATCTTATCTTGTGCTCTCGGTAAGCAAATATTCATGCAACGTTATTATAGCAACGTTAGTTGTATTACATTTTTCTTACTAATTAATGCAACAAGCAATGTATCACACATTGCGCCAATTAAATTACAGCCTCTACGTAACAGTCATGTCATGAATTACGGTTCGCTATTAGTTTACTTCGCCAATGAAAGCCAAAAATAAAGATCATTAATTTATTCCGTTTTAAATTAAAATACTTATCAATCGTTGCAGTTGACTCGCCTGAGATAGGTACTTATTTTCCACATTTCGTCCTTTCACTTGGATACAGGTCATACAGGCAATATTGACGACCGATACACGCTCTCACAGTTCGTAAATTCGTTTTATAATAGGAAGTTGCATGGGTTACATTGCTCCTAAGACAAACTTGAAAAAAATCACCATGCTTCAATAATAAAAGTTACTAACAAAATATCTTTCTCACGTGATTTGTATGATCGTTAACTACGTCTGGGGGCTCATTATGGCCGTGTTTATCGCGTGACTAAACGTGGATAAAACATCCTTCACTTTCTAATGAGTACAGTGCGAGAGTGACGGATGCTTTATCCACCGCGATAAACGCGACCATAATACGGGCCCTGGATATAATATAAGCCCGTATGAAATTCACACGCTGCATAATAATATTTCAAGGTTAACTAAGTTAACTAAAGAAATAGTAACTATAAGAAAAGAGTCAAACCTCCTTCAAGGGTGGCGGTTATATCAGCTCTTGGTTCGGGCCCGTCACTGCTTCGGCCCGGTGAGGTCGCGTCGGGCAGAGGAACCTCCTCTTCAGAACTATCTGCTGGGTCCAGGACGTTCCTCTCGCTAGCATTACTGTTCCCTTCGTTGCCAATTTCAGCGTAAGTCCCGCTATCACTGCCGTTCTGAGTCGACCACCTGACTGGCGATTCGAGTTTACCGTTTGCATGATTCTCCTTATTGTCATCGTCTGAAACTAAGCACATATGTTCAAATACACATAAAGTATTCTAAAATACAGTGCAGTAGCTGTTGAAAAACAAACTAGTTCGGGTAAAGCCGATTATGACTAACATAGGAGCGAGTGAACGAGAAGTTCAAACCCGAACGTCCTTTTGAGAGCTATAGCAATGTAGGTACCGTTATATTTATGAGGCAAATCGAAGTTACACGTAATTGATACTTAAAACATAAGGATTCTCGACAAAACATCCGTAAATAAAACAACAAAAGGCAAAAACAAATGAATACAGTCTTGATTTTGTTTATTTATGCAAAGTGTTTGTGGCCAGTTCAATTGATTCAGGCTGTTTATTAAAAGGCTTTTGACGTGGGACTGTAGATACCTACATACAACAAAAATAAAGCTCTCGTTCTCGGTATGCTTTTAGATCATTCATTTCAAAAGCTTCGCTCTGAAACATTTGTTTTTAACTTGTGAAAGAACTCTGTGACCGTTTTTGGAAGTGATCGTTTTTGTTATGCATTCGTAAAAAAAACATGGGAATAATAATAATAAAAAATTATATATTATTTTTTAAGAAAAGAACATTAATTAAATATACCTATAAACGGATTATCTTTTCCATTTCTAATGGACAGCCTCGCTCCTCTGTTAAGCGTGGCTTCTCTGTCGCCGTTGAGGGAGCTGTTAAGGGGTTTGTCGAGGGTGCCCATGAGCAGCCGGCGCTCGGGCGGCACCGGGCGCTCCAGGTCTGCGCCGAAGACCGAGCTGGCGGGCGTGATGAGCGGGTCGGCGGGCTCGGGCTCCGCCTCCGCCTCCACCCGCGCACCCACCGATACCTGCTCGTCCACCATCTTGCGGAGTTTCGCCTGTTAAGAAAAAAAAGTGTAGCTATAGAGTTTTTAAGCCACTGGCAAACGAAACTTGTCAAAAAATATCCAACCACCAAACACAAGAGTTCAGCAATCACAACAGCAACCAACAGTTGGTCGACCATATAAAAACGAGTGGATTTGATTAATTTAATTTTAGTATAAATAACTATCAGGGGACAATATTACACAAATTGACCTAGTTCCAAACTAAGCTCTAGGCTTGTACTATGGGTACTAGACAACTATAAACATACTATATATAGAAAACATCCAATACTAAGGAACAAATATTCGCGCTCATCACACAAATATCTACCCTTACCGGGATTTCAACCCAGGACTGCTGGCTTCGGAGACAGGGTCCTCCCAACTAGGCCAACGTAATCGTAGGTCGTGTATTTCGGTGGTTTCTGGTATGGGGACCGTTTAAGAATTATTTATCATACTGAGCTCCTAATATTACTCGTTTAATAGGTATATATGTAACTGAAGAAAAACAACGCACACCTTGGGTACGGAACTCTCATAATGCAGTAATAGTTGTGAAAGAGTTTCAGCAGCCAATAGAACTGTTAGCGCGCTAAATCGATGACGAAAGATGAGGACTGTTTCCTAGGTATTTTATATATACCTAGTCCCTATCACTTTTATCACAGGTTATTTCTAAGTAATAGCAATGTACAAGAATATTGGACTACTGCGCCGCAATGAAGTTTTGAGCTGGTTGGTAGTACCTATGCACAATGGCGCCGGAGACTAGAGACCTTGGGAGGATTGCGCGCAAGCCTGTCATTTATGCTTAAAAGCGACCCATCACATAATTATTATGATAAGACCCGTCTAACAATAAGCACAATACGCCAGTATAAAAGCCTGGCATGTAAATACATAATTCGGTGGCTCCCTATTCATAGCATTAATGAATTATCAGATGCTTTATGAAAGCGAGTTTGCTTCGTGAGCTCCGCATTAACCGCCACATTTCTCGGGCCGACGATGCCTTATCTCTGCCTATTAATCTAAGCAATGAATGCCCTCTATTTAGTTAATTCACCTGCTACCGTTTGACGTAATGGCCGCTTGGGCCGTGTTTAATAGCTGCGTTTTATGAATGTGTAAGTGACGCTTCCTGCAGCTGATTTCCTGGTTAATTTGTTGCTGGTTAACAACTATAACAACAGTTATTACGAAATGTAAAGTTATCATGTTTTGGACGGTGACCCATCATTTATCGAATTTCACTTCATCGATTGTTTTATTTCATCGAACGCTATGTTCTACTGAAACCGCGATATTTGCAGTATATCTTAAACCTAAATTACGAGCATAGGTTAGGTTAGACTTGTGACTACCACAAAACAACTCATACGCTATGCGGCGAGAAATGACTTTCTATAAAATGAAAATTCTGCGAATTGAAATGATACGCTCGTTGAAAGGTATTCCGATAAAATACTCTCGCGGTCTAATAATACGGGTCAGAGTGCGATTTTCATACAAGTGAGGCTATTTCGAAGCCTTGGTTCCTGGTCAGGGGTTGTTTTAAGCGAGGCTTAATGATGGATACTCCGAGGTTCAATAGAGGAGGTCAAAAAGTTCTTTATATATATAACTGATCGCACAATTAGTTAACACCACAGCGAGAGTTTGGGTCAGCATTTGGATATCCTTCCATTTTGAGTGCGCCAAAGTTCATATAATATTCATTTTTAACTGGTAAATAAGGTTAGGTTAGGTTTGTTTTATAAACGTCCTAAAATCAGAAAGGTTTCAGTAAGAATCACTTTAGGAGTTGCGATGATTATAATTTTCAAATTATAAACAAAAAAAGTATGAGGGAAAAAATATGAAGAGTGATTATTATGAAAACAAATCGGTAGTAAAACAAAAATAAGAATAAGAATTTTATGTGAGCCAATATGGACCCTTACATTTTATTGCCATTTTAGATGTTTTTCTGAACATGCACAATTCCGGCGTTAGCCGCAGATTCAATCAGTTGGGTATCCTAGGCACTCTGGAAGTCCTGTATCGATGCTTCGCGTATCCATCATCAGATTTCACTAAAAGCATCCCCTGGCGAGGAACCAATTAACGCTTCGAAATAGCCCCTTTAGTATGAAAAACGCACTCTGACCCGTGTTATTTGACCGCGAAAGTAATAGCTACTTGTTTTGGACAATTGTGTAGCGTTAGACGTCGGCTAATCAATGTAAGACCTGGTGATGATTGGCTGGTCAAACCTGTTCAAATCCTTTAATTGCTTGCTTGCCTTAACTACTTGTATAGGCCCGCTGGACATGTATTCGCCATTAGTATAACGGCATAACCACAAATTAGTATCGCTAATCAATACGTCCGTTCAAACCGTATAAGAGCACATTTCAGCCCAGCCTTCTCTAACAATCATATCCAACACATAATCTTACTTTAGTCTTCTATCAAATAAGTACATGGAGTTCCGAAATAAATAATGACTAGTTATACTTAGTTCCATTGCGGTTTGCATTTCAGCAAACTCAGTAATATATGTATATTAAAATCCAGTTTAAATATACGTTAATGCAGTTTAGATCCGATACACTCGGACTTTTAAGAAATACTCACTCCGGAAAACAACGCGGTAGACATGTAAACTAGTTAAGTCTACCTGCTCGATCTTGGTGGGAACACTGTCGTGCCCTCATATTTTACAAAAGTGAATTCGTACTATATTTTCTGTTTCATTTCACACCTTAACCTTTTCCCGACTTTACCCACACAAATAAAGTATTCAGACAAGGTCCCAACTATTGGATTATCTAAGCCTCCCGTGGACTCGACACCCCAGGCGCCTGCCAGCCGCTCGTCACCGGCAGCCAACTTCCGCAAAACTAAGACAAGTCTAGTCACGCAACGGCACCCACGCAAATTTATCGACCACCGATTCCGTACTATAAGTAGGTACTATAGCGAGTTAGTTACGTAAGGATGAACGAGAGGTATTTTTACAAAACAGCCGAACTTTGGCCATGAATACTTATGATCCCTATAAGGCCCTCTTTTTCCACTAGCCTAGCATTGTGCTTTAGCTGTGCGTAAATCAATCGCAAATATTAGTTACGTACATCTAATTGTCTAACTGCTTATTGTGTTAAGCGATAGTTCTCACTTTAGTTGTTTCTTCTATATAAATAAATATCACGGGACAATGTCACACAAATTGACCTAGTCCCAAACTAAGCTCTAGGCTTGACTATGGATACTAGACAACAATAAACTTACTTATAGAGAGAAATATATACTTAAATACATAGAAAACATCCAAGACTCAGGAACAAATACTCGTGCTCATCACACAAATATCGGCCCTATAATATCACTTCATTTGACCATTATCTAATAGATCCTCTAGGCATGTCCCGCGTATGTGAGCGACTCTTAAACTACATTGCCAAGGGGTAACAGTGGGCTAGTGAAAGAGTAATTCATTGTTTGTTAATGTCTTGCCTGTATTTAAACATTGGCCAACTAGAATGATCCTGGCAGCTCACCTGGGCGTCACCTAGTATCCGGCGCACTAGCGCCATCAGGCCGCCGTGGCACGCGCTGTCATGCTAGCCCCCGCCGCCCCGCCGCCGCATGGTCCCCTCACTCCCTCCAGCCAGCACTCTTCACCCAAACCAGATTCAAAGTATTCTACTTTGTTCCAGCACCCTTTGTTCGTACGGTGATCTTGTGACAGCTAGACAACTCTCTTGAAATTTGTTCGTTTTCGTCTATTCTGAAACAAAGAAATGATTGTTGTAAGCACAGACATTTTAGACACGACTGTATTTATGATTATTTTAAATGTGATCAAAGGAAGTACTCTGCAGAAACAATAGAGCTCTGTTTATTTTTGCACGCCACCGGACATTAGTCCATTATGGCGTTTTTACGACTTCATTTTCATGATATTCAGAGATTTATTTAAAGCCTTCTGGGAAACAATGCCGATCGCGTATTTATTGACAATAAAAGGGCAATTCTGACGAAACCACACAATGGCCACGCTGTACAACACCAAATGGAGCTGTGCTGTAGGTGTTTTTGTTTATTCTTTCATACAAATGGCAGATGAGACCACTTTTTAATGGTATTTAACATTGTACAGTCAAGGGCATAAATATGGTAACTCATCATCATCACTTCATCGAATGCATCATTTCATCGAACGCTTTTTTCTGCTGAAATCATACTGTTTGCAGGGTATCTTAAAAATGTATTACATGTGTTAGGTTAGGTTATTATGTTTAAGATACCCTGAAAACATTTCAGCAGAAAATAGCGTTCAATGAAATGAAATTCGATGAAATAATACATTCGATGAAAGGTGTTTCGATGAAATGATAGACACCCCCATATATACGTTCCCAAGACGTCAAAAATATCTATACACCTTTATGCCAGTGGAAATAAGCTCCGTGTGTCCATATATTTGACGCGATGTCTGTATAGATAGTAATGCCCTTGACTGTACCTACCTTGATTCTCTGTTTCAATAAATATTTGATGCTGCAAAATTACATCATGTACCTACCTACCTTCTAACTGATTTACTATTCTGCAAAGTGAAAATTCTGCTAAGATTGAATTAGCAAAAATATAGTTGCTAAAATTGGTTTGGGAATTTTGCCTAAACACCAGACTTCCCTTTTAACATTGCTCTTTAAAGTGACTCACTTACGTGTACTTTATAATAACAGTGACCGTTCCAATATTGTTTGATTAATAGAGTTGAATCTCCACAAAACCCTCGACACACTTCAGTGATGAGCTATGCATAGGCGGCCGGTTTTGCCCTCAGTTGCTAAGCAAACTTTACTTACGTAATCGACCCTGTTACGAAAATTGCTAGGACGGACTCCGTTTTTTTTAAATTTAAGAGCGTTATCCTGACGAATATAGTCTGTGCAAACAGTTTTATGCGGTAATTTGCGAAGAGACGGCGCGCGGTTCCAGTTATTGGCCGCAAAATTGATTAAAATTCCAGCTGCGTAAGGGAGTCATCCACTTTTTTATTAGATTGCGTTCACGGTGAGAGCCGCTTCAGTAAATTTCTATTTTTACTGTGATTTAGTTTAACTCGTAGTTTATTTCGTATTTGATCACATTATTTTAAAAATCTTGGGGTTTTACTTTTTAATATTTGATAACAATAAAAGTTTCGAGTTCGAAGTTAAATCAATATCACTTTATTGATTTAACTTCGAACTATTAAAATCCATTCCTTTTTCTCCCTAACATTCGACACGTGACGAATGCAAGGCATCAGCGTAATTGCTGTTTCATTAAAAAGCTCCGCACATCTTCAAAGATTTGCATAAAAAGGTTCCGGGGGTCGGAGCAAAGCCTCTCGCTTCGGTTACAACTAAGCCAATTTATAAATGTCGACTTCTGAGGAGAACCTCATGCAGATCGGATCAGTCAAAAGTTCACGATCAATTTGTGTACCTATTTAAATCCACACTCGAATGACACGAAATAATTTATGTACCCACCACTATTTAACCCATAACTTGGCAGTGTGCACCACAGGATACATACCATAATGTTCACTTTTTGTTTTTTTTTTGGATTGATATTTTTTTATACTGGTTCGAAATCAAATAGGGTTTGAATTCAAACTTTTTTAATTTTTGACAATTTAACAAAAAAAAACAATGATAAAGAGGGTAAATTGGCTACTGGTTTTATGTAAAATACGAGGGCTGTTTGATAAGTACCTGTTTTCGAAATGTATTAATACCACTGACCGAAAATACGTCCGTTTTAAACAATGTTTCAAAGGCGGGATTTTTAAAAAAAAAACAGCTTTTGTTGGTTTTTTTCTCATTTGACGGCGAATAACTGAAAGCGTGAATTTAAAAATGTTAAAATGGAGGAAGGACTGTATCGGTAATTAAATTATTGTTTTTGGAATGAAGAACATTGTGTTGAAATAAAAGTAAGAATGCAAATGGTTTACCATGAATGTGCTCCTTCTATGACAACCGTCAGATATTGGAATATCGAGTTTAAGCCGAGTAGAACAACCGTCTTTGATTTGGATCGCCCAGGCCGCCCAATTGAGGTGACTACAGACGATATGGTTAAGAAAATTTAAAATATCGTTTCAGCCGACCGCCGAATTAAACTTCGAGAAATCGTTGATGCTGTAAACGTATCAATCGAGCGGGTATAAAACATATTAGACGAAAAATTGGGTATGAAGAAAGTATCGGCGAGGTGGGTGCCGCATTTACCTACTCACGGAGGAGCTAAAACGGAACCGACTGACTACTTCGGAGCAGTGTTAGGCCGTGTTCAAACGTAACCCCGAAGGAGTTTCTGCGTCGTTTCGTGACCGTAGACGAAACGTATGTTCACCACTGTAGTGGAATAGAAAATGGAAAGAGCAGTCGTAGCAGTGGATTTTACCAGGTGAACCTGCTCCAAAGAAAGCATTAACCGTCCTGGCTGGAAAGGTCATAGTGACCGTTTTTTGGGTTCGCAGAAAAGGGGAAAACGATAAAAGGGTGATGGCGCCAGTAATGGACAAGAACATTGACTTACATATTACTTCGTATGGACTGGCCTCCAGAACAAAAAATCTTGAGAACTAAATGGTTCTCAATCTATGGTTTTGGCACTATTTAGTGACAGTGCAGTGACGTTTTAACCTCGGGCCAAGACGGTCTTGCTTTTAAACGTCTAAAATGTCATATTGTGTCATCAATAAGTTTCAGATTATACTACAGAAGAATGGAGTTAGTTTTTTCCGGTAAGCATTATTAAGTAATGTAATACTCAAAAACCATTTTTTCAGGCATTCTTAATATCACTACATAGTATAAAACAAAGTCGCTTCCCGCTGTCTGTCCGTATGTATGCTTAGATGTTTAAAACTACGCAACGGATTTTGATGAGGTTTTTTTAAATAGATAGAGTGATTCAAGAGGAAGGTTTATATTATGTATAATATTTAAACCCGGAGCGAACCGACTTGCTTGATTACCCGTCTACGTTACGTAGTATGGTAACGCGTGTCTAACGCACTCAATCAGCGCCATTCTAGTTGGCCTGATTTAAATCAGATTAAAAATAACGCGATACTATAACATAATACATACATACATAATGACATGTCACGCCTTCATTCCCAGAGTGGGGTAGGCAAAGCTACAGAATTACCAACAACTCTAAAAGTACTTGTTGATAATAATATAATATACCCACATATAATATACACGATATACCCGCCAAGCAACAGTATTCATATTGTTGTGTTCCGACGTGGGGATAAGACAACCGGTGAAATTACTTGCATATAGGCATTCCATCTTAGTCCTCAGGGTTGGCAACGCATTTGAGGTTTTAGAATTATAGTCATGAGGGTCTCAGATTCCGCTTACCAATAGGTGGCCTAGTGCTCGTGTGCCTTCTAATTCACATAAAAAAACCTTGTAATAGGTTTACGGGGGAAAAAAAGTTGGGAAAAAAATAATGTTAACAGTTCTATACGACTGATGGGAAACTTGAAGTGCTTTTAGTTCTATAGAACAAATAGCACATTTGTTTCAATATTTCTACCATGGGATAGTTGAAAAAAATGTTACCAGTTCCGTGACCTCACTGTTCCATAGGACTGATGGGAAACTTGAAGTACTTCTAGTTCTATAGACGGGAATAACACATTTTTTGTCTCAATATCATGGAACAGTTGAGAATGTTAACAGTTTGACGTCACAGTACCATAGAACTGATGGGGAAATTGAAGTACTTCCAGTTCTATAGAACTAATATTAAATTTTTTAGGGTTAGTCAAACAAGGAAACCTTATAGTTTCGCCATGTCCATCCGTCCGTCCATCCGCAGCCTAGCGCAGAGACTCTTAGTTACTAGAAAGCTATAATTTGGCATGAGTATACATATATATTAGTCACGCCAACAAAGTAGTACATTGAAATAATAAAAAAAAAAAATTAGGGTACCTCCCCAAACATTTAACGTTGGGATGTATTTTTTTTTGTCGTCTATCCATCGTGTTGGGTATCGTTATAAATATTGTGGGTTTGTGAAAACAATATTTCGATCACGGGATCCGTTTATGAAATATTAAGCTTTAAAGCGCTAATTTTTGGTAGAGTCAAGTGTGTGTGTCGTTTAAATGGTTGTACGTTATTTTACAGACAGAAGTTGTTTAGAATTTCATTTCTTGTAAAAATAATCTCGTATTATCATTTCATAGAATAGTCAATTTATAGAATAATTACTTTGAAGACATTTAAATCATCGATTTTTATTTCAAATCAATTTCAATGTTTCTTTTTTCATATCATATAATAGCAAATTACATATTCTTTGTTCTGATATTATTTAGTTAATATATAACTTAATAACAATAAAATCATTTTACGGTGTACGTTATTTTACAGACAGAAGTTGTTTAGAATTTCATGTCATGTAAATTTTTTCTCGTATTATCATTGCAATTTTTTTCGCACAGTTTATTCAAGAGATGTAAAAAAAAAAACCTCGAAGGCAAGGCGGGAGCTTGCTTCGCTTCGCTCCCGCTTTAGCCTTCTAACCTAACCTATTCAAGTCGGTTCTGCCCAGAGAGGTCATGGTCGCTCACTCATATTTATACCACACTTATAGTATTTAGCTTATAACCCTTATACTTAAAGATAATTTGTATTATGTGGTAATTGATTTTGTTATTATTGGTGTACCCTTACTCTTCAAATAGTAATTTCGTAGAATAGTGTTTCACAAAAATTATTCACAGAATATTGAGTTTCCCACGACTTTGTATACTGTTTTCGTTGGTGTCCTCTTCTTTTACAGAACATTATTTCATAGAACGTATTACTTCGCAGAATTTTCATTACTTAGAAATCTAATTTCTGCTGTTACCTTATTGTTTTCAGATTATCTTAAGCATGGGTTACGTAGGTTAGGTTAGACCTGTGACCATTAAAAACAATCTGGAAACAATAAGCTTTCAGCAGAAATTAGCTTTCTAAGTAATGAAAATTCTACGAAGTGATACGGTCTATGAAAAAATATTCTGTAAAAGAAGGTATCGTTAAAAAGTAATTATATTGTTTGATAGGTCTGTTCAATGAAAAAAAAATATTATAAAATTCATTGAATTGATTTTCTGTGGAATTTGTTTCTTTCAAGTAAATAGTTCTAAAAAAAATATATTCGAAATAAAAATATAAGACCCGAATAGTATATGAAACATTTTCTGTGAAACAAAATTCTGTAAATTTTCTGTCTGTAAAACAAGGGGACACCCGTTTAAATAAATCTTTCCGCAATTGACAGAGAAACAAATGAACATACATAAAAATATATATACATCCAGTGGAACATGGAACCTTCTCCATTTTTTAAGTCGGTTATAGATACTCGTACAGATTTTAAGATTCTGAAACTTCCGATGTCTTTGATGTCGCCTCAATATCGGATACAAAATATCCCACGTAAATGGATGCTTGATATTCTAGATTTTAGATTAACAATATACAACGTATCAACAATGCACAAGATACAAACTTGGTTTTAATTTACAGAGAACCAATATCAGTGTGGTGGATGCGCCGGGTCGAGTCGAGAGGGTGTCGCGGCGGAACATGAGGCGGGCGCGGTCCCGTGTCTACATTCAGGTTAAACTCCAGCCTGCCTAACTTACGTAAGTTCAGCTCGGCTCGTTATTACAGCCTTTGAATACTTCATGCTTTAATTAAAACGCAGGACGGGTTTTATATATCGTCTCATACGCCGCAGCGGCGTAACATTTAAATTAGAAGGGTTTTCAGCGATTAGTAAAACTATTCGTTGTGGAAGATAAAATGGGGTTACGTTGCTTGATTTATAAGTTAAAGTCAGTTGATTGACGATTATAAAATAAAACTTGCCATGCTCTCAATTATAAAAAAAGATCAAGTAAGTCGAAATGACTATTTTGAAAAATAATTGGACCTTGTTTTTATTTGGAGATACCTACGTTAAGTTTAGGTTCTCATGCAAAATAAGATTAGCAATATTAGAACCTTTTACATTTTTTACTTTGAAAACTACTCGATTTTAATAATAAAGCAACACTACAGTAGCACTTGAATAGAATAAAATCAGCCTAATTCCAATTAAGTTTGCCGGAAATTACCAGCTAAAAGCATTTCAAGTAGGCTTACTTATAAAGGTTTTAATAAGGTTGTTGACATTTTCTTGGTCATAATTTGAATAATAATTACAATGAACCGTTGTTTTTTTTCTGTTATTAGTCACACAGGACCCTCTTCAAATTCTATCAGAAACATTATGTCTATCGTAAACAACCCGACTAGGACTACTTGCAGCCTCCGGCAATGAAACACGGATTTGTGTTTTATTTACTTTCCGCTTATAATAAAAGCAAAATGCTTAATTGAATTGCGCCGGTGTTCTTGTTTCTTCTGCAGGTCGTGCTGCACGTGAAAGCACTCAACATTTTTCAAGTACAGCAGTTTGCATATTTAATTAATGACAACTCTCTCTTTTTAAAAATTGGATTTAAAAAAGTACAATACAACTTTTGTAGTGTTAATCTTTTTAACTTTTATTTTGTACTGATACGGGCCCTTTTGCAAACATTTAAATCTTGTAAGTAGGTGTTTTTGTGCAATTATGTTTTTAATCACTGTCCTCAGGCTTCCTCTCGATGTTTTCCATTACGGTAAAACAATTGGGTAATCGACCGTTGGGATTCGAACTCGGTACCTTACCATCACGAGAATAAACGTTTGTTTATATTATATACGGCAATATAAAAACCAGTTAAATATACATAGGTGTATAATTATCACATTTACTCAACGTTATGATATATTTAAGTAGTTACTTAAAATATATTTTATCTTTTAACAACAGGCTTATCAAAGACAGTGTTCGAAAAACTCGTGCCAAAAATAACATATTCCACACATTCAAAATGTCCAAGAATCTATCATTATTATTATGCAATGTTCTGCGTTACGGTACATATACGCTATGAAATATCAAAATAATCAGGGACATTTAGATCTATAGATATTTTGATGTGTAGTTGCTTTTAACGTATCTCTATCCCCATTTAGTCCTCGACTTTTCTACGTCCGTATTTCCATTAATAAGATAATAGGCGTTAATTAACATGTGTTTAGGAAAAACTTTTTCCTTGTAAGAAAAAACGTTGGTCTAACTTCTTATTTAATTTGATAAAGACAGACACCTATCACGTTTTTCCTTTCTTAGAAATTTACTTTTTACTGCGATTTTCTTTCTCTAAAAGGGTAGGTACTTTAAGCTAAGTCGTTGAACAATTAATTAAATTAAACGCAAGCGCAGGTGACGAGAATTATCCGGGTCCATATTTACGGTTCAACTTGGACAAGTTAGGCCCAACTTCCGTACCTTCTAGTACGAGTAAGTGCCTACTCTATTGTAATGGCCTCATAAATACTTGAAGTTTAAATCTCGACACATTTGTTATTTTACCCGGCGCCACTATTTTGTTAGTTTCGTATCAAATTGGTTATGAGCATAATACTTAGTTTAATTGACCACGGCATTACAATATGTTCTGAACATTGTAATTGATGATGACATAGTCTTGGTGCCATTATTGGCAACAGCGATGCTTTAGAATTTGTGACGTCTATAGACTTCACAGATAATTCATTTGATGAAATTTAAATGGTAACAAATATAGTGAGCACCAAAATTATCTTTGAGACCCAAATTCAGAAAACGACCAGTAGTAAATAATTACGACAGTACCCAGTTTGTTTAACTGTTTAACTTAGTTGGGAACTCGCGATGACGCCGCGAATCGTCGCCAGCAGGCAACGGGTTGGGCAAGTTTTAACTCCTCAGAGCCTACACTGCTTTATCTCCTTCCTAAAAGTTCACTTATTAGGAACTGCGTATCATTTGACATATCATCATCATCATCAACATTTTCTTGCCCTTATCCCATTTACTTGGGGTCGTATTTATCTTTTGTCGTATCATTTGACATATAACAATGGAAAAAGGTAAAATTATCAATAATTCCAATTTGATTGCCTAAGTGAGTAGGTTATTTAGTACAGCCGGCCTTAACACCTTTGACAAATTAGTGCAGCAGTTCAAACATGATAGTGTTGGTAGGACCATCGTATCCTTTAACCTAACGCCAAGTAGCAGTGTTCACATTGATGTGTTCCGGTATGTGGATACACAACCGGTGAAAGTACTAACATAGAGGCATCTTGTCTTAGTCCCAGGGTTGGCAACGTATTTATGGGCTTAGGATTGCAATCTTTAGATTGTAGCTTTGAGAATGCCAATATCTAAGGGCCACAGATCCCTTTTAACATTAGGTGGCATATGTGCTTGTTTGTCCTCTTCATGCCATAAAGAAATCACGTTGAAAGTGACAAAACAATCAAGTGTACAATAAAGGAGTCGGCCCAGTACACCGGATTATACCAAGAACGTAACATGTCAGGCAAAAAAAAAATTGTACTGAAAAGTATGTGATTACACACCTACCTACACTTACCGTTCCATGCAAGACACGTTCCTACTCGTATTATGATCATGGTATGATCCGGTGGTGGGCAGACGCCTTAAGGACGACCGTACTTAGATATTAGAAAGTGTTATTAAGCCGAATGTTGCAGTCCTTGAGGAAGGATTCGTCCAGCAGTTTTTTTGATTACACGATTATTTACGAGTGTAATGTACACCGGAGACGCGGTAAGCCTAGTTTCTAGTGACCATGCTTACGATGCAAGCGTTCCGGGTTCGATTCTCAGTGAGGCAAAGTATTTGTGTGATAAACTCGAGTATTTGTTCCCGAGTCTTGGATGTTTACGATGTATTTAAGTATCAATTCGTATGTATTGTCAGTATCGTTGCCTAGTACCAATATTTCAAGCCTAGAGCTTAGTTTAGTACTAAGTAGGTCCATTTGTGTGAGATTGTCCTCTAATATTTATTTATTTGCCAGCAATCAAACATTGTTTCTTTTCTAAATAGCTACTTAAAGTAAATATAAAGCTTTGGGTAATACTATAACAAAGGCCCATTTTCTGAATCATTACCCAATCCTTTCAAAAGATGCTTCTCGATTACTACAGCTTTCCTTCATTCAGTGCTATTACCAAACAAATTTGAAGGGCTTAATATCGCGATTTCGTATTAAACAAAGTCTTCACAGTGAATATGGAGGATATATTTTCATCTTGCCGGAATAATGCTCAGCATTACAACCCGACCGCCTCCATTGTTTTCCGTAATAGAGATACGTATTGCGCCCGAGTGCGGAATACTAATATCTTGGCAAATAAAGATGCCGCCAATGACGTAAATATGAGAAAATGAACAGCACCTAGTAAGTATCATTCTCTTTGTTGCAAAACCGAATTGGGTCGGTCCTTACTTTGGGCTAACCACTAAAGCAGACACATGCCGCCCCGTGTTTTTACCTAGTGGAAAAGTTCAAGTAAAGCCGGTTCTAAATACGACTCCCCTTGGCTTCCTTAAGAGAACATCACCACAACAGTAAATTACTCACGAGGGAGTCAGGTCAGGTGCACGCGGCGTAAGCACCGCACGGCGACGGTGACTGATGAAGTAATTGAAAAGGTTCTGTTGGTATGGGGATATGTTAAGCCCTTGCATAATTAAGCATACAGACTTAGTTAAGTAGATTTTTGTAAAAAGTAATGTTTTTTTTACTAGGTTTTTCGCCAAGTCGTAGAAAGTGCTCGTTTTTCGTTTACAGGATCTAATTTTCTTTGTTTGTTGCCGGACATAAAAAGAGGTACCTAATACCAGTTCTACGTGCGTATTTGAGTAAGTATGTCTATCTGTGGCATCGTTGGCACTAAACCGATCAACTGTTTTTTTTTAAAGAAAGCTTGGTGTATCTGAGCCGTAGCTAGGTTTCAAGATTTCGGTTGAGCCGTTTAAAATGTATCAGTTCTGAAAGAAGGGTCAAGGGGGGGGGGGGGTATTTAATATTTTTTAATAACATCTTCGCGAACTTTCACTAGCTTAGCAATTTTGACTAAAGCTAAATTATTAACTTTACGATTGTAAAATGTATTTGAGGAGCGATTTTAGGAGCTATGAGTAACTATTTAATATTGTTCATCATCATCATCAGCATCTATTTGTTCAGTATTGAACATATGCCTCCCCAAAGATTCCTCCATTAATTCCTAGATGAAGTCTCTCTTCTTCACTTCCTGCCGGCTGTTGCCACAATGTCGTCGGGCCATCTAGCTTTACCAGGTCTACCAGGTTCTCGGCTGCCTGTTCTAGGCCTCCACCGGTCATCGTAAGAGATGCGTGGCCTACTGCCACTTGAAACGGGGAATCCGGTTTTCAACATCTGTTAATCCGGTCTCTAAGCAGACTACCTCGTTTTGTATCCTGTCCAGCAGGAGATCTGGAGCATC
Organism: Acleris holmiana; assembly: GCA_949316455.1. Taxonomy (NCBI): domain Eukaryota; kingdom Metazoa; phylum Arthropoda; class Insecta; order Lepidoptera; family Tortricidae; genus Acleris; species Acleris holmiana. The sequence goes on along the minus strand of OX438773.1, from coordinate 8,633,286 downwards.
GCTCTCTCCATTACTCTTTGGGCATCTTTAACCTTCCTCATAACGAAGTGGGTAATTGACCAGCTCAGTTTGGCCAGTATACGTTAGTTAAATGCTGGACGCTTTGGATTGACATGCCCGACTTAAAGATATTGCTCATATTCCCGGAATTGACCCATCCAAGCTGGATCCGCCATTTAATGTCCGATTCCCAGTCATTATCCATGGTGATGACTTGTCCCAACTATATATACTCCGACAACCACCACCAACAACTAATCTATGTAGTATCCTCGACGGGTCTGTTGGCCATCACTTTAATCTTGGAAATGTTCATGTTGTAACAAACGCGACTGCATACGACGGCTAAGGTAAAATCGTTAGCTGTAAGGCGACTGGAGTCTCGTCATAAATAACAATGCCATCAGCAAACCGTAAATGCGAAAGACAGTCTCCACTGATTTTGATTCCTTGTTCATTCCAATGTCAGGTTTTAAATACGTCTTTCAGTACGTGGGTAAAACAAATTGAAGACATATTTGTCCCCTGGCATATTCCCCTTTCTATTTTAATAGGCTTCGTTCTACAAGTTTCCTCATAAACATGGTAGATGCCTTTAAATTACTCAAATAAAATATTTATCCTGCGTGACATGAATACCTGATAAATATTACTAAACGTTTAAAATGTGCTTTTTGTGTTGAGAACAAATACTCGTATTACAATTAATCTGATACACCCTTTCCCGAATCAATTACTCCGACACGTGTTTTTCCCAAAATGGAGTATGTCTAAAAATATATTACCCATGAATTCTTGTGACCAGGCCGCTGCAAATAAATCAGGAGGGCAGGATAATTTGACACCGGCGTCAGATGTCCGCCCTCTGTCCTAGAGCCTGACTGATTGAGTGGTGACACCCGGTTTCCTGCTTATGGGGACTGTTTATCAGTGTTTGTTAGTACATTTGGTATTGCCATTCATATCAGACTCGTTTACTACAAAAGTGAGGGAGCCTAGTAATTAACTGACTCATACCCTCGTAGTCTTTCTACCAAAAATCGGATACGACGCCTTGGTACGCTATGCTACTCTAGTCTTGTACTTTGGCACAGAGTAAGTAAGTAAAATTCTTGGAATCCCATTGGGTTGTTTTGCTAATTCAACAAATGATACCTCTGTTCAAAATCAATTCTACATTGTGTAATAACTTTGGACGTACGCATAAACACATTTTTAAAATAAATGTTTTAAAAAACAAAAAACCGCCGGTAAAAACTCAAAAAATAACTTCTTTAAAAATTGTAGATACCTACCTAATTGGTTAGTTCTACTGAAGTCGGGTTTTTTTGTTCAAAATATTGTTTTTTAAAACATTTATTTTATTTTATACTTTGTAGTCCTACTTGTTAGTTGATATCAAACTTTAAGTTATTTCAAGCGCGCCGCAAGCAACGCCGCGGGAAAGTCGTACCTAGTCATATTTCAACAGGTAAATATTCTTCGTTGTAGTCGCTCAACTATCTTAATCGAGATATCTTATCGCCACCCTTGAAATAGGTACCGTTGAGGAGTTCCGGTGGCCATTTCTGCTCTTAATCACCAGTTCCACTTCATCAAATGATACTTTCTAAATTCAAATGCTAGACTTGTTACTAAAAATACTAAAATCACTTTATGTTTGCCTGCAATATTTGAGGAGTTCCCTCAATTCCACACTGATCCCCTCAGCAGATTCAGATTTGGTGACAATAGGACCTCGGAAGTATACTCTTTCAAACCTAAAAATATTTTTTGAAATCGGTCCACAATTGATGGAGTAATCGGTAACAATACATTTAAAAAAACATACATTGGAACGTATACCTCCTCCTTTTTTAAAGTCGGTTATAAATGTAAACTCGCTAACGTTACTCCTGTACGAATCTTATCTATCCTTGATCTATTGTCACCGAATTCTTCTGTCCTAAAAACTTAAATGTAAATAAACCATTAATCGGTAGGTAAGCAATATCAGCCTTCTCAAATACCTACCTACCTACTTAAACAATGCAATAATGCAATAATCTACAAACAGTATTATAATACACGCGGACTCATTAACTATTACCGTCTACTTACTTTAAAGTAACATAATATTCACGGGTAAAACAAAACGATAACCAGAAACTTACGTTACCGCAAACTATAATTAAGTTGTAACATTTTAATGAAGTAGCAAGTAGCAAGGTACCGCCGAAGTGAGGGCTGAAACCTGAAACAGAACTGCTCTGACACGTCGGCAGTAATACTTCAGCAGGTTATTCTATTACGCGCCAGTTCGGCGCACGACGCAACCAGCAATCATAACGTGATCCGTACGCTGCTCGTAGAGTTCTTTGTCAGACTCAGACCTACATCAGAGTTAGCGTCGAAGGATCGTTGGTGAGATCGTCGACGATGTGCTCCAGGGAATAACTACGCAAACAGAGACGACGTATAGCTAAAACTTCTCAGCTTTTGTTAATCTTATTTGTCCAATTATTAACATGGGGATAACAGGGGGATGTACACTCAGGTGCATAACTGTGTTGAAGAAAATAGTTGTCATCCATTAGATTTTTAATTAATATGTAAAAGTTCTGCTATTTGAAATTTTGCATATGTATTTATGGCTTTGTCAAAGTCGATGCCAAGCCCGATCCGTTTGGAGGCATTAGCTAGGTAAGTGAGGTGAAAAAGGAAGATTCACCTGGATGGTTACCAGGAACCACTACATTCGAATCTCTGTTACTCGTCACTCGAGACTAAAACTTCGAACTTCGATTTTTAAAGTAGGGCCTCTGTGTCAGGCGGATTCGCAACCAGTTAACGGAAGTACCACAGTGCCTAAAAAGTAAGGTGTTTAATCTATGACATCCGAGGCATGGACTGATCGAAGTTGGAGCAGATGCGTTTTGTAGTGGAGACCACAACACGGTATTGTAATTTAGGACGAGGTCTGTACGGCCACTGGCTAGCACAAGTTGTAGGTTCCCACTAGTCCCTTAGTGCGTCTTTATTGTAAAATACTAGCAACAAGAAAGCAGGAATTGGTTAAGGCAAGCAATCTGGTGCTAAATGGGTAGTCATAGTCATATATATTTATTGCGTTATGTTGTACACGAGGTGTTAGAAATACATTAGGTAGTTTCAACATAAACCCTGCAAGGGCACTGCAACAGGACACTTAATGCCTATTTAGAGACATTCGTAGGTAGGCAGAAGCTTGACCAACACTTTTCAAGTCACGTCCTGTTTTGTAATTATTGTAACTTTAACTTTTTGTTATTATATTGTAAAATTCAACATAAGTTATTGTCTAAATTGAAATGAATAATAATTGACTCTTACTTATAAAAAAATATTAAATTTAAAAAAATATCTATACACCGTGTTTTTTTTGATTTACGATAACTTTAAGGGCACGTTCTTCAAGTCAAATTAAGCTAATTTCCCGAAGACAGACATATGATAACTCGTACGGTTATAAAGATATTCAATTATTAAAATTAATCAGTTAATCACGTTAAACTAATGTAAAAGGCTCTTAATTGATACCTAACAATTTTCTTTTAATTACCTATTATGAGTAAAGAGTTTTCAATTGTTAGGTCGTGCACCTGTCAAGTGTTATCTTTACTTGTGTGTGTGTATGTCACGCTGACTTGACGTATTTGACACTAACTATGAGGTAACTCTAAAGACCCTTTTAGAATGATTGAAGACACAACATTTAATTACTTTGTTTTAAACATATTTTTTTTTTTTGCAATATTTTAAAATCTAATGTACCACGTAGTTTCTATACGTGTACCTAACAATATGCCGAAGTTATCGTAAATCAAAAAAAACACGGTGTATATTTCTTTATGTAAGTATGTTTATCGTCGCCTAGTACCCGTAGTACAAGCCTAGAGCTTAGTTTGGGACTAAATCAATTTGTGACATTGACCCATGATATTACGAGCAATTTATTTATTTATTTTTTAACTTGCCGAACGTTATTTTATTTACATGAATAATTATAATTATAAATCATTCCTGTTGGAATTCTTGTAGCAGTCGATGGCAACTTACATCACAATCACAACTCTGAGTGAGTGAGACAGGTTTTTAAAATAGATTTTCGACTCTTTTGCGGTGGTATTTCCATTAACGTAAGGACTCTGAAGCCACGTTCACATTTGTCTGACGTGTTGTGTCGTGATGCGTCAGAACAGTATCAGTTTCATACATTTAATATAGTTGCGTTCACATTTGTCTGACGCAGTGTGTTGTGATGGATGGTTTGTGTTGTGTCGCATCACATGCGATCCCGGTCCGCGTCAGAACGGGTGAGGTGCGGGGGGCGGTGCAGCGACACGACACAGCGCATCGGACTAGTGTGCACGCGCCAGTGCTGTGTTGTGACGCGTCAGAGCCGCACGAGAAGTATGGAGAGTATGGACGACGCGTCATAACACGTCAGATAAATGTGAACAGTAGCCATCACGACAGAGAGCATCACAACACAACACGTCAGACAAATGTGAACGCGGCTTTACACCCACGTGTAGGTGGCTGAAATTATACAGGATGTTAAGCGACTCCATTTATAATCATAAGGAGAAACAAAACAAAAATTAAGTGTACGTCTACCCTCTCAGCTCCTCCGCGACTGGTTAAGCAGCTCACGCCACATTGCCGTGTCGTTAAAAGGGCGTGTTCGAACAAAAGGGCTGTTTACGACAACGAGCCCCCGGCGAGCGAAGTGTGAACCGTATACCCGATGAATTGTTCCAGTTTCAAGCTTTTTAATTGAGACGTCTCGGGTGTGTTTTATTGCCTGAATTAAGCGTTTCCGTCTACCGTCGGAAAGTTAACTTACAGGTAGAATCAGCTTCGTAGTAGGAGACCACCATGAGCAGAGTTGTCCACTAACAACAACTGGCGTCAAGCCTAGCTTCTGCGAAATATGTGTTCTTAACAAGTTATCGATTATTCATGAATACGTTTAATATAATATACCACGAATTCGTCTACGGAGAGTCAGAACTTCCGTTCAAAGTACATATATAGTGAGCATCACCTTCATATTTGTAAAAAAGTCCAGAATATGTTTTTTAAGTAAGCGATCTTCATAAACAACTTTCATTTCATGACTTAAAACATCAAAACTGCCTAAGTTTTTTACTATTTATAATTTACCGCCTGTTTCACAATCGTCAAGTAAAGCATATCTGTTGAATAAATTTAGCCCATTCCCTCTTACACTTGAAAATAGAGCTGAGACCCATAGACATAATTTGAATTTTCAAATTTAAAATATTTTTTTTTAAATTTATTTGAAACAAAATTTACTTGTTGATTGTAAAACAGGCCCTAGTCATCTTATTACCAAATTTCCATACAAACATCCTTCTCTCGATGAAATCAATTAGGAGTATATTTTTCGAAGAATACCAATGTTGGAGGTTGTCTTTACAAGAGCAGGAAATACAAACCTCAGTAATACCGGGTGTTGCCTGTAATAGGAGCAAACACATTGAGGGATCGTCTCTACTCTATAAACATAGCAACATTTGTTGTACAACTTTTAAAAACGATGTAATTTATTATTTGGGTTTTTTTCGAACAAACTAAATAGTATTTTCAATGAACTCCATCCAATAAATAGTCTACTTGATATCTACTGTCAGCCTACAAACTTCGTAGTTTTCACAATACATTTCTTGCTTATACAATCTAAATTCATTAATATTTAGTTAACAATTAGGTTTTTTTTAAAGTTGTAGAATAATGTTGTTACGTTTGTGGTGTGGACACGATCTCTCAATTTGTTGCTCCTATTACAGGCAACACCTGGTATATCGCTCTATAACTTTATCATTTGGACAATAAGTAATATGTACACGGAAGAGATGAGCAATATAATAAATACGAACAATGTCTCGACTGCACAGCGTCTTCTACATGCCTCCGTGCCGTTTAAATTATTTTCCGCGACTAGGACACTACCGGAAACGTCAGCCAATAAATATCACGTCACAATGTCTCAGTAATAAGCAGGTAGCATAAATCTTTGTCACACTTAACTGAAGCTTCCTACAGCCATGTTTTCATTTGGCTCGTATCGTATCTCGGATACGTGTACGTATCATCTAATATATAAAATTCTCGTGTCACGTTGTACGTTATTGAACTCCTCCGAAACGGCTGGACCGATTTTAATAATTTTTTGTGTGTATATCGGGTAGGTCTGAGAATCGGCCAACAACTATTTTTCAAACCGAAAAAAAAAAAAAAAAAAAAAATTGCAGCGGGCGAAGCCGCTGGCGGGTCGCTAGTAATATTATATAAAGTTCAAAACACGTAATGGGTCATAAAACATAATAGTTTTATTTTAGAAACCGTATTTTTTTCAGGATTGTTAAAAAACAAACCCAACCTAGCTAGCTAATTACTACGTCAGTAAGAACGTTTTCGCCACATCCGAGAAATTAGGGGACGAGAATTTCGAAAGGCGATGACAGTCGTAATAATAGTATATTGACCGCTCAAACTAATTGTACGTACTACGTCCACTGATACGGTTACCAGTCGCTATAAAAATATTGGGACATCTATACTTCTATAGAATGTTCCAAATTATATGAACTCGCCTCCATTGTAAAAGGCGTTATTATCGAAATCGCATATAACTTAGAATTTTAAAGGAAAACTATCACGACTAAGTAGACATCATTGGTTCTTGAGATAGCGATTAAAGTGTTTAATATTAAAATCATCTAAGACGGCACCAAAGGACTTTAAATAGAAAATTAGTTATTACTTGTTGATTTTATGCTTGTAGTAAGTACTTATCGGCTTCGAAACCGTACTCTTAGCATGGTCATGATCAAGACCCGTTTTTTTTTAAATATAGAGTTGGTAAAATAAAATACATATTCATTATAAGTAACATTATATTGACGACATTATCCAAACAGCAGTTGGGTTTTAAAAACTTGCTTTTTAGTTTGAACGATTACATTTTTCACTTGGTGAATTTTATGTGTATTAATAAAATGTTCAATTAGCTCACTCAAACCACCTGCAACCTAAACTGACACTAAAGTAAAATTCTTCTTTAATCCCGAGGAACAAATGAATTCAATCTATCCAGTAACATTATTCTATCCAACAGACGTTTGATAACCGTTATTAAATAGTTCCAGACTCTGGCTTAATTTCGATGGAATTCAGAGTTAGGACTTTATTGACGTCGGCAGCGATGTTAATTTTCAACGTAAACCTCGGCACCTCTGCTATTCCCTAACGCGACAGACAGACTAACCCCTTATATGGGTATTAATTTTAATTATGATTACAATAATAGACAACCAATAGGGCAACCATCCCTCTTTTACCCTTCACCGAAATACCTACATTCAGTAATGTGTTCAGTGGAGAACCTAATGAAAGTAACTAAATTATCAGAGTTTCACTTTATCCGTTTATCAATATCATTTAACAATATTCCTTTGGTCTATTGGTTCTTGGTAGGTAGGTTACTCAAGCTAATTTCGCTCCAAATTTAATACAACTAGATTCAAGTTTAGTCATTAAAACGTAACAAAAAAGGAATAAAGCCGTTTACAATTACAATACTAGTAAGGATCGGCCGGGACTGGGCCAAAGAAAACACAGGCTAATCTGATTATAAGATTTATATGATATACACCGTGTTTTTTTTGATTTACGATAACTTCGGCATATTGTTAGGTACACGTATAGAAACTACGCGGTACATTAGATTTTAAAATATTGCAAAAAAAAAAAAAATGTTTAGAACAAAGTAATTAAATGTTGTGTCTTCAATCATTCTAAAAGGGTCTTTAGAGTTAACTCATAGTTAGTGTCAAATACGTCAAGTCAGCGTGACATACACACACACAAGTAAAGATAACACTTGACAGGTGCACGACCTAACAATTGAAAACTCTTTACTCATAATAGGTAATTAAAAGAAAATTGTTAGGTATCAATTAAGAGCCTTTTACATTAGTTTAACGTGATTAACTGATTAATTTTAATAATTGAATATCTTTATAACCGTACGAGTTATCATATGTCTGTCTTCGGGAAATTAGCTTAATTTGACTTGAAGAACGTGCCCTTAAATTTATCGTAAATCAAAAAAAACACGGTGTAGACATAATTTCCTTGCGTCTTCCTAACGGAACTTACTGTTTCAATAGGTCCACATCAGAATATCCGCCATCGTGAAACTCGACGTGAAACTAAAGGCTAGGTTAAATAATAACTTCACTTCGGCCGGCGCCGGCACGGCACGACACTGCGCCGGGTGAACAACGCCAGAGATATTAGAAATCACAGCTGATCTAGTTTGAATTTACCTTACAGCTCGCTTTAACTGAGCTATCTGCACTGCAATACAGTTGAGATAGGAGTTTGAATTGGTAGTTAATCTAGTCATTCTATCTTATAGTTTAATAGTTCTGCTGGTTTGTTATTGCTATTACCCCGCAAGCCAAGTCAAAGTTACTGCCAGCGATAATGACACACTGGGTGCGTCGTGAATCCATATAAATGAGGAATATGGCTGCAGGGTGGGCTAAGCCGGGCCGTTATTCTACCCGGTAAAACCATATTGCTTTTGACATGGTATTTTACTTCTTGTTTTTCAACGTTACGATAGCTCTTACTTACGTGACAGTAATGGCGGCCGAGTAAAAAACAATACGATAACATGTACCAATTTCCTAAATTTAAATGTAAGAGACAAGTTACTGAATGGATGCACAACTTCTATGTAATGGCTTAAAGTACAGGGGCCCTAGCCAAGATGCAAATACTCCTAACGTGTTTCTTTTCTATCGCTCAAAATGTATGGGATGACAGTCGACCACGTGTTTTATCGAAACGCACGAGAATGTCATCCCATACATTTTGAGCGATAGAAAAGAAAAACGTTAGGAGCGTTTGCATCATCCCCACGTTCGACTTGACTAAATGACTATATTAACTGTATCTAACTCTAATGTTAGTATTTATCGTCGTAATTGTAATTGTATAATTGTGCATTATAACGTTCAATTACAGCAGTGTTTATTAACTTGTAGGCAGGATTGGACATGTTAAATTTATGTGGTTTTTTTTTGTATTGTTTTTTTTTTCTTTTTTGTTATGTTTTTTCACTAATGGATATATTTGTGTTATGTTCTCAACTCCACTTCCCTGCGTTATCGGGGCGGAGGCCTGGTGATCTATCAGACAGGGTCTCCTAGTATAGACACCAGGCTCTCACACTGGCTTCTTAAAATATTTTTTTTCTTCTTCCTACATACCTATAATGTGGTATCATCATAACCATTGTGAGAGTAAATAAAGATTATTTTTTTTGTAAAACTGGTTTAACCGAGTAATATAGAACCTTATATAAACTTATTTCTAAAAGGATATGAATACACGTTTAAGTGACAGTCGTGTAGCTTTCAAAGCATGTGTCGGGTTATTACAAAAGTAAAGTAACGCTGCCGTCTACCTGCTCCGCGCTCGTGTTTACTTACATTATTAAAACGCTCCGTATTTGTAGTTGCTGCGCTACGAGATTCAAGATAAATAGTTTTGAATCTGAATGTGACATTGGGGCTACGTTTACACAACGAAATTACAAAGAACAAAGGAGTTCTAGCTACTTTAAATAGTGCTTAAACGATTTTTTAGGAGTTTTTTCCAGACCGCGTCTTTAGGTTTCCACTAGAGACGGCGAAGTTTAAAAACGATAAGTGTTTTACTTAAACAATAGACCGCTTACCCCTTTAAGACTTTATATACTTACCTGGAAGCCACTCGAGTCATAAATGAGTTTTTCCAAACATGAACATCTACTACATCGCAACTCCATTAACACCCACTATAATTTTCCGAAATTCCATGATTAAAAAACTTATTTTAATAATATCGAATAATCATTTCAATGCATTCAAAGCATTGAAGTTTCGAATGACCTAAAGATGCCTCCAGTTTGAACGAAAATATTATCCACTAAGTTACCTAAGCGACCGCGTTGCAATAGTTCTAGACCGAAATGTTAATTTTGTATGTAAATGAAACTCCGCAGAGTTCACGACCCGCAGGTGCTCGACCCCTGCCATTAACTTACCAAACAGCTTTATACTCGTAAATGGAAAACTCTACCTTTTTTCAAGCTTGCCACAAGGTTAAGAATATCAAATGTGTATGCATTTCAAAGTAAATTTAATTATTACCTGGTCTATACAACTCCTGTCTACTCGGAAATACCATATTGCTACAGACATGCTGTCGTATTTCCATGACAGTTCTTATTTACTCGACAGTAATGGCGGTTGAGTTTAAAATAATGTGATAACATGTCAAAGTGAAATAGTTTTACCGAGCGTCTGAATCGGTCAAAGGGCCTACGTCATGTCATTATGAAACCTGCCATTGTGTATTCGGCCTAAACCGGTTGCTCTCTAATATGACTTGCAAAACCGAATTTGGTTTTGAATGTGCGATTACGTTTTACACCGATGAGTTGGCCAGCTGATTTACAATGCAGTAGTTGTAGGAGGACCATATAATGTACCAAACGGTGTGTACCTTCCATTGAATGCAATGCAAGAGCAACATCACCACCCGACAGATACAACAAGACTGACGAACGGCCAGGGCCTCTATTCAGTGGTGCTAGTTGCATTCGACAATCGTTAGCGATTATGTTTCGATTGAAAAATATATGGAATTGACGTAAGTGTCACGTTACTATCTCGGTGGCTTACGTCAATTCCATATATTTTTCAATCGAAACATAATTGCTAACGATTGTCGAATGCAACTTGTCTAGCACCACTGGTGCGTTAAAACGCTATCGTGTTTGACACGTTTAAGAATCGTTTATGTCACAGTCGCCATTATTGTAAATGACATAAGTGTTATCAAAACGTTGACAATACGGAAACACGTCAAATACGATATCGTTATTACCGTGTAGAATCGCCCAGTAAGTGTGTGTAAGTATATCACTTTTATGTTATGAGTAACGGTAATACAATATAATATAAGTGGCGCTCATTTGGGTGAAACTGAATAAATTATTGCACTTTAGATTCTTATTCAAGTAAGTATCTACCTATGCTATTTTAAAATTCGAGGCCCATTTTATTTTCTCATATATTCGTACATACTGCCGAAAAACAACGATGGTATAAAAATCTCATATAAGTTTACTGCGTCGTAAGATATTTAGGTTTATGTGTCACAGAAATGAAAAAAGTTTGAATATTGTTCCCACATTATGAGCGCTCGTCGCAGGTAATAATATGCGAGGAATACTCAAAGTTTTACATCGGTGTGTGCGGCGGTGAAATACACCTTCCTCCTGCAAGTACACAACATCAACCCCACAGAATTAGACTCTACTCTCGTACCGAGACAAGATTACCTGCGGCATTAAGAATTAAATATTAATTAATTAGAAATCGCTATAAAGCCGCCGGCGCAATCCGGCTTCGCTAAGGCTCGTTGTAGAGTTTAATTAAAAAGCTCAACGCACACAAGCCGTCGCTAATAGGACATCACAACACTCGGGCCCGCCTCGCGGGTCCTTCACACGAGAGAACGCTTAGCTTTGCCGGAGGCCTATGTTTTCCTAGGGGAAACAATATTAATCTTCATCCCCGCGCACACGAAATACAAAATGACAGACAAAGTATCGCTTATTGGCTTGATTCATAAGTACCCAAATGCGACCAGAAACGAGAAGAGAGAGAGAGAGAGTTAGTATACATCTATAACGCGTCTACGGCTTAACACTAATCCCGAAAACACGTAAATTTACGCGTCATAAATTCCACTTTCGCATTTCGATAGAAAAGGGCCCATGAGATGCGAACCTTTCACACAAAGGCGCTTTTAACACCCGCAACAGTAAAACTTTGTGTACGAAGAATTTTTCTTCTGCCGTAAAAAAAGGGGCCAGTGTGTGAAAATATTCGCGTTATCCATTACTGCATGCTTCGCGATAAAGTAACAGCACAAATAGTTAAAAAAACTCTTTCATCGACATTGAAGATTAATATTTTCAATCATTATTTAGTGGCCATCCTATCGAACTAACTTTTTATTGGAAACAATGTTGTCAAAGTTTTTATGCTTTATTTCAATGTTACATGACATAACCGTTTAGAAATCCTGATCCTGGCCTACATAATATGAAAGTCAGACAAACAGACAATAAAATGCCTTTTTAATGGTTCTTGTAAAAAAAACTAATTTTAGTATGATGCCTGTCTTAACGTAATACTGATAGGAGTAAGAAAGGATGTCGTGAGCTACCTACTTATCCAAAATAGATTAAGTTATCGGATGGACAAAGTGATAACATTCCTCTAGTCTTTGGCCAGTGTTAGTGTTACGTTTTTAATCAAAGCGTCCTTTCTGCTTCCGAGGATTTAATTAAATTCGTACATCGGCAATAACTGCGTCGGGGTAACAATTACAATCCGGTAGCAACAAGTAATTGAAAATGTTGTTTGTGATAAACGCTCCCTTTTATAGCAAACAATCAATCTTCAAGGATGCTCTTCATTAAACTTGATCAAACAGAGATAGTTGCTTGAAAGCGCAAACAATAATTAAATTAAACTGTCTTAAAGTAAATAGTAGAATGCAGATGGCGGATGATTAATGAACGAGTATGTAGGTTTAGGTGCACGTACAGTTAATTTTCGCAGTTGATTGCACGAGGCTAGGCTGGGAGACACAAAGGCGGCTGACATTAGGCAGCCCCAGCTCTCGCACCTGACTGCAAGCTGACGAGATTTTCCCCAAGTTTTAATTACGCTCAGGTACTAAATCTGACCCCCTTCTCCCGTGGGACAAGGGAGATTAGGAAAATAAATGTGGATAGCAAATTTTAACTGCCTTTTGATCATTTTACCGGTTTAATTCTAAATAAATGATTTTAATATGAATATTTTCCTGTAGTCAAATTGTTCTAGGACTAATTTTGAAAACAAATATTTTTGACAATGCTTGATATTGGTATTTACTGACTACAATTGTAAGTATTATATTAAGAAGGTATCGTTTATTTGATTTTGTGCAATCATGTTGTTTCTATACCTCTGTCTTAGTATTACAATTACAAATAAAAAGTAAGTAATGAAAAAATATCAATAGTTGAATCTTAAACAGTTTTATACATGTATGCACGACTCCTTAACAAAAACTCGCGCTCATTACACTTATACTTACCTTAGGGTAATTGAACCTGGGACCGCTCCTTTAGTACCGTTTCGTAGCCAATTTTCGTAGCTGGCGACAAAATGGGAATCTAAAAATTCCCTGTTTGTAGCTGGCTACGTAATAGGCCTGCGTAGTGCCGTTTCGTAGCCAATTTTCGTAGCTAGCGACAAAATGGGAATCTAAAATTCCCTGTTTGTAGCTGGCTACGTAATAGGCCTGCGTAGTGCCGTTTCGTAGCAAATTTTCGTATTTCAAAGCTGCTTACCAACCGCAACTACGAATTGGTAACGGAAAAGTTCCGTTAAGTAGCCAATTAGAAAACGGGTTTTTTTTCCCGGTTCGAAGCTGGTTACGAACTTTTAGCTAACTTTGCAGGCAGGGCCGCGACCAACTCTGCGTGACGCAGTCGTCGGCCTAATGAGGACATATAATTAATCCCACGGTAACACAAGCGCACCTCGTAATGCCTCGGGCAAGACCACGCCTGGAGCGCGGCAAACACCTCGAGCCTATAGCTACGTGACGATAGCGTTTCGCTCTTGTAGAAGCGCTAATATGTTCAGTTCACCCCTTTCTTAACTAGTTACCGAGAGCGAGACGGACGGTATCGTAGCGTTAACGTTCGTAGAAGCAAATGCCGCTTGGCTATAGACTCTCGTCTTCATTATCGCCGTCATGTCATGTCAACGAGCGTTTAAGAAGCTACATTTTATGATACTCGTAAAGTCGGTAGTGTTACCCGATCTGTGGGGCTAGACAAGGTGTATTCGACACTCGCTAGCGATTATGTTTCGATTGTAAAATATATGGATTTGACGTAAGTGTCACGTTACTGTCTCGGTGGCTTACGTCAATTCCATACATTTATCAATCGAAACATAATCGCTAACGATTGTCGAATGCAACTTGTCTAGCACCACTGGGTCGTAATATCCATTAAGCCTATATGTCTGTTCTTCGGATATATTAAACTTGATTAGGTATATTTCCTTGAAACTGAAAACCAAATTTATAATTTATTAACATAATTTATTACAACCAGATCCTCGATAGTTTTATTTTTCCAACATGACATCTTTTTCGCATGTTTTTTTGGTTGAGACTTCGAAACCCTACGATTTTGATGATTTTTGATTCAATAATTGAGTTGTTATTTTTTTAATACTGGTAAACCATTTTTTAATTAATGTTGTGGTTTTAAATTCAAAATTAAATTCAAATTCATTTATTTGCTTAAAAATATGGTACAATTAGGTGGTGTTTGTTTGAATTTGACGCTGCGGTGCGCGCCTTGACTCGCGCGCGAACTATCCCTTCTCGTTCTTGCGTGGATGTGGCAGCAAAATAATATGTTTGTGACTTCTTAAGAAACAATATTTAACAATGTGATAAGGTTTACCCTTTGTATGTTGATAGGTAAAAAAGTACCTTTACATTATGATTCCAAACAAAAAAATTAAGAAATTAAATACAAAAAGTTATATGAAAATTGAGCACAGATCAGTGCTAAGACATACGAGAGGTAAAGAAGTCTTACGGATTCGGGTAAAGTTGATGAGACTCGTATAAGAGCGTGTGAGAGCGAGTAAGAGAGAAAAAGATACTCGAGGTATCGCGCTGAACTTTATTCTAACGGCAAATATCAATGAAAAATAAGGTAAATAAATAATATATAAAGAAATTAGAAAACCTCATAAGTTTACTCAGACGCATATTCACGCGTATATTTTCATGCTGTTATTATTTCTATTTAGTTCATGCAGTAGGAGAAATTATCTTTAAACAAGTTCGCGGGTCGTCGCATGCTACTACGTCATCTATGTAGTTACGATAGTCAAGTGGTGAATTTCACAAACAATTTATCACATGATTAATAGTTTCACAGTTGTCATAGCGAGGAATTATGATGTATCAGTTAAAATGATTGGTTAAATCTGACGTACATAGTTAATCTGATTCAGAGCCAATGGGAAGTATAACGAATAAAAAAATAAACCACATTTTTTCACACCTAGTCAGTAGTCTTCCGAAACAAGGTTTTAAAGAGAAATCCACAAAATCTCTGTAAAGTGTATGTAATAAAATGTTCTAGCGGAAATATATTATGAGTAATTTACGAGACTCATTAGACGCGGCTGTTTCGTAATTAGACGACGTATTTACCCATTACTTCACTTAGTCTTTTGATATTGTTAACCCAACATGCCAGGATAACTTCATAAATTTCTTAAAGTATGAAAACTTGGCGGTAATTATTATAAAAGCAAACAAAAGGTAAAGCAAACATTTACAAAGGATAATATAACCTAGTTAATGAATTTATTATACTTTTTGTGGCTATTGATTTTATAACGTAAATATAATCTATCAAGTGTAAGCAAATTTAGGTCCAAAGGTTGGTATTGACAGACCAAAAGGGACGCAGAGCAGAACGCTTAGCACAAGAGGTCCGCGACTTGTATGTCGCTCGGATCTCCCTTGCTATCTATTTTGTTATGATAGAGACGCACTGAGCGACAAGCGAGAAAATACAACTTGTGCTAAGCGTACTGCTATCTGTTACAATGAGGAAGTTATATGTAAACGTCTTTGTTCTAATACGATGAAATACCAGACTAAAATTGGCTTGCGGACTGTTAGTCCGTGCTGTCCGTAAGAGATCATTCAAACGCGGTAAACAGCTAAAAATACTATCACTTAGGTGTAGTAAAACCGTACAACCATATAGCGCCGCTCTCTTGCTCCTAATAAAAACAAGCGTCAATAAAAATAAACGGCCCCGTTAAATAACAGGTAGAATTGAACAAAACATTCAGTACAAGTGCTTCAGGGGATTGTCTGAGAAAAATATTGTTATAGAACCTATTGCTTGTGCTCCGATCAGTAGGAAAGTATTAATATTTCGTGCTCGAAGGAAACCTTCTAAACTTAATGGGTAAGCGTTTTTTTAAACTTAAAACCGCAATAGAGTATCTACATTCAAGCATCTTAAACATCAAATTAAATTTATTAAAAGCCTTTACAACATTATTTTACTCGTATAAGCTTTTTCAGATGATACCATCGAAAAGTGACAAAATTTCTGTGTGTACGAAGGGTTGTACGTGTTATAATCCACCGCTCTTTCCTCGTGCCTCGTTTCAATACTCACTCCGTTTCTTTTGCTTTAAAAGTTTCCGGTGAAAATTTCCTTAGCTAATCGTTGCAGCTACTTTTAAATAACGTCGGGAACAAAAAGCAAGAAAGTAGTTTTAGTTTGCTGCGAAAACTTGTTTTTCTTACGATTTAAACAAGTTTTGCTTTCATCTCAGAACGGTATCAGTTGCTCAAACAGTTGTGAATTAATGTTACTTAAAATGAAGGCATGTTTCACTAGATATCGCTACAGTCGTCATACTGGTACCTAGTGGATATTAAATGTTTTCAATATGGAAGATAAAAAGTTTGGCATACCTACTTACAATCAAATTGTTATTTCTGTATCAACCAGAAAGCAAGTCCTTGCCCTCCAACGCGATGGTATCAGCTCATAACACTAATTGAATGAAAATACTGGAAAATGGGGGTCGAGTGTAATTCTACCACAGTATGACTCGATGACTCAAGCCCGGGCAACGGTCCTTGTTTAATTGTTCATGCCCAGCTGCACACCGTGACGGTGGTACACTGTACGCGAAAATTATCAACGAGTTAGAAAACTAAATTAATGAGCGGGTTAAAATTTAATCTGTAACAAGGAAGATATTTAACTAAAGTTTCGCTGAAGTTCTATCAACATCTGCCGGCAATTGGGAGCGCTGCCAAAACAAACTAAACGGATAAGTTGGGAGAAAATCGGATATCAACTTTGTAAGTAGGTAACTACGGGCTCACTGTATAGCTGCACACAGTCGCGAATATCGAAGAGGCGCCGACGCGACAATGTAGCTACATTGCGATGGGATGGAAATAACTAAAGAGTCTTACAAATAAATTACATATTTAAATTTGCGTGCTAAACTTTAATTTTCGTTTCATTACATTGTTTAACAGTTAATAAGAAAAACAGAACGTCTCATGCTGGTTCCCTATATTCAGAACACGAAATTAAGTCGGAAATTACTTTAATACAGCTACATACGTTGACGTTTTCAAACCATTTCCAGCGTGGCAAGTCATCTAGTGTCATATTACCGTTAACTAAAGTAACTGGTCAAAATAATGTATTTGAATCAGTCTAGAAACATTTGCATTGTATTTAACCTACGAAATGGATAATGACAGTCTAGAGCAAAACAACTTTTTGTATCAAAACGGTCAAATCATGTAACCCTTATTTTCATAACAAAGTTTACTAAATATAATGATCAAGTGATATAATATTATCTAAGATAATTTTGTATCAAACTAATTATAATGATACTTATTTTTAAATAAAGTTAGTGATAACTAATTTTCTACAAAAGGTATATCTCATATTGATAGGTTATGTTAGGTTAGAGTTGCGGCAAGGTGCGATCTCTACGCGGAATACGAGCTCATTCGACTTTGTTACACAATTCTTATATTTTTGAGCTTTAGGTATCCTCTCCGCGCCTATAATTATCAAGCACGTTGAACATAATATGCGACTATTTTACTATTTGTTCATTATGCAACTAAGTACCTGCTTATTGTGGCGACTGAACATTAGGTTTCGATAAAAATATGCGTATTCACGCATAATTTTCTTGCAATTTACCTGATTGAATTATTATCCTGATCGATATTATGCAATTAGTGTTATGAAAAATTTTAATTAGTAAGTACACTTATTTTTAAAAACCAAAATAATGTAGAAGAGACTAAAATAGTCAAAATAATATGTACAACAACATTAATGAGCATATTATTTAAAACACAGTCACACATCATCAAATCTCTTTGAACTCTGCAACCTAACTGAGACATTTTGCTATCCTGATGCCATAAACATTATATTGAACCCCAGCTAAAAGAAAAAACACCTCGTCATTTAGTAGGAATTAGCTTCAACTCCCGACAAGTCAGCTCGAATTCACAGGAGGAAAGATATTAAATATTGGCAATATATTTTATTCAAATGTCTATGGGTCTCAGATTCCACTTACCATCAGGTGGCCTGAGTACTCGTGTGCCTACTCCTTAACATAAAAAAAAAAAAAAAAAAAAAAAAATTGGCAGCAGCAAAATTATCAATTTCCTCGTATAATAAATCGTATTGAATTACTTAGCAACGCCCCATACGTACGCTGCATTAACGTGATCATTATAAATTCGCGACGTTAACGAATAGTGACAAGTCAAAGGACGTTTAAAATTAAATATGTTTCTGGAATTTATTACTCTTCGTAATTTTTGAGGTGATTTATTTCTTGTTATTCATACAAAACCTTCGTTCCACTCGTTCGTCGAAGGTAGACTAAAAAAGCCGGTCAAGTGCGAGTCGAACTCGGGTTCCGAGGGCTCCATACAAATTCTGTAAGTATTTAAATAGTTCATTCATCACGGTGAACGAGTTTCGATGATCAACAAGATTATAAGAATGTAAAATTGTATTGAGGGACAAACTTGACTTTGCCCTTGAGAAACTGTTGTCTCGATACATCGACTTAGGTCGCGATTAGTTTACCAAGTGCAAATAAATTAGTCATTAATGACAAAAATAAAATGTTTTGGAACAACAATTAAACGATTTTTGGATATTTCCTTTACTTGTGCTCCTACCCAGAGCAGAGGAGTACCTCTCTCCCCCTCTTGTGCTCTTGTACTCCTTGTGTTATCTTCATTCTTGCCTAATTTCATGATTCTAGGTCTATAAGTAGTACCTAAAGCTTTTAATTCCCCTGCCAAGTGTTAGAAAATAGGCTCAAATGGCCGTATCTTTGGATTGCGTTGACATAGACGCTTGATTTTTTTTACAGCTTCAGGAGACTGCAGACATGAGTATTTGACGTTAATTTTATCTTGTCTTGAAATTTCTACGCGTTCCTGAGAAAAAGGGTCTTGACAGACAGAAAGACAGAAGGAAAGGTAGACGGACAACAAAGTGATCCTATAAGGGTCCCGTGTGTGTGTGTGTGTGTGTGTGTGTGTATCTGTCTGTCTGTGGAAGAGCTACGGTAGCTCTTAAACGGATGAACCGATTTGAATGGCTTTTTTTAAATGAAAGCAGGTTTCTTAGCGGTGGTTCTTAGACATATTTTATAAAATTCGGTTCAACCGTTTTTTGAGATATGGAGCTTTTAGGGGGTTAAAAGCCCCCAAAATAACGACAACACCTACTTTCAGAGCTGATATCACTTAAACGGCCCAACCAATTTTCATGAAATCTTGCTAAAAACCATCCTGATTAATGTAGCTTTATTTTAACAAAACTAGCGTTCAAATCCGTTCGTTCGTTTGGGAGCTACGATGCCACAAACAGACAGATGGAAAAGTTTAAAAAGCGTAAGATAAAAATAAAAAATAGAAATTTAAAAAACCCCCCGACTCTAAATTGTCTATAAAAAGTAAAAAATAATAAGTAGTCGCTCTAAGGGCTGATTGTTTGATAAGTAGATAGTTAACTGAACACGACACTAACTAAACTGACACGGCGGGGGACCGCTAAGTAAATGAAATAACATAAAATACCCCAGCTACTTAGCGGTCGGACGTGTCAGTTTAGTTAGTGTCAGTGTTCAGTTAACTATCTACTTATCAAACAATCAGCCCTTAGGGCCACTACTTATTATTTTTTGATTTTTAGAGGTTTTTTTTACAGACTATTTAGACTTTTTTTAAATTGGAACGCTTAAAAGTCAGAAAAGTTAAATTCTACAAGGTGTGTTTGACCATGGGGCTTTAAATGTAGGGATCGATTCTACTCCTCAAATGGAACTCCTTTTGTTCTACGACTTTAAAAAATGAGGTAATTTTTATTTTTTATTTTTCATACAAAATAAATTAATTCACTGATTTTACTAGTAAAGTTTGAAAGTTTGATCACCTATAACTTACTGTAAATTAAGTTATTTTCTAAGTCGTAGAACAAAAGATGTAGCATTTGAGGAGTAGAATCGATACCTACATTTAAAGCCCCATGGTCAGACACACCTTGTATATTTAAATGTCAATAGCTGCCGTGGCCATGACGTAAGTTTTAGGAAGAAAATACACTTTAGAAATACTGTCTTAACTAGATTTTGAAACAAAATAAAACAACGCAAAGGGGCCACCATTTTCGTTGTTAAGAAAATAACAATAAAACTGATGGTGCCCTTTGTTTCTGAAATAAGGGCTACGTTCGCATCAACAAACTGATCGTCTACTTTAGTCAGAGACTTGGGCTCTGGCTTTATTTTCTTGTTTATTTTGTTTAATAGAAAAGTTTTTAATTGCTACCTCTGCTACTTTGTTTGCTCTTCGACCTTCTTACAAGACAAGTGGATATTGGCTACATCGGCAGCTGAACATCCAGCTTCATTGATTATAGCTTATTAACTTTGCTATGAAATCCACACGGTACTTAATAAGATTGTTTAACTAGGTATAGAATAAATTAGAAATTTAAAAAACCCCCGACTAAATAAATAGTCTGTAAAAAACCGCTAAAAAGTTAAAAATAATAAGTAGTGGCCCTAAGGGCTGATTGTTTGATAAGTAGATAGTTAACTGAACACTGAGACTAACTAAAGTGACACGTCGGGAACCGCTAAGTAGCTGGGGTATATTATGTTATTTCAATTACTTAGCGGTCCCCCGCCATGTCACTTTAGTTAGTCTCAGTGTTCAGTTATTTTGCGTCGGGGGTTAAAAATAACAAATGAATTTGAAAATAAACAAATCTATCATGAAGAGAACTAGTTAAGACAAACTAGTTAACTCGATGGGTTTACTAAAAGGCAGTCCAGGATTACGTCTCCTATCTTTGAACCCAGAACAGCAGACCAGCTCAGTGGTTCCAGAAGACATTAGTGTTTCAAATGTCAGATCCCACATATGCTTGCAAGCAAACTGAGCGTGTAACATTGCTATCACACCTAACAAACGACATGATGACCTTGAAGACCTGAACCGATTTCCACCAAACATAGCTAAGAACACTCTCGACTGATATACCTTTCAAACAAAAAAAACGCATTAAAATCGGATCATCCGTTTGGGAGCTACGACGCCACAGACAGACACATACACATTTACACACACACACAGACACGTCAAACTAATAACACCCCTCGTTTTTTGCGTCGGGGGTTAAAAACCAGGTTTTAGATAAACACTTTATAAATTAACTCGTTTTAGTTTTCAACAAACACTTGTAAAGTTCCCTGATAACATGCAGCGAGACCGGTCCTATTATGGACGCGCATGCTGAAAAGCCTGGCAAAAGATAAAATAAACACGATTTTTGTACTCCGAGCGGACGTTGGAGTTAATAACCTGCACACATAACAACCACTTTCTCCGCTCGCGTACATGAACACGGAGTGTGAGAAAATAATGCAGGTAGGTATTAATAGCCAGAACTTGTGCTTCTAGTTTGTTACAGAAAATTACGACTAGCAACGCCCACGCCACGCAGGGACTGGGGGACTCAGTTATATGTGCACGGAAGCATAAATTACTTAAGGAATAACTTGTAAAACAGGATTCTAATCCAAAACGAAATTTCTCAAAGAACAGATTGACATTGTCAACAGTTTGCGCTTTAATAACTTTGAACTTAAAAGCTTTCTAAACAATACGAAGCATTAAGCTCATTGTTTTGGTTCGAAGACGATTGAATCGATAAAATCTTGGCTCGGCTGAGTGAGAACAATGATCCAACTTTCCCATTAAAAATATTAAACGGTTAGTCGAAACACTGAAATGTTCCATTTTAATATTTATTTCCCTCTTTGTGAAATACTTAGCTAGAATTTCACCTTGTAAGTTCCGCAAGAAGCTGCTAATTAACCATTTTAAATGATTAGTGTCAAGTTACTCTTAAGACTCGGCTACTTTTAAAGGTTAAGCTATTACATTTAGCCCCGATTCGACCAAACTTTTATACCGGGGTAAACGCTTACTCTAAGATTAGTAATGTCAAAAAATGACAGTTTTCTATGGCATTTTGACATTACTAATCTCAGAGTAAGCTTTACCCCCGTGTAAAAAGTTTGGTCGAATCGGGGCTTAGTATTTTAAAGATGGTTTTCAGCTAAAATTCGTATTCTGAGATTAAGATACCATCACAGAAGTGAAGTGTTGAGCCTACAGGTACACCGTCACAACAATGTAATGTTACTCGTACGTTACAATAAAAAAAACTCCATCCATAGTAAATGTTGCGATTTTACTGTAAGACTCTGCGGTGGTTTAAACATTTCGTGTCCTTACCCTAATTTATTTTTATTATACATACGGCACATTTATATCGGAGGGCATTTCACAGTTAGGCATAGTTAATTTGATCTTTAACCCAAAAATGACAAAATCCAGAGTTCCGTATGTTTTTCTTGTCTTATACTTAGCTTTTCTCATTAATTTTCTCTGTTACGAGTACCTACAAACTTGAAAGAAACGTTACAGATACCTCACTTCAGCACACAGTATAACATCAAGATTAACACTTTCGGTGTTTAATATATGTATAGATATATTACGAGAAATTGGATTTTTGTCGTGAGATTAACGATGCACCTAATCCTTTACACGGAGAAAAAATAAGTTTTAAGCACAAAACTACGAATATTATTTCAGTTCAGGTTTCCATTTTATTGCAAAACTGCCTTTGTACTAGCTCTCTCAGTTATCGTTTATCCATTGGTCGTCTTTAAGTCGAGATTTCAAAATCAACAAGTTGAATATAGCAACAGATGCTTAAACATGCAAAATGTAAAACACACACCTCCTAACCTGGGCCTTAACCTGCGTTATACTAATCTGTAATATTACGCAGAGGAGATTACTAAATGGCGTCGTACGAATACAATTTTACGGGGCCGTAAAACTTCAGAGTTGATGAATCCCAGGGATGAGAGGGATGAGAGTACATCGAGCTTGTCAAACATGCCGGTCGCGTAGATTTAATGCGAAATGTGATAATGAAAGATGGCGGAGGCGTGCGCCGCGACACCTCGTTGACGCGACAGCCACGACAGAACGACACGACAACAATAACAAATTAAACATGTAATATGATGTTCAGGTTTTATTGAAATAATGTTTCATTTTTATTTCCAGAGTCATAAACTTCCAAAGAATAAATCCAGACCTATTTTTTTAATAGCGAATAACCAGCATGCTACATTTGTTTAAATATTATGTTGAATTATTTTTCTAACTTTAGTCACTTTTAAACCTGAGAAATACAGTTTGCTTTTAGACGTCTTTCAGCAAAAAAATGTAGTAAGTAGTTTCTACGTCTCGACCAACTTGGGCTTGAGCTTCGTCGCTTGTCGTTTAAAGATAGAAAATATCTAACTTGAGACCGGGATCTTTCGCTAATTTCCCAACATCAGAACTGCTTATATAAATCATTTATTTCGAGTAACAGGACTCATATTATTGTTAGTGTACACACACTTAAAAGCTATGATTAGTAAATACATAATTTAATTTAATTTAATACTTTCTAATTTGAGCACTGCAAGGGGCATGTAGTGCGTCGCAGTGCCGCAAATACGAACAATTCGGCCTCTCCGCAATCGACCGCAACATGTTGTTGGGGCTGGCCCGCACACGGTGCACCCAGAGATGCTGCTCTTTTGCGCATAGTTGCATAAAAACAGTCCACATGCGCTTCTGCAAACATCCCCGATGCACTACAGAAGCGGGGCAGCCCCACCAACACCCGGAACGCATTATTATATTGGACCCGGAGGGCTCCATAGGCCCGTTGCGTAAACTTCGACCAGGTTAACCCCCCCTGCCTCACACCGCACTCCAGCCTGTAGCAGTCAGACATAGTGCCCGCCCATCTAACGCTGTTGACCTGGTTGTCGTACCAATACCTAAGTATTTGTATAGTTTCCATTGGGAGATTTGCAGCTTTTAGCTTTTCCCACAATATATCATAGGCAACCAGGTCAAAAGCCTTAGATAGGTCAAGAAAACACAGAGACAGGGAAAGACAGGTGTTTCCCTATCTACGTAGTATTTGACAGTATGCTTAAGACACAGAATTGCACTTTCTGTAGACAAGCCCGGCCTGAAACCAAACTGATTGTGACTAAATTGTATGTATTTATTTAACTGTGTATTAAGCATACCGTCAAACACCTTCGCTATGATATTCGCTAACGATATAGGTCTATAGTTACTGGTACTAGAACAGTCCCCAGTTTTATTTTTTACTACAGGTACCACTATAGTTTCCAACATGTCCTTGGGCAGATATGAATGCCTTATACATAACGTATAGAACAAAGCCAACATAGAACAACTCTTGACAAATGGGGCCCGGCATGCAGCAGATGCTCAATGCTGAGACCATCGTGACCCGGCGATTTACCTTTCGAGATCGCCATTATAGTCTTAGTCACGTCCTTGGCAGTGAAACCCGGTCCCACCTGGTCAGTAATGGTCTCAGCACCCCCCGAACATTCTCTGACTGGCCCCAACAAGGACTTGACAAAGAAACGTTCTTTAAAAAGGTTTGCAATGTCCCTATGATCATTAACACCATCAATGCTCACCGGACAGCGAGACCCATGCTTCATGGAGTTAGCAGCCTTCCAGAACGATTTAAAATCTTCTTTGGAGTGCTGTGATGCCAAAATATTCATTTTAAGCTGGAGCTGGTGGTCCTGACACCATTTAAGACGCGACTTGAATATTTTTTTAGTCTCAGACATCTCATTGAAAAGAATCCCCTGGTTAGGTCGACCACACGCTATCCATTCCAAAAACTTAAGTCTAGCTGCCCGATGTGCACCACTAACGTGTGAATTCCATCCTACAAGAGGAACTTTTGCTTTGTCTTTCCTCCTTTCCCGACTAAAAATAGCAGCGGACCTCAAGGCAAATACAATATCATTGTACAAATTATCAAGGATAATTCTGTGAGCAACGTCTGCACAGTACTTATCGTCACAATTTCCAAGACCACTTGGAAAATCAATTAATTTTAGTCTATTGTGACATTCTTCATTATAAAAAGCAACTTGTGCTGGCTTACGGACTCCCCATGCAACATTCTGATTTTCAGTACCAAAACGTACACAATTTGACTTAGGCGTTAAGATGTTTAAATTACACACTAGCATAAGGGGGAAATGGTCCGACCATGTGACGTCAGTTTTTACATAAATATTACGCACTGACGCCATAGCCGACTCAGTAACAATAATATGGTCAAGCCACCTTTTACACCCATGTATATCACTTATGAATGTAAAAGTATCGGATGTGATACCTAAAGTCTGTATATCCGCACAACACCATTTTTGGTCGCTACAGTAATTGATCAATCCTTATAAGTACTTTTATAAATTTTGAAATGGAGATAGTGCAAACTTTGGATCAAGGCTTATTTTCATCCCGGATAATTTAAATTCCCGAGGGTATTACGATAATCGAGATCGACACGAAATCACAAGCGGAAACTAGTCCTATAGTTACATAAATGTGTGTTCAAAAAGTTATAATTAATCATTAAAAATGACATCATAACACAAAACAGAGTCCACGTCTATGTATTTTCTCCATTACTACTTAATATATTCGTGTTTTTTTTTTCTTCATTTTATTTATGTAGACATTCCATAAGAATAATGTTCATTATCCGCGCCTAGTCCGGAACCCG
Source organism: Acleris holmiana (assembly GCA_949316455.1). Lineage (NCBI taxonomy): Eukaryota > Metazoa > Arthropoda > Insecta > Lepidoptera > Tortricidae > Acleris > Acleris holmiana. Next base: position 8,607,263 of record OX438773.1, on the reverse strand, counting down.
TCACCAAGAACGAAAGAAGCTAACGACAAACCAGCAATGAACACATCTGCACTGAACACTACCACCGTTCAATACGTGACTGTTACAAGTATTTATATTTTCTCGTGGCACAATATCTCCCTGCTGGTCCGCGCTTATCTGGGCTCCTATTGTCATCCTTTCATGCGGTGACAACATTAGCATACGAGGAACTTACTCCTTCTGCTCTGCGCTATTCTGTAGCTTCCACAAAAACAATGCCTGCGATACGCGACCGAGAACACGTGTACCTACATCTAACTTTTATAACTTAGCTCAGACACGCGTTTTGTTATTCACTCGTAAATTGTTGATAACAGACACCTCACTTCTGAATGTGAGATATAAACGAATGTGAGGAGATTTTAAATCAGTCACGAAACGAGAAAATAATACACATTATGTTGTTTTTTATTACCAGTATACGTTAATTCAACGTATAAAATCGTCATCAACAACTTTTTACTAGTATCCTTGATAGATAATGTCATTTCTTATTAGGAGATTGTGTTTTTGTAAAAAAAAGTGGCTATATTTTTACTTTAGTAACTGCCTCCTTGGGGAATACATTTAATATTGCTGTTTGCGTACCGACAGTAAATACTTATAAGGGACCCGAGTCCTTAGGATGAAATTTCTTAAGGTCAGATTTCTGCTCCTGAAAGTTATTTCAACGTTTTTAATTGGTTTAGGTACTCGGATAAAGTTTTGCAATCGCGATCAATAAACCAATTGAGAAATTTTAATAAACATTAAGGATTAAATGGCATTAAAATTTACCAAAAGACACGCAACGTTAAAACTTAAAATTGAATTAGTTCAATGCTATTCAAAAATACCTAGTATATTTTGATTGTTTGATCAGATGGGTAAATAACGCCACGCCATAAGGCATTTAGTCTACCCTTTATTTATACTTGTTTTGTGGAATAAATATTAAATAACTAATTAACAATTACAGTGTATTTTAGCAACTCCTAGAACACTTATTTTGATAAGATATCGACGGCAAGAGCCAACTTATTTTCTATTTCCTCCAATCTATCGGATCACTAAAATTCTCCAAAAATCTCGTTTAATCTCATTTTCTAAAATTCGAATTTTCCTTGTACCTATCTAAAGAGGGCGTTCTATTGCGAATCCTAAAAGGAAAACACAATCGAAATACACTTTTTTACGCGATATGCTTCAATTACACAATACATAATAAATAAGCTGTATTGAACACAAGAAATGCATAATTTTCAATTATGACTTGATCCTGGCGATTGCAACATTGTCTAGATATGGGATACTATTACATCGAACAGCGGTAAGAACCATTTAACGTAACGTATGCCTTATACGGTTTCATTATTTGCATCGACAAGCCAACGAAGGGTGTGGTTTTGCCCAGGTATACGGACAACAGACGAGGCTAGGCTATAGCAGGGAACGTTATAGGTACAGTAATGTTGCCTGTATAATGAATAGGCGAAGACTAGCGGCGGGCGCGGCGATCTAAAGCCACGTTAAATTTTATGATCCCATCAAACGCCAACGTGCACTGAACCTGAAACGGTGGGAAAACTGGGAAATGGAACAGTGTAGCCATCAATACATAACCAAGTTCGAACTTTGATTTTGAAATACAAAAAATACATTTGTAACATTATAATTCACACGCATTTTAATTTCGTTTTAATCATGGATTATTTGACATTTATATACGTCATTAGTCATTAGTATCATTACCTAAGTTATCACTACGGTAACGTCAACGTTCGGATAAATGTGTGATCTCGAGAGTTTTCCCGGCGCCCCGTTTCCTTTTCTTACTTGAGCCGTGATAATGAGTTAGTGCATTAGGGTTGTTACCACAGTTACAAATAAGTGATTTCCGTATTAATATTTTTTACTTAATGCCTTATAATAACCATCACAAATCGACTGAGAACCTCTTAATCGACGCAATATTTCCGGGAAGGTCCCTCGTGTCCTTCCACCCTGTATAATGTTTACAGAACAGACCTGATTTAGGATAGTAGTAGCATAGAAATATTTATTCAATAATAGCCGGGTCACGTTCAATTAAGAATTAATATTAGTAAACTTGGGGAAAGTAAGTAATTTCCTGAAAAAAGGCACGCCTACTCGAGTGATATTCATATTCCAGCGTACCCCAAAGGTCACTAGGTCGCGAGTCCTAAAACATTCAGAAGCTACTTAAAGTAGAGCTGTTCGTAAGTGTAAGCTGGCAACAAGTGGAAAAGGCACCTATTAAACAACGTTATGATAAACTTAAATATTCAAGTATGCATAATTATAGGGAATTACTACTGTTAAGAGTATGCCGTTTGGCAATCTTACAAGCCTCTCGGTAATTTTAAGTTATACTTTTTGGGAACTTGCATTGCTTCAAACAAACCAACAAGCAACAATGGACTCAGTACCTATGCCGGATTTATAAGTTCTTTGGGGTAGGCTCCGTGCGTTGTCTTTACTCATCTACTTTATTATTAGCTGGATGAGATCCCATTTAGGAAAAAGTTCTTTGTATATTTATACATTAATTTAATTAACTATTATAATTGTTATATCCGATAAAAAAAAACATAGGTAAATATCACCTTTTTGGGGCTGCTCTATTTTTCTATTAAGAAACTTGCTTTTTAACTCTCCGGATGAATTATTAATTGGCAAGTTTAAGTAGTCCCGTCAGATTGCACTAACACGTCATAAGGCGTGCATCCTCAATTAGGTAGGTAGCTGTTTAACCGTCGCTCGTGCTTAACGGGTCGAGAAGAAACAGTTTTTGAGAGAATAAACCCCTGGACTTACATTTTGCACAGCCTTATTTAGTTAGCACACGTTCCTAATGATCATTTAATTTAATATGCTCGCTTTGTACATAATGAGGTGCAACCCTGCAGCTAACGCAATGCAACACTCGTTAGGATGTTAGTACCTACGGGTTTTAGTTAAGATAAAACATCTGTCGCTTTCTGACCAGTATACAAGTGCGAGTGTGCGATGTTTATCCACCGCGATAAAGACGACCATAAATACGTTGCAGCATATAAAATTCATATCTATTGACGGGAATGTGACGCTTATAAACCAATTTGCGTTGTCATCTAAACTTCCTGTACCCAGAAAATTAACCAAAATGCCCATGGGTACGCGACACAGTAAGGAATGCTAATTTAGACTTTCGTAATTTCTATTCCCGCCAGATGTAATAAAGCTTAAACAGGCAGTGGGAGCGTCGTTTAAGTTACTAATATAAATTGTGAAAGCCTCATCGCGTTGTGGAATTTTCCCATTAGATTTTATGGATTTCTCTCTTGTCCGCACATTAAATTATAACCGCGGGGAAAATGAACGGAGCATTGAAATTTAATTCCGGACTCGGTTTGGTAGCAGAATTTCTCTTTTATCGAGGGGAAGTTTTATTAGGACGCACGTCCTTACGTTTGATCCGGGCGTTAAATTATTATGTTAATTATTACGTTATATTAGTTGAACGTGATTTTTAACGCGTTTGAGCTTATTATAAGGTCTTAATGAAGTAAGTCTTTTATTTATTTTTTCTTAATAGGAAAATTTGTAGAAGAAGCTGTATTGTAAGCTGTAAGCCATTATGAATGGCAGCGGTGCTGAAACAAGGGCCAGAGGCGAATAGGGCAAGGCGATAAGGGCTCCACCCTTATCTGCAGTCGCAAACAAGTTGATGCAAGACTTGGTTCAGTATTATCCGGGTGAGTGGCATTCTTAACCTTAAAAAAGTGTTACTTGGATACGTTTAACTTATCAAACTTAATATTAGTGCACTATTGTGCAACCGTGCCGTACCGTCATACACAGATACAATTAGGTTAGGGGCAATATAGTTTTCATTTTGAAAATATACCTAGCCTCTTCCTTCTCCGTTTGACGATTATAAGATCGTGACAAACGTTGTTAAACAATTGAACATATTAAGCAATAAAGCTCAACTCACTATTATGGGACATCATCATCATTTTGATAATGTCAGACAAAACAAGTCTACTGAGTGCTGTATCCCTAAATGATCGCTGCAATAATCGTATGCAACTATTGTATTGGTAAAATTCCCGAGTCGTCGCCAATGCAACGTCAATGAAAGGCCGCGGTCTGTTGCTAAGGTAGCGTTTATTAATATAGAAACTACCCTCACATGTCGTCATACCCTACAACTATAACTATTCTAAAACAGCTAGTTGCGTGTGCTAAAAGCATTTGATTGCGTGATCAGTGTGGGCACCAACGCGAAGGTGGAAAATGTTAAAAAGTAAACATAATGTCGACACAGTCAATATCGAGGGAAGCGACGATCAATCACGCTGAACAGGTAGGGCATGATGGATTGGTTCCAGGCTCGCGAAACATGTCGCCGGCTACAGGGACACATCTGTTCCCTATTAATAATGACACACAGTTGGTAGCAATTACCTGAAACATGTTAGAATCTAGGATCTTCTACCTTCCTGCAGGTTAACAGATACGAAACGTTATTTATCCTAAGATCCTACTAGTAACGTGTCAGTTTGTTACTCCTTTACGCTGCAACCGCTGGACGGATTTTGATGATATTTGGAATGTATTGTACCCTGGATTAACATACATACATACAAGAAAATATAAAAGTTCCCGTGGGAATAACGATTATCGAAATCTACGCGGACGAAGTTGCGTGCAGAAGCTATTCAATAATATATTATTTATCAGGATCTTGTTTAATTAACAACGTTACTCAATGAAGTATCTTTATAGGACTAAAACCATTTGTGGTAAAAGAAACACGTTAAAAACCGTTTGACGACCCATAAATTAAACTGCGATGGAAAAAGTAAAGACAGTTGAATAACATGTTTGCACAAGCACAAACCCTTTGTGCTTTGTGTATGGGATGGTATGGGTTATAGGGCATATGGATAAAAAAGGTAAATATACAATCACCGGAACGGAATAGGAGGCAATTCAAAAAAACTTTTAAGTGATTCTAAAGTAAATGGTGTTCGTTTTTTTAGTACCTAAACACAACCACTTTCAAGTATAAATTACTAAAACCGAATCCAAAACTTTTACCCAGCCTTCCTTTCAGCGTCACCGACAACCGCGATAGCAAAATGAAATTACATGCAAGCGTATCGTAGACGTTTAATTTGTGTCTCTTCGCCAAACAGCTCCGGGGCATCATTCCGTGGTTGAAAATACCCCTTGTGCTTCATATTCTACCTACGTGTATAAACCTACATTTATCAAATTGAATAATTCCAGCATTTTTAAGTATAAACTCTCAAACGTTCGTTAAGAAAATTAGTATACTAACTAAATATTGAACTTGTTTTTTTTTTTGTTTTATTAATTTTACACAAATAAATATTATGTGTTTTCAAAAAATCTCCGAGTCCGGAGAGTTAAGTCACTTGGGTATTTCGTATAACTGTAGAATGTTTGTTCACTTGCAAGACCATCTCGTTCATTTGGAAACCTACATTGTGCGGGACCCGACTGGCATACGTTTACTTATTAAGTACTTGGAATAACGTCGTCTAACTAATGGTCAATGTTTATGATATAGCTGTATAATCTATATAAACATTGATTTACGCCTTCTAATGCCACATAGTGATTTATTACCGCTTAATTATCATAACTTGTTTCTCAGCGATCAAACCATAACCTGTAACTGTAACATGACATGAATCACTAACAACAAATACCTTACGCACTAATTCTTAATCACATAATATACTTCCTACGCGTTACATAACCAGCTACGGCCTTGTTAAACAAACGAACTAGAGATATAATAGCGTATAGACCGACATGTCCAATAAACAAATTGATCTAGCCGCGAGGTACTTTGCACGCGACGAGTCGAGTGTAGTCTGATCGATGCTCGCTGGGACATACCCTGCACAGTACGTTTTATCACCCACCATGTTTTAGAGCAGTCAATATTCATGAAATGTTGGTTAAAACGGCCGTCGACGTACAATTTGAGTGCATATGCTGAGAAAATTAGTTAGTTGCATACAAGATATGGAATGTTGTAGTTACATATTCAATCAATCGTTTATTTCAGCATATTACATAAGTAACCTAGTTTCTGTAGCATTAAGATAATGTTTCAGCGACTGTTTAAATGTTTAATCAAGTTCTAAAAAGAGTAAAATGTACCTATTGTGATTTAAGAATAATGTCTGTGGGGTTTTATTGTTGATTGTCGGTAGAATTTTTGGCAGGAAACTGATGATAATTTTGATGTACCAAAAATATCTTACGTATAATATAACGTTACATCATTACAGGAGAGTTATATTATGCAGGCTGCATATTAAATTCTATTGCGGTACCTACGTAATAAAATCACCTACTTAATTATTCATGTAAGTTTATTAATTGTAGCAAAAAAAATAAACACCTGTTAGATTTAAAGTTATTATTATCAGGAATCGACTTTTTTCATTCGTAATATAGGTTACAATACTAGAAATTGCATTGGCTTACAAACGACATGTCAGCTAATTATTTACTGTCACGAAGTGTCAACATGTATAATTAAAACATGAGCCTGAAACTTTGTTAGTAGAGGCAAGTATTCAACACATTATGACTTCATAATTTAAATGGATTCTATTCGTTTTAAGCATTTTCATATTTTTGCGCGAGCGCCAAGTTGATTACCGCAGCGGAAACCGCTAAATGGAAAAAATAATTAAAACTGTATAAATACAAAGAACCCACAAATTGAACTCGGTCAAACGAATTGGGTGTTAATTACACACAAAGGCTTGGATTATTGGACAAATTTTGGTCGAAACTTTGGCAAACGTGGATGGGTAAAATTAAAGCTAATCACTTTAATAATAAGTAACAATGCATAAAAAAATATATGATACACAATTACTTATTAGGTGTACGCTTCATTCTAAATGTTATATTGCTCCTACCATGACTCCCAATTCCTCTCCAAAGTGATTTTCTAAAGCTATAAGCTATCGCTCACCTCTTACTCCCGCAATGTTCCCGCTGAAAGGTTTTCCTGTAAAAAGAGAAGTGTTTTTAGTGATAGCATCGGGAGCCGGCCGTAATTACGCGCTCATGGGTTCACTGGATTAGTATGTTGTCGCTAACCACACTCACTCTACTAAAAGGAAAACGGAGGTTTTGTGAAAAACCCCGCCGGCTCAATCAATTCGTGAATAATTGATTTTGATGTTTTGTTTAGGATGGTTTACGTCAAATCTTACCATTCGGTTCTATGTTTTGAAACGATATACCTGGATGAGGTTCTTTTTAACCCGTGGTATCTTCCCATAACAGAAAATGCTGTTTTTTTTACTGAAAATTGGTAATGCACAATACCTACGTTATCTACCTCTTTCGCTTAGTGATAAGATCAAAGTTTATTTTACGTGTCGTCACCGTGTGAGCGGCGGGGTACGCAATTTTAACACAAGATTGATCACAAACGTGGCGTAGCTACAGTTAAATGTATACGCAAAGCTATTTCAACTACACTAGTACACTAGTTTACTTAGTTATCTATCTTAATCTTAGCCTACTTGTGCAAAATGCGTCTACAGAATTATCAACAAGTCTTTTTACAGTTGTAGGTATTTCTGTAGCTCTGCCTACCTCACTCTGGGGATTAAGGCCTAATGTTATGTATGTATGTACTTAGTTGATAAAACACAGAGTAGCATTTAAGCGTAAAACTTGGTAGGTAAGCTGCAAAAAGTTTCCAAATAGTACCCCGCGCGATGTATAATGTACTCTCTGAATAAATAACCTAACCAAAGTATTTCAGTGGTTTACAGCTTCATTTCGTCTGGGCTGGTGCGGACATACTAAAACAGGGGGGTTATCATGACATAACAATGCAGTTCTGTTTACGCTCAGAGAAAAAGACAGAGCTATGGCAGTTATATAGCTCTGTCCTTTTCTCTGAGCGTAAACAGAACTGCATTGTTATGTCATGATAACCCCCCTGATGTATAAACAAAGTAGCAAAGACTCGTAGTTACTATTTAGCACGTTTGAACAGGTGCTCTACACGACTCGGTAAAACCATATTGTTTTTGACATGCCATCCTATTGTCAATGTTACGAAAGCTCTTATTTGCTTGATAGTAATGACGACGAGTTAAAACAATACGATAATATGTCAAAGGCGGTTTGATTTTACAAAGGTGAATAAAGCTCCTACGCTCCGTGCTGAACAAAAATCAGCGCACAGACACTACTGTCAAAACTAATCAAGCTCAGTAAAAGGGACGGAGTTATGAAATCATATAACTCTGTCTCTTGCTTCCGGAACTTGGCAAGTTTAACAGTTCATAATACAGCCCCTCTTTCTAAGGAAAAAACCTACAATGCTAAGCTAGAGTGTGATCCTCCGCAAAGATACCGAAATCTGTGTTTATGTATTGTTTAGTTTTACATCGTCTACATTCGTAAGGGTTCCCACCTGGCATGGATCTCTAATTAAATACTAATTCAACTGTAATGTTGGGAGTGGGCTAGTGAGAGATCTCTAATAGTTTAGTAGGTATGCCGGGCGTGGGCTCGGCGGCTCGCGGCAATCAATGATGGAACGTGTCTCTTGACCCCACACGCTCCGTTTTTCATTCCTCAGTCGGCCGGTCAAATTGTTTCTGGTGCCATTGCGAATTGTTAAAAAAGTAACAAGAAAATGTGCAACAGACTGTACATTCTGTAGAGATTTTTAGTGTGAGGTAGTTTACTTAAGTAACTATAGTTAAAAGTACTTTTTTAATATAAGTTTATAGTAAGATTTTGACAATTTAGGAGCAGCGAAGCACTGCATTTTTATTACCTTAAAACAACTGGAAATTAAAGGTTATAAGGTAACAAATTCCTACTTATCAATCATAATTATTTCGTAAATTTTCCATTTCAAATCTATACTTAATTAGAATTATATTGATATAATTATAACGGAGCTCTTTTATATATTGCTATGCTGCAGCAGCACTCTCTGTAACATTGCTATAGTTTCAGAGCCACAAAACTCGCTAAAAATGTAAGTAAGAAGAAATTCAAATAAATAAGCATTATGATAAATTTACATACAGTTAGATGCGATAGCGAATGCGATAGCGATAGACTGACGAAAACTATTAATAGCGTAGACGCACCGCACGACTTCATCGCGTAGGAACGTCAATATTAAAGTCAATAAAGCAGCTCTGCCAACGCAACGGGCCACAATGCTTTGTCACAAACATACCCGCAACACTAAACTATATCATACAATAAACTATGTCTTTATTCAGTATTGGCAACAACGGCCTGTGAGAATGGTGAGGCAGATGCATTTTCCCATCTAGATGGCTGTGGGGTTGTTAAAGCCATCTCGATTTTAGGTATATTTGTTCAACTACTTTTAAGACGGACTCTTTAAAGCGACCTTTTCATTTTACCAAACTTCAAATATAGGTAAGCTCAGCGCGCGAAGTGTAGCGAGTCGTCGGTTGTGCAGTTACAATTTTCGCTCACTCAGCCTTGAGAGAGGCGGGGCAGGCATTAGAGGAAAAATTAGATTTCACCCGACACAGCGTCGCGGGCGCTCCTCGCGGCGGCCCTACACACTCCTCCCAGTTTATCCATTTTATATTTTCTCTCGGCCACAAAGAATGAACGCAGTATATTCCTTAATTTAAGATAAAATGTGAGAGGGGAACAAATTGACTAATACGAGGTTTGAGTTAGGATAAGCGAGTCCCTCGGTAAAAAGATCAGGCCGTGAAAGAATGCTTTTAAAATGTATTAACGTTATATTATAAAGCTTCAAACCATTTTTACGCCCCTAAAACAAACATAAATTTAGGCGAGAATAAAAGTCAAATACGTTTTCATTTGAGATGGAACCTTTATTACTAAGCTTTTTGTTTAATTAAGTGCCTACATTTGCTAAGGGGGAAAAAATACATTTCGCCGAATAAATGTGAACGTGCGTGAACAAAATCTGAGATTTTCTCAACTTTACGAGAATAAATATGCGCAATTCCCGCCAACTTGTCACATCAATTACAAAATTATTTGCTCACAAATGAACATTTATGCAATAACAGGTCACGGTCGGCTGGGAGCGGAGAGCGGCGCTCGTGTTTACAGCCGCCCTTTGTTCGGCAACTAAAAGGGTTAGCTTAAACGTCGCAACACTTAACCCGGCGGCGCCCGCGGCGCGCGGTACGTGTGAACATATGTTACATAATATTTTCCTTCCGCTCCACCGGAGAAGACATATTGTTTTCAGCACAAACTTAAATAAGTTAGTATTGGGAAAATTCCCAATGTTACAAAATGTCCTCATAGGATTTATGATCAAATTCCTTATTTTTTGCGCTCCCATTCCGTTCTTCGATGTCGATTACATACGTATTTCCTTTTTAACCAAACAGTTGGTACCGACGGTCGCCTGATATTCTGCTAGCTTCGCAGAAACCAAATCCAGTTCGACGTAATGTAAAACGAATTTTTCTTCCCTTTTACCAAAGTTCAATAAATGGCTCCGAACTGCTGGCGAGACCGTAAAGTATGTTCGCGGCAGCTCGAAATTCTTTGCAATTTCAGAGGTATCTTTTTACAATACCGAGTCCGTATAAATACGCATCGCTTCCTACAGATTTTCGCCGTCCTCTTGTCAAGTGCGCCCTCTATTGGACACTCGGGGCTAATAGGAGCACGACATGGCCGCCTTTTTGTGAAGGGCATGAGTACCATTTAAAAATATCAGCGCGAAAGCGCAATACAACTTTACACTACGTTTAAAGTTAAAGACATAATCCTCAGCACAGAGTTCTCGCGGCGCAATTACTAATTAGCGGAGCATGTAAACAAGCTTCAGGGTGGAATGAGGATAAGGCCTGTGGAGACCTCGGGGAAAGCCAATCTAGTGTTACAGATGGAAAAGGATTAGAAATTTTCCTACAACAACAAACGGGGGCTTAGCTTTTGTAATTAAACAGCCTATCGCCTTGTACGTCTACGAAAGGGATTACGTACTTATTTCATTTCACGGTTCAAGAGACACAACCCGCGTAGTCCGCGTAGTAAGTAACCCTGTTTTTATATCTTTATAAAGAAAAGTGAATTAAATTTAGGTTAGCTTATTTTATAACAATTTAACCTATATTCTGTAAATGAAAATGTAAAAATATACCTAAGACACATACTTTATAATATATCTATAAATTGGATCAATTGTTAAGAACTCCCCATCGGCACACAAACCGCTTCAAGGTTTTGCCTAGATGGGCATTGTAATAATGTAATCATGTATTTTCTTTTCTTTTAATCAATCAATTAAAACAAATAAGGCTTACATAGAGTGCATGCTAAGAAGTTAAGGAGGGATGAGCAAGGAGTGTGAAATGAGTGAAGTTTTAAGCTTTTTATGATTTATTTAATAACGGAACTAATATTCAAACTCAAAGTAACTATGGCAATTAACCGTTAAACGTTGAAACAAAGTCTCATTATACAACCGAACCGTTATACCGAAGTATGCCCAATAACACTTTTTCTATGTAGACGTAGCTCAGTTACAGTACATGTTACGTGTTATTTATGTCGACTGGTTTATGTACCAGTGGGAACGCGGACGTACCTGGACGTCTGTATTGACACGGGTCCGGCGAGCCGGTGGCAACGCGCACTTTACGGCCGCATAGAAAGGCTTTCGTACTGACGCCTGCGATGAATGCACCCGCCTTAGTATAAAAATGACAGTTTGACCTAGTAATGAAACGACCGTAAAATAATGTTTTGAAGTCAATCCTGTCACCTGGGAGGCAATTTTTGAAGCTCACCGGAGTTAAATGACTAACTTTAAAATCAATTTGTGCAGCAATTTAATCTAGGAACGAGCCCACCTTTTGGATTTTTTATTATAAAGGCGTTATGATATCAAATCCAAAAGGTGAGCCCGCTCGTAGATTAAGCGCTGCACAAATTGATTTCAAACTTAGTCATTTTTCGTCGGTGAGCTTCAAAAATCACCCCCTTTCATCCCAGTAGAAATTATAACCTTAAGTGCACACTGCGACTCGGTGTGTTGAGTAGTGGTGGGACCTTATAAATAGACCTTATCAGTGACCTTGGCAGTGACGTCAAAATAGGGAAACATGGGGGTAATTGGTACTGTTTGATATAAGTAAAGTAATTGTTTTTTTTAAAATTACAATCATTTACAAGAACATAACTATTTCACTTTTTAGTTCCGTAGTGAAACTAGGAACCCTTATAGTTTCGCCCAGGGATCGTTCCCGGTATTCTGACTACCGGTTTTAAATGACGTATAACCGGTTATAATTGTATTACGCTATTTATATCGCTAAAGCTCTGATTAGCGGTATAATGAATACCGGTATTCAAGTATATTATCGGTTTAGCCAATTGAGAACAATACCTCTTTTTGATACTTTACCCCTAAAAACCATAACCAGTAAACCAGCCAAAACTACAAATACTATAAATCAGAAAAAAATCTTAAATGAAAGAATATATAACGAATTTTAAAGGAAAACTATCACGACTAAGTAAACATCATTGGTTCCTGAGATACAGGCGATTAAAGTGTTTATACCTACTAAAATCATCTAAGACGGCACCAATTGACTTTAAATAGAAAATTAGTTATTACTTGTTGTTTTTTATGTTTATAGTGCTTAACGGCTTCGAAACCCTACACTGAGCATGGTCCGATATGCTCTTGCCCGGTTTTAAACTTTCATTTCACTTAAACATTCACACACATAATAATATTTCGATAGCATTTTCTTGTTATTAATTTTTATTTTTATTTAATCTTTATAGGTATAGACCTCCTTGGTTAAGGGTGACCCAATAACTAGACTTATTTATTTGCTATGGAAATTCATATTGACATAGTACATAAAGTAGGTATGACAATTTACGGTTCGCATACTTTTGTTTTGTTGCAATGGAAAAATTAAAGACAAAATGCCTTGTCTATTTTTGTTGATAAAAAATTAGAGCTGTTATGGAAATGCACATGCTGGTGTAATTTACGATTGATTCCAAAAAAATATGTTAGGTACACAACCATCTTAATTAAAAAAGGCACAATGACTTTGCAAGCGGCAAATCATATCGACAGCAGTTTAATTTGGACCTAACAACATTTATGATATCTTCGTCTATGTTTGTTATCAGATTTCCAATTGCATCAATGGTATTACGTGTTTTGAAAAGTTTAAGTATATTTTATGGTTTATGTGCCATTAATACATTCAGACTGCTAATAAACTTAAAAGAAAAATAATGTTCCAAATGGCCACATACTCCCTATTTTGACACTTGTGACATTTCGCTGCCCTGAGATAACAAGGTCTACTTATAAACGGTCCGTTCGGATCGGAACCACAACTTTATACTTTAACCTACCACCGAACGCAGTAGTAGACGCATTGCAGTGTTCCAGTGTATATATAGATGGATAGGCGCATTCCATCTTATCCTTTAAGTTTGGTAACGCATTTGGGGTCATGACAATGCAAGGGTCTTGGATCCGACTTACCATCAGGTGGCCTGTTAGCTCGTTTGCCTTCTCCAAGCCATAAACAAAATCCACACACACACACACGCACACACACGCATAAAAAACTAAACGTATCCTTGCACTCAAATATCCACGGAGGTAATTGTCTTTTTAACTACATTTTTAGAACACAACAAATTTCTGCTATTTGCAGTAAACTCAAATAGTTTCTGTTTATTTTATTTCAGAGACTGCCAACGTAAAACTACAGTAATTAAAACCATAAGTGAAATTCATGATAAACCGCAAAGCCATCGGATATTTCAGTACAGTCCGACCGCAACATTCGTTTAACTTGTAACTCCACACCGCGGCTCCCATCTCCGGTAAGTATTAGTTTTGTTTCACGTCGAAAAATTATTTAAAGTCCCCATTAGCTCAAACAACAGAGTGAAATTTAATATCAGTGGGACCGCTCAGGGAAATATAGCCATTATTTCCAATTTAAACCGGTATCAACTACGCCTACGTTGGAATAGTATTAATTTTAATGTAAAGTAAAATGGCAACTTATAAATGAATGGGCTATTATTTAAATTAAATTTTGAGCAACGGGATCAGACACCGAATGACTGAATCAATAAAAGGAAGTCGGAAGAAATTATTAATTCGAGGAACAAACCCTTTAACAATGATTTCCAAATAGATGAGCACTTAAAAGCTTTTGTTTTAATGACCTTGAAATAAAATTGGCCGTCACTTGAAGCGATCCAACAGGAAACCGTTGTGTTGTTCTGGTGTTGCCACACAAATCGTCAGTTTTTTAAGTGTGTACTGTCTACTTGTGTCAAATTGTCGTTAGTGTTTGTTATGTTACCTGTTGCCTGTTTACTGTTACTTGTTTTTTCTGTTAATTAAGGTTAGTTTTTTAAGTCAGGGTCCCTCTGAAAATCAGCGCCGCGGTTTGACTGCGGCACAATGCTGAGAGGGATCCTGTTCAACGCAATGATTTCTGTTTTTCATATGTTTATTTTTTTGTTGTGTTGTGTAGTGTGCGTTGAATAAATATTTTCTATTTCTATTTCTATTTCTATAATGGAACCACGCACCATTTTACGCACCAGTACAAGGATAATTGAAGAAAGTGAATCCATTCTCTGCGTACCTTGATTGCGCTCGGGGCAATGTCTGTTGAATATTGCCATCTGCTCCACCACCATTATTTCTGAGCAACAAAGATGCTCGTCCGGCCTCGGCCCGCTCGGAAAAACCTTTGTCACAGACAGTTAACTGCAGCGACGACGAATTAAATCTCTTTCAACATCGCGGGCTATCTCCAGACTTTTTATTACAAAGATTGTATTTGTTATACCAAAGATCTATATTAAAAATCTAAAGGACGATGGGTAAAAAAATGTCCCCACCCACCAACAGTGATGAAACATGTGCCAGTTTATAGATCTTGGCAATATGATGTATTTTTTCTATGGCGACGATCACCATATGTATGGGGTGTTCTTGAAAAATCATAATCTTATCGTATGGAACTATGGAATTTGTTTGAAAATGAACACGTATGTAGATGATTTGCCTTGCCTGGCCCTTTGTTTTCATTAAAAAAATCCCATTGATTTTGCTACGAAGATTAGTATTTTGTCTTTTATTGGGTCCATGTGAACATATAGACCTGCAGCCCGTTACTGTTGGAGGGGGGGGACGGGGTCCATACAAAATTGGCCATCACCCTTTGACACAGGTTAATTATCTCGTGTTTAAGATTTCTGTTAAAGAATAATCACAATGAAAAAAAGAACTAACAACTACGTTCACTCGCTCATTAAAAATACTCTTGTTTTTTAAATCGTTTCCTTCGACATAGACATCAGGCTGGTTATGTTTCATTTCTGCCATTTTTATTGCGTCTTCACAGTCCGCCGTTATTATTTTCATGGATACTAGAGCTTCTATTAATCCAAGGACAGAGTATTTTTTTAGCTGCTGCTTAAATATGTCTATTGGATACACGTTTTTGACCCGAAGATTGCACTGGCGAAGTACTCCGGCCAAAGTCCCGTGGTAGGTCCTGAGAAGTGTTTCACGATGATCGAACAGCAGTTCTCGCTCAGCTGACATATACAAAAAGTAGGATATATCTGCAACCGGAGACGTGTACCGGCTCAGCTGATGATCGACGAACATTATTTCCACCGGCCTCGACCCCTGCAACGGAACATTCAACTAGAATACTCGTATACATACAGATACATAGAACGTTATTTCCAGATGAAAGGTGTACTTGTAGAGTTATTATTAGATAAAGGGTATGTTTTTTTTTTTTAGTTTAGTTTTCGTCGTATATTGTCTTTGGTTTTAGTTGCAAATTTATCTGGGACCATACTTTGTACAGCAAGTTAATCTAATTGAGTAAGTAAGTATATTAACAAAAGGTTTTGATAAGATCTTTTTAGAAAGATCATTAAATTAAAGTTAATGTACTCAAGACAAGGGTGTTAAATGAAAACCTACTACAAAATGTAAGTAAAATAATTAAACGATAATAAGTACGCACCTGGTGTTTGAAGGCGATGTTATTCCCCCAACAGTCGCCGTGGCAGATAGTGCTGAACTGGGCGGGTGACGCAACGCTCTTGAGTATCGTCAACAAGTGTGGCGCAATATCTTTCAACCTTTTCTTATATTCTGGATTTATCACTGCGTTTACTGAATGGTCATAGTAATATTTCATAGAATTCGGTATTTTATCCAAGTCAGAGTATTGTACGTCGTTGCTCAATTTATCTACAACCTTATTAAATTCTGTAGGATATAATAATTTCCATACAAAAGATAACGCATGAAGTTTGGCCAAATTTTTCATTGTTAAAATAGCATGGTCCAAACGTATTGTGTTGAATAAATTGTACCCCACCTGCAAATTAGCGAAAACGAGGACTTCCTCATCACGGTCGATGCTGGCGTGAATGCAGTTAGGTAATCTTATTTTCAGTCCTTCAATTACTTTAAAGGTTTTTTGTATGTCTAGTAACTTGGGGACTATACTTGTATTGAACAAATACTCTCTTTTGTAAAATTCTTTAAAGTACGAACGCTGTTTCGGATCCAAATGCCACCTTATTATAATGGTTTTCTTGATTTTTTGTCCGTCTCTGTTTCCTTTGATGTTCACTAAGTAGACATTACTGGAAAAACTATCTACTTCTTCGCAACCATATTGGATGACGTATTCAATGTCGTGAATATTTATTTTGGTCGCCGTTTTCTTTATTATTTGATCCAATTCCCAAAGACACCTCGACACTTTTCTGGGCATTTTAATAGGATCTCATATATCAAAATTACCACTCGCACTGAAGTTTTAATGGTATCTATCTTTCTGTCAGTTTTGTAGCGTCTGTCACATTCAACTCCACCTTACAAGGCCGACGTTATCAACGCAATCGAGATTTCTAATCATATTTATCGGCATTCAATAATTTTAACTATATAAGTGTTTTTACTGTAAAATATTAGATACATCATATCATAAATTTCTACTGCTGCTCGATATCATTACCTTTTAGAACAGCTCATTGCAATTTTGTAGGATTGGAATATTCAGTATTTTCTGAAATACGGGGGGGGGGGGGGGGAGTTTGTTTTTGCATTACATTAATAACCTAATTATCGCATATTTATGTTAAAAGCTTTTTTAAAAAATGCTACGTCTCACGATTAGGTAAAGTAAGTATTAACTTTTTTTTTACTTTCTAATTTCTAATGAAGTTCAGCTCGATAGAATTAGCCGAGAAAAAGAATCTTGACAGACAGACCACAATGTTATCTTATAAGGGTGAGTTATTTATAATTATTTGGTACGGAACCCTAAAAACTGTAAAACTACAGCACAACATACTTTTGACAGATGAGAAAGATAAATATCGAAAAATCTCTTCGTTACATTTTGAAAGTAAACAGTCTAAACGACCGATGTCAAGGTAAACTGGGTGACTCATTTTATCAGTAACCTGACACTTTACACCATGAATCGTGGCCATCTTGGGCGTTATCAGCGCGGAACGAGTCCTAACAAATAGAACGAGTCCTGTCCGAACAAATATGAGATAAACTAGGGGCACAATGCCTTTTGTAACGTTCCTTGCGCACACTGAAGTCACGCTGTGGGGCTATCCTCTTGTGTAGCGTGTGCTCTATAGAACTAACTCGACGTGTGCAAGGACCCTCTAAACTCGGGGCAGGCTCGAGGAAAGTCATAAATAGTAGATATTAATCGCAACGCGATCCTAATGCATCCAGGATTCTCGTAAGACCAGTTCAATAAGGCCGTCTCGTTTTTACTGCGTGTAATAATAACATTAATAACACCACAGTGGTTAGCACGGGCATGTATTATAGGTCCCCGTACTACGTACCCGTATTGTTGGAACGCATTCATTGTACACCGCTTAATGCATTCACTGCTTTGTTCGCATTGTCGTAGTCCTTGCGGACGTCGAATCTAATATTAGAACGTGCGCTATTGAAGCGACGTATGATTGTTTGGTGTAAGATATGACGTATCGTCACACACCATGGCAACAGGGTTCAGTTTGAGTTGGATCGTGAAATACCTCTGTAGGTATGAGATGGCTTGCCTATTACCTTAAATACCTTCATTCTAAGGTTGAGGAAGCGTGTTATATACAATAACAATACTCTCAATGCATATCAACGATCGACAAATGGATATTAGTGGAACTGTACAATTCGCATGTGCCTTTGACATCAAAGGTTCTGTAACAAAGCATATTCACGGCGTTGTACAAATAATCGAGCACTCCCAGTCATTCTGGCATCTTTGACGTCAGGTGAGGCGACGGCGTCTGTTGATTCGGAGCTGACGTGGGTCGCCAGCCTGTTGGCACTTTGACTAACGAACGACATAAATGTCGCAAGCATGCAATATCTAAAATATAAGACACTAGCTGTTGCCCTCGACTCCATCCGCGTAGAAAAATGAAACATATTCTTTGTTACCCTGTGATAATTTAACATTCTAATAGTGATAGAATTGTTGAAATAGGTTCAGTAGTTTTTGAGTTTATCCGGTACAAACATACAAATTCTTTCTCTTTATAATATTGCTTGGGCATTTTTGTTGTACTTGATAGTAGCTTCATTTGAATTAGAAAATACCTACCAAAAAACTAATTTAGTGACTGTGATCGGTTTAACCACCCTAGAATAAGAATATCTTGAAAATAGTACGTATGATAGAATAATTTTGATCCTTGTTTAGTCCAAAAACAAATTAATGATTTCAACAGTTTATACATGAGGAATTCTCAAAAATACGATTGGCAAATCATAATTTCGGGCCGGGGAAACACGTCTAGACATTCAGGAAATCAGCTTTCGCGGCGACGTATAGGTATCGACGCCGGTGCCGCGCCGATGAGGTTTGCTCAGCCCGAGCGCCGATTTATCCACTTTTTAAATTGTGTTAGTTTTAAATTTCGTTATTCGACAACGCAGGGTGATGTTACACTACCGAAGCCCTCACCTATAAAATATTTACAAAATATTTACGCTCAGCCCAAACATAATATCGAGACTTTTAAACTAAACTTACGAGTATAGTTTGGCTACTTTATTGCGAAAATATAACAGCTACAGGACATAAATTCGATTTATCGCTTTTATTTTTACTTTTCCGCTATTACCTGGCTCCCTTTTGCTAATCCGTAGACGCAAAGTAGTGTAGATGTAACTCTGAAAAAACATTGAATATTAGCATTGTTCGAAATGCAGACTAATAAAAAAAATAGATCTTACTTATCTTGTCAATGTTCAATAATGTCATATGTTATCTATCCAGCGTGTTCCGGAAGGCACTCGGTCAAGAAGCCAACACAATAACAAAATGTTACAAGTCATACTGTCGACAATCATTTACGTGACTTTCAGAATTTCTATCGGCTAAGTGACAACCCGGCCGTGACTGAACAGGCCGCCAAGTGGCGATGAGTAACCAAATAACTATCAATAATTCGAGTGGTTTCACTAAAGCCTTCTTACTGTACCCGACATTATTGTTCGAGAAATTACAAATGCTCGCGCGACATATGAGCTCAATTAAAAGTTTACATGCAAAAAGTAGAAAAAGTTACACTATAATTGATAAACCACATTTTTCTGGCATAAGCGATGTACGGACATCGAGCATAGGCCTCACCTAGCCTTACCTATTAGGTGAGGCCTATGTCTAAAATTGTACTAGTATAGTTAGGGTGATAATGATGATGATAACATAATGTGTTGACTCTTAGTATATTTTTTTAAGGGGTCAGCACCACAGGTTTCTAAAGGAAACAAATAATTATCATTATCATTATAGGTACTTCCAAGACACGATATAAATGTCCCCTAGACGTTAAAATGCGCTTTCACAGCGTGTACACATTTTACAGGCTCGGATTTGAGTGCCTCGCTTCAAGCGATATTTTGGTGCGCGCTCACTGGCTCAACGTCTTTATGTTTTCACTTAAATGTTATAGTGAAGAACGAAATCACGAGCGCAGGAATAAGCATGTTGCAGTTGTTACCTTAGGGAGTGACCACATCAGAGCTTAACGGTGCGTAAATTACGGTCCGTCAAAACTGACGCCATGTAATTACTATGACTCATTCTTTTGTTTACGCAACGTCTCCGTATTTTATGCGTCGGTGTGGTCGCTCCCTAAATTTGCCATATTGTGCGTCAATCAATGACGCACAATATGGCAAAAAAATAACGGCCTTCTCAAATCGTACTATATATATTATATCGTGATAGGAGCCCAAGTACTGGACAATATGGATGTCACATTTGATATAAACACACAACAACATATCCCGTTACGGTGAAACGATGCTCTGACGCCCATGGATATTTCCAACCCTGAGGACTGAAATCGAGTACCTCAACGCAGTAACTTCATCACCTGTCTTACCCCCACACCCAACCACAATACTACAAATACTGCTGCTTAGCGGTAGGGACCCTGCCCAAGTAATTACCACCCAAACGAGTTTGTGAATACCTTAGGAAGAAGACGTGTTAAAAGCAACTTAAGAAACGTTAAACGAATATCGGATTCTAGCGGGAATAGTAGCAATAACTTCACGGTCAAACAGCCACAAAGCCTTGCAAATGGGTGATACAGAAGATCTCACGTGGTCACAGAGGAACTGGTGAGTAGATATTTTAAAAGATTGAGCTCACTTACAATAATATTTAGGAGGTATCCAATGACACCCTATAGTACATACATGGGGGTTGGTGAAAAAAGTAGGGGAACTTTCTCCAAAATAAAACGTTATGCCCTCTTTTATTAGTTTCCTTTGTTCCCGTTGGCACGACATAACTTTAATCCTACAAGATTCCGTCACATAGCCCAAATAGTCTGTGAAAGTAGCTGTAATATACAGGCGGATAAACACAGACAAACGGGAGTGGCGAAATTATGAGGGTTCCTACTTTGCCTCCTGAACCCTTAAAAGCCTATGGCACTCGTAAGTCTTAACCTGAACGTGAAGTATAACATTGTTACGTGCTTTTAGGCAACCGTCCCGTATTCCCGCTGCGTCCAAAAAGTTTCATCCATTTAAGTATCCGGCGACAGTTCAGTGGACCCTTGTCATAATCACACAACTAACTTTTACGGTTACGTCTTGCCAAAAGGTGACATGCCAACTTGGTCAATCCAATTACATGAAGTTACACAGGTAACATGAGAAATATATATTTCTCATTTTACTATGAATACAAGTACAAATCGCTAGAAGTACTAGCAGTAAAAAAACAATCAAAAGCCATCGAAAAAAAAAAATAGCGTAAAGTTATTTTAATTTTATTTGGTATTCGGGCTGAAACCTGGCAAAGGCCAAGCCATGCCTAGCAAGAGTTATATGTAAATTATTCCATAAGGAGGGTTACAATAAACATGATTAAACCAATAATGATATGTAGCTTATACTTAAAGCATTCTGACCAGTCCCGCTGGTATTTCCACTCCTTGCTAGAAGGCTTTTATGGAGCACACGCCGGAGCCGTTATGAAGCTTTTAATAGAGAATAGCTGCATGCTCGATTTACCGCGATATTATTGGAAATAAAATCAGTTCGCTCGCCCTCAGCGGAGCACAATGCTTTCAGCAGAATAATCGAGGATCATATTAAAGGGAAATAATGAAACTCCTCGTATAGAAGGCGGCATAAAATGTTATTAAAGGGAATCGCGGAAGTTTTAACACTTGCAGCGGCCACGAGTGGTTTTATAGCGTTTATAAATTTTCCTTACAGCTTGAATTTCAGTATGCGTGAGGAGAATCTGTGGAAACAAAATATTTTCGAGCTATAAATTATTAGTTTAAATTTAATTTGGTTACGTCAGCTTATAATTGTTTTAAAAATATATACCCTCAGTTGCCTGTTGCCAATTCAAGGGGTTTATTAACCGACTTTAAAAAGGAAGTTCTAGTACTGAACCCGTATTCAGAATGTTGAATACAAAACGGGTTCCTTAGTTTATACAAAAACGTCGTAAGTAACTTTACTAAGGAAAGTATCAAAAATATTTACAATATTCGACATTATCCTAAGCATATAAGCCTAGAAAAATAAAGCGGTGTCATAAAGGACGTCCAAAACTCATGAGTATTTATAGTGAGGTCCAGCCTCATCTACGTATTCGTCATCTTCCAGGTAAACCTAGTTTAAGTAGTAGGTATACCGAATAATATACACCTAGTAAACGTAAAACGTACGGAGTTGATTGTTTGTGTTTCGTTCGATGAGCTTGCATTGCTAACTTTACGATGATTGTTTCTGACACACCGCCCAACAGGTTCGGCAACTTAAGAAAGCTAAATTTGGAAAGCGTTATTGGGTTGGGAACAAACTGTGGAAGAGAACAAGTTACACAGATGTACATAACTTTTTTATGGCGGGAAATGTCACATCGCTGTAAGAAATTTCAATGGCCGAACTAGGATGACACAAAAAACATGTAGTTAGGTTTGAACTCCCACTATCTTTGCGGGAATATTTTTTTTAATACAATGATTCGGGACTATCCGCTATACTAAAAGTTTCAAAACTTAAAGTAACCTATGGTGACATATCGCTTGTCGTTATGGTCATACACAGGCTGATTTGCCCATATCCTCCTTCATCGATGTTACATTGACTAGGTGGCACCAGTGTAACCGATATGAATTTGTAGATAATTTTGCAGGAAATGCATATTAGGTATGTCTAGATTAATTTATTTCTCATAGTGTACACTTTTTCCTATGTACGTTTTCATGCATGTAAAATAACTAAACGATAATTTATTTTCAATAAAGCTTTATAACACTAATCAATTCAGTAGTGGTAAGACCTTGTACAAGGTCTATCCGAATCTCTACCACCATCTTATCCTTTAACGTACCGCGAAGCGGCAGTGTTATTATGTCCCGATGTACTGATAAGCATACCGGTCTAAGATTTTTGCATTTACTTCGTTTATAAATTCTTGTTACTTCATTTTGTTCGTAAGTTTCAGACCAAATACTTTGTTAATATCTTTTGTTACGGGCTGAGCTTATATATTTGTGTTACGTTACGTTTTAAACAGATTTTTTTTTAAATTTTATGTGTGTCTTGAAATGCGACTTCTTCATTTGGTCGGGTTAACATAGGCCGCTAAGTTTAGGCCGCTAACTTCACACAAATGCAAACGTCTATGTCACAGATCCCACTTATCGTTTTCTTCTTCTCCGTGCCATAAAAACACAATTTATATTGTGAATTCATATTAAATCTTTTAATTAAATACAATTGTATTAAAGCCACAGCATGATTTGATATTCATACAGGCTTTATTACAAATAGTTGACTCATTTATGTCCGCAGAGATGCGTCTCATGTTTCAACGTTTAATTGAAACGCATAAAACAAATGCGTACTAAAAGCAATTTCCAATTTCAAATACCTATAACTGCCAATGCAGAAACGCACACATCTGATAATCGATTACCGATTGCATTAAAAACCGCATCAAGCGTCGGTGTGTCCCAATGTCAGGGGTGCATTAGGCCGCGAGGAACAGGGGCGCGTATCGATTGGCGCCCCGCCCGGCACATAATATTCCTCTCAACTCGCCGAACCACCCTTTGTTGTGTTATTGTAACTTTCGCGATTGTTTCGGAAACACTAGGTTTCAAGACTCCCGAGCCGGGTTGTAACGGAATTTAAATTGAAAGGCTTTTGTTTCGAGAATGTAGTCAGATCGCGGAAGTAATTGTTTCAATGTTAAAATTGCCGCTGTAGACAAGCTGGCCGAACTGCTTTTTATAGTTCCCTAGTCAAACTAGGAAACATCGTAATTATGAGAAAAGTTACTATGTCTGACATGTCTGTTATGGCCGTATTAATAAACTTGTCTCGGTTTAGATGCCCATCTCAAGATACGTGAAAGTAACCGTCAAATCATAGAAGACTGTAATTTTTGACATATCTTGAGACGGGCAATTAAACCGAGATCAGTTTATGAACACGAGCCAGGCCCGTATTAATAAACTGATCTCGGTTTAAATACCCGTCTCAAGATACGTCAAAAATTACTGTTTTCTATGGTTTGACGTTTACTTTGACGTATCTTGAGATGGGCATCTAAATTGAGACGAGTTTATTAATACGGGCCTAATTAGTCTCCGTGTCTCATAATCACAACAACCAACAACTCATAGCAAATATTTTCTTCGGTTTTATGATCGGCTAATATAACACTTTTTCATTGCTACTATTGTATTGTTTTGTGGTTACAGAATGATCAACAAGTTATTCTATAGAATTACCTACAACTAAAAGCTAATTAGCTAGAGCTATAGCTCTGCCTATCCCACTCAGGGAATGAATGCATGGCATTATGTTATCAACGTATGCTACTATGTGTGGGGTCCCATTTGTAAGCTCAATATTTTTCTAAGATTGTTTTTTTTTACAATAATAAGCTGTAAAGACATCGTCAAAATTGTGGAGGTAAAAAACAAGAACGTACCTAAATAAACATAAACAAGAAGAACTAAACACACGTACACAAACGAAGCCTTTATTCGTTTCAAAATTTATTCAATGTACGCGCAAATAACTCTCGGGATGCCTCCGCGAGCCAAAATAGACGTTATTTTTTGTTCCATTCAGTATTTCACCTGTGTTCCAAACAAAATGGCCGTTAATCAAATTGGTCGGCGCGGGCGGCGGCGATTTGCGCGCAATTGCCCAAATCCTGGGCCTAATGAATCAAGCGACAAATGCTGCCAGTCGTTGAGATAAAATCACATATGTTTGACATTGAATGAACATAGTTGTACTAATAAATGGCTTGCAATTGGTCTACCAGCGATATATTAGACTCGTATAGTATCTAAGCGTTTGCTATAGCTCTCCATTTAAATCGTACTTCAGCAAAACAATTAAGATAAGAAAAATATATAACAGAGTGATAGCAATATATATAAACACATAATGATATCGCTTCGAAAGATTATAAAATTGGTATATACTAAAAAAATATTTAAACGACATAAAGCGCGGGTGATTTTTTAAACATAAATAGAAACGATTAAAATCAAAGCAAAAAAGATTGCCATTTCTCCAGGGCCTCTTTTCTACTGGGGTAAAACCATATTATATGTATTGACTTCTTTGACGTGTTTCTGTACTGTCAACGATCTTATTTACTTGATAGGTATTAATGGCGGCCGAATTGAAAACAATACCATAACGTGTCAAAAGTAATATGGTTTAACCGCGTTGAATAGAGCCCCGAAAGGCTTAAATATCTTTCTTGTCTTTCAATTAAATAAATAACACAATCTTCATCATAGTGTAATCAACCAAAAAAATATTCTCTTTATTTATATTTACCAGCAATCGGAACCTCTAATTTATGTCCTTTTTATGACTCATAAAAATAACCACTGTTATACAAAATGGCTATTAAATATTGAGAATAAACAGTGTTGCCAGAGTACTCTAATACGCGAAACACGATGCGGGCTATAAAAACAATTCGTTAAACCAAACGACTTTCAATTGGCATGAAGAGCTTAGTTCCGTAAATATAGGGATTCACTCGTCAAGGAAACGCGACACCGGCATTAACCTGAATTGTAGCGTCAATTTCACGTCTAAGGGCACGTCGATTTCATTTTTATTGGAAGGCGTCCGCTATTATTTACTTAGATAATTTAAACGAAGACGTAACCGTTTGACGTTTATGTATTAAGGATTGTGGTAAAGCCAGTACAATAATCAATTAGAAAATAATTAACGCACACGCGTAAATTTTTCCGAGTGATTACATATTATTTATGACATTATTATCTGTTTGAAATGGACACACATAAATATGTTTTGATACAAGCAAGCCCTAAATGAACTACACGTTTGCCGTATGTGGCTTTTAAAAGGATCTGTCCACGGCTAACGGCTGCCTGGACATCATTGGTGTTTTACGAATAATAAGGCTATAAATACCTAGAACAGATGAAAGCGCGAGGGTTTAACTCCCTTTTGAATTTAGACGACTACGAATAAAGGTATCAGTGTAATTTATTTTATGGTGCTAGGATCCCTAAGTAAAAGTATCCACATCTTATCAAACCTTCTACTTGCACCATCTTTCATAGCAGCATACAGCGCCTTTAAGGCAATAACAGTAAATCATCTTTCAATTTTCTCCCCCATTTATTATAACAACAACGGAGAGGAATAGGTGCAGTCCCTTTTGTAATCCAAAAATTATCTAATTAACCGGCTGATTCGCGAAATAAATACTTACCGTAATTAAATAAAGAAGAAGACTTGGCAAGTATTTGACAAATCCGGGGAATTGAATCCTCTAATTATGAACGCCAATTAACAAAGGTACTCAAGCGGCATTCCGAATTATCCCTAATAGCTTCTGCGATGAAATTGGCAATATCACTTTAGTACTTCATCCGTTATCATATCGGATCGGAAGGATCATGATTGTGTAAACTTCGAAGAACCAGCTTCGGTTTAAACATTGTCTAAGACGCGGTATCCACCAAACAAAAGTAGACAGATGTATTTTATGACGCAGCTTCACAGCTAAAAACATGTTTTATTATTAATTATTCCACCCATCCCTGCTTTGCTTTGGGTATGAAAATATATACTCGTATACATGACGCATGAGTTGCAAAGACTATTCATAATAATTTAAAAGTACGTGGCATATTTTTAAACTACACTGAACCTCGATAAAAAGACTAAGAGTATATTACTTATGCATAGAAATATGCATGCTACGTAAAAAAATATTACGAAATTTGACGTTGCATTTTTGCATCGCATCTAGGGACGGAAACGTTTGTTTTTTACGTTTTAACAGAGTTGAAGGCAGCGGAATGTATTATAGGACCTTTCCGCACCGATAAGTAAATGTTACCCTCGTAGTACGAGTTATGAACGCTGGCGGGGTAAGAATAAAACAGTATTTTTGGGAGACCCTCGAATATAACTCTTTGAATAGATAATCTCTGTGAACAAGCTATGTCGCTTCCCCTGATAGATAACTGTTACGAGTAGAATTACGCAGCTGTAAAAGGTTGTAGTACTTAATTCCACGCGAAGAAGAGGGGTGCTCTAAATTTTAATGTTTTATGCCCCACGGTCAGATAGGGTACGTGAATCATTTTGATGACTTCATTAGGGAGCACGTTCGTACGTATCTAAAACTGGTTTTATTAGTCGACCTTATCAATTCTTCATTTATTTAACTTTTACCTCCAAATATAAAAAAGGGAATAATGGCTTGTAGTACTGTTAGGCGATGGGCTTGTAACCACTAAATTGTAATACACTACTAAACTTCTTGGCCTGATTGTGCAAAATGTAGTTATAGAACTATCAACAATTTCTTTTTCAGAGTTGGTGGTATTTTTGTACTCTCTGCCCATTCCGGGAATGAAGGTGTGATGTTACGTATGTATGTACCTCCAAATACATGTAGTAGTCAATTATTTGTATCTCTTTCCTCTATAGTAATGAGCAAATAGCCTATTAACGCGGCCAATATCAAGACATAATGAAATAGTTTAGTACCCAATACAGCTATGTGATTGCCTATCCTTTTATCAATTTGATACTGACCAAACCCTTGTAAGACACCCGTTATAAAAAGGGTTGATGGCTCAAATAAACCCGCTAGGGCAACCTCTAATATATTTTCGGAAATGAGAATAGTAGTGCCGTTTCTAAGTGTCACTTCTAACCTTCCCTCCGTCTGTTAGCAGGGAGGCCTGAGGGGAAGCTCCGGAAATATCGATTGTAGCTACCTACCTGTTGTACGGGGCTTGCTGCACGGCCGCAGGCTACCACCCGAATAACGCCAATTCGGTACGAGTGAATAAATATTTGAAATGTACGAGTTCACATTTTATGCAGCAACCTGTATATACCCACCTTACTTACACTCTTAATAGAATAAACCATAAAACTGTCTGTGTATTTACTTGCATACATCAAAACTAATAAAGAAAAATACAGGTTGTAGCAACAAAAACCACTTGTAATTTTAAATGCGAAAATAAGAAAACCTTAGCATGCAAAGACCTTGAAGTTAAGAAAACTGTAGATTAACGTGTTTTCATTGACTTACAGATGTTAAACAGTCCAATTCAATATGTTACTATATAATTAATAATCTTGTGTTCGCATAGGCTTCCGTCATCTGCCTAGTAAGACATCAAATAAAATGCCCCAGACAATGCCCCTCAGGTGCGACCACTGCACATCAAATAAATCTTAAATTTCTCTAAATCGCGTGTTTTATCCGACGGGGGATAAAACTTTTTCAATTTCCATTCAAATGGCAGCTCGGCGGCACTTAGCGCGAAAGTATTGCCCAAATTTTACCACAAAAAATTTAAAGCAGCTTTTTACATTATGCCGAAGTTTTAAGCGTGATGCATCGTAATATATATTGTTAGTAAGATTTTATATGACCGAAAGGTATGCTATCCTACTAATATTGTTAAAATCAAAATGCGCAGGAATTACGTTTAAATTTATATTTTAAAGATTTTTTACAAAGGAGCACACGTTCGCCGTTTTGATGTTGAAAAGGAAGAGAGTGTTGCCAGCTAAAAACATTCAAAACTAGCACTAGCAGGAACCAAAACGCGAAAGTTTGTAAGTATGGATGTTTGTTACTCTTTCACGCAAAAACTACTGGACGGATTTAGGTAAAATTTGTAATGAAAATAACATTTACCTTGGATTAACATAGGCTACCTTCCATATCGCTATTATTATTATTTATTTATTTATTAATTTTAGGAAGACTTACAGACTAATATAGGTGAAAAACTTAACTAAAGGACCTATTAATTCTATACACAACTACATACAACAGGTCCTTTACTTAAGTTTTTCATCTATACAAGAAAGAAAGAAATAATATGACAACGATAAATTGCTGACAACAAGTCTCCGATATTATAATTTACAAGCTGTATTACAAAGACATACGAGTATATTTTACTCAAGAAGGTTTGAATACTATTTTAATTACTTAGGGCCGATTTTCCAATCACCAGATAACATTACCTGACAGTCAAAAATTATCGCTTTCCTTTTATAATTTATTATGAAAAAACAGTATACAGCTAAAATGCATTTAACAGGTGGGTCTACTCATTCTAAGTTGTCTTTCCGTGGTCAATAGTTAAAAGCTTGTGAGCACATTCCCTAGGGAACTGATTTATACGCATACGAAGTCGCGGGCGGAAGCTAGTACGTAATAAATATAAAAGTTTGTGTGGTTGTTTAAATGTGTATGTGACTCAATCACTCATAAACAAGTGAACGGATTAAGATTTTATTCGTCAAACAGATTTCCATGTTCTAAGTAAGGCAATTAGTTTATATCTCAAATTATAGATAGTGCCTTAAGAAATAACGATAATTGTATCCTACGTAGGTCAAATTGCAGGAAATAGCTAGTTGAATATAATATCCAAATGTTACATATATCTTATTGTTAGAAAATACTTTGAAATTTAAAAGTCAAGGGATAAAAAGTGGGATGATTCACGCTAATGAACCCGACACTGACCTTCGGAGGGAATAAGCGTTATAATAATCCTCAGATCTTTTTGAAGACAGTACTTTTAATGAATATTTAACTAGAAACCTACTTAGAGTCGAGCTACGAACACCAAAAGTATTTTATAGGATAATAAAGGATCTCATTACGCTTTTACAGGAGCCCCATTTCACATTTATCAACGTAATTTAAAATTACTCTTACTAGGACACCGTTGTAAAACGCGTATGCAATGCATCTTCAAACGCACTCAAGTGCACTCAAGTAAGTGTCACTCGATTCAAGTAGTTCACCCTGCCCTAAATCTTCTATCTTTTTCTAGTCTACCGAGCGTAAAAGAGAAAAGTGGAGTCACTTAAAGGTCGTTTCACACTGTCATATGCTTTTGAGCTTGGCAGATATTGCTCAGAAATTTTTAGAGTCTCGGTGGGAATAAGATTTCCGGGCATGAATCGAATAAATCTTATCACTGTGTGACGAAATGTGACTACATTTGAACGTGCTGCGTCACAGCCGAATAAGGTTAGCGTGTTCTCAAAGAAGGGTAGATGATTATCTCACGGTTGCCTTGCTCGTAGGGGAATGAAGAATTATTTAATGACGTCGACAGAGATGACGGAGATAATCCAGATACTGTCTCCCATATTTACTTATCTTTATTCATGGTTGACCAACATGTTATGAATAAGAATGAACAAAGAACAAAGAAAGTAATTTATACATTAAATTTGATGAAACGGTTTTTTTTCTATAGGATTATCGCTAACGATTCATAAATATTTTAGGCAGGTGCGTGTGTTTGGTTTGCCAAGAAATCTACTAGAATTTCAAGATACCGACTATAGTTTGCTATGTAATTAATGTAATTTTACTTATTAAAGACATATAAATATTATACTGCACTTGATTGAGATGTCCGCTTCCAGTTAGTCAACGTAAATGTCAAGTTATGGTAAACTATATAATCTCTGACGCATCTTCAGACCTGCATCTCACGTAAGATAACAATTACTCAACTACGAATCTTAGACAAAGTGCACAAATAACACGTTTCATACCTAAAGTTATCTTTAATTTCCACACCATGAAATCACGGCCGAGAGCTCGCACAATTCAATAGCAAGTGAAATGCGGTCGCGTCCCGGCGCTCAATCGCACAGGTCCCAGCCAGCCCCTCTGTTTGCCGAGCCGGCACCCGGCGCACCCTCAATGCAAGGGAAAATAAATTCAAGTCATTGGATATGGTAATGCATTACCGTTCCGCCACACAACAGGCCTAAATACTCGTACAGAGAAGGAGAGCGCCGCCGTGTCTTTACTGCGAAACTATGTACTCCTCTTACCAAGTTTTACGATCAAACCTTTCCTTGAGTTACGAGGGCAGTAAACCCAAGGCCCGCAAGGTGCCTAGCTATCACTGCTGAACAAATATGATAGAATAAACGCTTATCATAGTCTCTCGCTCAGTTTTATTGTGCCGTATTGAAAGGATGAGAATGAAATTCAATCTTGTGCCTAATATTTATTTGTGCTTCACGCTCCGGCGATGTTTGATGTCGGATTCCCGGACCCGTGTATGATAATATCTTTCCCTATTCCATATATTTGACAAGGAAGTGCCATTGAAACGAATACGCTAGTGTTTACAAAGCTCTGAACGTTTTTATAATACGTTTTGTAAGCAAAGTACGTTTAATACAAGAGTATTTCGGAGAATCAGACTCATACGTTATTTATTATTAAACCTCAATTCATGCTAAATGTTTTTGTCTTCTATTGTATTATTGTATTACAGTCTTAATAGCTTCTTTTTGTTTTGTCTCTCTGAACATAACCAAGTACGTATCAACGGAGAATGCTGCAGGGTAGAACATTGTGCCCCGTTAGGAGGGCAGTGGGGCGGCCCTAGTATGCACTCACCCTAACAACGCATTCGCTGACACTACTCGGAATAACGATGTCTGTCTTTAATCACTTTCTTATGAGGAAAGCGTTTAAAAACTTCTGAACTAAAACAATAGGCCACTCATTCTTGAAATGGCTTAAGGTTTATAACCGGCTGCGCTTTCTAGTGGCTCTAAATGAACAGATTTTACTGTAACCGCGATTTACTCTTGCAACAACTAGCCATAGATCTTTACACATTTCTAGTTGCTCTCTTTTACTCTGCACCGACGTAAATTAGGGTTAACGGTATAGAGCTGCTGTAATTTACCGATTCATCTTCTTTCCTTTTCCAGTGTAAGTGTTAATAGTGTTCATTTAGTTATTTTTTCACTAACAAATATAATTGTAAGGATTTTCCAATTATGTATAATTATTTGAGTGTAAATGGCGCAGCTTATACGAAGCCCAGGGCTGGGATTCTACACGGTAATAACGATATCGTGTTTGTCGTGTTTCCGTATTGTCAACGTTTTTATAACTCTTATGTCATTTACAATAATGGCGACTGTGACATAAACGATTCTAAAACACGTCAAACACGATATCGTTATAACGCAGTTGAATAGAGGCCCAGTGATGTATCAGCATGCGAACTTTGCAATGCGTACAGAATTGTCATCTATCACGTGTCACTGTCAAGATGATGAAATGGTCTTGGTTGGGATGGTGGAAAAATCATGAGTTTCATTGTACGCTTTGTCCCCGCAAAGCTGCAATCCAATTCATTTTCCTCGCTTTCTACAAAAAAGCTAGAAAAAGCACTCACAAACGAAATCAGCAATCGCATAACGACGAACACTCCCCTTTTTGTGCTCTCTTTATCAATCCATGCATACGTTTTTCAGATTGCTTGGGAACGTAAAAAAACATCG
The DNA here is from genome assembly GCA_949316455.1 of Acleris holmiana. Lineage (NCBI taxonomy): Eukaryota > Metazoa > Arthropoda > Insecta > Lepidoptera > Tortricidae > Acleris > Acleris holmiana. Next base: position 8,574,724 of record OX438773.1, on the reverse strand, counting down.
CATACCTCAATTACCAATTTCAAGCGGTGCACACCAAAAAACAGGAAGTAATCACATAAGGTTCGCCCGACGCCCGTGCATCATACGGGTAACCTAGCACAACCTGAAAAGAAAGAAATTCCATGTTTTCTTTCCATACTCTCGCGTATTAAGTCCTAAGTTTGGACATAACGACTTCAAAAACAACAACGAATAAAATAATTATAGGATGTTGATTTATTAATCACTACAGAAACAGGGTGTATCAGTTTTTGATTGTGGCTTTCTTTTGAATACAATTTTAAAAGTTAGTAGGTATTTAGTATATTTTTAATTCTTATTTGTGTTTTTAGCCCCTTGTATCTTTGGATCTATAGAAAATACCACATCCAACGTATGATTACTCTATCGGTCACTCCTAATGTTTCCCAGCTCTTACTAAAAGGACTCGGTACAATCAAAATCTCCGTAACCCTCGTTAATTATAGCAAGTTAATGTTAATGATAATGACTTCCTGCGCCGAGGAATCAATTTGGACGTTATGGTTATCGTTATTGAAAAACATTAATAATTTAATTAAGGCTACGCTGAGGCATTGCTTACTGGCAAATGGAAACGGACGATTTTTATGAAATATAAAGGTCAACGTTCAAAATATTATCAATCAGTGAAGGGCCAATTTAAAAAGCAATTATTGTTTTTGTAGTTATAACAACTTTAGGCATAGCTGTTAATGCTGTTATGTTTAGTTAGGTATTTGAAATTAAAATAGCAATCTATTTTTAACAGGGTAATATCAAATTAAATGGTTTTATTTATCTTTATTGGCAATACCAGACTAAATATGTTCTTTAAGTATAAATGACCAAAAGGTCACTTTTATTGCTTTATACAACGTGTTACAAAATAATTCGTAAAAAAGAAATTACGAAAGTAGTGTCAACCCTACTATACTGTATACCTAAGATACTGAACTGAAGTTATTTAATAAGGGTTGACACTACTTTTGTAATTTCTTTTTTTACGGATTATTTTATAACACGTTGTATATGTAAAAACAAGACAAAAGGACAAACGAATTCTACCGCAACGAGACTTCAAAGTTATTGTTCTAATACAAAGCTAACTAGCCCCTCAGCACTCGAACTGAACAAAATATCCTTTGGTATAAAAACAGTGTAAACAAGGAATTAAACCAGAAGTACCCAGATTAAAAAAATATAATGGCATAAATGGCAATTTACATAAAAGCCGTTTTAAATTCATCCACGTAGCATGAGACGGCACCTGTCCTTATAAATAATTCGCAACCCTATTTCGTTGCCGGTTCTTTGTACCCCGTTACTTAAAACCGTCTCCATAACTTACGACTAACCGCTTCCACGCAAATGCGATTATTTATTACTAAGAAACAAAGGAACACATGTAAACATAGCAACAATCTTCAGTTTGATCGATATCGCGTCCTTGACATTAAGCACTCACATCTGAGGTCTCAACAGCTATTCATATCTCGTTATTCAATATTCACCCACCTTGCTCGCTGCGTTATTATTCACTTGTCTAACAGTTACGAATATAGCCCAAAAGGCCCACGCAAAAGAAAGTATAGAAAACCAAAGAGTATCAGGTTGTATACACAGTCACTGTAAACTTCATTGTAGTTTTGTAGGCTTCCGTAGCGGCGTAGTCGGAAGTGGCTACGTCGTAGCGTTCGTAGCGACGATCGTAGCAGCGCGCGCGGGCGACTCGACTGGCGGCTCCAACGACGACGCCGACACGGATCGCGGTGCGCAGAGCACACGAATGAAACAGATTAATCGTTTTGCCCTTTTTCATTATGTTAGAAACCATTTTTTTTTGATACCATATTGCTTTTCTGCGACGGGGACGCGTTTGGTGGTAATTTAATATGAACTACTATAATCGGAATAAAATAATTAACTGTCAATTATATATAGGTAGTAGTGAAATTAAGATATATATTTATTTTTCATTTTAAGGTAAAATTTACAAGTAAATGCTATACTTTTATTCATCAAATCTATAAAGTGAATTGGTTTTATTTCTATGGTTCTATTTTAAACTACTTTGTTATATACCTCTATGCTATTTAAACCCTTTATTGCATAAACAAAATAGAGAACAATTGTAAAATAGACAAAAATAACCCTTCTTATTCTATATTTTACTCAAAAATGTATTCACTAGACTGGTTCTTAAACTACGGTTGGTAAAACTTTAAAAAAAAATACGACTAAGGGCAGATGGTGTTCTGCACTAATTCGTTTAAATAATAGGCTATTTAAATTGTAACTTGCTTTAAAGCCTCCTTTCTATATAATGGGAATCGTGCAATATCTACGAACACTATCGAAAGAGGAGAAAGATACTAAATAGCAGTATAAAATACAATCTTTACTATCTCTTAACTTATGTCAATTTTATAATGATAGTAGGGAAATTAACCAATGCCATCCAGGCCTCGGATACCGGTTAAATTTTCAAACCGTTATCATGTACTTGCCGCAGAACCTTACATTTCGGTTCTGTTCGCATAAACCAGTTTTTGGAGAAACATTTATATAAAGTTCTTTACGAATTAACCGGTATCGAGCAAAAAAACCGGTTTAACCAGACGCACGTCACGCACCTTAAAAAAGTGCCGCTTAGTAAACACTAAGCGGCACTTGTTTATGGTGCGTGATGAGCGGCGAGTCGAGAAACCAAAAGTTTTGCACTAAATAAGTTTTTATTCAGTGCAAAACTTTTAGTTTCTCGACTCGCCGCTCGTGGATTAACCGGTTAATTAGGGTTAAAAGAAAGTTCTCAAAACGTTCGCGTTCCCTGGAAAAGTTCGGAGTGAAACAGAAATAAACCGGTATTAACCGGTATTTTTCAAACCAGTTGCGAGCCCTGATGTCATCATTTGTGAATAAGTGCCAAATCGCATTAAGAGTCACAATACAATCTAAAAACTGATGAATATTCTTTCAAGTGTCAATGAAGTTTAATTTAAAATTGCGCCATGTTTATCAAATCAGCACTATACCATTTCAATAACTGTATAATACATACTAAGATGTCGCTGCATCTGAAATCTCTTCGTATTCTGAGCAGCAAGGAGTCCTGTCGCACAGCGCGCCTGCGCGCGTGACGTCAGCGCGTCGCGCCCCGCTCTCCTCACTCCACGCTCCGCTTGTCGCTTACCGCCTCGCTTCCCGCTTCGCTCACCGCTCGGCATTCTCGCACGAAGCTCAAGCCCTATTCGCTATGCACTTTTTAAACTAATGAAAAATATTCAATGATTGGTAATAAAGTTACATGAATTACCCTTAACTACGTCATATCTGCACATTAAAACTAAAGTAATTGATCGGCAAAGAGGCAAACAACTGAATAACCAATTACCTATTATTTTTAGAATGCAAATGTAAACGTGGCAAACATCTCAAACATTCTTGGCTCTTGCTTGGACATATGTAAAAAATGTAGAATTGTGTGAAAATCTAATTAAGGAATTAAAATAAAAATAATTTAAATGTACAATGTCGAAAATTTCTACAGTCACGTTACGATTACTTCTTTAACTTTTTACCTATAATGTATTGTGGCTTCTCGTTCCCCATCGTGGCTTCCCAACCGACATTGCAACAAGTTATTTCACTCTCTCCTTATGAATTATGAATACGCCAAGAATATTTTTACCATATCCCATATTCGTAAACTCCTTTATATTTTCATAAAGATATTAATATAAAAATAACATTCTTTTGTTTTCTTATGAAATGCCTTACTAGCGGATGTCGGGCATTCATGGATGTAATAAGTGTAGTGTGGACTAAGCGGGGCTGTATGAGTGTAGGAGGGGGCGGGCCGAGTTTTGTGAGCCCTTTCTGTTTGGGGTTGTCATTGCCCCTGTCGGCTGACCCCCGCGCATCGGGAGGGTGCCTCAAGTTATAAGACGCTACTCCTCGAAATATATTATTAGTAATATATAATTATAAGTTTTATAACAATTCAAGTAGTGTTGATTGAAGAATTTTTTTTATGTCAAGTTATGTGATATTAATGATATAAAACTGTATGGTATAAATGCGAAAGTAACTTTGATCTTGATCTTTGTCATTATGTTAATGACTCAAATATACACGATATTTTTTAAACTGCAAAAAGTGTGGCGAGTGTTTTGTCATAGAACAAAAGAAGAACTCTCTAACCGGGACGGGTACAGAGATAGAAATTTGAAAGAAAAATGAAATATTTAATTATTTCGTTAGTATTTTTACATGACTGCTCAAAAAAGGAGTGTAATGTTTTAAAGCCTTTGTCACAGTAGGTACTTACTTATGCACAGATGTAATGTGTGCCGTGAATGGGTATGTAAGTAGTACCTAAATGCAGGCATTTCATCAAAGTAATCTACCCTACCCATGTATGTAATTAAATTGAGCGCGAATTATATTAATCAATGGCAGCAGATGCGTGCAGTTCAGCTTAGTACCCAAACCTGATGCATAATTACTACACGTACATTAAATTGTGTTAATTACAGTTACATCGCAATACCTGAAATATATTTATTGAAATAAACTTCGTAACAATTTCAAATAGGTTTAAATTAATTCAGGAATGCTTCTACAAAACGGATAATATTTTGATTGTAGCAGTTTCAGAACGAGGTATTTTAGTTATTTTCCGGACTATATAGCACCAATAGAAGTACTAACATAGCGCATAATAGCAACACATTTGAAGAGAGAATTATTCGATTTTTTCTTTTGTAACTGTTTATTTACTTTAAGCCTTCTTGGTGTGAGAATAAGACTTCCGTTGTGCGATTTTCAATCGTCTCGTCGAGTCTACTCGCTTGGGTCGCACCCCATTAACAAAATGAGCCCGTGATCGCGCGATATGTCCCCTCGCCGACGCGAAGCAGCTTCGTCACCGACTTGTCGATCACATTGTGTTGCCAATTTTTTACGGAATAAATGTCAGAAGCGATAATGCGACAACAAGGCTTTGTCATTATCATTAACATTGCGTATTAACGGTATAAAATTTGGAACTAGGGGCTTCATATATTCGGTAGCAATATATCCTTTCACTTCTTATTGTACTTTTTACGTCAGCAGCCATTACTGTCACGTAAATGAACGCTATCGTAACGTTGGCGATACGATTACATGCCAAAAGCCATATGGATTTACCGAGAAGAATAGAGGCCATGTTTTAAATAAACCTCCGTAAATTAGCCGAATTCGGTGTAGCTTTTTTTGATTGGATGAATGATAATGGACACTACTAAAACTGGATACTGGCTTTATTTAAGCATTTTGAAACAACACTAATGAAAGGAAGTTCTGAATAAAACTCAGCGGCAGCACTTAGTACTTCTTGGGTCAGGATTGGTACAGCTTGGCAAAACATACAGGCGAAAACATAACTTCTCCTTCTCTGGCAGTCGGGTTAAAAGACTGTTTTGTTTTGTGTACCTCATTAATTATTAACGTACGGTGTACCTGCAATAATAACATGTTACACGTGATGCTATTCTCTATCTATAGTTTATTTTTTGGGGCGTCAAATGATTGCAAACTTTTATCATTTTCTCAAAAATGAATATGATTTCACTGGACTTTATAGAGAAACAAATTTTAGTAAAATTACAAAGCTCACGAAGCGATTGGGAGTTAGTGACAGAACAACGCAAAAAATATTAAAGGAAGAAAAACGAATATAGAAAAAAAGAAAGAGTTGTCAATAGCACATCTACAAAATTTAAATCGCCGATTAAAAACCGAAGAAGGACAGGAAAAAAGTAGACATTTCATGGACTTACAGCTAATGTCATTGGGAGCACAATAAAAAAATTTCATACTCGTATTGTACAAAAACAAATTCCGACATTGGCAAAATTAAAAACGGGCTTAAGTGAAAATATGATTGTAATAAAAACGAATAGTAAGTTATATTATTTTGTTCATTAGTGATAAGCTTGCAAACACTATCAGCAGTTACGCTCACAAGAGCGCGTGTCTATGCGCATTACAACTACTAGTTTGGCGAACCCGCTTTCGTGAGATAAGAAGCCAATTTGTTCCCACGTGTGCATGTGTAGCGTGAGCCTGCATGGAATCCCGGCTAAACTTTTTCAACGCCATCGGCGGATATATCAACACCACTGGTTCAACGCGAATGACGAATCTTTGTGTCATGGTTGACAGCGTAAAATAAACCTAAGTGTATGAGGCAGGTTGTGACATTAGCTCTGGGTTTAAGCTGTCATTAGCGTTTGAGTGACGTCTTTGGTATTTGACATAGCGTTGATAAGATTAATAATTATGATTTTTTAGGTTTTCTGGTTGTCTTTTTTAAATTTTGCTATTTCTATGTAATGTTTTCTGTTTGGTGTACAATAAAGTTTTTGTACTGTACGGTATGTATGTATGTTAACACATATGGAAAAAAGAAAAACCAATACAATACAATAAACATGAACAAGAAACGGCGAACTCCATATCAATAACCAAGTGTGTGCGTAACTGACAAGTCGTAGCTGGTACATAAACTTTAAATGTACAACTGTGTATAAGTGTATACACTGATAAGGTAAAATATATGCAACACCATTATTCGGTCAATTATTCAAACCGATGTACTAATGCTATTTGCTAATTTTATGCAAAAATATTTGCTGCCGATATTTTGGGTTTAAATACGAACACAATCACGCCGATAATCCCAGTAAAATCAAACCCAATTATTCAGTATAAACCCTCACATATTACTTTGTAGTGGAAATACCGTCCTATTTTCATTTAGAGGTAGGATGGTTTACGGACGGACCTCATTTAAAAAATACTTTTGATTTAATTATACACGTTCAAATGATTTTAATTATGTAATGATTGGTTAACGGTCGACATGCAGACATGTTTAATACATAATAATATGTATTATTACACCAACAAAAACACTTTATCAGAATAAATTGGTGTGTGTTATTAGGACAACTATAGGCATATGTCTGCGTATTCATGTCGACCGTTACCCCATTTGATTTGGAAACCGCCGTAGCACTTTGTCACAGTGACATTTCCATCAAACCCTACATAAATTAAATTACTGTAAATGATGAGCGTAGATGCTTGATGAGACAAAGGATTAGAAATGTCTATCTCCAGCTGTGATGACAATGTATTTTATGCAAGACCACTTGTCGCCCGTGATTGATCGAGGCCCGGAGAAGCTTAACAAGAGTTTAGGAGGTATCACCAAATTAATTGAGTGCTATCTTCGGTCAGGAGATACTCGATCAACAAACAGGGCTATGGGCTGTAAGCTTCGGGTTTTCTTCACGTTTTTGGTTTCAGTTACTAGAAAAGATTTTATACTGAGGACATAAACAATTAAATTTATGATTAAGGGGTTTGACGGCTGTCAAAGTGACTAACAGAAGATTAGCATTTAATAGTCATTGGTTGGTTAATTCCTAATTTAATTGTAGCATCGTAATTAATCAATCATTCATTGTTTCCTCATTAAATAAGTACAAGGAAACCGAAAAGGCAAAATACAACTATACGATAGTTTGAACGTGGAACGACGTCTCTCAATGGTATTTTAGTTAAACAATGACAAATCGATGTACATATTCCTTCGTCATGTTAATTTTTACCGAAAATATGCTTGCAAAAAAAAAAAAAAATTAACAGAAGTGACATGACTTTTTCTACACCTTTCGTATATCAAATGAATCATAGCTTTTTATCAAATAGCCGACGTCCCTACGTCACTGGGCTCCAGCAGTCCCCCCGAGCCGGCTCGGCTTGTCTAATTCGATAACAATTTGCTTTGACGCCGTGATTTATGGTCGCAAGGCCGGCGAGACCCACTTCTCCACTCTTACGAGGATATTGTTAATAATGCCCTGGCAGGCAATTAGGAACATCATCAAATAAATGTTAGCTGCGATTATTGGATGGGAATGACACAAGAACGTAATACTTCGTACATTAAGTACTAAATTGATCGAGAGGTATCCCGAAAAAACATTTCCAACCACGTTACAAAATTGTATCAACAAAATATAGGGTGAAATTGCTCAGTGAACAAGCGACTAATCAGAAATACCTACAGCAACACAATAACCACAGAGCATGTAAAATTACCCTCGTCTACCCAAGTTGCGGAAACAAGTATGTAACTAAAAGAAACATTTGGAATATACGTCGTGATTCCGCGCCCCCGAGTACCGGCTAATTTAATTCCTTCCCCGCGATCTCGCCTTATACGCTGCGGAGGATTTTTCACCGCCTTAAATATTTATTTCCCCAAATCCCGTACTTCTTTGTTTTTGTGTTGCCCAATGTTACTATATCAATTTAATTCTGGCATTTGTGTAAAAGCCCGTGAAGTTAATATTGTATTAGATCCACAATGCACGGGGTTAGCCTCGAGCAAATTGAATTTATGAAGCACTCTTTGCTCTGGTCATTCGTTTAAAAGGTATAGGTAGGTAAGAATATATCCTTGTGAACCCTACTATCACCAGGGTGATTCTTCAGCGTTTAAACCGCCATTATTGTTGTCTTTGAATATTATTTCAGATATAAATAACACGTCTTTCATTAATTTACAAGAAACAGAAACTATCCCTGGCACTGCTTCTATTTACTTCAAATTTTGCCCGTAGTTAACATTATTTTTTTCTATATATTGAAGACAGCACTGACAGGCGGTTGCAATGCCAAAGAATCGCCCACCAACCAAAACGTTTATAATGGTTAGTCTGATAATTTTATCTGCATATATTTATAACTGCACCATGCACTTAACATATATAGACACCTACACAAACAGACAGCTTAAGGTTTCCTTTTACCTGAACTCAAACAAACTATTAACTACTTTGTATCAACTAGCATACCCAACAACCAACACGGATGCTGCGCCTTGCATTATCTTTCATTAGCGTTAACAAGGTGAACGTCCCAGGAACATCGCTTGAGACTCGACGCAATAGCTATCACTCAGGGCCCATTCCTACACTAGCGGAATGAATACGTAGCGTTTTAAAATCCCTCTCACATTCCCATACCGATATCTCACCAACTTCGAAGCAAACTTTAAATTTGAATTGGCATTTAAAAGTTCCACGGTCCCTAGGTGCTTGCTAAGGATTCTTTAATATCAAACATTTTAGGGGCCCAGCACGCAAGCAGCAAGTTTTTCGTAGAACTGACATATAATATTATTTTAACTCCACCTTTGGTTATTCCGAAGGTGGAGTTGAAATAATATTATATGAGTATTTATGTTATGAGTATTTTCAATGCAATAAGTTACGTCTACTACCTATACTCGTACTTATATTTACGTACAGTGATGCAACCTTGCAAAGTAAATTGAAACCACTATAGCTTAAATTAAGATATAGCACTCAAAATTGAAAGTTATTTAAGAGTTTTTCAATTAAATAAGATTGGTGGGCCAAGTTTTTGTCATCTTATTCGGTTATTGTCTAAACCAAGTTTACGATTGGTTTATTTTTGTATTATTCATACATTTGCCAAGACGCAGTACAGTGGCTCTATCAGCCAATTTATATAATAGAATTAATAATAATTGTATCGAGTTATTACCCTGCAAAAATAAAGAAGTTATTATTATTTTTATACGAATGGATTAAAGACACATGCTATAGCGATGCAGAACAACTACTAAAGTAAATAATAAATAATATATTCCATACACACTCACTCACACACACATACACACTCATGCACACACATACTTTACTTGATACATGATTAGATCATGGTAGAGCTTTGTACTCTTAACACAAGTATCTAGTATACTTAATTAAAAAGAGGCACCAGCACTGTTTTCAATGTAACGTAACTTTACTTTTATTCCCATACCTACTTAGCAAAGTAATATTAAGGAGACAAACAATAAAGTCATCAGTGTAACTACGATATTTAAGCAGTGGGCTTAACACGCTGCCACGGGACAACATTTTGACATAGACTCATATTTAATTCGTCTATTCCATATTACAACGTAAGAATAAAGAGTTAAAGTTTAAAATAATAGTGTGTTTTGTGTGACTTGAGTCTTTTTACTAAGCAACAAACCCCGGGTGGCTGTCATTTCATAATAATATTTGACACTAGTTCCCGTGACAGCAGAACCTAAGACCAAAGTGCTAAACCGAAGTGGTAGGTATAATGCCTCTAGTACATTCGCTACGCGGTCGGGAGCCGTCGCCTTGCCACCCCTGCAAATGTTACAGAACCCAAATCCTGGTTTTGTTTGTAAGTTTTGCTGCGCACCTGACGGCGAGGCGGCACGTGACGAGATGGATGCAGCGGGTTTACGTGTCGAGCCGTGAACAACGGGATTTGCCGGGACTCCAGAAAAGCGAAATAAAATGGAGGGAAGGAAATATAAACTATACGTAACCGTATGCAAGCTGGGAGCCTGACGTGCCAGTAATGTCGCATCGCGTATTCAGGTCTTGAGTTTATACTTGTTTATAGCTAGCGTTGGCCGCGGCTTCGTTCGCGTAGAGCTCGTTTTACGTTGTTCCCAGGGGAATCTTCATACTTTTGAGATAAAAAGTATCCTACATCCTTCCCCGGAGCTTAAATGTGATCATATCAAATTCAGTCAAAATTCGTTTGGGTGTAAAGGCATAAGAACAAACAAATTAAATTTTCGTTTATTAAAAAATAGCAGGATCATATTTTTTATGTGTTTAGCTAAGATAATAAATTGAAAAATAGTTTGTGATTAGGTAGGTACGAAAACCAATTTATATAGATAATTAGTTAGTAAATATGATTGTCGTGTTTGTGTTCGTTGTAAATAAGACGAAACCCTACGATTTAATGTCGGCATGAAGTTACGACGAACCTTTATCAATATCAGTAAATTAACTGCACCACAAGAAGTTCCGAGTAAGTATAGGTATGTAGATATGAGTATTTTATGTAAACACGTTATTGTACAAAATACAGAAAGTCAAATACTTACAGAATATGAATATACAGAGGCGAACTTATCCCTTACATGGGATAGGTTGAGTTAGACTTGTGACTATCACAAAATCTAAACTCCTGAGCATAGGAAAGCCTGTCGATAAAGTTAAAATTTTGCGAATGGATACGTTCTATGAAATGAGTGTCGACAAGACAAGGGTAAACCCTCTTTTAATATTTCAGATGGAAAGCAACGCAAGATATACAAAAATGAAAAATGATATTTTGAAACCTTACATATCTTTTATCCATTGTATTTGATTATATTTTATGTTGTCCCTAACCCTATCAATAAACCTTTCGATTTAAAAATATTAGGACTATCTACATCAAGAACTAGCTCTTAAAAAAGGTTTAACTACTCGTAGCTTGATTCAATAGAAAATTGAAACGTTTATCTATTGAAATGGTCACCTCTTATCCCATTCTTACCTTAAAAGTTGCCAACTATTTCGCTGCACAATTAATTTTGAATTGGAAGGGATCCTTCCCAGGGTTTAGGAATGGTTGAAAAAGTAGGGATGTCATTACTTGCTCGAAATGACTATCAATCTTGAGTTCAGGTAAGTAATTTTAAAACAGACAACCCTCCCGTCCTGCGGGACCCTCAGACTGTAATTTCGAAATGGATCGACGCTTTTCCACTGTACGGCTATCAAGGAATAAAACGTGACCGTGTGACGCAATTACACCTTAAGAGCCCCATAACGCTAAGAGACGATTTTATGGACTACGGTTAATTTTATTTCTTCACAAAAAACGACCGTTCTTGTCAGACCTCAACATTTTAAGTCATTGATATCAAAATTTCCGATAAGAATCGGATCGGTATCATATTCGTACGCAAAGAAGTTTCTGCATTTTTATTGCTGGGTATGTGAATCGCCATTATTTTTAGTGGGAATTCCGACCGCTCTCGTTCGACGAGGCCCACATTACCACTCTGGTCCCCCCGGACCTTGGGTGGTATGCGTAAATGCAATTTCCAAGCGTAAAATGAGTGGAAACTTAAGTTTTCTTACGACACGCCTACCTACAAACCTACAAGTTAATTTAAGCGTTATTGGTTTTGATACAATCATACAATTCGTGTATTAAATTAACTATGCAATTCTTAACTCTTCTTTTTTATGGCCACTTGTGATAAAAGTCCAACTACATCAAGCACAATGATATAGCTTTATTAGTTAGTAAGGAGTCGTCCTTGCAATAAAACCCCACGTTAGCCCTTGAGGGGCTTTATATCTGCTGAACATTTAAACTAGTCGCGGTCGCCGCTCTCCATCGGGCGAACATGAAGCAAACGTGATATACACCGCCGCCGCGGCCAAAAAGCGACGTGAGGAAAATATGTAAATTTGTTTTGTAAAGTTATAGGTCCAATCTACGGGATCCGACGGCGGATTAGGGAGGAGGCACTGAGGAGATTTAAAAAGGATTTTTGTAACAGAATCGCCGGTTCGGCTGCATTCATCTCGCTCGTTTATCTTCGTCCCGCCAATAGACCGGCTTTATAGCGGGAACATGTAATTGTTTGCGGGCAACGCTCCTTCTCTTTTGTGGTGGCTTATTGTTACTTGACAAGCTTTGCTGCTTGTAGGCTGACAGTGGATTGGATTAATTTGATCACACCGAAGATAAACAAGATAAACATCCAATGCATCACAGTAAAAAACACTCAACAAATGCCTAATCATTTATTTCATCAACAAACTCGTTTTTGAAATATGAAAGTCATCTGACATCACGAACCATCCATTACCGCATCCATAGAGGCATTTCAAAAGTATATTACTAAACATTTTATCATTTCGCATCTCGTATTTAGTATCTTAGATTAGGTTGCGGTCAAGTATTATAGCAGAATGTGGAAAACGGGCATTCCAGAGTCGTTTCGCGCTAAAACTAAAACCGTTAGCACCAACTCCGCGTATTGTTTTAACTTGAGCGTTTGCGCTAGCGCAGCGTACGACTATGAAAACTCGATTTCAATTTGCACAGTAGGTTAATCCAATTAACACCTACGCCCGAAGTTGGTTTTATTCGTGTTTCGAACGTCAAATAATTTCCTAAACAATTTTAATTAAGGCCTCCTCTGGATATAGGCCGCCGGAGTGTCGTAAAGGCGTAGGTATGTACAACTTTGTACAATGATTATACGAAGCGTAATTTGTACTTGAAATTGTAACGATTTCAGTTCAGTTGTTATTTTAGCTGGATAGCAGAAAGTTACTGGTCCCGCCCGGGTAAGATGTTTTTCATCACTTTACCATTTTATATCATGATGATGTCATATTTAAACTGACTGTTCCCTCCAAGTTGGCTGAGCAAATTCTAAGTCCTGCAAATTGGGCTGAGGATATCTGCGTTAAACCGTGGCAACAGAATTTTCGTTCCCAGAGTCAAAGGAAAAATTAAGGGCAACGCAGATGTAATTATTTATTATCAGAACGTGCGTGGTCTTCGTTCGAAAACTGTACTTTTCCAAAATAATATTGAAATGTGTCACGCCGATGTAATTGCTCTTACGGAAACATTTTTAAATAGCTCTGTCAATAACGGAGAATTGTTTCCTTCGAACTATGTTGTACTGAGGAAGGACCGAGCTGGTGATGCAGGCTGGGGCGGAGTCCTCCTCGCGGCTAAAGACACCTATCAGCTGCGAGCAATCACTGACATTGATGGACTGACTGAAGACAAAGAAATCTTATTTGCTTTATTATGTAAAAATAACATTAAATTTCTTATTAGTGTTGTGTATTTGCCTCCAAATTATAATCAATCTCAATATTTAAATGTATTAGAATGTCTTGAAAATGCTATTTGTAAGTTTCCTACACTAGACGTTGTGATAATTGGTGATTTTAACCTAAGGTCTTTTAGCTCGCAAGTCACTGAAGAGTTTGATAATTTTGTTGATTTCACCCAATTATGTCAGTATAATGGAGTGGAAAACGAACACGGTAGCATCTTGGATCTTGTATTAGTAAATGTTGCGCTGGGTTGTGCCGTGTCCGAGAGTATAGACCCGTTAGTGCCGCTAGACGCATATCATCCTGCGCTTGAGGTGTCCATTCATGTGCAAAGTCCGACTGCCAATACCGCTAAGCCAGCAACGGGTTCTTGTCTGTCTCCTCCTCCGCGTAGTTTTCGCTGGAATTTTCATAGAGCTGACCTTGTTGCTCTATACAAGGATTTAGCTGAAATGGATTGGTCACCCGTGTGTGGACTGAAGAATGTGGACGCAGCGACGGCCATGTTCTACAATATGGTGAACGATTGCCTAGATCACCATGTGCCGAAGAGGCGGTCGTCTAATGTGCTTCTTCGATATAAGTACCCATCCTGGTACACGCCTGAGGTTATCAAAAATATCCAGCTAAAGTATTTTCATCACGTTAAGTTCAAGAGTTGTGGCCTGGAATTTAACAGGCAGCTGTGTAAGTATTATAGAACTCGAGTAAAAGAGCTTATTAGCTCAGCTCACCGGGAAGATATGCAGCGAATCGGGGTTAATATTACTCAGGAGCCAGCACTGTTTTGGAAGCATGTTCGTAATTTGCAGAGTAAGCGGTCGCCAGTAGGTACTTACTTCCATTGTGGCAAAACTGTAGCTGGCGGGGAGGCAGCGAATCTTTTTGCTGATCACTTCAGTTCGGTGTTTCATGAAAATACGCCTCTTCTAGATGTTTCTAGCGCCTGTTTGTATGAGACTCCTCTTCGAAATGTAAATATTTCACTGAATAGAATCACTTTTAGAGAATTGCACCAAGTGGTGCGACGGCTGAAGGCATCTTCTGCCCCAGGACCTGATGGGATACCCACATTTTTGGTTAAAGACTGTGTATCGGCTCTTAAAAAACCCTTACTCTACTTGTATAATCTGTCTATACTTGAGATGAGTTATCCCGCAGTATGGAAAGTATCGAGAGTAACGCCGGTTCCCAAAGATGTCTCGTCTACTGAAGTATCATCTCATAGGCCTATCGCCATATTATCAGTGTTCGGGAAGATCTTGGAGGGGTTGATTAACTCTCAAATCATTTCCCAGGTATCGTCTTACTTGACGGACTCGCAGCATGGCTTCCGCGCTGGGAAATCAACTGTCACTAATAATACCAACTTTGCTGACTTTGTCCTTCAGCATATGGATAAAACCGGTCAAGTAGACGCGGCCTATTTTGACTTTAAAAAGGCATTCGATCTCGTTGACAACGACGTTTTATTGCAGAAACTCTCAGCTTTTGGTTTCAACAAATGCCTCTTGGAGTTCTTCGCCAGCTACTTGAAGGATCGAAGGCAATTTGTTCAGATAGGGGGTTATTCATCAAGGGAGTATTATACTCGGTCGGGGGTGAGTCAGGGGAGCACACTTGGCCCCACCCTGTTTCTCATAATGGTTGATGATCTTCCGGCAGTTATCAGAAACTCTGAGTGCTTATTGTTTGCCGATGATGTGAAGGTGTTTGCGGCCATAAAAGGGGACCCTGATTGTGAAGCATTGCAATCAGATATAAACGCTGTGTCTGACTGGGCAACTGTCAATAGATTGTCGTTTAACGAAGAGAAATGCAAAGTTATCTCTTTCTCGCGTTCCCCAGTAGCTATAAACTATTCCTATAGTTTGGCAGGCAACCCAATAGACAGGGTTCTTAGCATTCGAGATTTAGGTTTGATTGTAGATGTAAAACTCGATTTTCATCAGCATATCATCCGTACATGCAAGAGCGCTAGTAGAGCCTTGGGCTTCATTATGCGTACAGCCTCGCAATTCCAGAGTGTCACGGTTCCTATTGTCCTGTACAATGCTTTTGTACGCAGCAAGCTTGAGTACAATTGCATTGTCTGGGATCCTCTGGAATCAAAGTATCGTCTGCTTGTAGAGAGAGTCCAGCGGAGGTTTTCTCGATACTTGTACAAGAGGATGTACGGCTATTACCCGTTTTTGTTTCCATCTCTCTTTGTTTCAGGCATGGTTGGACTTGAAACCCTGACCCAAAGGCGAAAGATGCACTTGATTGCACATTACTGCTCTCTCTTGCGAAATAGAATAAATAATCCTTTGGCTCTAGGGCAGTTGACTCTATTCGTCCCGCAACAGTATGTACGGACGGGTACGCGCCGTCGCCATCAGTTGTTCGCGGCATTACCAGGACTAAGGACTCGCAGAGCCAGGAACTGTCCAACGGCCAGGGCAATAGCGCTGCTTAATGAATTTCTGTCTGAGGTACAAGATGCTGACGTGTTCGCTGATGGATGGGGGATACTCAGGTCTAAAATAATGTTATTTTTATCTTAACTTTTTATAATTAACGAACTAGGCGCTTTGGTTTAAAACTGTAAGTCTACCTTTGTAACTTTAATTAAATAAATAAATAAATAAATAAATAAATAAAAAAAAACATTGTCATAATCGTAATGCTACTAACTTCTGTAGCAAGATACTACAAAAGTAATAATATGGTAACTGAACTATTTTTGGCACGTGGTCAAGAATAAATACAAATTATGTTTATGAGAGTTACTTAAACATCACTTTTAATCTCCTATTATGAAATTGTAGTAAAACAAAATGATAAAGGTGTAAATTCGTTTCATCGCTGGTGTCCGTAAATATTACCACACTTCGTCTTTTCGGCATCCAGTTCATCATCATCGGTCCCCCAGAATACTGTCCACTCTTTTTTTGATTATTTTTGAACCTTCAACCCCTTTATCTTGAACTTTTTACTATAGTAACTCCCGTCCGGTGGGCAAAATGAGGAATCCGTTCCTCCCGCTGCTCTCTTAAACTCTCTTTTCCTTCTTACCACACTGGTTTCACGGCAAAATCTTTTGCCCTTCAGGTATCCCGTCTCTGAAATGAGCTCGCTCTCACTTCATATTAGACGAGACCCTAGCAAGCTTTCTTTCAAGCAAATGGCTTCGTAATAATAATTGTATTGTTGCGTAGAATATATTGTACTGTACGCTAATATTTATTTTAGTCTCTGGTGTTATTTTTATGTTATTGTATTTATTTGTGTATATTTATTTATATACATTTATTATGAAACAATAAATGTAGTATTGTTTTATTTATTAGTACTTTTCCCATTAAAGTATTATTATTTTGTAAATTTGTTCTATGATTTTTCTGTCTTTTTGGGTTCCGTACCTCAAAAGGAAAAACGGAACCCTTATAGGATCACTTTGTTGTCCGTCTGTCTGTCTGTCAAGACCCTTTTTCTCGGGAATGCATGGAGGTATAAAGTTGAAATTAAAACGATATACTCAACTCTACAGTGGGGCTAGTCAAGTTGCAACTTGACTAGCCCCACAGGGCTGGGATTCTACACGGAAATAACGATATCGTCTTTGATGTGTTTCCGTATTGTCAACGTTTTGATAACTCTTGTCATTTACAAGAATGGCGATAGAGTCATAAACGATTCTAAAACACGTCAAACGCGATATCGTTATAACGCAGTAGAATAGAGGCCCAGTTCCTTATAGGTGTGAAAAAAATCAAACTTCTAAGTTACGTAAAAAAAGATACGGCCGTTAATGCTTCATTTAACAACGTATAAATCGACACTCTCAAAGGAGTTAAAATACCTAGAATCCTGAAATTAGGCAAAAAGGAAGATCATACAGCACAAGTAAAAGAAAAATCCGGAACCAGTTGGCAGACTTATCGCGCGTTCTTCAACGGCAAAGTCAAGTTTGTCCCTCAATACAATTTTACATTCTTATAACTTTGAACGGAACCATCGGTGCGCGAGTCCGACTCGCCCTCGACCGATTTTTTTTCTGTGCACGACTTTTGTATGATTATTTGGTTATCTGGTAGAGAATGCCATTAGGCGTCTTGTACTTTTTTTGTGGAATTATGATTGAAAAATATATATGTATATTTTCTGGGAGTATATTCTTGCTTTACATGTGAGTAATAAATAACGTTACTACGTCAAAAAGGCTAAGAACATTTAAAACGGAGAACTTTGTAAGTTCTTTACTGGACCAGCCAGTGGGCTCATAGTTGGGCAACTATTCTCCGTCCGCCTTCAGCGCAAACCTCAATTTCGTTACGACGGAGTAGGGCTGCCAACTCAAGTACTGACGTGAGTTGAATTACACCAAAACCCCGAACATTTGTTTTGAATCGGGATTTTACTCGCATTTTTTTTTTAATATCATCCGCTTGATTATACTGAACAAAGAAGCGGTAGTTGGAGAGCTCATGTGCAGTAACGTCTGAACGTACTATTACTATTACAACAAAGAGGACCCGAGGAGAGAAGGAGGAGGAGGAGGAGGAGGAGAGGTTTAGTGGTGGTAGGACCCTGTGCAGGGTCCGCCCGGATCGCTACCACCATCTTATCCATTAACCACCCGCTAAGCAACAGTGTTCGCATTATTGTGTTCCAGTGTAGGGATATGACAACCGGTGAAATTACTAGCATAGAGGCATTCCATCTTAGTCCTCAGGGTTGGCAACGCATTCGATGTCTTAGGATTGCAGTCTTAAGATTATAGTCTTAAGAATTCAAATGTCTATGGGTCTCAGATTCCACAGATCAGGTGGCCTGAGTGCTCGTGTGCCTTCTCCTTACCATAAAAAAATAAAAAAAATAAAGAGCCACGACCACGTTAACAAGCACATAATAATTATAGTCCTCGACCAACGCATACAGAGGGGCGTTAAGTGTAACGTTATTATCTGTGTATTTATGACGATCTCAATGTAGTTTCGTATTTTTTGACAGGCAACGCAACTTATATTGTAATATTACATTAATGAATAAGTAAACTTATCTAAACTAAAGTATATGTATCTGTACGGCGAGCACAAGTTGTATTTTCTTGCTTGTCGGTCAGTGCGTCTCTGTCGTTACAGACTATCTATAAAAAGGGAGATCCGAGCAACATACTTGACAAGTCGCCGAAAAACTCGCTCCTGAGTTTGTGGCATTATAATTATCTCCCAAATACGGACGGCATTTCGGGTTCTGTAGTCAAACTATAGTTTCGCCATGTCCGTCAGTCAGGCCGTCCGTCCGCCCGTCCGTAGCCTAGCTCAGAGCCTCTTAGTACTAGAAAGCTGTAATTTGGCATGAATATACATATAAGTCACGCCAACTAAGTGGTAAAATAAAATCTTGAATTTTTGTGGACGTGGCGATGGATACTTTTTTCTCTTCTAGCCCATAGTGTTGGGTGTCGTTGGATAGGTATTTCAAAATATTATGGGTTTGTGAAATCAATTTTTAGATTAAGGGATCCGTTTATGAACTATTAAGCTTTAAAGCACTAATTTTTGTTAGAGTCAAATGCCAAACCCCCTCCCCCCCCTACAGCCAAAACTACAAACACTAAAAATCAGAAAAATAAACTTAAATGAAAGCGTATATAACGAATTTAAAAGGAAAACTATCACGACTACGTAGACATCATTGGTTCTTGAGATACAGGCGATTAAAGTGTTACTTGTTGTTTTTTATGCTTGTAGTACTTAACGGCTTTGGAACCCTACACTGAGCATGGTCCGGCATGCTCTTGCCCGGTTTTTTTTAATTGAACTAGTTTTACTACGATGGTTCTTAGGTGTAATGAAAATAAGCTAAGTCGTACGCGTATAAGGATTATTAGCTGTGAGAGTAGGGGTCTACATTATTTCAGAAGTTATTATACCAGGTGTTGCCTGTAATAGGAGGAATACATTTAGGGATCGTTTCCACACCACAAACGTAACAACATTTATTCAATCAATCAATCAATCAATCAATATCATTTATTTGCAGAATACAGTACACAAGATGTTACAGTCAATTTAAAAAAATATATATATAATGTCCAGTGTATCCAGCTTGCAAGCAAGCGTGCAAATATTATTATTCATGCAATAAATAAATTTAACATCCAACATAACGTATATATAGTTAAAAATTTATAAGTCATAAAATACGTGTAAGATCACAAATCAAAACATTAAAATTTATATTAAATACTAAATGTCAAAAATCACAAATTACTATTATTACGTTGCTCGAGGAAGGCCTTAACACTATAAAAACACTTATTCTACAACTTTTGAAAATAACTTATTATTAACTAAATATTAGTGAATTTAGATTTCCCAAGCAAGCAATGTATTGCAAAAACTACGAAGTTTGTGGGCTGACAGTAGATGTCAACTAGGCTATTGGTATTGTAGTAGTTTGTTCGAAAAAAAACCCAAATAATATTTTTTTTTTTTTTTAATTTTGTAAAACAAATGTTCCTACGTTTTACGATACGATAAAAGTTATCAAGAATAATATCAAATTGAGTAGCCAGCATTCATTTTAAAATCTAACATCCAATCAGAACCGTAGATACCTAGTAGGTCTCTTTGTCCCCGGACACACGTGTAACCCGGACGCTCAGTGAACTTCACCGATGGTTCCGGACGACTAATAAACCAGAACAAGACCGGAAAAATGAGGACGGCTGGCAACCCTTACACAAACCAGTCTCGCTCTTGTGTACTAAATTGATTCCCATCGCCCTTTGTTGTGAAACGTAATTGAGCGCTTACACAACAGCGTACCTATGTATGGAATGAATATTCAGTTTAATTTAGTTGGCCAGTCTAATCTAAATGCACTACCTAAGCCTGTTAATAGGTAATACGTGTGCGAAGCGCAACCCATCTCGGGATAATTAAACTGCTGTAGCATCGGTGGGTGGAGAGTACAGTTCGACCATTTTGCCATAGTTTCTCATTACGATTGAGTCGATAAAATGACATTGCATCATTTATATAGTATATTTACTTATTCTGTAAGAAATCAGCGAAGCTGAGGCAAATATGGCCCACCAGTGAGTATAAATTATGGTTCCTTCCAAGTAGCGAATGCCGCTTGGCTATAGCCTCTCGTCTTCATTATCGCCGTCATGTCATGTCAACGAGCGTTTAAGAAGCTACATTTTATGATACTCGTAAAGTCGGTAGTGTTACCCTGTGGTGCTAGATAAGTTGCATTCGACACTCGCTAGCGATTATGTTTCGATTGAAAAATATATGGAATTGACGTAAGTGTCACGTTACTATCTCGGTGGCTTACGTCAATTCCATTCATTTTTCACTCGAAACATAATCGCTAGTGAGTGTCGAATGCAACTCGTCTAGCACCACTGGACCGTTAACAGCTAAGTCATTTTGAGGCAGCGTTACCTAACACAGCATAATATCTACGAAAATCACATACATTTTGACCTGTAATCAACATAATTATCTTGATCTGCGATTTACTGTAGAAATAGTGATCCATACCAAATTCCGCATGAATTGAACGCTCACAGCGGATTTCAATTCAGAACCGCACCGGCGAATCGTTTTTCAAGATCGGAACCCATTTAAACCACAAAACCGGTAATCGGGAGCAATTCCAGTCAAAATTACTTTCCAACCGCACTCGAACCGCTCACTCCAACTAGAAAGCCCTTCCGTAAATATAATACAGTACTTTAAATTGGATTTCACTAGTTCGTGCCGCGAATTTTCACTATTTCTGTGATAGCACTCCACTATCGACCTATCGAGGCCATATCCTCGTGTACATCAAGAGTAAGTCATACTCACAATATTTCTGCAATATAGTTTATAGTTCGAAAAAGCAACCTTTGACGCAGTAGTAAGTAGGCACGCTTAGAACTATAAATAGGTACAATAAAATTTTATGAACGTAACATGCCTTTGAAACATTTTCCCTACAAATCTTACAGTCACAGACAGATTCTTCTTGTCTCTGGCGAACAATTTATTTTTATCTTTATATATTTTTTCTCGTTAATTGCTCTATTTTATTGTACCTACATGATAAAGGTTATGGTTATTATATAGTACAATAGGGGTACCTATTAAGTATGTTAATGTTCATAATCCTCGTAAGTATTGTGTTTTGAGTCTAGAATCGATCAGTCTCTATTCTACTCGTACTCGATACAATCATATTGCATCTGAAATGTCATCATATTTTTTTCAACTCCTTTCGTGGTTTCGTGGTTTCGTGTATTGTGCATAGAACATATTTAAAGATGCCCTGTTAAACATAACATAAATATTAATGATCCCCGTGTGGTCGCCGGGTTAGAATAGTGCCACTCCATGTCTTCCCGTGGATGTCGTAAGAGGCGACTAAGGAAATACAATTAATGGCTTGTAGTACTGTTTGATGGGCTTGCAAGTCTTGCAACCTGTCACTAATACACCAGTACACTTTTCGGCCTGATTGTGCAAAATGTGGTTAAGGAATTATAAACAAGTATTTTTAAGTTGTTGGTATTTTTGTAGCTCTGCCTACCCCACTTTGGGAATGAAGGCGTGATGTTATGTATATATGTAAGTGTAGTTGTAAGGTAAGTGTTTCTATGACACGTTTTAAGCGTTTATCCCAGGCATCAATATACGCAAGCATATTGTTATATAACTTGTAACTTAATGTCGACCGTGGGTCGGCCTCGTACGCTCCGATCCACCAGTATTTTATTTACAAAATACTACATAATAGATGAGTATGAACTCAGTAATCAGTATTATTATAAGGGTTCGTGGTATGGGTCATTGATCTAATTATAATGGCTACTTGTTTTATTATGAATGTTACGATACACCACTTACCTACTTATTCATAAAACTACTTAACATAAAGTATCATTGGTCCCTTTCTATCAAATTCAAATTTTTCAATGACGATAAGGCGAGAGCATATTTACAGCACATTTTATGTATTGGGCGTTTATGAATAAAAGGGTTAGTATTTAATGGACACAGCAATAACACTTAGTTGAGATCAGTCAGCCAAAAATGTTCGCAAATGATTTCTTTTTGTGTTCCATATAGCAGAGTCATGCCAGGGCTATCAGTTATAGCTTTGTACCAAGGTCTGAAAACGCATTACTTTCGTACTTTAGTAGAAAAGTGAATATTGGGCGTTCCGCATGTGGGGACAAAGTGTATGTATAGATAACTTATGTATTTTACTAACCACTTTCAAAATATTTTAGCATTGATCACCGAAACTAACAATTCTACTTTTCACTTTGAAATTAGTTGCAACCATTTTTACTGGAATTATCATTCCACACGTGGGGTTTTTTTTATTTATAAATACAATGGCGATACCAATAAAATTGACATAAGGTAGGTATACATAGATACATACATAACATCACGCCTTCATTCCCAGAGAGGGGTAGGCAGAGCCACAGAAACACCAACAACTGTAAAAAGACTTGTTGATTCTGTAACCACATTTTGCACAAGTAGGCTAAGATATTTACCAGTGTATTAGTGACAGGTTGCAAGCCCATCGCCTAACAGTACTACAAGCCCTTATTCCCTTAGTCGCCTCTTACGACATCCACGGGAAGACATGGAGTGGCGCTATTCTAACCCGGCAACCACACAGCGAAGGCATAAGGTAGGTATATATTTAATAGTCGTCGCTCTGAATTAGATGGATTGCCGCAAGCCCGCTCGCGTGTGTTATAACGTTATAAAATAAGAGCGGGATTCACCACCGATGTAGAAATATCAAAAAGGTCTTGACAAGGCGCTTTATTCAAAATCTCCGTTTCGCGCCCCAGTTCCCACACCGGAAGATTTTCCGTTCATTTTCTCATGTGTTTACGGAACGGGCCCCAGAGAAATCGCGCGCGATATTCTTTGACATCACTTCACAAATATCGGTGTTTACGCCAATTCTTTTATTTACAGCGGATAATTTTGCCGCATGACTTACTGGAACAGTTATTTAGGCCGATAACTCTTTTTGTTCAATTTTTTAAGAATTTTTGTAAATTCACTCTGGGAATGAAGGCGTGACATTATGTATGTATGTTACTCTTTTGAATTGGTATCAGATCTAATTCAGGTAGGTATGTCTTCGACGTTAAACTGTCGACGACTGATGACTACATACATATTTCTACAATCAGGCTAAAGCGAGATGTCAAGTTACGTCGTTGCGTTTGACGAGATTTACCTTACTTCGTTATTTTATTGTGATACTAGCGCAGCGTTGAAAAAACAAAAACTGAAAGACAATCATTTATGTAAATCAAAAGTGATGGACTACGTAACCGACACATGGTTAACTTTGTCTAATGAAACTATTTCCGACATCAAATTTCATATTTCGTGGATGTCGGAAGAGGCGACTAAGGGAACAAGGGCTTGTAGTTCTTTTAGGCGATGGGCTTGCAACCTGTTACTAATACACTAGTAAAGTTAATGGACTGCTTGTGCAAAATGTGGTTAAAGAATTATAAACAAGTATTTTTAAGTGGTTGTTGGGAATGGAGGCGTGATGTTATGTATGTATGTGTATGTAACTATTTCACAGACTAAACGCGTAACTGCGTCCAGGGAACGTCTAGATAGAAAGTTATTGGACGTTAAATTGTTTCATTTATAAATTGAAAACTTAGCTATCGGGGTGGGAAGGGTCATAAAACTAAACATTGTATGGTTCTGGTTTCAGACTCCACCTATGAACCAACACAACATCTATACTAATTATTAATGCGAAAGTAACTCTGTTTGTTTATTTGTTTGTTACTCGTACGCTTTCACAGCAACACCACTGCACCGATTTTAATGAAATGTGGTATGGAGAATAATGGGGATAGCCTGAACCGCCGAGGCAGCCGAGGGAGGAAATATGGCACTTTTTAATCCGGAAAACGGATGCATACATAAGATCGTTTATTTCGTTTTGACTAATGACCAACGACTTTTTTTTAAACTGTAAGAGTACTTACTAAGATTAAGTAGGTAGGTAGGGCTCGTTAGAATCGATGACTATACCAAAAAAAAACAGTCGGCAACAAAAGCTTGTCTAGAAATATTTTTTTTTGGTTAGATTAGTTATTTTTGTATCTCACTCTATTGAGTCCGACCGGGCCCTATATAGAACCTAAGTAGACGTAGAACCTCACTGACTAAATATTCGAATGGGTATTTTTTCGGGACCCTTATAAGAGACTTAGGTAATTCTCCGGCTAGCCGTCGGTTTATGAAGGCCCAAGGTTTTATTTAACTAGCACTGGGCCTCTGTTCAGTGGGGCTAGACGAGTTGCATTCGACAATCGTTAGCGATTATGTTTCGATTGATAAATGTATGGAATTGACGTAAGCCACCGAGATAGTAACGTGACACTTACGTCAATTCCATATATTTTTCAATCGAAACATAATCGCTAACGATTGTCGAATGCAACTCGTCTAGCCCCACAGGTGGCTTTTCCGCCTCTAGTCAAACGAGTGATTAGTCAAAATACGCTTTTTGTCAAAGGCTCGTTTGGTCAAACATGGTTTTGTCAAAAGTGCGATTCGTCAAAATGACCTTTTTGCCAAAGGTGCGTGTGGTCAAACTACGTTTGTCAAAGGTGCGTTTCGTCAAATATTTCTTTACCATAAGTTTATTTGTGTATTTATTTGCAGTCAGAATCAGATAGATCATGCCACATAAAGTAGCCAAATTTATCTTAACATGCCTTTGGTGCTATCGGGATAAAGTCGTGTTAAGATATATTCGGCTACTCTTGATAACAATATCTATCTGATTTACAGTGGCGTTCAGAATTGCTTGGACAATTTATGAATGAATTCATTCATAAACTGTCCATGCAATTTTGAACCCCACTGTACAGTCAGCGTCATATAGTACGTAGCATTCAAAGTAGTCAAATAGTTTGTCTACTACATATAAAATCTAT
Organism: Acleris holmiana; assembly: GCA_949316455.1. Classification (NCBI taxonomy): domain Eukaryota; kingdom Metazoa; phylum Arthropoda; class Insecta; order Lepidoptera; family Tortricidae; genus Acleris; species Acleris holmiana. The sequence goes on along the minus strand of OX438773.1, from coordinate 8,548,951 downwards.
GGTGTACCGAACTATTTGGCTACTTTGGATGCTACCTACCAACTATATGATGCTCACTATACCATGTGATGACAATATTTATCTGACTGTACAAATGAATACATGCCATATTAGAAAGAAATAAAACACTCTGTTTTCTATTGATCATACTTATTATATTGGATCCATCTTAACGTGACAATTTTTTTCAAACATTTTATTACGCCTATCTTCCCATCGCAATAATCTTTTATCAGTCTGTTCAAGCTTTCGTCGTAGAGAACGCTAGTTCTAGATCTTTTCTTAACATCGTAATATACTTCGCTTTTACGGATTTCATAATTGTATTGAATTCCTTCTTTACGCAATTGATTAATAAATTTGAACAATGTGGACTTCTGGTTAACTATTCGCTTTTAGACCAATACGTAATAAGTCTTATTCTCACACTGACAAATTCGCTTTTGCACTCAATCTCAATACATCCGATTCTCAATGTGCCAAGTTCGCTTTAGGACAAAAACTCATTACGCCTAAGTCTTATTTCGACTATTTCTCAATTGGTCTAGGCATAACGCGAATTAGTCAGAGTGCGTTTTAGGCAGACCCGGACAAAAGGACAAAAATAACACCTTTGACAAATCGCGTCTTTGGCAAAACCCACCTTTGACCAAATGAGCCTTTGACAAAAACGTTTTGACGAAATGCGACTTTGGCAAATCGCTTGTTTGACAAAACGATCCTTTGACAAAAAGCGTATTTTGACTAATCACTCGTTTGACTAGAGGCGGAAAAGCCCCACAGGTGCGTTAAAACGTTATCGTGTTTGACACGTTTAAGAATCGTTTATGTCACAGTCACCATTATTGTAAATGACATAAGAGTTATCAAAACGTTGACAATACGGAAACAGGTCAAAAACGATATCGTTATTACCTTCTAGAATTCCAGCCCTGTTCGTATGTATGTTTGTAAGTTGTCCGCATCAAACATTTCAAGTCAGTTTTTACCACATCCCGTTAATGAAATGAGCTGAATTTTGAACCACTAATATAAACCCGATGACAATGCAATATTATGGTATCTAAGAGCTGATCGACAGGATCTCCGCTATACTTAACGTAGACCCACCGTGTTGAGACTCATTAGTTTGATCTTGATAAGCATAAAATGACTTTGCAAATAAAAAGTGCAGTCGGCAAAAAGATAGTCCCAAAAAATTTACTTATTTAAATAGTTGAGAACATCTTACTGAAGTTTTAAATAGGTGTAGTATTTAGTGCACAAGGCTTAAGTACAGATATAAAATAAAAATAAAAAAAAATGCAGTGAAAAAGTTGTGTGATTATTTGAAAGCTCTCAAGTAATTAGTAAGTGTAGAAAATAGGATAACACCCTTTCCCCCTCTCCCAATTATCAATAACTACATGTAAGTATTAATAAGCAATTATAATTTGTTTACAAAGTGACTTGCCTATGTTACTTGTCTTATACTTAGGCCACACTGAAAGTTTTGCACTCCTGGCCACTCATAAACATTTGAATTTAGAATTATGTCATTTACAAAAAAAAATGCATATTGTTTATGGAATTAAATCATAGTTGGCGGGAAACTGATCGTAATTTGTTTTTTCTGACGTTTTAAAGGGACGAATTCGCACTAAAAATGGAATTGACGCGAAAAGACTTTAGGGCAATGATTTTTTACGATTTTAAAAGTTCCCTTTCTCCGCAAGATTGTAGTGCTCGCCTCCAAAATGCTTTTGGGCTTGAAGCACCACATTTGAGCACTGAGACGGTGGTACGCAGAATTTAATAGAGGCCAGAGTTCACTCAATGACGATTCTCGTGAAGGTCGGCCGTCTACCGCGGTCACTGGAGAAAACGTGGCTGCTGTTAGGCGACTAATAGAAGAAAACTGACGAGTCACCTATGACGAAATTCGTGGACAATTAGGGATTGGTATGAGCCAAATTAATTTTTTTTACAAGAATATTTGGACGCTGTTTCGCAATAATGTGTCAACCCACAAGTATTTCGCAAAAAAACGTCAACCTACAATGATTGCACCGAGGGTTGACACTTTATTGCTAAATACTTGTAGGTTGACACATTATTGCGAAACAGCGTCCATTTAAAAGTCAGGAAGCTCTGTTGTCGATGGATTCCCCATGAACTGACATCAACTCAGAAACTGGCCCGTGTTGATGGTGCCAAGAAATGCTGCGGAAGTATAACGACGTGCGTTCAAATGCCGTATATAATATAGTAACAGGAGACAAAACATGAATATATTGCTACGATCCGGAAAAAAACAGTCATGTGAATGGGTCTTTGAAGGTGACCGCTGGCCAACAAAAGTACACCAAGCTAAAAGCGTAGGTAAGCAGATGATTGCTTGTTTTTTTTTTCAAAAACAGGTCTTATTTCCAGTGTGCCATTAGGTAATCAAAGAACAGTTAATGCCGAGTGATACACAACCATTTGTCTGGCCAATGTCTTTCAAAAAGTTCGCGAGAGACGACCAAGAAGCCGCATCCTCTTGAATCATGACAATGCGTCTCCTCACACCGCGAAGAAGACAAAGGCATTTTTGGATTCGGAAAAGGTGGAGATTGTGACTCATCCTGCTTATAGTCCAGACCTAACACCTTGCGATTTTTACCTTTTCCCCAAAATCAAGGATTTGATGAGAGGTTTTATATTTAAGACCCCTGAAGAAGCAGTGACGACGTTCAACCAACCAACATGTTGAAAACTTGGACTTAAATGATTGGGCCTCCATGCTTCGAAAAATGGTTTGAGCGTATGAATAAATGCATTAAATGTAATGGCGAATATTTTGAGAAGCAATAAGTGTATAATTATAGTTATAAATTGTTTTATTTCCAAGTTACGCAAAACTTTCAGTGTGGCCCTCGTACATTAATAAACGTACGTATCTTCTCTTTTAAATACATGCCTAACATCCTCTGGTTTGTTTTATCCAAAACACTCTCAGCGGGCCTCCGTTATGATCATTAGCTATACATTATTCTTTGAAAGCCTTAACTTTTTTATGGCTATAGGGAAAAGAAAAGCTAAGTAACAAGGTCATCGCAGAGGAACCCCTTGGGGAAATATTTCACCTCGCAGCTGGTAAAGGATACATTACACCTTTTTCGTTTCAGATCCAAATACTTGCTTAATCATTTTTTAAAAACATATTATGTTCTGTCAGTCGTTTTTAACCAAGGGATACCCGTTTAAATTTAGTGACCCCGGGTCCACCGTAATTTGCCCCCGTGCGATCAAAATAAAGAAACCTCAAGAAATTATCCATTAGAAATTGCTTTTTTTCAGGTTGTCACGCGGATTAACTTTGAGCTGTTGTCCATTAGTAGACTCCAACACAAATGACAATCCGTTAAAAATACCGGTCAAGTGCGAATCACACCAGTCGGACTGTCTCACCCTTTGCCTATTTTTAAGGTTCCGTAGTCAAACTAGGAACCCTTATAGTTTCGCCATGTCCGTCCGTCCGTCCGCAGCCTAGCTCAGAGATTCTTAGTACTAGAAAGCTAACATAGGTTATAAATTGATGTTTAATAAAAGTGTTGAGCACTATGTTTCGCCATAAGGCATACAAATAGCTAGCGTATTAGCATGCAGCTAGCGGCATGGAACATAATTAGAATAAAAACATGACAAGCGGTGATTAAAATAAAACAGAAACAAAAATAACACAAATATTTTCTAGAAATAATCATTAATATAATCTTTCAACGAATAATAAGCCTTATTTACTAAAATGTGAAACAATTTGTTCTTAAATTCTCTTTTGTCGTCTATTTCCAATATTGCTTTTGGTAACTTATTAAAAAGCTTTGGCGCCATTCCCAATATGCTTTTGGATAATAAAGCGGTTTTAAAGTATTTTGTATTTATTTTACCTCGCTGGCGTAAACTATTAAATGTGGGGAATTTACTAATGTTACACTTTACAAATATTATACACTCAAATATATACAGGCAAGGAAGGGTCAGTATTTTTAATTTGATGAAATGCGGTCTGCATGTATCAGTGGGTTTAAAATTACATACAGAAAAAAAATTGCGCTTTAAGCCTTAATATTTCATAAACGGATTACTTAATCGAAAAACTGTTTTTCAAGCCCGTAATATTTTTGAAAGACCTATCCAACGACACCCCACACTATAGAGTAATCGAGAAAAAAATACATCCCCACGTTACTTGTAGGGGAGGTACCCTAATATTTTTTTTTACTTATCATTGTACCATTTTGTTGGCGTGACTAATATGCACATTCATGCCAAATTACAGCTTTCTAGTACTAAGAGTCTCTGCGCTAGGCTGCGGATGGACGGACGGACATGGCGAAACTATAAGGGTTCCTAGTTTGACTACGGAATCCTAAAAACAGAATAAAACAAATATTTAAGTGGGGCTCCCATACAACAATGTTACGGAACTGTTCGTGCGCGAGCCCACATTAAATGACAGAATATAAGCATTTAATATTTTGATAATTTATTTGTGTTTCCGTATATGTAAACACTATATTGCACTAAATTAGCTAAAACAAAATACAAGGTGTTTATTCTGTTAGTAGAACACACAGGCCATATAACGCATTGCTTCTTGCTTCTACGCTACTATACGTAAGAGGTGCACATCATCCCTGGTGCGCCGCTTGCGCGCCAGCCCCAACCCTATAAATAAATAAATAAATCAATCACAGTACAATGTCACACAAATTGATCTAGTCCCAAACTAAGCTCTAGACTTGTACTATGGGTACTAGACAACGATAAACTTACTTATATGTAGAAATATATACTTAAATACATAGAAAACATCCAAGACTCAGGAACAAATACTCGTGCTCATCACACAAATATCTGCCCTTACCGAAATTTGAACCCAGGACCCTTAGGTTCGAAGGCAGGGTCACTACCAACTAGGCTAGCGTGTCATCTATGCTGCAAATGATCGCGGACAGGCTCGACTGTCCATACATACGACGCTGCCGTGTCTGCATGTGCCTTGTTGGACTATTAGATTTAATATTTAAAATAGATAATCTAATCATAGTTATAAATTTCTACAAACAAATAATGTGAGTCTTACACAAAATAAATGATTTAATTATAAAACACGTCAAAATCTAAGAGCGCTTCCCAAGAGGATACGTACCACTGCTGAGTAGAAGCGGTTACAAAAAATATCTATTCAAATGTAAATTTTAAAACTTTAGGGTACATTTAGGTGTTTCTAAAGTCTCACCAGGTATTCCATTATTTCAAAGAAATGATGACCAAATATTAAGCTTGTTTCATGATACTTTGCACATAAATGATGCTAAAATGCAATTTGTAACAGTGCAGCTGTTTGAAGGCTTGCAAATTTCCGCGGTGCATTAAACAGTCGGCCTCGTCCGGAGGAGCCGCTGCACGTAATTTCCGTTCTTCGTCCCCTAACCTTATTTCAATGTAGGTATCGGGCGTAATAATGTGGTTTCCAGCTTTGCATTACTGTTTAAGCTGTATCAAATAACGCAGAAACTCCAGGGATTTTTGCTGTATATACAGGGGGTAACAAAAACCCTGTTCAATAAAAAACTTATTGTAACACCCTGTAGAATATTTCTCTAATTATATAACTTGCTAAACAACCTTTGAACAACAAAAATACCTTGGTAATATTCTTAACAAAAATAGAATTTGCACTGTTTCCCTGAAGAAGAACTCTTTAGAAAGGTTTAAATAGACTTATATTTCAGTTACATTGAAGTAGTTTAACGACCTGATAATACCTCTACCCTACCATTGATTGTATTGTAATTTGTAGTATAGACTGGTAATGGTAATCTACATAAACATATGAGTAATTAGATGAGATGACCCGGCGTTTCGTAATTTGAATATTGGGTTGATTTCTATTGTTCGTAGTGAAGTATAAATACAAGTTTAAGTCGTTTACGCATTAGTATTTCTTAGGCTTGGTAACATTCAGTCGCGGAGGGACTTACAAACTGAAAGATAAAGACGTAAGTATGTAATAAATAATATTGTTTTTAAGTTACACGATTTTCACTTCACGACTTCAATTGTTGAGCCACTATAATTGTTGAACTTTATCGCAGAAAGTTAATCACTTTACCCCTTATAATAAAAAACTATGAGTTTCATAACGAAAAGCCATAACCTTAAATAATGACTGTATGTAGTCATAACACTCTGTATTCGGTCGCTTTTCCCATACCTTAAATACCGTGTCCCGTTTGCAGAGCATGCCTCCGTTAGTAAACCCGACTCCGAGCGGAGTCTTGTTCGAGACAGACACGCAGACCGCGGACCTGGGCCTGGACAAAGACGTGTCGGTCCTCAAGAAGGCCGCGCCCAGGAAACATGAGTACGTGTGGTTCAACATATTCTGGTTCCTGTACCTACACGCCGCCTCTTTGTACGGTATATACCTGGTTTTCACGTCGGCGAAATGGCAGACCAATGTTTTTGGTAAGTTTATTGTTCAACTGTTTAATTGTACAATAATTTCCACATTTTTAGGATTCCGTAGTCAAACTAGGAACCCTTAACCCTTATAGTTTCGCCATGTCCGTCCGTCCGTCCGCAGCATAGCGCAGACTCTTAGTACTAGAAAGCTGTAATTTGGCATGAATATGCATATTAAGTAGTCACGCCAACAAAGTGGTACCTACATTTTTTTTCTTTTTTGATACTGTAACTCCCCTGCACGTAACGTGGGGATGTATTTTTTTTTCTCATCTACTCTATAGTGTGGGGTGTCGTTGAATGTCTTTCAAAAATATTATGTGTTCCACCTACAGCCAAAACTGCAAATACTAAAAATCTGAAAAAAAACTGATTTGAAATGAAAACTATCGCGACTAAGTAGACATCATTGGTTCTTGAGATAAAGGCGATTTAAGTGTTTATACCTACTAGAATGATCTAAGACGGCACCAATTGACTTTAAATAGAAAATTAGTTATTACTTGTTGAATTTTGTGTTTGTAGTACTTAACGGCTTCGGAACCCTACACTGAGCATGGTCTGACATGCTCTTGTCCGGTTTTTAATATTTTAAATATTATAAAGCGTGCATTCTCAATTGGTAGTTTTAAACTCGCTTGTATGAGTTCACTCGCTCGATCAACCGTTTGACAAGAACACAGTATAGGGCTGCATAGACAGTAAGTAGTTCGTAAAGGTATCTCGCGCAGCTTACATGTGTGTGTGCCTCGACCGTACGCGCCGCGACTCACCACAAGCAAACTCAAGAAGTCACGCCAAGTCGGTTACGTGCGTATTAAGAATAGAGCGACGCGCCCGAGCGGCAATAGGTATCAGAAATTCCTAAAAGGAACTACTTTTCTATTTATATTATGACAAGAAACTGTTTTATTAAGATAGTATCAATCAACTCGGTTTCCATTCATTTGTTCAAGCGTTCGCTGTGCACCTTATGTGCGCCATCGGGATCGGCGCAGGGTCCCATCGCCTCTGGACGCACAGGAGCTACAAGGCGCGGACTCCTCTCCGCATCGTCCTCATGTTGTGGCAGACTATGGGTTTTCAAGTAAGATTAAATCAGACAACCTACGTCCCTAAGCCTCAAAGCACACTTTACACCAGGGCCTGTGGGCCTAACAAGATGCCACGGGAACTAGTGTCAAATATTATATTAAAAGGACTCAAGTCACACAAAACACACTTTTACTTTAAACCTTAACACTATATTCTTACGTTCGAATATGGAATAGACGAATGAAAGTCCCGAGCCATGTCAAAATCTTGTCCCGTGGCAGCGTGTTAGACACACTGTATTCCATTTGGTACTTTGGGTCATATTACTTTGTTTCTTGGTTTTGGCAATGCAAAAATAGACAAAAAAGAAGAAAACTGAAATCAATCGAAAGCAATAACTATGCAGGCAATGTCCCAAGCACCCATTTAAAAAATATAAATTCTAAACAAAATCGTGACATTCAATCTTTGCGAACTTTGACTGCTTCTTAAATGTCTTTAAGCCTTAATTGTATTTAATGATTCGAGCGAAACAAAATATGGCTCACAGGCAGTCAGTACGAGTGAAAGTCATGTTTACCCGACTGCCGAAGGAGAAAAGTAATGTTTTTGAACTATATGTATGTACCTATGTATGGTTATTTTTTCTGGATGGATGCCCCGTTTTCAACAAGCGAGGTGTCGTTAGATTAGTGTTAACGTCGCGAGTGTCACTGGGTACTTAAATTGAATCAATTTTCCCGACAAAAAAAATAAATGGTATCATGATATTTTTTTAAGATTTAAAAAAAACATTGATTGCTGTCTAATCTATCGCAACAAAGTGAAATAACTCGCCTTATAAGGTCTATTGATATGAAATCTTCATCAAAATCATTCTTCAAAAATATGTGTTTATTTTTTGTAAGTTCCTGATTATTCCTAAAATTACTTACAAATATGCCCTCATGTTATTATTAGCTACAATTATTTACCAATTCATTATCTTTAATTAAAAAAATAATTACGTGTCTAATGCAAACACGACATTTTTGATGAGCGGTCAAAGATAATAAGCCTTTTAGTATGTGTTGCCGTTTTTTTTTGTGTATGTCGTATTTATTCGATATTTTTATTTTATTTGTTTGGTACATAGTTTGCTCTAGGATTAAAAAACCACTTATTTCATCTCAATAGACTTCATAAGAAGCGAGGTATTTCACTTTGTTCCGATTGGATAGCATTTTTTTTTTATATAAAACTTCGCCTTTTTTTTTAGTATTTCAACTGTCGGTTAAATTGCATTTACTTTCATCCCTATTCGTTTAAGTGCACCTTATCCAGGGACACACTATAAATGGTAGGTAACTATCAAATATAGATGACATTATCCCCTCCATAAACCTCCATAGTTCATCTTTGTATACCTTTTATGTTTCTATTTCGTTTTTTACTTTTTTCTTTTTGTATAATAAAGAGTTTCCATACATACATAATCAAAACATGCATTTGGGATTTAAAACTAGATTTTTGATATTATTATTTTTAGCTAAATAGCTATGTGTTAACTAACGGCATTCATCCTAATTCGTCCAGCCGTTTCAATGTAAAAGAATTACAAACATATTAACACACACACACTGCTTCGAGCTTTTAAATCCAATTACTTATTCGACACAATGGCACTTTTACATCTTTTACTATTGGATGGATAGATTAATGAAATAATATTTTTTTGGCTGCTAAATCTTCCATCCATGGCTTTAATACATTTTTTTACACAATTCTCTTTAATAAATCGTGCAATTTGGTTTTCTAATCATCCTTTTGACAACCGCGCTTGGCTGGCGGTCACTTTGACTACGAAACCGTGGATTGAACTTGTACATGTTTTAGGTTTTCCTTGTTTGTGTACCTTGTTTTTGTATATTATGAGTAAGTCATCCCAAACTGTAACTCACTGTATACGTCTGTTTTAATTCTGTAGACTTGGTTATGAATTTTCAAAATTGGAGAAACAATAATTTATTATTTAAAATGTACAATATTTATGATTTTGTTTTCTCCTCTTCTAAGTTTACCAGTTTTTTTTGTTTTGGTAACCCTAATCAAGTGTTATTTTTAAGGATTGCATTTTCGAGTGGGCCCGCGACCACCGCACGCACCACAAGTACGCGGACACAGACGCGGATCCTCACAACGCGGAGCGCGGCCTGTTCTTCTCCCACATGGGCTGGCTCTGCGTCAAGAAGAGCCCCGAGGTCATCGAGGGCGGCAAGCGCATCGAGCTCTCCGACCTGTACGAGGATCCGGTGGTCATGTTTCAGAGAAAGTGAGGATAATATAGAATCCACAAAAGACTATGCCTAGCAGTACGATAGTCAGTAGTAAAAGTAGCAAGTTGTCATTTTCATTTAACTTGAATACCATAAATTCAAGTACATTAGTTATTTACAGGTAGTAAATTAAAGCGTGTCCTATATATTTAGACTTACCTACTGGTACTTCCGTTGCTTATACTACCTACTGGATGTATGTAGCAAGCTTCTGTGAGACAACGTAATATGTCTTCTTTTAAACTGTTTACAATGCAGGAACCTCATTATTTGCAATGATTACTGCTCGTCTTGATATGTCATATGTCCATACGAACGTTAGTCCAAAACCAAAAAGCTTAATCAGTGTATTTTAAAAGTTTTCCCAGTTCGAACTAATAAGGTTGGTTTTACAAATAAGGACTCACAAGGATGTATTAAACTGACGCTGATGATGTGTGTTCCCCTAGACACTACCTAAAGATGATGCCGCTCCTCTGCTTCGTGCTGCCAACCTTGATCCCGGTGTACTGCTGGAATGAGACCTGGCTGAACGCCTTCCTCATCCCCACCATCCTCCGTTACACGTTCGGCATCAACGTCGTCTGGAGCGTCAACAGCTTCTCGCACGTCTTCGGATATAGGCCTTATGACAAGTAAGATTTCTACGCAAACGTTTCATTGAAATGTAAATAATATAGTTTTCTGTCAGAAACATAATTTATGAGACAGATTTTTATTGCTAACATGAGACCAATCCCAATTCGGTCGGTCGATCTACGTTAATTACAGCGGAGATCCTATTACCACCTTCCAACTCCATTATCAGATCAGCTCCTAGATACCATAATATTGCATTGCCATTGGGTTTACTTCTGTGTTCCAAACTCCAACCCATTACGTCAACGGGAAATAGATCAAAATGGACTGGCAAGATTTAAACCGGAATGACAGTCACACAAACAAAGCAAGTTAAATAAAAGCTCGTAAAAAAAAACAAACCTGGGCCCGTCGTCGCCTCTATCGCGGTGGATAAAGCGTCAATGACTTTCACCCTTACACTGGTCAGAAAGTGACAACACCGGTGAGGCTACGCGAGATTTTTTATTTGTACTATGGTTGTAATTACCATCAGCCACGTGTAAATATTTTCCATATAAGCGACAGCGAATTATGTGTAAAAAGATAGCGACCACTATCGTAGCATTATATATGTTTAAAAATAACAATTTTTAGGTAATAGCTGTCAGAGATCGATGATTGATCTGTAATCTATTTTTGCGCACTGGCCACCTGACGGTCAGGGTCGCTCTCCGAGATCCATAGACATTTGCATTCTAAGACCGTTAATACGTTACCAACCCTGAGGACTAAGATGGAATGCCTCTACACCACCATCAGCGAACTTCTAACCTTTAACTTGAATAAAACAACACGAACACTGCAGCTTAAAAGCTTAAGATGGTGGTAATAATCCTGATACATTACATGGTCCAACCACCACTGAAATTCTAACTATGATTAATTTATCGACAGTTGGAAGTGATACGTAACCAACGAGTGTTTTTTTTAGTGAAAAGGTCGTGAAATGTGTGTAAACAATAGACACGTCATTGTTATACTTAATTATATATTTAACAGAGTTCAACGAAAGTGCTCCTAAACTCAAGCACACTTCCACGATTGTCTATATTACTGTATAATTTATTACAATTACTTGCGCTAACAAGATAATCAATTCAATTCGATTGAATACTAATGAGGTTAGCAACACTCTACAACGATAATTATCATAAGCAATGAGAACAGAGGGGCCTATTTGACGCATTGTTATTGTTATTATGAAACTCAACATTGTGAAAATGTGCCATTGATTGTGCCCCTTCCCCTTTATAAACATAATTATTTTATTTCCGTCCGTATGCTTACAAAAACAAAAGGCGAAAATTTACAAAAAAATCGTAATTTCATTTTTGGTACAAGATTTTGCTGCCGACTATACTTTATTTTTGCAAAGTCATTTACTCCTAATCAAGACAAACATTAATGAGTCCGAACTCGGTAGGTCTACGTTAAATTAAGCCGAGATCTTGTCGTTACCTTCCGACTTGATCATTAGACCAGCTTGATGGTGCCTTATATTGTATTGTCATCGAAGTTACGAAGGTATACCAAATTTCAGCTCAATCGGTCCCCGGGAAGTGGTTCAAATCTTCCTTGCAAGATTTTACCCGAACATACATTACTAACAAAAAGTAAGCAACGACACCTTCAAGAGAATGCCTTTTGTGCTTGCGTTATAAATACTTGGATAACCCCAAAGTTGAATTTAACGACATAAGAAGCAATACTTTTATACTTTATTATAGTTTTTGGCAAGATGGTGCAATGATTATTGTAATGCGTGCGACCAGGGCCCTGTTTTATATAGCTACAAATTACAAATTACAAGCGAAAGACTCTTTTTAGTTTAAAATAAAATAAGTGTTTAAAAAAAAAACAAAAAACCGCAGTCTAAAACGCAAAAAATAACTTCTTTTAAAATTGTAGGCACCTACCTAATAATAGGTAAGTAACCTAAGTCCAACTGGATTCGGCGACAGCAATATTTTCACCAAAAAAGCCGACTTCAATTTGACTTACCTATTAGGTAAGTGCCTACAATTACAATTTTAAAAGAAGTTACTTTTTGCGTTTTTGCAGGCGGTTTTTTGTTTTTTTAAACATTTTTTTCTGCCTTTGACATGTTACCGTACTGCCAACGTGTACTTATGGCGGCCGAGTTAAAACATTAGGATAACATGTCAAAAACAATATAATCTTACCGAGTAGAATAGAGGCCCAGTTTTGGGACTAGTATTTTTTATCCTAAATACGCCTGTAACAATTCAGTTTTGGTTTCGCAGGTCGCTAAATCCCCGCGAGAACTTGGCCGTGTGGATGTTTTGCGTTGAGGGCTTCCACAACTACCACCACACGTTTCCCTGGGACTACCGCGCGACGGAGCTGCCGCTCTACAACATGCTCACGCCCACCATCGTCTTCATCGAAGCCATGGCCAAGGTTGTAATTACAGATAGTATATATACTTTGGATCAATGTTTATGTTGGCTTCATGACTATTACACCGATTACACGTAGCCTATAGGAGGAATACCACACTGGGAGAGATTTTTATAAGCCCAAAAAGAATTTTCACTGTAAGTTAGCGACTTGACTGTGCCCCTAGCATTGCTGACGTGCTTTCATCAGATGCCTTGTTTTATTTTATTTCGATACGAAAACTTAATACTAAAAAAAATATGATAAAATCATCTTGGGTAAGATGCCCGTCACGAGATAATATGTCAAAGTAAACGGCGAACCATAGAAAACTGTCATTTTTTACACAATCACAAAGCTAACAAAATTCTATTGATTCAGATCGGACAAGCGTACGACTTGAAAAGTGTGAGTCCAGAGATAGTCAAACAGCGGTCCCAGCGCACCGGGGACGGGAGCCACCACCTGTGGGGCTGGGACGACCCCGAGTTCACGGAGAAACTGAAAGACAAGCTGGGTGCAGTCGACAATTCGGAGAGGTCGGAGAAGGTTAAATGTGGATGAGTTAAAAAACAATGTAGTGTTTGAAGCCGGGGACTCACTAGCGTGTGTGTGTGTGCCTTAGGCCTATAAAAATGTTAAGCTTTAGAACGTTGTATTGTCAATATCTCCATTTTATTGTAAGTACTAACAGTTTAAAGAGCTGAACATTTTTGTTGGCTGAATAAGTATTCATTCAACATTTCTAAACGAAATTGTCTCCAATCGTTTTCTAGACTGCCCTTGGGAACTAGGCAAGATGCATAACGCTAGTAAAGCGATTTTCCAAAATCGACAAAATTTATAGGATTGACGTAAGCTGATGACAGGTAGCGTCGACCGCTATGTCAACTCCGTACATTCCGAGTCGAAACAAACGTTAGCAGTGTTTGCATCTATGCTCGGCCTTCTTGATCCCTTTCTTCCTTTTTTTTCCCTGGAAAAAAAATTGCAGAACCAAACAGTTGCATAGAAAACGATCGGAAACCATATTGTCTAGGCAATATCGAATACTGACTCAGTTCGCCAGCGCGGCTAGCATTAGACTACCCGTCATTGTCTAATTAGAACGGTCGGAAATAGAAAGGGGCCCTAGCCAAGATGCAAACGCTCCTAACGTTTTTCTTTTCTATCGCTCAAAATGTATGGGACGACAGTCGACCACGTGGTTTATCGAAACGCACGAGAATGTCATCCCATACATTTTGAGCGATAGAAAAGAAAAACGTTAGGAGCGTTTGCATCTTGGCTAGGGCCCCAGGGTAGTCTATCTCGCGGGCGACATGTGCTAGCCGTGCAGTGAGTAGGTACATACGAGTAGTGAGTACTTGAATTCGCGACTATGGAGAAGAAATTTGAAATTTGAGAATTTTACAAAGTTTGGTTGGTAGCTGATCTCGTCGTTAAGTATGTGCAATGCAAACTACATAATTTTAGAATTAAACAAAAGTATAAATTTGTCATTAACAAAACCAATATTTATGTACTTGAGTAACTATTTTTTTTTCGACAACTATACTTACTTACTTACTTACTTCGCTGGCTCAGCGACCCGAAGTGGATCTTGGCCTCCGACATTAAAGTGCGCCATTCTTCTCTATTTTGTGCTAAATCTCACCAGTTGGACACTTCCAGCTCTTTAAGGTCTTTGGCGACTCCATCCTTCCAGCGATATCTTGGGCGCCCCACCGGGCGACGCCCGGAAGGTTGACCAAGATAAGCTTTCTTTATGGCTAACTACCAATTCGATGACTATAAATTGAAATAATTATCATATTTCTCAGATAAACAAAGTCATAATTTGAATATCTTGAACCATTCTTTACTGCAATCCGAAACAAAATAACGTTTTAATTTGACACCTTATCCCTTCTAAAGTTGTCTGGAAGAGATCGCTAATCAGCGATAAGTAGTTTTTTACAAATTGTGCTATTTCTCTGTAATGTTTTTTTTGGTGTACAATAAAGCGTATTGTATTGTATTGTTGTATGTGTAGAATTTATTTATTTTGGTGATTACTTATGTAAAATTAACATTGTTTCGTTAATCTTTAGTAAAACTAAAAAGTATACACTTATGTAAGCAAGCTCTTATGTTTATTTTATTTCCCATAGCACCTGTTACAAAATAAAATATGCACAAATTTAATTTGAAACTCGCCAGGGAATCTGTTTTCGATGCTCCCGCGGCGGGCGCGCTCAGCGATAACGATAAGCGAGAATCGATACGTATACTTCCATTAAGGAACATTAATTAATGCAATCCAATCATGTAGCTATGGGTAGCGACAGTGGTCATCTGGGTCACGGCGCTAGTGGCTGTAATTATCAAGATGTCGGGACCGGGTTTATATCGAGTGGCATAATCATTGTTTGTCCTAATTAACTGTTTTATTGAAATGGTTTTTACAATTGAAACCGTTATTTAATTGTTATAATAAGCTAATCTGCACAATAGATGTTAGCAAAATTCTGTAATTTTAGTCTAAAAGAGTGTTAAGGAAAACTATTTTAAACCAAACAATCATTCGACAACAATTCTATTCGTTTCAAAGGGATATCGTCGAGGGCCCAAACCTCCTTCGCACATCCAAAACTGCTTAAATAGGAAACACAAAATTCGGACAATAGGATTATTGCAAACTAACACTGGTAGTATAAAAGTTTTTTCAAAATTTAACCCCCATGTGGTTAAAATGAGGGGTAAAAGTAAGTATGAGTCGGTAATTTTTATAGTACTTACATAGGAATAATGTTTTTTTTTATTAAAACTACTATTTAAAATTAAAATAAAATTTATTGTTCGTGACCTTGACAACGGCAATGGGTTTGCATCCAGAGCAGGGTGGAAAAATAAAAACTAGGCAAGAGCACGTGGGGCAAAGCTAAGTGTAGGGATTCACATAGGGTGATTAAACCAGTAATGAACAAGGTCCAATGACGGACACTTCACTCTTATTTATGATAACCTACTGTATAATGTTAAGAGTCAGTATAACAGCAAGCTCATATCAGATAACCTGGGAGATCCCAAAAAAATCTGGACGTCTATAAACACTATTTGTGAGTTTAAAAAGGCTAATAATAATGCAATTGAATTAACGAAAACAAAATCTTCAGAAAAGGAATCCCTTGATCAGTGTAACTTGCATTTTTCAACTGTGGGCGAGAGACTGGCTAACAGCATTTTGGCGAAGCTTTCAGAAACGCAATCATCTCTTGCTGGAAAGTTTGTCCCCTGTAGCATTCCGAGTTCATCCTTTTTCATGCAACCGACTGACGTATACGAGGTTAAGACATATATTGAACTGCTAAAATCAGATAGTGCTCCAGGATATGATAGCTGCAGGCCGTTTCTCATTAAGGAAATTAAAGAAACTATAGTAGTGCCTTTGCTCACCTTTGTACCCTAAGCTTGGAAGTGGGTCGCTTCCCCGCCTGTTGGAAGCTGGCTCTTGTTTCGCCTATATATAAGGGCGGATCCAGGGCTGCTCCTATTAGTTACCGACCTATCTCGCTATTAAGCGTGTTTTCCAAAATTTTAGAAAAAATCGTCAACAAACGACTTGTTAATTTTCTAGAAAAAGAAACATTTATTTCGCCACGACAGTTTGGATTTAGACGAGGAAAATCCACTGAAGATGCAGCAGTGTTCCTTACAAATCTGGTTTCCAGCCACGTAGACGGTGATAAAAAATGCCTTGGAGTATTTCTTGACCTTGCCAAGGCATTTGACACTGTCTCGTTAAACATACTTACAAAGAAGCTTGAATGTCTGGGAGTTAGGGGATCAGCTTCAAATTGGTTTTGTAGCTACTTAAGTGATAGACGGCAGGCCGTTAAGATTGGAAACTCCATCAGTAGTGAATTACCGGTTAATTTTGGGGTTCCCCAGGGCAGCATCCTTGGTCCAACGCTATTCACAATTTATATAAACGATCTTCTTCAGCTTGTCATTCCAGACGCAGAAATTATATGTTATGCAGATGACACTGTAATCCTTTTTAGTGGTAATACTTGGGATGACACGTTTCGCACCGCTGAACGGGGGCTGTCTGGGGTTGTTGCCTGGCTTGACCAAAACCTCCTTACACTGAACGTAGACAAAACCCAATATATCTGTTTCTCAAAGACGGTGGTTTCGTCTCCGCCTACAGGGAAATCCTTAATTTTGCATGCCTGTGGAAACGAATATCCCTCATGCATCTGTAGTCAGATAAGTAGACACACTTGCGTCAAATACCTAGGACTGCAAATAGATGAGCACCTCACTTTCAAGGAGCATATGCATTGGTTATCTAAAAGAGTGAGGAAAGTAATCTACGTCGTAAAAAAGCTGCGAGGTTGTACGCCCACAAACATACTGTTAAATGTGTACAATGCACTGTGTCGATCTATTACGCAGTACTGCATCGCGGTCTGGGGCAGCGCAGGTAAGTCTGCAATGCTCGAGTTGGAAACGGCGCAGCGAGCGGTGACAAAGGTGATGCTCCGGAAACCTTATCGCTTTCCGACGGAGACGCTGTACAGAGAAACGGGGCTAATGACTGTCAGACAGCTATTCGTGCTGAAAGCATTTATGCGGACCCATAGCTCTATTTTTGCCTCTCCCATGCACGAGCACCTGCTGAGAAGGAGACGGTACAAGGTTCCTCTTCCAACTCTTCATTCCTCATTTGCAAGACGCTCCCCATCATATAAGCACATCCAGGTCTATAATGCGGTCTGCAGAAAGGTAGACCTAAAGAATGCAAAATTTATTCTAAAGGAATGGCTATTAACACTGTCTTATTCCGACACCGAAGACTTGCTGACATAAGACGTACATGCACACACGCGCGCGCACATACACACACACACACACACACACACACACGCACACACACGCACACACACACACACACGCACACACACACATACATACATATTAACACAGATACGTTCATGCACCTACTAACAATTTAATAAATTACACACACATACAAATGCAATATTTTATTAGAAATTTGCATGCCAAACGTTTATTTTACCCAAACCGTTAAAACCGTCTTAATTGAATTATTTATAATCAAACTGTGAACCGTCTCACCGGGTCCCAAGATACAGGCTCTGCCTAGTTTGGGTCCCACCGAAAACTCAATGTTGTAAAAATTTAGACAAATAAATGTTAAATTAAAAAAAAAATGTTAAATTATTTTACAGAAGATAAAGGTTATTCATTTGTTTTGCAACAATCAATTTATAACCTTATGATCTTTGAATTAAGAGTAAAGTGTCCATTATTGGTGCCTGTCAGCTTAAAATGTCCAACACTGGTGTCATGACCCTAATGGTTTTCTAATAGCTATGCACACGATGTTGTTAATCAAAAAACACCCTACCTACCCCTGTATTACCCTTGCTATGTACCTGACATGTAAAAAAAAGCTGGTGGCAGCTGATATTTGGTTTTAGGTGTGAGTAAGTATAACTGTTTTTGTACTAGTGACTCGAATAATTTGGAAATAGGTCTATAATTGGATTTATTTGGTGGACATTTTTAAAAGAAAGAGCATCTACAAAAAAGGTGTCTAGCTGTGAGTTGGCACAGTTGGGAACAAGCGTATTCGGCTGTCATAAAGTTGGGTAAATTAAAATCGCCTGCAAGCAACAACATCGCGTTGTTGGGGATTTTGTGTTGAGCCACAAGGGCAATATTTGTAGTGATAAGGTCAAGTCGCTCATAAGAAAAGGGTAGAGGATTGTACCTACAGGGCACAAATGCATAGATGTTTAACCGTGGTACCCTGTTTTAATTTTATGACCATCCACAGTTCTTCATCAATCGTCCCCCACATTACCTTACGAATTGGTTCGTATTTTTTCAAGACAGCTATTAAGTCTCCCTCCTCCGTTATTTTTTCCATTGTCTGTAGAGGAACGGTCACGCCGGTATATTGTGTACCTGCTCATCATAGATGGAATGTTTTAGCTAAGTTTCGGTCTACAGTATTAAATCGGCATCTTGATTCAGTGCATTGGCCAGTACATAATACATAGTAGGCCCCTTAATTTTTGGTAAATTTTGTACCGTCAAATTACGATACAAAATAGGTTTTTAGTTGTGCAAACATACAGTTATATAGTATTGAAAAGGTCAAGGCCTGGCTATGGCCGTGATACTATCCCCTTATTCTGTGGAAGACTCAATCGTCCTGTCGTGGTCATGTCATGAATGATAAAATGTACAAGGACTTGGCTTCGGCCTTGCTTCAAATTGGATCATAAATAATGAAAACTATGACTAGGCTGTATGGATCTATGGCCTTTGCCTTTCCCTCGGGATAAAATTCAAGAAAAAAATCTTATTCTGACAGTGACAGTTAAAAAATAAATGAAAATTTCTTTGCTTCTATCTTAGTTTGCGCACAGATTAGAAGGTATGTCTAAAGAGTTTGCATCACAGACTACTAAGAGATACTACGGTTTGCGTTCTTACCCTCTTTAGTTGTTTAAGCTGGCTGGATTGTGGAACCTTATAAAATGTTGTCCTCGCTTATTAAGGAACATCAAACAAAACAAGCAGCTAAAAGAGTCGTACAAGGTAACCTTTATGTGGAAGTTGAAATTTAAGCTGGAAAACACTACATTAAAACTGTATCTTTCTAAAGCGCATTTTAATGCATTCCAGAACAAAAACGCAAAGAATGTATTATCGCAGCAAATGATTTAACACAAGCTCTAGTAGATCACCTTAATGTTGGGTGAGTATTTTTTAGTACTTACTTTCACCTTCCGACCACACGGATCTCTGCCGTTTCGCGCAACTACGTTTCCCAAACTGATTCATTTCCCAAAAATATAAATAGGGCAAACGCTTTTTTTTCCAAACTATTTTTTTCAGGATTTTTATAAAACTAACTTAGTCTAATCCTGAAATATTTACAGTTTTGGAAAAAAAAGCAGCTGCCCAAATGATGTTGCTGAGAAATGAATCAGTTTGGGGAACATTGTTGTGTGAAAAGGCAGGACACCTGACAACACATATATGATAAGCTTGCAAACCTCAACTTCTTGGGTATCTTTTGAATGATTTGTGTGGTTTATGTCATGTTAGAAAGCACTGTAATAAGTAATAAGTCTATTATTCCTAATTTTTACAAATCCAATTTATGGGGTTAGTGTAATTAAAGAACTGTGAACATAATTTAAGTGGTACATAAAATCCTGCTGGATATTACTGTTAAAAACATTGTACCTTTCTGTGAACCCTCCGTAAGCTGGACAAAAAGAAACCCATGTTCTAGTCTGTTCAGATTACAATTTAAACCATAAAAATGATAGAGAAAAAATAGAAAGAGATGTCCAAAACTTTGTCCCGGATCCGTTACATGCCATAGGAAAGGTTAAAAAATCATTACTTGTTATAAAAACGTTGTATAACCATTGAAATACTCTGTTACAGTGTGGCTCAAGCCTATTTAAATCAAAAGAAGCTAGATGCTGAAGCAAAGTTGTTACATCAAGGCGCAATTAATTTCTCAAAACAAACACAACAGTGGCTGGCATTGGTAGAAAACTTTAGCAGCGCATTAAAAGAGATTGGGGATGTGGAAAACTGGGCCCGAAGCATTGAGAATGATATGAAGATTGTGACTGACACACTAGAAAACGCTTATAAGATATCACAAGAGCAACCAAGCAATAGCAAATAAGTTTTATATATTTTTATCGCAATGCAAATAATACATTAGACTAGCCCTTTAAACTTATCTTATGTTAGTTAGATTTAAGTGCAATTAAATAAGCACAATGGCACTTAGTAAAGTAGTTTGGGGTGACAGAAATGGCTTGCAAATAGAAAAATACAGAGCAATTTGCAATGAGCAATTCAAAGTGGTAGATGTTCCAACACCACTCACCAAGTGTTTGAATAAAATGTGTACATTGACTGATCATAGGGCAGATATTAATAAACTGTATGCTTCAATTGTGGAAATAATGAGCAAAGCGGCTGAGAGTAGCTACATTAAGAAAAAATATTTAGCGGGCTGGAATAAATATGTCAAGGCTGCTCATGGGAAAGCTCGTGATGCTTATGTTAAATGGATTATGTATGGCAAACCTTCCAGAGGACCTGTTTACCAGCACATGTACAATACTAAAAAGAAATTTCAAGCACAGCTTAGATGGTGCGAAAAGAATCAAGAGAAAATTAAACTAAAAATTATAGCATCACATCATACAAAGCTAAATTTCCACAACTTTTGTAAGAAAATTTCTAATATTAACCAAAAAAGTAGTCATCCTGTAAGTATAGATGGTCTTGTAGAAAACACAGATATTGCAAACCTCTTTATGGATCAATTCAAAGTTGATCCTCCTACTCATTCTGATTTAGGAGCTCATGATAAACTCAACATTTTAGTCAAATTAGTATCAAATGTGACTCCTACAGATGTTTCATTTGTTTTGAAAAGAATGAAGAAAGAAGACTCTTGTGGACATGATAATCTAAGTATCGAGCACTTGCGAAATGCAGGTGTTAACATACTCAGAGTTATTGCGCTTTTCATAAATCTCTGTATGAGGCACACATACTTGCCTAAAGATTTGATGCATACATTGGTTGTTCCTATTATCAAAAACAAATGTAAAAATGCGTCTGATAGTAGTAATTACACACCAAAATCATTGCCTACTATCATGGCAAAGGTGTTGGATGGTATTCTGGATATTTTTTTAACAAAACACCTCAAACTACATGATTTGCAATTTGGATCCAAGCCCGAATTACCTGATGAATCTGCACTGCTATGCCTTAAGTTTGCCGTACGGTACTATAATGTTAGAAATACTGCAATCAATGCCTGCTTCCTTAATATGCCTCAGGCGTTCGATTTGGTGTCGCATGATCTACTATGGTATAAATTAACTTGGGAGACAGATCTTCCTATGGATGCCACTAACTTATTTAAATATTGGTATGAAAATCAGACACACAATGTAAAATGGGCTGGTTCACTTTCGGATTCATACAGGTTAAGGTGCGGATTGCAGCAGGGGGGTTTAACTTCACCCAAGCTCTTTAACCTCTATGTTAATACATTGATTAAAAACCTCAGCAATACCTATGCTGGTTGCCATATTGATAAAATAAGTTTTAATAATATTAGCTTTGCAGAAAACATGGTGCTACTGACCCCCTCAATTAGTGCGTCTCAAGAACTGCTTAAACAATGTGAGGAATATGCTGTAGCCCATGGACTCAAGTACGACGTGACAAAAAGTAAGCTCCTAGTTTTTAAAAACCCGAGAATAGCGATTGGCAATGTACCAAATGTTTACCTATATGGGAAAGAACTAAGTAGAGTATCGCAAATAAAATTCTTAGGTCACTGGTTGACCGAAAATCTGACAGACGACATGGATATTGAGAGAGCGCGGAAAGCACTGGCAGAGACGAGCAAAATGCTTGCAAGCCGATTTGCACATTGTGACCGGGATACCAAAATATTACTTTTTAAGAACTACTGTCAAACCTTCGACATGAGTACCCTGTGGGTTCGTCATGCACTGGGGAGCATTAATTCATTGAGGGTGGAATATAACAATTCGTACAGATCGTTGATGGGCCTGCCACGCGACTGTAACTTATCGCGCAAGTTTGCAGAGGCCGAGATTGTTAGCTTCAAGGCAACCTTACGTAAGCATGTCACCATCCTTAGGCGCCGCTTGCAGGACTGTACCAATAGTCGCCTGGCCGTTATTGCACTTCGACTCGATCGCTCGACGTTCGACTGTCCTATCGTACAGCAATGGAGTCGAACTCTTGTAAATCCGCGTAGAAGATTCCTGTTATAGGGCTTGATATAAAAACCCAAGAACTTTATTCTTGCATATATTTAGATTTGATTATTTAAATTAAAGCCATTCATATTCGACGTATCAAAGAGGGTATAACGGAGGTAGACTATACATATCGCAGTCAACTCTGCCTCACAACTTTTATGCCAAAGAAATGTGTCGAATTATAGTAACTATTTTCTCCAAAAGGGTAGTGGCGACTATCTAGCTTGTGAGTTTGCATTTAAGGCTCAACGGTTTTCTATATATTTACTTATCATTTATCTAATTAGGTATCTTTGCCTAGTACCCCATAGTACAAGGCTTACTTTGATACTAGCTCAATTTCAGTGAGGTTGTCCCCAAAATCATTTATTTTGCAGTGTGACTAAGTAAGCTGAATAGTGAAATATTCCGTGGCGGGCGTGAATACGTTGATAACTCGTTGAAAAAGAATGAAGTAATTTGAACTATATGCAATTTGTTCTAAATACAAATTTCAGTAACTTTTCATCTCGACTTATCAACTTATTCACGCCATGCACGGAATTCAACAATGCTTAAAATGTATTTAAATCCCATGTGTTTGCCGGGTTAGAATGGTGCCACTCCATGTCTTCCCGTGGATGTCGTACGAGGCGACTAAGGGAATAAAGGGCTTGTAGTACTATTAGGCGATAGGCTTGCAACTTGCCACTAATACACTAGTAAATTTCTTGGCCTGATTGTGCAAAATGTGGTGACAGAATTATAAGCAATCTTTTTAGAGTTTTTTGGTATTTCTGTAGCTCTGCCTACCCCACTTTGGGAATAATGTTATGTGTGTATTTATAGTTCGGTCAACATAAAGGCCATATAGGTATATAGTGCGTGAGCAGGGATCTAAGCATTTTTTTTGCTGGTGCCCCACATACCATTTTAGGAAGCACATCAACGATCACGACAATGCTATTGATGTCTTGGGTGGGAGGAGTGATAGCTTTCAAAAATACAGCTGGGTTTACATGATCACCAACAACAGCCACAGAACTGCGAGTGGATTGTTCCACAGCAGTCTTCACGATCAGGACGTCAGTATCGTCGGTTTTATTTCTCAGGCAAATAGGTAAAACGTTATCAAGGATTGTTTGGTGAAAAACGTAAGATAAAAATCGGTTTAACAAAAATATTCACTTTTCCGGAGCGTTTAGTTAAAACACGGTTATGAATTTGAAATAGTACCTATACGGAAACGGTAGCTTTGTTCTCTGAACTTTATTTTCTTCAACAACATTCTTGAGATATACTTAAGTAAATACCCTCACCTCCTAATTAGAGAAGTCAGGACTTTTAACAAATCCTGAACAAGTTTTAGTAGTTAAGAGTCATTGCAAATTTTTTTAAGTAGTTCCTTGGGCCTCCATTCCATTTCAACTTGTTTTCGTCCATCTTGCTACTATATCGTAATCAAACCGTCATCAATAAATAATCATATTGATGACGTGACAAGGTGTTAGGTATTTGCTTAATATGATAAAGTTTAAGCTTATGATTGCGATATGGAAGCAAGATGGGCTTAACAAATTATAATTAAGTTCGGTACATTTAGGAACGGAACGTGTAGTAGAGAAAATGTTGAGATTTACCATGAATGCCAAGTCATAGAAAACTGTAATTGTTAGCACATCTTTAACATGCATTTCAGTCAAGGTAAGATCATTAATACGGCCTTAAATTGTACCCAGCAGATGTATAATATTTTTTTCCGCAATATTATGATTCCAACTCCATTTCAACTGAGTACCTATGTACTTGTAGCGTTTTCAATCCCCTAAGGTCATATCACTCAATTGGAGTGGATTGAAAACACTAACACGGATTGCAAAATTATCACTAAGGCCCCGTGTAAGGTGTTTTTGTCAAGTAATATTTTAGTGTTAAAAGAAGCTTAGTATATAAGTAGGTATCATTATTTCACATATATTATAAGAAATGGGTAATTCATTATAAAATACTACTTTGATGCTTAAGATTTTTTCATTTAAAAATCTCCCTATCTTACCTGACTTTAGCAATACCTGAAATCCCAAACTGTGCAGGGTCTCTCAAAGTAAACGTAATTTATTACAAATTAAAAACGGGCCGCCGGATTTACATATCTATACGACTAATATATATCTCCCCTACATCTTAGATATAATTTAGTTTCTTATTTTCTTTAAATTTAATATAATGTAAAGGAAACCTCTAGGCCCCCCGAAGTTGGCTGCGCCATAATTACATACACCTTTAATAAAATATATTTCTTATTTAATTCAAATCAAACATTATATATTTTCACACGCACCTCAAACGCATCCATTACACGTGGCAACACTTCCTCCCTCTCCCCTCCCCCAGCTACCTCTCTTCAGTAGTCAAAAAAAATGTTCAAAAACCAACTCACGCGCGCGGGAATGAATTATTCCAAATCATCTCAAAACATTAAGAAAATCGCTTCAACAAGACTATACCTAATAGCATTACATGCAGTGAAGTGTTGTGGTCCGAAGTGCTGTGTGTGTTTTGAACTCAAAATTGGAGAAGGGTTATCGTCTTCAAGAGGTATGTTCCTAGCCCCTCTAGGTAGGGTTCAGCTACCGTCGCTAGTGTCAAGAGGTATTTTAATCACCGGTCGCCCCGTCCACATGACGATACATACTTTGGGGTATTTGCTCCCTTGAAAGGTGATTTTTTTACTTCATGATCAAGTTGCGACTATATGCAACTACTCCAGACTGAGTATTACCTAGACGGGACGGGATTATTATTTACTTGATGGTAATAGCGGCCGAATTAAAAACAATACCAAAACACGTCAAAGGCAATATCATTTTAATTCAGTACAGAATTGTATTATTTTAGGCTGAAAAAACCATAGTGCTCAAAAAGATGAAAACAACCATGCATCACCCTATAATAAGATAGGCACTCAATGACAGAAACTTCCTCTTCTAAAGGTGATATGTGATTTGGTCGGGTTGTCAGCCTCTGAGATAGCAATACCAGTGTATTGCTATCTCCAGAGGCTATACGCTAGCTAGCCAATGATAAAGAAAGAGAATCTCCTTTATCTATGTAGCTAGCTAGACGAAAAAATACCTTTTGCCATATCTGTGGTTGGCAATTGAGTTGACATTTGACATAACTATCGTTGAATTCGTTGACTTGTTATTTTATTTGACGTGAAGCAAGTTAGTGATAACTGTGATAAGAGCGAACAATCACTAAGTTAAGATGCGCTGTAATTGAACCAAACTGTGTCAGTACAGCAACAGGTTTGGCTGAATAAGCATCCTTGTGTTCGTGGACTGATTTCTTACAGCGTGTAGCTTACGTGAGTACTTTAATTTGGCTTATTGTTTTAAATCATGTCAGAAAGTTTTATATAGTTTTCTTTTTTCAGACCTCTTAAATAAACAAAATAAATATGTCCGATGATACGCCTAGGGTTCTTTCTATTCAAAGTCACGTTGTACATGGATATGTTGGAAATAAAAGTGCTGTATTTCCTTTACAAGTAAGTAAACCTAATTTCCCTTCGGAACTGAGCCATTTTGAAGATTTACGCGCCAATTTACCTAGAGTTAAGCTAAGTCTTAATAAAAGCTAATATATAGTGGAGATGGATCCTAATAAAATTTATTTTATATAAGGCATAAATACATACTTAAGAACCGTTTCGAAAGATTTGTTTGTTGATAATTCTGTAACCACATTTTTCACAAGTAGGCTAAGATGTTTACCAGTGTATAAGTGACAGATTGCAAGCTCATAGCCTAACAGTACTTCAAGATTTAATTCCCTTAGTCGCCTTTTACGACATCCACGGGATGACGTGGATTTGCACTATTCTAACTCGGCAACCACACATGGCAAATGTATATCATTTATGTCTGAATAAAATTAAAATTTATGATTATGTTAAACTTAGCAGGTGTATTTGAACCTAAATTATTATATTAATTTAGTGACTCATTTTCAAAGTATTTTAGATGTAATTTTTTTTTTTTAA
This sequence comes from Acleris holmiana, assembly GCA_949316455.1. NCBI lineage: Eukaryota > Metazoa > Arthropoda > Insecta > Lepidoptera > Tortricidae > Acleris > Acleris holmiana. Next base: position 8,522,189 of record OX438773.1, on the reverse strand, counting down.
ACGTTACAATATCTATGCTTGCTGTATAGAATTAACATAAGGTAATTAAATATGTATGAAATACCTAGTTTGTTGACCAATTTGGTTAATAAAATACTATTTTGAATATTATTTTGCCTTACAAAGAATTTTCTTTAGTTTTAAACAATGCGCATACTGCACATAATAGCCAGAGATCAGATAAACAGACTTACATACATACTTGGGAGCAAAAAAAATTGAGCCACTTTCTGTGGAAATTCAGTACTAAGTGTAACAATTTATTTGCTCCCATGTAGTATGTATGTTATTTTCTCCATTCTCTGTGTTTCATCAATTCATCTCTCAGATACTGCATATATTTTAGAGATATTGTTTGGTTGGAATAGAATTTGACTGGCGGCTGCTGCAGAGTTACTTTAATTATATAGTTTTAACAATTTCTTCAGATGCAAAGCAGATCCTAAGAGGTCATCTCAGGGCTATACTTGACAATCAGCACAACTCCATTCTGTAACAAAAATATGCATTCTGAATTAAATAACAACTTCTTGTTATATTATGTAAGTAGTGGGAAAAATATGCTAGTTCTTAACCCTTAATATTTTGATAAGTGTCCAATATACTTGACATAACATAATGTTCACTTTTTGTATTTTTTTAATTAATATTTTTTTATGCTGGTTCATAATCAAATAGGGTTTGAATTCACGACTTATTGAATTTTTGCCAAATTAAGGGTTGATCACATCTTATCTTAGTACTGATGGGCCATATAGGATCTGTGCAATTACACACTCAGCTGCTCTATGATGTTTCCCTCTTCAATAAAAGAGAATCAGGCCAGTACTAAAGTTGAAAAATCTCATTGGTACAGTCAACAGTAAAAGTTGATGATCATTTTAGTACCTTGTCACTTTCACTACTTTGCTGCATCCCAATTGTCGCAGTATTGTTATATTAGTGCGATAAGTACTAAAATGATCATCGACTTTTGCCGTTGACTGTACAAGTCAACCACTGGTCTTTTTACTCAGTGCCTTATGATATGATCACCAGTCAACATGCTGTGCGATTACCCCACTGATGCGTTTTAATCATATCATACTTACCTTCTTGATTATTTAGGTACCTACCAGAACATAACACCTACTGTAACTAATTAAAAATAGAATGATGATGGGCGTGTAGGTATGTAATGGTGTTTTTTATGTTACAATGGTACCCGTTATCTAAGGTTATTTTATAAATAATTATTAGCACTTGGGACTTAAATAAACGCATTAACCTATTTTAATGGCTTATTCCATTATGCTCTCGTGATCCCACCACATACAATAGAGAACATGCATGAAAATCAGAATTTAGTTTCATGGGTTTTAGTTTGATGGGATTTAGGAGAAAGTGAAAAAAAAAAACATAAAACGCAATACACTAGTTATGACCCGTTTATTAAAAAGTTTATATAGAATCAAAACTTATTACAATTTGAAAACTTCTTTTACTATTTAGATTGTTTTTTTCGGCATCCTCATTTTAAGTTCGTAATATTTTAATTTAACGATATTGGCTTAAACATAGTACCTAACTTAATTTACGAAATAAATCGTTTTTTTTTTATAAAGTCCTTATATTTTAAACATGGAACCAACAGCTGTGACGTCATTCCTGTCGTCGATTTTGTATAGAGTGTTTTTGCAGGGAGTCTGGAGCCCTAGCCAAGATGCAAACGATGAAGAAGTTTTTCTTTTCTATCGCTCAAAATGTATGGGATGACAGTCGACCACGTGGTTTATCGAAACGCACGAGAATGTCTTCCCATACATTTTGAGCGATAGAAAAGAAAAACGTTAGGAGCGTTTGCATCTTGGCTAGGGCCCCAGAACTATGACTTTTTAAAGCTTCATATCTTATGAAAAAATTTGACGACAATTATTTCGCATTTACAGTTATTCCTCTCTTTCATAGCACTTTCCAGAGAGCGTAAGAAAAAAAGAATGCATGTTCCGTATTAGCATGCGGTGGGATCATGAGAGTGGGAGCATGATGGAATAAACCATTTTAATGCGGATCTAATAATCCAATAATCAGCAAAGCACCAATATAAGTACCGTGTGAACACAATCTAAATACATATTGTTTATCAGTTTTAACATTGACAATATTCTGCTCTGCTAAGACGAATGGCAGTATCTCAGAAAAAACTTCTGTAGCAAATTCAACCTTATTACTAATGGGATAAGATTGTATCTGCGTTGGCTATCGGATTTGAGATATTGCCTATTGGTTTATGAGGGCAGTACTATAAGGAGTCTTTTGTCTAGATTAAGATAAAAGATACTCAAATTGGAACTATTGTAATAACCATAAGCTAATCGGTGTCGCAACCGTTCTCAGAGTCAGGACACAATTCCGTGGCAAATGACTGATAAATGAAGGTTACACGGAAAGAACATCTCTAGTCACCTTAGTAACTGTTTGAGATATCGTGATTTGAAAGTTAGGAACGATGTAATTTCACACATTACGGTAAAAGTGAAAAATAAACAAGTTGCATTAAGATTTATATCTGTAAGTAGGTACACTTACTATGATATAAATCTTAATATAAGTTTAGCACAATGTGTACAATTTCGAGATAGAAATCTCATGTAAATTAACTAAATTAAAAAAAATAAGCTTTAAAAACCCGACTGCTGTTTTTGATATTCTGCCCTGCTAAGTCAAATAGCAATATCTCAAAAATAAAACATCCTTAGCAATCATAACCTTATTATTATTACTAAGAGGAGAGGATTGAATCTACCTTGGTAATTTAATCTGACATACTGTTTATTGGTTTACTGCCCAGTATTGTCTTCGATATATTTGTATAAAATGCACCATTTTGCATCCAGTCGAGACTCGCACCATTAAGACGAATCTAAAGTCCATTTTTTTTAACTGCATAAATGTCCGTTCCTATGTCCGCTCGTAACTACTTAATGGCTCACCCGATTTTAATAAACGATACGTGATTAAAATTAATAAATTAATTAATATCACAGGACAATGTGTACAGATATAGTAATCAGTGCTTACCTAGAGAAAACACATTATTTTCTAAGGTTTTTTTACCAACCCAACCGGGGAATTAGTTATTGAAACCTTTGTATGTATATCTGTCACCGCCTCAGACCCGAACAAATAAACGATATCATAAAAATCAAGATCTATCAGCTCTGAATGAGTCCTTATATTTAAAAAATCGTTAGAACGGACAGATCCGCAGTATAAAAAGTAGCCTCGATACAATAAAATGACCAAGGTTCTTGCCTCGTGATCGCAAGGAACCAAGGTCGAACCCCAGGGGTTTTCCAACTTAAGTACATTACCCGATGCACTTATGTTAGAGAAAAACATCGTGAAGAAACCGACGCTTTCAAACAACCAACGTGTGTGTATAAAGCTGGGTACGAATCTGAGCGGCTCAACCTGAGGCATGCTCGCCCCGAGCGGCGAGCTGCTCGCGAGCCAAATTGACACGATTGTGTTACACATAACATAAGCATGCGCGGGTGAAGCAGCGCGCAGCCAACATTTCAAAATGCGTTTATCATAATTCACCGAATTATTAACAAAAAGAAGAAGAAATCGCTTCGGTAGTGGCACAGCTAAGCAAATTTATCAAATTTTTACGCGCCTCGCCCACAGACATGTTGAAACTTGTCGTTCTGCTCATGGCACGGTCGGTTACACGTCCAAATTACGCGAGGCACGCACCCCGAGGCGTCTTTCAGCACGGTCAAAAGACCGACTCTCAGCGGCGCTCGCGCACAGCGCGAGAGCGCGTACGACTTTGACCAAAATAGGTGAGCCGTGCGTGCCTCAACCCGAGGCTGCTCTAATTCGTACCCACCCCCGTGGAGCGCCCTATGAACACCATGTGTTCGTAACGATATTTGAATTTGGAAATCAGAGTGATTCGAATTAAGATTGATATTGTAATGCACATATATCTGCCATGGCGCTCCACGGGTTAAGAGGGGTAATTGCTAAAGATCCATCAGTGTCAAAGTGTATCCGAAAGGCTCATCTGTACAAGACTAGCCTATGCCTATGCCTTTCTGTAAGTTAAGGTGGGCTGGCAAAATGTATGGATCGATTCGAAAAGTACACGTGCCTGGTCTAGTGTGAAACCTACCTATAAAATGTATATTTCCCTAATTACTCATCATTTTCAGGTTTTAGGCTTTGAAGTAGATTCTATCAACACAGTCCAGTTCTCAACACATACTGGTTACAGCCATATTAAAGGCAATGTGTTGCAAGATGAAGAGATGGAGGATCTTATAGAGGGGCTAACACTAAATGAGGTCGACTATTATACACTGCTCATTACAGGCTACTCTCGATCACCAGATTCTCTTAAGCGAATCGCTGAAATTATAAAAAAACTGAAGCGAAAGAATCCAAACCTTATATATGGTAAAGAAATACATTTAAGTTTAAGTTGGTATCGGCCGAACATACTATTACTACTATATATTACCACTAAAGTGCATTAGTATTGTGAACGGGTGCGTAACGGTCGATATAAAAATATTTTCTATAATATCAGTCGATATAACGCTCATTTCATATAAGTATTGAATCATATAACAACATTTAATATATTTAAATATAATATAATTATCATTTTACATAACGATCATTTATTCTAAAAATATTTTATATAACATACATTAAGTATAATGCATATTTACTATAATCAACTTATGATATAAAGTTAATTTCATATAAAGTATAGTTGGTTTAAAAAAATACTGTCTATACTAACTCGTGTCCAACCACAAGGGTCGGTTTGTTAGTTACCTATTGTGACCCTACAGAGCGGTAACTCCTAGGTCTCAACTAATAAATAGGTTAGGTTAGGTTAGAATTGTGTCAAGGCGCGAAGCGCCATAACTACGCGGAATAGGAGCTCCGCAAAGCGGAGCTCCGTCGACTTTGCCTCACGGTCAGCGTTGTACCAAAAAATATACCACATAATAGTTATACAAAATGATTTTTATACAAAATGATGATTATACCAAATGATGTTTATAATAAATAAACGATATACCAAATGATAATTATAGTAAGTAAAAATAGATATTTTGATAATATACCAATCGTTTATTATATAAAATGAGTGCTTATATGCTTTAAAATTATATCAAATGTTATTATATCAAATGAAATTATATGAATTGTTTTTATACCGATCATTACACACCCATTGTGAACTGCTCATATTCTGTCGTGAAATGGTATTATTTTTACGTTCTGGTTTTATATGCCTAGTACTGTATTTATTCTAAACATATAATAATATCAGAAGCTGACTAACCGACTAACAGTAGACAAAATCGTTGGACGTAGAGACTCCGTCGTGAGTATTCTCTATTGACTACGAATGTTTTTTTGTAATCAATATCCCAAATAGTTTTTTTTTTTATTCAATTCATTTGACTAATGTTTTTTCCTAAGTGGACTTCATTAAGTCACCTAGTAAAATAGTTTTTGAAAATGGTTCTTTATTTTTGTAGTAGCAGCGACGGATCCCTTAACTGAGCAGAGTGTCATGTTTGTTTCCATCCGTTTTTTTTCGTTCCATATACTATCTTGACAGAACCGGCCGATACTGCAAAGCGGGTCTTCTTTTTTAGGGTTCTTACTTGACCGTTCAGCCCGGACTGAAATCTACCTGCCTATTTATATCTAGTTACGAATCTGCGCCTGATAGAAATTCAAAGTGAAAAAATGCGACAGGTTATTTATTTGCTTTAGGAAATAAACATTACGGGATAAATATCTCACAAACCCGCGAATAATATTTATTTCATTGTATTATTTAGAGCTTGTTTCTAATTTAAAATTTGTCAATTATATGCACGTAGTTATTGAAAATACGTACGACATCGTTTTTGGTCGTAAAAGTACGTACGTAGGTATTTTATCTTGCTTTTCAGTCAGTTTTAGTACCCTCCGATAAGCTAATAAAAAAAGCAATGCACAACAACGGGTAATATTCTGCTTAGTATCAACAAGTATTGTTATCGTATTGTTTTTACCGTCGAGTAAATGAGAAGAGATAGGTACCTGTTATGCCGTTCACAATACGATAACAATATATGAAAATCAACGTAGGATAAGGACCCTCTACTAATACAATAACAATAATAAATAACTGATACATGCTTGATAAAAAGGGTTGAAGGTTAATGTACTACACAATAACTTTCAGTATGCGATCCAGTTATGGGTGACGACGGTAGAATGTACGTCCCGGAAGAAATTCTTCCGGTGTATCGGGACGATGTGGTGCCTCTCGCCGACATTCTCACTCCGAACCAGTTCGAGGCTGAATTGATGACAGGCATTCCTGTCAAAGACTTGAGTGGTGCTCTAAAAGTAATAGAAGCTCTACACAATAAGGGTGTGAAGACCGTCGTACTGTCAAGTACGGACTTAGGTGATGACGATAACATGATTGCTATTGCGAGCTCAAAAGGTATTTTTCTAGAATTTTATTTTTCAAATTTTAATATGTTTCTAATCTAACAACATAACATTTAACGTGAACATTTTAATCCGAGAACTACAGTTAAAACACATAAGAATTTGTTGTTTTCAGGGAATTGTTACACCATCCAAATACCAAAGGTTGATGCAGATTTTACTGGCTCTGGAGACTTGTTTACAGCGTTATTCCTTGCGTGGTATTTCAAAACGAAAAACAACCTAAAAGTTACTTTGGAGAAAACCATCGCAACCATGCAATATATTGTTAAGGACACCTATAAAAAAGCTAGGGGTGAGACACTAACAATATTAATCAGTATTTAATTGACGTGCAAATAATAGGGGACCGAACTCTCGCTAGCTGCTTCTATATTATAATTTTTATAAATATTATGTTTAATGGACTTGATTTTTTGTTATAGACAAGCAACCCTTTGGCAAGATACCGCCCGCATTAATAGAGCTGAGACTAATACAGAATAAGGCCGTCATAGAAAATCCAGACGTATCCATTTCTGCCCTGCAAATTTAACAAAAACAAATATTTTAAATTAAGTCGGGTCAGAATGACAATTGACAACGCAAAAGTAGTGCAGCGGTAGCGTAGTAAAATGTAAGATCCAATCGGATTTTTATTAGATGACAAATTTATGAAATTGAATTAATGCTTGATGTGAGATAATGATAGGTACCTATCAAAGTTGAAATAGTTATAAAACATAGACATAGCAAATGTGCAGTCTACATTACATCTTATTAGACCAAGCTGTCTTCCATAGTAACGTAATTGTTATTTATTTAAGTTTTAGAAATGTTACTAAATATGATATATTGCAATCAATTGTGTGCATTCATGAAGATTATATTTAAATAAATGTTAATTACTTGTTAATGACGTGACTTAATCTGAGCCCAAATGCCAGGTGTACACCTTTGAAAGAGTCCAGAGTTCCAGGAATCCGGTTTAGCCGAAAGTCAGCATCCATACTAATATTGTAAAGGTGAAAGTAGGTAACAATCTGTGTGATTGTTATGCGTTCACAGATAAACCGTTGAACCGATTTAGATGAAATTTGGTAGTGCGAGTCCCGAGGAAGGACATGGAATGGTTTTTATCCTGGAAAATTGTGCAATATCCGAAGGAGCACCGATCTGCGCGGACGGAGTCGTGGGCAAAAGCTATATTCGATATTAACTCGTGCGAGTTTCTTATCCTTCTCGCTCGTATCCTACACGCTTGACAATTATTAAAGGTTTGAGTTTTTTTTTAAAAATACCCGCATTTTTAACATTAATTCACTAGCGCTTTAATTTGACACCAATGGATTGGTAGTTGACCTCTTTACTTGCCGTTCGTAACTCGGCTACTCGCCGTTAGATGGCGCTAGTAATAGGCTGCCGCTAGTCATAACTGTAGGTACTACATCCCCATTACATGCCACGTATTTTTTGCTGAAACTTTAAGACTACAAGACAGATTCCCTACTCGGATCATCGTCACTAATCATCAGTGACATTGAAAATTAGACTCGCTGATAAAACGTTTGACGAGTAATACCGAATAATAGCGAGTATTCGCGGCAACTCTACTAGTAATCGTCTGCCGCTGACCTGACCTCACTTGATCGCTTCCTATGGTCTGCAATTCACAGCCACAACAGGCGCGAAAGGGAATGTGTAGTTCACACCAAACGGTAGCTATTAACCGTTTCGTCACGTATAGGCCGCTTCCTAAAACGACCACATCGCAGAAAGACCACTTCCCATAATGACCGGTTCCCAAATTGACCACTTCCAGAAAGGCTATTTCCCAAAACAACCAATTCTCAAGTCACCCACTTCCCAAATTGACCACATTCCCATAATGGCTGTTTCCCAAAATTACTACTTTTCTAAACGACCACATGTCTCAAAGACCACTTCCTATAAAGACCGGTTCTCAAATTGACCACTTGTATGTATGTATGTATGTAAACACTTTATTGTACAAAATAAAACAGAAAAAAAATACAATGAAGATACCAGAAAATAATGTACAAAGGCGAACTTATCCCTTGAAGGGATCTCTTCCAGCTAACCCTTGAGGGATTGAGAAAAGTGAAAGGTTGTGCATCGAGTAGGCAAGTTTACAAATTTCTTTAGGATCAGTTCATACAAATAAGTCCTAACTAAAAACATAAAATTAACTACATTCAAATACTTACATAAATATGCTAGACACAGAAATATATATTTATAGATCAATATACATACTTAAACTTACATAAACTACATTTATGTAAAGGACAGTTGATACAATATTTAATTTAGGAGCTAGGGTCAAGCCAAAACTTCATCAATTTGCCCTTTAAGGAATCAACTGATTGTGACTGCCTGAAGCCGGCCGGTAGCCGATTCCACAACCTGACAGAGTGCACTGAAAAGGATTTTGAATAGGATTTTGATTTGTGAGACGGGAAAGCGAGAGTGAGATTGGCCTTTGAGCGCAACCGGTTTTGAGAACCGGTGGCCATAAAGCTAAACCTCTCTGAAAGGTAGAAGGGAGAACGAGGATTAAAAAGAGTGTTAAAAAGCAACGACAGAATGTGAACATTTCGGCGAAAACGAATGGGTAGCCAGTTCAGCTGTCCCCCACCACTTCCCAGAAGGACCTTTTTTCCAAAATACCTAGTCAATTCTCACGTCTCCCACTTCCCAAATTGACCACAACCAAAACCAACCCCTCGTCTACTGGCCAGCAGCCAATACGATAAGAAAATGAAAAAAATGCAATCATTTTTACGTGACTACGGCAAAGCAAAGGAATGGGAATTTTAACACCTATGTGTGTATTATTACCAAAGAGCGGAATTCTTCATAGCAAAAATCAAACTGTCAGAGGGATTGACCTAACTGTTTTATCGACTTATCGATGTTACGGAATAATATCGCATTAGGTATCCATAATCAACTTAAAAGATTATTCTGTAACATTTGACCTCTTTGATAAGCAACTTGCATCTCCATATTAAAGTAAATCATGTCAGCGTCACATATGTCATCTCACTTGAGTTTCATGAGTGATTTCCGTGCCGTGCTACTAAAATGGCTAATCCTAAATGAAAAACCATAAAAAAATGGATACAGAAAGATTCTTCTCTTAGTTTCAAAGAAGATTCTTCCACAATATATTGCTCTAAATGTGACGTTCATTTACATCAGCTAAAGAAACATTGTGTTGAAACTCATTTAGTGAGTAAAACTCATTCGTCACAATGCTCAAAAAGTACGAGTTCAGACACATTCTATATAGATTTAATAATATCTTTAGTTTCGTGCAATATTCCATGGAAAAAGATTAACAATCTAGTTTATAAAAAAAAACCAAAAATATATTTGTTGTTCCTGTACATCAAAATCACTTCCGGATGAATCATTGCTGAGAAAAGTATACTTAGATATAATTTACCAACAAACAGTTCAAGACATACGCAAGAACCTGATAGGAAAATATATATGGATAACAGTCGACGAAACATTAAATAGGATGGACAAAAGTGTCACTAATTTGATTGTAAGAGAACTAAAGAAAAATTCTTGTTGCAAATCTTACTTAATCGGAATTATGTTAGAAATGTCCTTGTTTTGAGCACTGATAGTGCCGCGTACATGCTAAAGGCTGGTAAAATCTTAAAAGCTACATTTCCAAATCTACTACATGTTACATGTCTGGCACATGGATTACATAGAGTCTGCGAGCACATACGATCTCAATATAAAAGTGTTGATGCCTTAATATACAACGTAAATCATCCGTACCATTGCCTCCAAAACCTATTATAACTAGGTGGGGCACATGGCTTAATGCAGCTATATATTATGCAGAATATTTGGAATGTATTACAGAAGTAATTTCAAAATTAAATTCAAAAAATTTAAGTCAGCTGCATTAAGAGAAGCTAAAAGAGTTGGTACATAAGCACAATAATTTGAGAAATTGATCTGTTGTACATAAAAGAAAGTAATGGCATTTTACGTGACGCAATAATCAAATTACAAACATCCTGTTTATCCTTATTAGACTCTCTTCTAATACTTGATCAGGTGAGAAGTATTCTAAATTGGTGTGGATCTCAGACAGTGCAAATAAAACTTGAAAAAGTACTAGATAGAATTCCGGACTACGACATGATACGCAAATATGCTGATTTTATAGAAAAAAGTGATTACAGCCAAAACACCGTTATCGAGTACTACAAATATGCTCCTGTTACTTCAACTGAGGTAGAACGCTCGTTTTCATCTTATAAATGGATCTACAATGAAAAAAGGAGTAATTGGAAAGGTGACAATGTTGAAAAAATAATGACTATTTTCTTTTACTACAGGGAAGATGAAGAAAACATATTTAGTACAGATTTAGATTTCGACTTTGTTATTTTGAATGAATATTAGTTACCTACTCTTAGCAATATTTGTTTTTAATTTTAATTTTCTGTTTTATTCTTTACTATTATACTAAAATACAGTGGCGGTCAGCTAATTAGGGACACCGTTAATTTGTTTGTATGTATATCCAAAAGCCTGATTTCATTACTTTAACTTTGTTTCGTTAAGTGACAAATATTTATCGATAAGTCGATAAAACAGTTAAGGTCAATCCCTCTGACAGTTTGATTTTTGCTATGAAGAATTCCGCTCTTTGATTATTACCGAGAAATGACTATCCGGTTTGAAGGACCATAAATAAGGCATTCATTGGTGTCGAGGTGATAAAAATGAGAATACAAGGTGTAGCATTACTATTTACTACCTACATCACTCGTATTTAACATATATTCATCTCTTTGTACATTTTCTCACTTCCGTCTTTAATGGGCAGTTAATTGTGTGGCTGTTTGTACTGCGCCACCTCGGTGCAGTGAAGCACAATGTGGGCGGCTGTTTCTTGTGTCACCATGCACGCACGGCACAGGGGACTGTCTGTAATTAAAGAGATGTCTTTTAAATGGTCCATGACCAGTTAAGACGCTCTTTACCGTCCTTAGTCGAGATTTGATAGTTATGAGAATAAAAGAATAGGAAATAAAAGTGATTTTTAGATGATCCTAAATAATTGGAGCTTCATCTTATGTTACTTTTACGGTCTTAAAGGGTGACAGTTTTGCGGGGTAAATGAAAAGGCGAGCAGGTTCTTAATTTTCTATATTTATTTTTCGCTGCTCTTATTGACATACCTCGTGTGTTCATAAGTTTTGAGACGAAATAAATATTACATAAAAAATTAAAGCATAAAGCTGTATTTATAAAATTTACAGATAATGGTAACTAGACATTAACTAACAACTACAAGCAATTACTATTCAAAATGTCCACCCCTATTTTTAATACAAGCTTTTAGTCGTTCCGGCCAGTCATCGATCGCGGCACGAATCTTCTCCAGTGGGATATCCTTCGCTGCTTTGATGAGGGCTCGCTTTAAAGAATCTAAGTTTGGGTGGGACTTTTGGCAGGCCCTGAGTTCCAATTCAGTCCACAAAGAATAGTCCAGTGGATTGAGATCAGGGCTGGAGGATGGCCATTCTTCCGCCGCGATGAAGCCCGGCAAATTTTCCCTTAACCAAGCTTGAGTCGTTTTAGCCTTATGTGCGGGTGCTGAGTCTTGCTGGAAAATCCATTCTTTGTTGTGAAATAAAGTATTAGATAGGGGTTTCACTACAGTATCTAAAATGTCACTTTGATAATTTTTTGCTTTAACCTTGACACCTTGTTGGCAAAAATGGAGCGGAGTGACACCTTCGTACGAAACCCCCCACCATACCATCACACTCGCCGGATGATGGGCACGCGAGACATTTCGTGCTGTAGCAGGAACATCTTTGCTGCTTTTGGCATAAACTTTATTATTTTGCCGGTTAAACTTTTCTTCGACCGTAAAGATTTTTTCGTCGGTGAAGAGTATCTTTTTCGCATCGTGTCTCTTAAGCAGCATCGGACAACGTTCGCGACGTAATTTACGAAGGCGATCATTTAGAAAATGAACTTTTCTACGGCTGTAAGCCTTTACTTTCAGATCGTATTTCAATATTCTGTTGACTGAAATACGCGAAATTTTAGTCTGCAGAGCGAGTTTTTTCTGGGTGCGACATGGATTTCGGCGAAGTCGCTCTCTGATTATTTTGATGTTAGCAGCCGTCCTTACAGACCGCGGGCGACCACTCCTATGTCGATCTTTCAAAGAATCAGTCTCCTTGTAGCGTTTAATGGTGTAATATACGAAGTTGCGGCTTACCCCAAAACATTTTATGTCACGGAAAATTTCCATTGGTTTTTTCCCCGCCATATGTAGTGAAATGACAGTCGCACGCAATTCTTTCGTTCCCTCCATCACAAGAAAAACAAAAGAAATGAATTTTCAAAACATACAAATAGCACACTAACATTCCAAATTCAAAATTGAAAAGAATATAAAATAGGTGCCAGTATTATTTTCTTTATTTTATAAACTAAAAAGTTTGTCTCAAAACTTATGAACATACGAGGTAGAGCTGAAATTACTACAATAATGTACATACATTTAGTAGAAACGAGAAATAAAGAAAGGCAGCTTTGATTTGGATTGATATCCTCACGTAAAACTTCTTGAACATTGGAATGTATGAACCAAGCTTTGCATTTAAATACTGAAGACATTTACTACAAAATAAATTAAAGGAATTAATATTTTTGACTGTAGTCGTTTACTAAACAAGGATGTTATGGGCTTTAAAAATACCTAGAGGAATTAAAAAAGCGAGTTTCCTGTCAGTTACCTGTCACTTATGGCTGTATGATCCCTGATCCTTGCCTATCCCATTTGGGATGAACCAAAAAAACAACAACCTGTCACTTGTCAGTCAGCTCAGCTGAGCAATGTTATGAACGTTCTGCGATTCGCCACAGTAGATTTTTACGCGCTGTGTAACATTAGTTAGAATTAGTTAAATTGCGTCATCATGAATGAAATAATGTCAGTAGCGCAGGGACCTTGCAGCGGATACATGGAAACCGACGGCATACATTTTATAACGTTTGTTCAAATCACCTATTCGTGTAATGACATAGTTGCGAGCGCATGTTATTTTATTAAACCCAATCCTATACCAGTAGTACAATAGTCACGAGATAGCACTTAACATGTCTGCAGACACTCCTAGAGTTCTCTCCATCCAAAGTCATGTGGTACATGGATACGTCGGCAACAAAAGTGCTGTTTTCCCCCTGCAGGTAAGTTAGCAGTTCAACTTTAGTTTTAAATTCAGATGCTTCCTTGGTTGATTTTAACCATGCTGGCTGCTTTGGCTCCTTGGTGTTTGTGTGTTGTCCATATGCAGATTTTTTTTTTGTTGTGAAATTACTTAGAAAAACATATTTTAACTGACTGGATCGCTCAAGTTTCATTATTGGTTGTATCTGGGTGAGCACTGTACCCTGCACTGTAATAGTTTTGTGATATAGTGGTTTGGTTTCGGTAGGTTTTTTATTGCATGGAGAAGGCGATTAAGGACATCAGCTGCAGAGAAAAGTAACCCTCACTGCATAGAAGTTACTTGGCAAGAGGGGTTACATTTCTCTGCAGCTACCTGTACACGGGCCACCTAATGTAAGTGTGATTTGTGACTAGGGTTACCACCCGTACTCTAAAATAGAGTATTGTCCTCTTTTTCATGTAGGCGTACTTTATAATCTACGACACCAATAAAGTACGCTAAAATACTCTATTTACGTAAAACTTATTCTTACTGGCTCGTTACTGGTTATGAGTACTTATGAGACTAAATAAACTGGTATCCACAGCCACCAAATTTTGGCGTTTGATAATATTCACAGCAAAAAATGGCATTGAAAATAAGTTAATAGATTTCTATGAGAACAGTAACGAGTCAGCCGATGGCATGTTTCAAGCTATACAGGAGTCAATGGCATTGTATCAATTACCATTTGATAAAATATCAGGGCTAAGTGCAGACAACACAAATTCCAATTTTGGAGTAAACCATTTGTTATTTACTAACATGAAAGAGTTAATTCCAGATTTAATAAAAGGAAATTGCCATGCGCACATAGTGCATAACTGCATGAGACACTCCATGAACTGCTTATCATATGATATTGAAAATGTAATCCTGAAAATTTATAGTCACTTTTCACATTCAGCTGTCAGAAGAGAAAATCTAAAATGTTTTGTTGAAAGTGTTGATAGTGATTTTCATAAGCTTAAACGCCATGTAGGAACCAGATGGTTAAGTCTTTTACCTTGCATAGATACTGTACTTTTAAACTGGAAGCCAATAAAAACTTACTTTTTGAGTTTAGGAGAAGATTGCCCTACGGTTTTGCAAAATTTACTTTTATTGAACAACAGTGATATGAATTATGATTTGATTGAGATTTATATGCATTTTTGCAGTCATATTTTACATTTATTTAACAAAACTGTCAAATGCCTGGAAGGTAACACTATAACAATAATGGATGTTTACAACATAATGAGTATGCTCAAAAAAGAATTAATAAAAAGAAAGGAAGATTGCTTCTTTGGATATGAAACAATGAAAATGCTAAGACAAGTTGGAGAATCTTCACTAGAATCTAATCACAGGATTTGTAAAAAAATTACATTATTTCTTGACAATGCTTTATGCTATTTGGAGAAGTGGTTTAATTTTTCAAATCATTTTTTTTTGTTTTCACTGAGTAACTTCAGTTTAAAGTCACCTATTTCATTTCAACATTTTGAAAATGTTATTGGTGCATTAAATATACTACAAAAACTTGGTATAGTTATGGACAATTTGTATTCAGAAACAATACTTCTAAATGAAACTTATGAAAAAATAATGCAAAATAATAAAGATGTTTCTGACTTATCAACGGCTCAAAAATGGCAATATATATTCAATAAAAGTGAAGATTTTCCAAATATTTTCAAATTCATTGCATATATTGACATTATGAAAGTAAAGTGGAGAGACGAAAGGAATAGAGCTGCCCTAAATTTAATAAAAATCGAGTTGATTTAAATTTTAATTTAAATTTTGATTGCAAAGAGGCTCTAAATATCTTCAAGAACGACAAATGTTTGTTAAATGTAGCAAAAAGCAATAAAAAATATATTTTTAAGGAGAAATAATAAATACTCTTTTTTTATTCTGTGTACTTTATTTTTGTCCTTCCAAAATGAAAAAATACTTTATTTGCCCTAAAAAAAGGTGGCAACCCTATTTGTGACCCATAGACATTTGCACTTAGTAATAGGACCTTGTGTAAGGTCTGTCCAAATTGCTACAGCAATTTTATCATTTAACCTACACTATGATGATGATAATGATGGATCGGGCCCCACTACCGGAGCTTGCCAGCGGTCAACCGGTCTTCTGGTCATTTCACTCTCTTCCCCTTGGTAACTAAACTACTGGTAAGCAGCAGTGTTGTGCTCTGGTGTGGGGATAAGATAACCAGTCAAATAACTAGCATAGAGGCATTTCATTTTAGTCC
The DNA here is from genome assembly GCA_949316455.1 of Acleris holmiana. NCBI lineage: Eukaryota > Metazoa > Arthropoda > Insecta > Lepidoptera > Tortricidae > Acleris > Acleris holmiana. The sequence continues at coordinate 8,506,148 of OX438773.1, read as the reverse complement.
TCACAGTTGGCAACGCATTTGCAGTCTTAAGATTGTAGTCTTGAGAATGCAAATGTGTGGTCTCAGATCCCTCTTACCATCAGGTGGCCTGTGTGCTTGTTTGCCTTCTTTATGCTATAAATAAAAACTTTGTATGAAATTATAAATTTGTTCCATGCATGATTATCAAAATTCTATAAATACACAGGGCATTTCAAATAACAGTCAATGACTATACATGGAGTAGCTTTCCACCTGTAAAATCGTCCGAAAAAATAAATCTGCATACATTGCAGTGTGTCCGGACAAGTTTGAAGAAAAACCAAAGCAACACTGCGGTGTGTATAGGTAGGAACCTGATTTTTTACATTTAGTTTATGCCTCCTTCAAAGGAATAATTTCCCAAAAAAATCTAGACGTTTTTTAAGTAAGCAGTCTCCAATAATTACTTTAATTTCATAACTCTAGCCTTTTAAACAACAAAATTGCCCCACAAAACATGTTCACTGATCTTCTTTCACAATTACGGTTTTTTAATAGATCCTAGATGATTTTATTTTTATACTCTAATTACTAGATTTCCATACAAATGTCTTACTACTAATCACTTAGAGGATTTTGAAAAACACCACAGTTCAGGTGGTTGTTTTCTTTATGTAATTTAGTAGTCTCAATACCCACTTTAATATTATGTAGGTACATGACTTTGCCTTGTGTGGTTAGAACATGACCACTCAATGTCTTCCCGTGGATGTTGTAAGAGCGACTAAGGGAATAAAAGCTTGTAGTATTGTTAGGCGATGGGCTTGCAACCTGTCTCTAATACACTAGTAAACATCTCAGCTTACATGTGCAAAATGTGGTTACAGAATTATTAACATGTCTTTTTAGAGTTGTAGGTATTTCTGTAGCTCTGCCTACCCCACTCCGGGAATGAAAGCGTAATGTTATGTATGTATATACATACATACATAACATCACGCTTTCATTCCCGGTCCCGCAGTCATACATACGTATGACTTTGAAAATAACTTAAATTCCGTACAAACTTTTTCAGTATACTTGTCTTAGATCCCAAGTTTCACCCTTTAATTATTTAGAAATACCTAACTTCCATACAAACTTAAATCCTTCTGTTTCATCTTTAAGCCGCAAAGTCAAGATGCTAACATTCATGAACATGACCAAAAAAAGAATTACATTCATACAAATTTTGCCTGGTTTTCAACCTGTTATGGACTAACTTAAAAAGCTTTTATTTATTTATTTGTACCAAGTTTCATGTATCTAACTTCAAAATTTGGTCAAACTTCCTTAAAAACTTCTTCCTATTTCACCCCAAAAATTAATAATTTCCCATACAAACTTCTACCACCATTTTACCGCCTTTGGGGTAGTTCGTCCGAAATCGCCGAAACTCATATTTTTTATTTTTTATCTAAACAAACAATTTCCATGCTTTTTACTTCAAAAATGACTGAGCTCTTTGACAAACCTCATTTCACCTCCCCCGGGATAGCTTTTTAAAAATTGCCCAAACCTATGTTACATATTTATAAACAGCAGGTAGCATAAATATAGGTAAATTTCCACTCTTCAAAATGACTTAAATCCCACACATGCTACCGCCAATACCGATGGTAATATATATTTAGATAGCGTACTACGTTTCTCACAATATAATCGAACTCCTTTACTAACTTCTACCTACCCCCATTTTCCCAGTAGTTTTCCAAAATCGCCAAAAGTGGTATTTCGTAAGCAAGTAGCTTAACTACCAATTTTCACATTTCTCACTTCGAAAATAACCAAATTGTCATACAACAAACTTTTACCCCCATTTTGCCACCTTACGTGTAGAATCGCTGGAAGTAACAATTTTTATTTATAACCAGAGGGGCATTTAGATTGATCAACAGTCGCGCATTAAAAAATAAAAATTTACATACGCTTGTGCTAACACGAGATCTCCCTACAAAGTAGAGTCAAACTGCCAGTGGGTGTAAACCGTACCAACTCTACACGGAACCACCTCGAAATCACTGGACATTGGCGAAATACTAAAGTAGCCGCCATAAAGAAAGAAAATTGAAATTTATAACCAGAGGGGCAATTTTTGAAGCTCACCGACGGAAAATGACTTACTTTAAAATCAATTTCTGAATCGATTTAATCTACGTGCGGGCCAACCTTTTGGATTTGATATGATAAAGGCGTTATGATATCTAATTCAAAAGGTGGGCATGATCATAAAACTTAACTAACTTTAAAGATGGGAGACTTCCATACTAACTTCAACCCCCCATTTCACCCCCTTACGAGTAGGCGTGGAATTTCGAAAAAAACATTTCTATGGACAGCTACACTTCACAAAGAACACACCCTCTAAATTAAATATCTCTAGGACCAGCGGTTTAGGCTGTGTGTTAAATATCAATCAATCAGTCAGTCAGCACTTTTAATTTTATTTAAACATGATTATTACTGACTGCAAATGAGCATCAAACAACACAAATAACAACAACATCAAAAATGGTGTATGTCGAAAAACTCGTATCAAACTTGATAATGAAAATAGCCCAACATCATCTATTTTTGCATAGGAATTATAATTAAGTCTTTGCGTTTAAAGTAACCTGCGTAACTTATCATCAATGCAACTAACAAGTATAATTCTAAAATATTATTCTTACACCTGTGGCATTCAGTATGTCAATCAAATTAAATGCAAAACAAATATTTGATGCTGTTCAGTAATAAACTCACAAGCCTAGCTTAGTGTCATTATTTGTTGGAACGACTTCAACCTTATAGTTTTATTGGCCTCATCAGTGATGATAACTTGACAATGACATAATTTGTAATAATCCAATATATATGTTCTATCATCCCCATGATGGGACCCTGACCTACCATAGAACTGTCGAGTCACAGTGACTTTATGATTCAAGTTGTAACAGGTACAGGTGTTAAACAAATTGTTTTATAATGTCACTGCAACACCATTCTATGGTGTGGTGGGTCAGGGTTCCATCGGGATGATAGTACATATTGGATAAATTACACAAGTATGTCATTGTCAAGTTATCATCACTGATGAGGCCAATAAAACTCTATAAGGTTGAAGTCGTTAAACAAATAGTGCCAATGAGCTAGGCTTGTGAGTTTATTACTGAACAGATTTATCCTTATGAATAATGCTCTTTATAATTAACTATTTTGGTTGACTGGTAGAGAAAATCTCGGCATTAAGTCCGCCATTTGTACAAAGGTCATCAACAAGAGTAAAATTCTAGAACGCGTTCCATTTTTATTGCTTATTGTTTAAAATCCAAACCGTTTCAAGTTTCATGCATGAATGAATAGGTGTCAATCTAAACATTTTTCTCTATGTTATCATATCGTGAGATCTTAAAATTTTGTTTTATTTACTCAACTCAATTACAACATTTGTACTTTTAACATTGCTTTACTGCTGTTTATTGTTTGCATTTGTTCTTGTTACAAGGTGAGAATATATTATTATAGCAACATTGTATTAACTTTGCAGGTTTTGGGGTTTGAGGTGGATCCCATAAACACAGTCCAGTTCTCCAACCACGGAGGTTACTCCCACAGACTGAAAGGCAGTGTTCTGCCAAATGACCAATTGAAGGGACTACTTGAAGGGTTGACTCTGAATGGTGTTGATTATTATACTCACCTAATCACAGGATATACCAGGTCACCTGATTACTTGAAACAGATAGCTGGTATCATCAAGCAACTCAAGCAGAAAAATCCGGACTTGATATATGGTAAAGCTCACTTGGAAATAATAATTTAATAATGTAGGGCCTCTGTTATTTGGGTGAAATTGCCAATTGTATTGTACCCAAATTTTTATTTAACGTAAAGTTGTTCACCGTTGCGGCAGTTTGCATTTTATTGTAGTTACAAGTCTTATAAGTAAACAAGTCAGTTTAGTGGTGGTAGGACCCTGTGCAGGGTCCGTCCGGATCGCTACCACCATCTTATCCATTAACCACCCGCCAAGCAACAGTGTTCGCATTGTTGTGTTCCGGTGTGGGGATAAGACAACCGGCGAAATTACTAGCATAGAGGCATTCCATCTTAGTCCTCAGGGTTGGCAACGCATTTGAGGTCTTAGGATTGTAGTCTTAAGAATTGAAATGTCTATGGGTCTCAGATTTCACTTACCATCAGGTGGCCTGAGTGCTCGGGTGCCTTCTCCTTAACATAAAAAAAAAATAAAAAAAAAAAAAAAAAAAAAAAAAAAAATAATACAAATTAAATAATTAAATCGTTTTTGATGGTTTGAGACAAAGGATGACGAAATAATGCCAATTCCATTAATTAATACCTTTTGATACCTATTTTCTTATTTAATAAAGTTAAGCTTTCCATTTATCACTCCTCGGTCAATGATTTTGTGACACTAAATTATTTTTGTATTCTAGTATGTGATCCAGTTATGGGGGATAGTGGAAGAATATATGTCCCAGAGGAGATTCTGCCAGTATACCGTGATATTGTAGTTCCTCTTGCAGACATTCTTACTCCAAACCAGTTTGAGGCGGAACTAATTACTGGCATAGCCGTCAAAGGTTTAGATGGAGCCTTAAAAGTTATAGAAGCATTGCACCAAAAAGGTGTGAAAACTGTGGTGCTGTCTAGTACTGACTTGGGTGATGGTGAAAATATGATTGCCATTGCGAGCTCAAAAGGTACATTTTGAAATAAGATCCCTACGTTATTCTATTTTACATTCAATTTGCGTTTTGAATGCCACAGTCTCCCAAACAGCGGATTTTTGTGTCCCAAATCATGGACACCCATTTGTCAGTGGTTTTGATTCATACATTTTGCGTAAAATACCTCCTTGAACCGTGCATTTTAAATGTCATTGTCATTTTGATGGAAGCTTTTACTTACTAGTAATAAATAATAAATATAGTCCATGTTACACAGGGACAAACAAGCATTCTAATGGTAAAAGAATTATTTAAATTGGTCCCGTTGTTTTTAAATTTATTCGCTACAAAATATAAAAATACAAATATTTTCTTTAATAATATTAGTGTAGATTAAGCACTACCATTTTTGACAGTCCAAGGGGAAAGCAAAATATTTGACGAATATTGCCGCACCAGAGGGCCGCTACTTCGAAAATTAATGTTAGGAGTTAAACGTTATATCCGTCACTTTTCTACATTTGTTCTCGAATGTAAAGTAAAAAGGATAGGACATTTGAATTTTCGAATTTTGTGTTTCTTATGTCCCACTGAAAATCCCCCTCGCTTTATAACGCAAAATACACCTACGTTTATAGCCGTATGGTTGAAAGTCGCCCTGCTTTACATCTGTTTTTGGCGTGTGTGCTGCGTGAGCGATGACTGTTGTATTTGACATGGCGTTAAAAAGGTTCTATATAGTTATTTTTACTTTTCAGGTTCTTGTTACACTATACAAATACCGAAAGTGGGCGCAAGCTTTACTGGCACTGGAGACTTATTTGCAGCTCTATTCCTGGCGTGGTCTTACAAAACAAATAACTGCCTAAACGTTACCCTGGAGAAAACCATTGCAACTCTACAGACCATTGTTAAAGACACTTTTCAAAAAGCTAGAGGTAATTAAAGTGAACGTAATTGATCAGACACTGGAAAACCAGTTGCATTCGATAAAAGTTAATAAACTTTCAAATGAATATTGGGAAAACCATTATGTAAACCATTTCTATTTTGAAAGAAAGAAAGAAAATACATTTATTCACAACAACACAACAATGAAAAATAAAATATAATAATAAACATAAAATGAACAGTTGTTGATGCGGTTTTTTTAATAGATAAGAGTGCAACATGAGGAAGGTTTATATGTATAATAACTTTAACCCGGAGCAAAGCGAGGGCGGGTCGCTAGTAACATATAAATAAAATAAATAAATAAATAAATCACAGGACATTGTCACACAAATTGACCTAGTCCCAAACTAAGCTCTAGGCTTATACTATGGGTACTAGACAACGATAAACTTACTTATATATGGAAATATATACTTAAATACATAGAAAACATCCAAGACTCAGGAACAAATACTCGTGCTCATCACACAAATATCTGCCCTTACCGGGATTTGAACCCAGGACCCCTAGCTTCGAAGGCAGGGTCACTCCCAACTAGGCTAGCGTGTCGTCACATATGATAAGATTGGGACTAGGTTAATATGTGTGTAACAAAAAAAGCTAAATTATCAGGTAAATATTAATATTTCAATTGGAAAATAGCTTTCATTTTTTATTATCGTTCTTTAACTATTATTGTTTACATGTATACATGTAGATTGTAACTGTACATAATTAGACATTAAAACACTCGTGTGATGTTATTATGTAAGTCACAGAAACTACTATAAGGTAAAAAGAAAACAACATGAGAAAAATAAAACGACATCCCCCAGCCGCCCGTGCGCCGCACCACGGCCACGGAACAAAAATTAAAAAGTTACTTTGTCTCACGCTCGCAGCAAAATCGTATTTTGCTCATGTTTTTAAACAGCAAAACCACCCTTTTCGGGGTGCTGAGGTGAAAACGTTATTTTCCAGTATTCGCTCTAGATGGCGCTTACTGTAAGTCACATCGCGATGACGTTGTGCTAACACTGCTAACACAGATCCTATAAGACTTGTATGGAATTTATCCAGCCAAGTAAAATGTTAATAAGTGAGTAGTTTTTGTTTGTTCGCTAGATGTTAAATCTCTTGCGGACTATTAATCCTCTGTTATAAAAAGAGGATATATTAATCCTACTAATATAATAAATGTAATATTAAATATGGTGTAAAGAATGATAATGAGGATGTACGACATTACATTACATACAAAAGTTTTCGTGAAAACGTGAAACGGCATTTTGGTATTTCGGATCCTAACGCGGATTTCTATCTAAACCATAGAGATGTATCTGAGAAGTAACAATTTATGTTTATAGTAGTACGTCGAATTATGGATTCTAGTTGTTCCCAAGTTCTTCCAGTTTCCAGTTTTCTTTCTGGTATTAGAAATGGTGGTAATTCTAGACGACGTGCGTTGATTTTATTTTTTATTTATGTTTCAGCTCTGCAACCTACAGGCAAGCTACCTTCGTCTTTGATAGAACTGAGGCTCGTGCAGAACAAGGCCGTCATTGAGAATCCGGATGTAGAGATTACTGCCAAGCAAATAAAATGATTGACGATTATCTAAAGATTTAGGACACCAAGATACAAAGACACTTAAGACACGAAAGTCCTAGCAATGAGAAAATTACAGTTAGTTGCAAAACTGAGTCAATATTAGCACCTTAGTAGAATGTTAATAAGTCTATGACAACCAAAGCTATTTTCAAATGCTTAGTACAGAATAGTTATCCTTGAAGTAAGCTACAAAACTGCTGTATAAATAATTTATTTGTCATTTATATTTTTTCAAAGATTTTGAACCAAAAACTGTAAAAATTCAATTTATGTTTTATACTAGTAATTTAGTTTTCTCTATGACAACCCCAAATAAAAAAAATATTTAAAATAGAGAATTCCATTCTTTTTAAAATGAGGTATCAACTGCTTGAATCAGGGACGTAGTTTTCTAGTTATTGCAGAATTTTAATCCCCTACCATAGTGAACTAACAACCAGTTTGTATGGCTAATTTGTCTCGGTGCAAAAGTGAACCGTGCACCAAACTAATGTTGCCAGTAACTGCCACCAAAAGTATGTAAAATTTTAATAATTTTCTACTTATTTTAAAAAGGCTAAATTTCTTTAATTTTATCAGGGTCCTTATTTTGGGTATTACAGAGAGAATTAAAATATTAGACAAATAAAAAAGTTAAATTCAACAGTTTTTACGATAAAATTACTTAAAAACTGTAAATGACAGGTAAATAATTTGGTAGGAGTATTTGGAGCAAATTTCAAGGAGTACTTGTCGTATTAAATATTTAAAAATACCTTTAACTATCATCAACTTATTTACATTCTACTAAGGTGCTAATATTTGACTCAGTTTTGTAACTAACTGCATATATTTTACTTCCTATCTGCTATACTGTTGCCCCTGAACACCCTACTTAATCTGTATTTGTGTAAAGGCAACTTTCATCACAGTATTCAATAAACAGAGTCCTAAATACCCGTTATACCATAGATATATTAGATATAAATTTGACATCGAGCGACCCAGAGCTAAGAGAAAGATGACGTCAAAATGTACATTTATGTATACACCATTTGGCCGGTTTACATCGCACACGTGTTCTCTTTTCTTTTTCCTCTTACAGGAATCGCAATAAGGCTATCTTTCTCTGTCAAAGCGTGTCAAGCCCTTGCGTTATACCGAGTAAGTTACCGACTATAGGCTAAATTATAATTTAATTTATTTTATCTGTATATGCAATATAATACCTTTTTAGACGTACAGGTCATATTATTTTAAATATTAATCAATTAAAAATCTAAATCCGAGTTGTAATAAAAAATGAACTAAGTGGCTAATCTCACTTACCTAAAATATGTGTCAATTGAACTTTGGAAAGATGTAAACAAATAGGTACTGTTTGACACATAACCTAAAATATTCACCAAGTCCTATAAAAAAATGTATATGAATAGTAATTTCATCATAAACTTAATATGAAAATAAGGATCTAGTGTATAATGTATAATGATTGTGAAGACCTCCCTTGATCTTTAAAAGTACGTGATTATCGTTTTTTTTGTAAACCTACAGATGTGATGTATCTGGAGTAAATAATGGTATTTGTAATATAAAACCAACCGAGTTTGACAATAAAACCAAATATGAATTTGTATTTAGGTAGTTAACTTTGAATAAACAAATTTTTATTTATTTTTATTTATTTAGTTACTAAAAGATGCAAGTTGATAATTATTTAAATGATACTTATATTTATAAGTAAGTAGCATAATATATAACTCAGTGTCATTGACGTGTGGTCTTCCAGACATATTAGTAAATGTTTAATGCAGATAGGTGAGAATTGCAAAATGTAAAATACGTAATAATGTTACCAAATACTTTTATGCAATTGACGTCGCCATCAAACATAGGTATCACGGTGGTAAAAAATATCTGAACATACTCTTTTGACGCCTAGACAATAGAGTCGTGTTCAGATATTTGTGAGCACGTTGTTTCCTGCAATACATGGCGATTATATGTATTTTATTGGCACTTATGATTAAGACGATCTTGTTTTTAATAATAAAAAGTATACCTATTTATCAAACATTTCTTTGTCTTGCGTAAAATAATTTCATTGGCCCTCTACTTTTTAGATCTAAGTATCCAGAGTATATGTTGTCAGCGTTTTTTTTGTCGCCGGATCTCCCCTATCTAGTCTGTAACGATCGAGACGCACTGGGCGACAAGAGACCAAATACAACTAGTGCTAACCGTGGGTAAAGGATAAATTAAAATATCCCAAAGAATGCAGATCTGTCTTTCAATGTGTTTGTGACCCGAAGAATTAGTGCAATAATTACAAGTGATGTAGTATTGCTATGCTATGCCTTTTTTATCCCTCCGTCTCTAATTAGTGCCGTATTCACCTTTGACCCGTATAGTCAGTGGCTATATCGCCTTGCGCCTTTTATGACTGTGGATTGGCGAGATTGAAAATCCAAAAGGAACGAGGTCAGGTCAATGACGGCTGGTGACTAGCGCCATCTAGCGGCGAGTAGCGGAGTTGCAGATGGTGTGCGCGTCGTCCATAGTACAGCGGGAAAAAGTGTCGCAAGAATTCCTGGTTGCCCCTGCATGACACCGGTGGGCCGGTGGTGATACTTATAGCCATGTAAAAGGGAAACTTAATTGTTACGCTGTGTAATGCAATGCAACTAGGCAGATAAAACGATATAATGAAAAATTAAAATAGTGTATAGAAAATGGTATAAAATACAATAATTTATATTCCTAACACTAATATTATTTCTTCAATGATATACGTATGTATTAATTTGTTCTATCTACGATTGCTTTGGCCAGCGCTGGAACCAGGGGTGTTCTTCGCGTCAGACTTGCTGGTCGCAGCCCGCGCCGACGGGTCGCCAGCTTTGTCGCCTTTAGCGGACCCTGGGATTACACTGACTTTCTTCATCTTGTCCTGCAGCGGTTGGGTCTTGTGTAAAATAATTGCTCCGACCGTCAATGCAGCCAACACTAAATGATACGCCCAATATATGGATCTGTAGTATCTTATAACTGTATGGGAGTCTTCCAAAATGGTACATGGCACGAGGTAAATCAAGCAGAATATACGCAACCATGAATAGCCGATATCCCAAGTGACCTTCATCTGAAGCGAAACATAAAATAATTATTTAAACGTGTTGTTTAATTTAATAGGGAGGTATAGTTAAGGCAATTTAACCTAGTACCAGGCCGGCTGTACACACTCGCCGAGACAGGCCAACAGAGAGTGTGTACATGCTGTCGTCTCGCCTCGCCATTTCTCGGTCGCGGTCGGTTTCGGCTCGAGACTCTCGGCAAGAGGCTCTCGGCGAGTGTGTACAGCCGGCTCCACAATCTGTCGCAATTTCGAATCACGTCACGCTGCGTTACTCAAACTTCAGTCACGGGGCGTCACATGCAACAGGGATCTACAATGGTTATAAACAAAGTAAATGGAAATATTACCGGTCCTGTAGTGTCATATAGTAGTTGACATTCATCTTCAAGATGAATGTGTACCCAAAGTGTCAGCGCTCTAATTATGTGCCGCTTAGAAGGACCGAGCCACATTGTCCAGAGCACGAATGAACAAGCGCTTCTGCAAAACGGTTATAATTGTATATTCCGGGCATTTTGTAGCTATAACTTCTACTTAATAAAGCTGTCAAACACTTTGCAATAGAAAGTCAAGCCTTACCCTTAGAAAAATTGCGATCCATACTGTCGGAGCTGATAACTACGAGGGGCGGCTGAAAAGTGCTAAGCCTAAGGTATTTTGAGGTTGTATAAGTAATTATGGTACTGGCCACTAAATACACGATTTAAAAACAAATAATGGAAAAAAAACATTATGTCATTCATTATAATTGTAATTTCTCGAGATATTCATCTATAAACAGTATCATGTCTGAATTTATCATTGCATATTACGAAAATCGAACACCGGACTGTGATTAAGTTCCTCACAAAAAGTAAAAAAAACTCCTCAATTCATTTTTTCAAGAAATGGCTGCTATGTATGGTGTCTCTGGGCCTTCCTATGCTACAGTTAAAAAGTGGAGTAGCCTATTTAAACAAGGATGAGAGTCGATCGAAGACGATCCCCGCTCAGGACGGCCAGTATCAGTAGCGACCGACCAAAACGTCGCTTAAGTCAAAAAAATATTGTTGGAGGATCGAAGAAGATGTGTCAATTAGCTAAGGCAAGGAAAGATTTATCCAACCCGCTCCTTGCTAATGCCATGATTAGCAAGGAGCGGGTTGGATAAATCTTTCCTTGTTAATTCTTCCGCAAAATTACACGAATAGGAACAAAATCCTCGATAGTTTCATTTTTCAAACTTTTTTGCATGTTTTTGGTTGAATCTTCGATACCCTACGATGTTAAACGATTATTTTCGATTCAATAGTTGTGTATTTTTAACTTCTTAAATATATATTATAAATATTCAAGTTTTATAGTAAACAGCAATTATTTTAATTCGACGCTACAATCACGGTGCGCGCAAAGCCTATAAAGCCTTTTGATTCTTATGTGGGCGTAGCATATTTTATATTAAAGCCTTGGAAAACCATAAACAGCCATATATATGTTGCCATTTGATGATATTTCCCTTGTCGTCGGACTGCGCAGTGAAGCCGGGTGGAGGGCAGGCTGGGGCCTAACTAGTATAATTTAAGATTTATTTTTCTCGTAATCGAAGTGAAACGTGTGTTTAACTCAAGAATAAAAAGCCTCGCATTGCTCGGATGGATAAATACCTTGTGTCATAATTGCTTACTTTAGTCCCTTGTTTAACAATCTACTATAGCGCCCCATGCCACCTGGTGCCTAGAGCGACCGCTTGTTCTTGGCCAAACATACATACAGTGCCAACGACTTATGTATCTATTCAGGCGGCTCACTGGTATCTACCTGTCGATCAGGAAACTCAATCATGGCGTTGTTCACCTGAACAGATAAGTCGCTGGCTACTGTTATATCCGCGCAGCTTTACAGATTTGGTGTAAACTAGTTAAGCAATTTAGGTTCAGTAAATCGTTTTACTAAGTGATATATTTAAGTATCTTACCTTACTTCCTTATTTGATCTGATAAAGTTCTTATATGTGTTTGCCCAGAACCATTGACGAGTAGGCATGACCCACCCTCGCATGGAGTCTTTCATTTTAGGACCCATCAATATTTTTTCATTATTGAAGCAACTTAGCATGGCAAAATTATATTCTAGCTTTAATGCTTCATCTGGTATTTCCTTGCTAAAAAACAAATAGGTAAGTGTTAACTGTCTAAAATGCAAGTAAAACATGTCATGTGGTGCTAAGTTAATTACCTACTTAAAAAGACCGGGCAGGAGCATGTCGACCATGCTCAGTGTAGGGCTTCGAAACCGTTACCTAGTCCAAATAACAAGCATAAACTAATTTTGTATTTAAAGTTATTTGGGGATGTCTTAGATGGTATAATCATCTATTTTAAAACCAAACCTATGCTTAAGGTCATTTGAATGTCGTTCCAGCAATTCGTAGCCTGATACCTAAATATACACAGTGTTATTTTTTAAATTTGCGTTAATTTTAGGGGAACACTGTATAGCGCAAATAAAGTAAAATCTTGTTCATTACAAACTGAATTTATTTAATATTTTTAATATTTTTGTGGCTTGTGTTATTGATATGAATATCACAGCATATATGAATACTTATATAGGTATAGTAGTTATCTGGATTTAAATAATATAAAATTAAATGAAAATGTTCTAATTATATGCTAACCTACTAGATAGTTTAGGTACTGCTACCAAGTGCAGTAAGACAAAAAAATCGGGCAAGAGCAAGTCGGACCATGCTCAGTGTAGGGTTCCGAATCCGTTAAGTACACACGAAGACACTGTTAACTGACCACCCCTAGACTTTAATACGTTGCGATAAGGTTTATGTTCGTTTGTAAATGTACAGTTAACAGTGTCTTCGACTGTAGGTATGTACTACAAACATAAAAATCATCAGGTAATAAATAACTAATTTAAAAACTTTAATCGCCTAGGCTGTATCTCAAAAACCAATGATGTCTGTATGTGTGTAATGTAATGATGTGTAGTCGTGATAGTTTTCCTTCAAAACTCGTTATATGCTCTTTCATTTAAGATTATTGTCAGTTTTTTTTTTTAGTATTTTTAGTTTTGACTGTAAGGGGAGGGGGGGGGGGGGGGGACGAAGACGACGACGACGACGACGACACTTAACTCTATCAAAATTTTGCGCTTTAAAGCTTAATATTTCATTAACAAATCACTTAATCGAAAAAATATTTACACAAACCCATAATATTTTTGAAAGACCTATCCAACGACACGTTTATTTTATGACTTTGTTGGCGTGACTAATATGTATTTTCATACTAAATTACAGCTTTGTAGTACTAAGAGTCTCTGAGCTAGGCTGCGGACAGACGGGAAAATATCTAATAAGTAAAGTATTGCGATTTGAACCCAGGATCTTATACCCGATAAGCGTAGGTATTTACCACTAAGTTAAATTTGTTAATGTGCTGTCAATGCTGTCATTGATGAAATTCCAAAACCCTTTCATACTTGACACTAAATTTTGTGTAACTCATAAGGACGTTTTACAATGACCGTATTTTCAATATTTAATTATTATGTATGAAAAAGAAATAAGTTATTTTTTTCAATATTCAACAAAAAACTTTACCAGGTAGTTTCTGTGAATGTACCAAGCAAATAGGTATGTGCTATATCGAAGTTAACGCAAAACAAAAAACACGGTGTATAAAAACGCCAAATTACAGCTTTGTATAGAAGTACCACGAGTCTCTGAGATAACCCGCGGACAGAAGAACGACGGACATGGCAAAACTTAAATATTCCATGTTGACTACGGAACCCTAAAAAACGGCCAACGACATGTCGAGCAGGGGGGCAACTTTTGAAGCTCACCGAAAAAGAATGACTAAGTAACTTCAAAATCATTTTGTGCAGCGATTTAATCTACGTGCGAGCCTACCTTTTGGATTTGATATGATAAAGGCGAAATGATATCAAAACCAAAAGTTGAGCCCGCTCTTAGATTAAATTTATTTCAGGCATCAATTAAGGGTTCGTACCACGGGCAAATTAGCAAGAATGTTTTGTTTATCTTTAAATAAGCTGCAGGTAAATGCTGATTGGAAAGGTTAACCTTTTTAGTCTATGACATTAAAAAAAGTAAAATAAGCATGGAAGAACTTTGATTGTGTTCGTTTGGCTCTGCGGAGTTACTTAGCTTTTCAAGTCCAAACGTTTTTAAAAAGCAAACAACTGTGATTTAATTAAATGTACGCCTACGCGGCCGCTGCTATTAGAAAATTATAGTTTTTTTATTTGTTTACCTTGAACTGCAACGGTAAGGTGAACATTTCGGAGCATGTCGGATAAAAGTTAAATGAATTGAGGTCATATGATCGAAATGCCTGCATGTAATGAATTATTTACGAGCAATTTTGATAAGAAAATACTAACATAGTCGTTAATAGGTTAAGCTGGGTGGTGGCTCCAATGCCCGGCACAGGCTGGCACTTGGCGGGGTACAGTCCGAACCCCGCCTCCGTGAACACGCTCGTGCACAGCATCATGGTTATCTGTTCCTCGAGGAAAAATATTATCATATGCGGCACGTTGGTTATAAAGCGGTAGTCTGTGCTGTAGTCACTGTAGAAATAGTCGCTCTCATATATCTGAGGGAAACAATTTGCCGTTATTCAAAGTTAAGTGTTTCGTTTGCTGCATAGGAACAAACCGGTATAGGTGAAAAACTTTAGTAAAGGTCATGTCGTGTGTAGTTGTGTACAAAACGAATATGGAACTTACGTCAAATTTCAAGTATAGAATGTCGAACGGTCTATACAGTGGGGCTAGACAAGTTGCATTCGACAATCGTTAGCGATTATATTCCGATACACAAATGTATTGCATTAACCTGAGCCACCGAGATAGCCACGTGATACTCTCGGTGGCTTACAGTTCCACATATTTTTCAATCGAAATATAATCGCTAACGTTTATCGAATGCAACTTGACTAGCCACACTGATGTGTTACTTACTTAAGTTTTTTCACCTATAATATAAGTTGTAACAGACATTATGTAAGTAAGTACCTATAATATAGGTAGCTACAGTACCCTAACGAAAATGTTAATTAAGCAGTGCATTGTCAGAATAACTTCAAACAGGATATCAAAGCCCGTGTTATGGTCCCCTTTATCGCGGCGGATAAAGCACCCGTCACTCGTACTTAGGTACTAAGTAGGTACATAGGTTTATACCTAAGTACGTACTTAGGTACTAAGTAGGTACATCCAGTACCTACGGTTGACTACTGTCAACCACTGATTGGTAGGCCACAATGGACCATGTCAGAGGCTCCCTATTTTTTAAGGTAACGGAAAACTCGCCAAATCTCCTTTATATTATGGAACCCCAAATCAAACACTTTTTTCTACGGTTAGTATATGAGATAGTTTTATTCGTAGCTGTAGGTTATAGAATAAAATATTTATTATTAAACGGGTTGTGTTTTAGATTGAGTACCTACATGAATGATTATATGTAATTAAGTATTTACACGCAATTCTAGTTTGCGAAATTAATTACCCAAATCGTATTTAAACCCAACCTATATGTTTCACTAATTCCAATAACTCAACCAAATAAATTCACACATTCACTCTATGATTCCCAATCCTATGAAATGTCAAACTTTATGAATACACTATATTTGTTTAGGTACCTACTACTTAACTCAGGTAAAAAAGTCTTTAGGTAGGTATAAATAATTTAATTGCTTGTATCTCAAGAAACAATGATATCTACTTATTCGTGATAGTTTTCCTTTTAAATAATAATAATAATAAATAAATATCAGGGGACAATGTCACAACAAATTGACCTAGTCCCAAACTAAGCTCTAGGCTTGTACTATGGGTACTAGACAACGATAAACATACTTATAAAATTAAAATTAAAATACATAGAATTGGGATTTGAACCCAGGACCGCTGGCTTCGGAGGCAGGGTCACTCCCAACTAGGCCAAAGTGTCGCCTTTTTAAATTCGTTATATTATTATGTGCTTTCATTTATAACAATTCCAGATTTTTAATATTTGTAGTTTTGGCTGTGGAGGAGGGGAGGACACTCAATATTTTACAAACGGATCCGTTAATCGAAAATTGTTTTCACTAACCTGCAGACAAGACAAGACAACCCACAACATGGGATAAACGAGAAAAAAAAACTATCGCCAAATCACGTGTAATGGAGGTACCTACCTACCCTAAAAATTAGGTATCCTAAATGTAATTCGTGAGTACCTAATGTATTATATCGAGACGGTTATGCATGAGGTCCGGAGTAGCATTTCGCGTCAAAAGTGGAACCCACCATGATGAGTAGTGATCATTGCTTTTAGCGGCTAAGCCATACGTTAGTGGTGGTAGGTAGTCTAGGGGGCAAGGTCCTTTCGATGGTCGGATCGCTACCACCATCTTATAAAGGATAAGATGGTGGTAGCTACCTTCAAGCATCGTTCGCATTGTTGTGTTCCGGTATAAGAAAGCCGATCAAATTACTAAAGACATTCCATCTTGGTCCTCAAAGTTGACAAAGCATATTTTGCAGTTTTGGGATTGCAGTGGAATTTAGTCTTGAGAGTGCAAATGTCTATGGGTCTCAGATTACACTTACCATGAGCAGTGGGCCATAAAAGAACCTTTTCACATTCGTATTTTGGTAGACCTACTTGGTACTTACGGATCTCGGGTAAAACATCCTTACTGCACAATATAATATAAAAAACGCTAAAGCCTTCTTCAGTTTAAATTCCGTGATCTTCCGACAGTCTCCAAACGCGTTAAAGGGTATGTTAAAATGGTCTTGGTATGTCTTCCACCTATAATATGGCCCTGAAAACACGATTCGATAACAACTCTGGCACTCTATCTGATAACAAAATAATTAGGGGGGGGGGGGGGTGAGGGTACACTTATACACGGGCACAGTAGATACAGTGGATTATAATAAAACCAAAAGAACGGGAGTTGACCATTCTTTCACTTAAAGAAGCCGCTGGCGCGAACAATAGAATGCCGGAGCGAAACCGAGGCCCTAGCCAAGATTCGTTCACTAATTAGCGTTTCTATTAGTTTACCAATCGCGTCACTTGTAGATTACGTGACTTTTCGTATGACGTGATATACCAGTGACGCGGTTGGTTTTAAAACAAAACGAATAGAAACGCTAGTTGAGTATTTCTCTTTTTTTTGCCACTTTGAGTGACATTTTAGTGGTGGTAGGACCCTGTGCAGGGTCCGTCCGGATCGCTACCACCATCTTATCCATTAACCACCCGCCAAGCAACAGTGTTCGCATTGTTGTGTTCCGGTGTGGGGATAAGACAACCGGTGAAATTACTAGCATAGAGGCATACCATCTTAATCCTCAGGGTTGGCAACGCATTTGTGGTCTTAGGATTATAGTCTTGAGAATTCAAATGTCTATGGGTCTCAGATTCCACTTACCATCAGGTGGCCTGAGTGCTCGGGTGCCTTCTCCTTAACATAAAAAAAAAAAAAAAAAAAAAAACATCGCCAATTTAAAAAAAAAATGCAGGTAGGTGGAGAATTTCAAACTATGCAATTATTAAAAAATATTTTAATGTGTCCCAAAATATTTGTATGGAAAGTTTCTTGTGTGTTAACCGATATTCACCGTTTTTGGTAGCACAAAAGGAACTTTCCATACATTTTTTTTGGGACATTTTACAATATTATTTATTTTTTGCATAGTTTGATGGTCTCTACCTATTTGATTTCTTTTTTGATATCTGGCGATGTCACTCAAAGTGTCCAAAAAAAAGAGAAATGCTCAGTTAGCGGGATTACCCTTGAAATATGGACAATTTTTTTATCGAATTACAGTTCAAAGTCAACGTTTCGCTTATTTTCATTTGATCGAATATTCTTTAAATTGAACAATTAAATGATGTATTTTTAAAACACCGATTTTTAATGTGTATAATTACTAATTACTAGATACTTCACAGATCTTTACTTTATACTTTATTATCCAATATTTTATTTTATATTGAAAATGTTTGAAAATCATTTCAGCATTTTGTGTGTGTGTAGCATATTTTGGAATAAAACAAGTCAGTTCGCTGTTTGGTCGCAGTTCACCCAACACGCTCCTCATTGCTTCGCTCGTCGTCGCACCTATTTGTACTCTGTCGAATAACAAACTTCCGTTTACATAGTGTGTTGCAATTCAAACTAGTTTTTAGTAATAGTCATTATTTGTATTTAATTTTGTTTGTCTCTTATATAGTTTATGAAATTATAATTTTAAGGATTTAAAAATCCTTGTAACCGTTGTTCTAATAATTGTTTTAATATATAATGAATATAGTCTATGAAGCCATAAGACTACAAGAGATACTAAATATTCAATGAATCGTTTTCGATGAAATGAAATACGATGAAATGTTTGTCGAGATTTCAAAGGGCACCCTCATAACTGAGGGTGCTAACGCGAACGCATCTTGGCTAGGGCCTTCGGAGCTTTGTCAGTTTGACACGAACAAACGCGATTTTGAAGGCCGGGACATACAAATCGTTAAAGGGTAGTGAACGTTTGATAGTAATTTCTCCGTAAAACGAGTGAATCCACATTATGCAGTGTTGGTCCCTTCAATTTTCCTATACAACAATCATTTGTTCTGAGCTGCTTTCATTATTTATATACCTATTTAGTTTTAATTTATACTAAAAAAGTTACCTAGGGGACATTGATACGAATGGTAATAGGGGACGTTTTAAAAAAAAATATCATAGTTAAGGGCTTTATTAAAAACCAAAGTTAATTGATTCCTTTGTGTAAAGAATGTTACCCATATAGGTACATAGTTTATATGTCACTTTCGTTACACAAAGGACGCGATCGTGATTTTGTTTTCATTGAGCCCTTCACTATGTACAATTTTATTGAAAACGACCCAGGATACATTGATACTATATATTACATATATACCTATGTGTAAGGCAACAACACGCAACTAGCTACCACCGTCCCTGTCTTTGTATGTTAATTCAAACATTACCTTTATGTATTCCAATAAAGTAAAAAGCAAAAACGAGCAGCCTGAAGGGACTCGGTACTACCGATATTATTTCATCATTGTCTTCCTCATTTTTTGATGTACCGCCGGGTTTCGCTTCAGATTTTCTTTCACCCATAGCTCTATCGAATCCCATTCCAACCAATTTTAAAGTTATTGTTTGAAACAACCACATCACATACTTTGAGCAATTTGCATTAAAATGCAAATGCAACAAGACGAGCCACGAGTAAACCAGAGTGGTTTGATGGACATAACTGAAACAAAGATATCAAGTTAGGAAGGTGGTTTCATGTTGGAATAGGTAGCGAGAAAATCGCCACTCACAATCGCACGTGGCGCGTAAGTTTTTATCGCGAGCGTGACCTCAAAGGTCAAGCTAAATCCACAATGAGACTTCACGCGATAACAGCTACTCGTATTTAAACTCGCGCGCCAACCCTCTCGGTCAATCAGAAGCAGATATAAGATGTGCCCGTGTTTTGCTGCAGTTGCTATTTTATTGTGAATTTAGTATATTAGTATTTTTTTTTAATAAATAAATAACTTTTAAAATTGTAGGCACCTACCTAATAGGTTAGTCCCACTAAAGTCGGCTTTTTTGGTGAAAATATTGTGGTCGCCGACTTCAGTTGGACTAACCTATTAGGTAAGTGCCTACAATTTTCAAAAAAGTTATTTTTTGCGTTTTTATACCTATGCGGTTTTATGTTTTTTAAAACATTTATTTTATTTTTTATTTTTTAGTGTTCATAATACGCCGTTCCGTAGTCCCATTTACTAGTTGATCTGAAACTTTAAAGTTTCAAGCGCGCCGCAAGCAACGCCGCTGGAAAGTCATAGTCATATTTCAACAGTAAATATTCACAAGTAAGTAAATATTCTTCGTTGTAGTCGCTCAACTATCTTAATCGAGATATGTTAACGCCACCCTTGAAATAGGTACCGTTGAGGAGTTCCGATGGCCATTTGTGGTCTTCATCATCAGTTCCACTTCCCCAAATGATACTTTCTGAATGCAAATGCTAGATTTATTACTAAAAATACTAAAATTGCTATATGTTTGCCTACAATATTTAAGAAGTTCCCTCAATTCCTCACTGATCCCCTCATCAAATTCAGATTTGGTGACACTGGGACCAACTCAAAAGTATACTCTATCAAACAAAAAAAAATCGGTCCACAATTGACGGAGTAATCGGTGAACATAAATAAAAAAAGAAATACATACAATGAAACGAACCTACGATGAAACGTTTTTTGAAGTCTGTTAAAAATAGGTACATAGGTACTAGGTACCTGTTATCGTTACGACTACAGAAACAACAACGATTTTGTGTGTGCGTGTGGACTGAGAGACCACTTGGTTTTTAATGGTTTTAGTAAGTGTAAAATATAGTAGTAGTAGCGAATTACTTTGTAAAAAAATCCTGGAATTCGTAAAGAATTTACTAAAAAGTTATACAGCCAAAGGTGTGGTCCCTCAGTTCACACACTGAACCTTTCACTTCTGGGCAAGTGTTTAATATGCTGGCTTATTTTGATGTTACAGATTTAGTAAAAACATGTTTAAACGCATTCGTAATGACCGAAACGTAATTTGGAAATGATTATACACTAAAGCAGTCTTCTTTCTTCGGTCCCTAAGACCAAAAAAAAACCTAATATAAATCGGTACATTTGTACAAAAAAAAATGCATTTCTCTTTGCAAACATTAGTAAAAATCGCAAGGAAGATTATAAAAGTTAAACAAAAGCACAACTATTAATCAATTTCGTTAAATTTATATTTGTATGTGGTCCCTCAGTTCACACACTATGAATTAATAAAATAATTAATATATCCTAAAATATAAACACTATGAAAAGTTTAGTAGTACTGAGGTTTAGTTAAAAAGTTTGACTACATATATATATATTTTTAACGTGGATTGATGGCGTATAATATAAGATAAATTGCTTTTTATTAATATTTCCTTAGCAGAGTGTTTATTAGGGTGTCCACACAATGAAAAGCATTTACTAAACTATAAATTTCGTCGTATTTACTAACGTTGTCAGAGAGTCGATGTAAATATTGTGGAATTAATTCGCGGGCGGGCGGGCGGGTAAGGGCTTCTTATACAAAGTATTTAATTTGAGTTTTCATTGAACCACACTTGTGAATTGCAAGAACTGCAAATAAATAAATATCAGAGGACTATCTCACATAAATTGATCTAGTCCCAAATTAAGCTCTGGGGTAGAAACTCTTATTTAATTTGTTTTCTAGGATTATATAACCTATGGGTACTAGATAACGATAAACATATTTATTTAAAGAGACACATACTTAATTACATAGAAAGCATCCAAGACTCAGGAATTCTCGATCACCAGACAAATACAAATTTCAAAATGTTTATTCAGTAAATACCAGTTTTCCGTGTGGTTGCCGGGTTAGAATAGTACCACTCCATGTCTTCCCGTGGATGTCGTGAGAAGCGACTAAGGGAATAAGGGCTTGAAGTACTGTTAGGCGATGGGCTTGCAACCTGTCACTAATACACTGGTAAACATCTTAGTCTGACTGCAAAATGTGGTAACAGAATTATCAACAAGTTTAGAGTTGTTGGTATTCTGTAGCTCTGCCTACACCTCTGGGAAAGAAGGCGTGACGTAATGTATGTGTATGTATTCAGTAAATAGGCCAGAAGAGGGCTCTTTCACACTTCGATAGTATGAAGTGAATCTACTAGGCGCACTTCGGACAAGACCATCATTGCGGAGAAGAAGCGCCGCAAGAAACTCCAGCAGAAGGTAAGTTTTTCAATCAATATTTACCCATACTAGGAATCAACCCGGGACCGCATCCTTCGTAGCCAAGGCCAATCGCATCGCTAATGAATTTAAATTTGGAAAGCTACATGAATGTAACTTAGAATAATATCACAACACCACTGCATCGCCAGGTGCAGAAATCTGCATCTACCGAATGTGCACCCTGCAAGGACAAAATATCCAATCCTTGAGAGCTGGTGTATCTGTACATGCCGAGCCGTGACGCTGGTGAGCGCGTAAAGAGAGTAAATATAACCAACCTTGTTTAAATATTAATAACAACTTACCGTTTATCGGAACATTTGAGCAAAATAATATTACCGCACACAAGTACGACGTATTCAACAATGTAAAACTTGCAAATCAACAAGACTGTCATAAAGCCCAATACTGCGCCAAAATTTCGTTTGAACTCAACATCGTCAATTTTCTTGTAGTAGTTGCTAATTAAGATGCTTGCCAGAAGGGATGAGTAGTAAATAAGGCCGTCCATCATAATTGAGGAAGACCCATCATTGCAGTTTTGTGTTTTTGTAAAACATTTTATATAATAAATGCCAGCATTTGACAACTTATGACATTCTTATGAGACTAAAATAGAGACGTATCCCCACACTATGGTTGCGTATATTTTTTATACGTTTAAATGGAGCGTGCATGGGACCTTGGCATTGCTCTCTGATGTTGCTTGTTGTTCTCTTTATCTACCACTAACTGTTGCCCGCGACTTCGTCCGCGGAGAAAAATAAAACATAGCCTATGAGACTCGCAATTAAATGACTTTATTATATATATAGGTAATCTATATATATAGGTAAAAGAATTTTGAAAATCGGTTCAGTAGATCCAGATTACCCCTTACATCCTCACAAACTTTACCTCTTTATGATATTGGTACAGACCACTATTCTACTGCATTATAACGATATCGCTTTTGACGTGTTTTAGAATCGTTTGTCACAGTCGCCATTATTGTAAATGACATAAGAGTTATCAAAAAGTTGTCAATACGGAAACACGACAAAGACGATATCGTTATTACCGTGTAGAATCTCAGCCCTGGACTGTAATTAGTGGCAGAGTTAAAAACAAGACCATAGCACGCTCCTGTTACTAATAACTAGGGTTAGTATTTTGGTGGCAAATCGTGGTTCAAGAATCCATGGAGTTGCTATTTCCTAATTATTATATAATTATACATACCAACCCTGTGTGGTTACCGGGATAGAATTGTGCCACTCCATGTATTCCCGTGGATGTCGTAAGAGGCGACTAAGGGAATAAGGGCTTGTAGTACTGTTAGGCGATGGGCTTGCAACCTGTCACTAATGCACTGGTAAACAACTTAGCCTACTTGTGCAAAATGTGGTTACAGAATTATCAACAAGTCGTTTTAGAGTTGTTGGTATTTCTGTAGCTCTGCCTACCCCACTCTGGGAATGAAGGCGTGATGTTATGTACATATGTATGTATACATACCAACTTGATTTTGACCTTAAGTATGATCATATATCAAAATAAACTACTAAACTACTAAATACATTTTTAGTTCGGTTTATCCATGCAAACTAATATTTGTTGTCCATACCAGGTTTTTTTTAGTTGTTCAGTGGTTTAATTAATTAAGGCCAAAATCAAAGTGTTATGCGTCTAAATTAGGAAATAGCGACTCCATGGATTCTTGAACCACAATTTGCCACCAAAGGTCCTACTAATAACGATTCAATTAATAAATAATATAAGTATATCGACGGTTCTGTGACTCAACCTCGTATATAGAATTTTGTCCAGTATAAACTGACACTCACTAAGTACGCGAGTGCATACTAAGTGCGTGTCAGTTTACACTGGAATATATTCTATATACGAGGTTGAGTCACAGTACCGTCGATATGTATGTATTAAATAGGTAAAAAGTGTTTGGTTCCTGATTTACGAGTTCCGTGCGCTGAAGGCTAGTCAGTCGCTCACCTATCTTCCTCTATTTAACTTTCATCGAAGCCCTCTATCCTCTGGTGCGCCACGGTGGACGGAGGCGTCCCGCCGTCGCACTAATTGCTGTGGAATACGTAGTTACTCTACTGGGAGAAAATTCGCCTTGTGGAAAATAGATTAAAACTCTTGATTGATTAAATAAACAATTTACTACACATAATGTAGGTTCACAATAAAAATAGTTCTAACAGAGGTATGTATCGTAAATTTGTCTGATGCAGAGCTAGTTTGGACTGTCAATCTAAATGCTTAATCATTTTCTTGTCTATAACTACGAACTTTCATCGGAATAGAATAAAATAAATCTTAAATGCGTTATAAGGTATACTTTCTATTTTAAACTAATTTGGCAAATCGGAATGTTGAATAGTTCCACATTAAGTTTTGGCTGTCTCAGCCTTGTTTTTCTATTAGTTTGGGAAAATAAAATAATAGCACCTATACTGGTCGTCATGGTTCGATCTATACTTGAAACACTAAAGATCCATTTGGTTACCAAATTTACATTTAGGATGAAAGACCAAAATAATCAACCAAGTGCCGAATGTGCCCATTGTGTCACCACATCTATCACAAGTATCAAGATTTTACATCATATTAATTACTAACCTATAATACTGCACAAACTGTTACAACAACTATATATTTATAAATATGTAATTTACGTACTTAATATTTTCACTTATTAAATTGATTATAACAATTAATAAAATCCAATTGACTAGCATATACATAGTTTTACATCTTATTAGATATGCTAAGCTCAAATATGATAATTTCTAATGAGTGAAAATCGGCCACAATACTTTCTAATAAACATTTTTCTAGCCACAAGAACTCATACCTTGTGGTAATATTTGTTTAGTGCAATTACTTTGAGCCTACATTTTACCCTTACAATATTTTTATTTACTATAAAAATTTAACAAAAACTATAACTATTGAATTCATATCTGCGAGTAAGGTAAAAAATATTAAAACCAACATCTAAATTAGAGATGCTGCGGCATTTTATACAAACAAGATAATTTTATAGACATAATTTTAATCTTAATACACAGTAATATAAACAAACATAACATAAGCTATGTATTACTAACAGCACTGAAATGAAGATAAAATATTTTCTATACATTCATTGGTTTTAACTTGCATCGACAGTTCAGAGGAGAATTACTTTACTTCTAGATACTTATTCAGAAGTTGTTCATGCCTGTGTATGTGCTATAGTTTGGTAAAAGTGAGTCCAGGTATACACTGTAACCTCTCAACAAAGATATGTGAACAAGTTTAAGTCCAAATGTTTAACCATTTCATAGGAAAGATCTTTATACTAAATCTGCATCAGACAAATTTTTCAGTTTTCAAGGTCATACACATGATTGCATTGTTAATTATAAACAGATACAACATATAAATGTCACTGCGGCGCTGCCACACGTCCGTCTGTAGGTATAAGAATTATTAAACAAAACAACATAAATTCGCACATAAATTCATTGACACAGAACATGTTTAGAAATTTTCATTAAATTTGGCGATAATTTTGCCTTTACAACTATTGTTATTCACCACATCTAAATGTTGTTAAAAAAGTATTGCCTCTAAATATTATATGAAAAGACTTTTAGTAGATCTACTTACATTTCTCTATCACTATTAATAACACTGAAACGGAATACAAAACAGTCTGTTTGAAGGGACAAGGTGAAAGCAGTGTTTAAGTACCAACATGTTATTACGTTTTCTTGTTCCATTACTTACATATAAACTAATGAGGAACGAGCATACGAGAGAGCAACCAGAGACGATACAAAATAAAACTCATGTGCAATAGTCAAGAGGCATAACCAAAGTGCTAGAATTTCTAATAGAATACAAATTGATTAAGTCGAAGCTTCTAATAATTACGCACAACGAACAATTCAATTGGCATCAAACTTGTCGAGACAATCTAATTTATCATTACTATGCGAGTCAATGGTGTGTTACATCCCATTTTAGTATTTATAAGTTTCAAATCGATCTATTGCACAAACACATATTACGTGGGTATCACTATGATAATCTACTCGATTTATAAGTTATTAAATTTTTACATTACAATCTACAAAGTTAAATACAACATTCAGAATGTTACATTAATAATTACAAATTTCAATCGGTGCAAATGATTATAAAAGTCATCACTATCCACATTTGAAAATCAACGTGGTAAAACGAAACGTTTTTACATTTCATTAAATTTGATCGGTCCTATCACAATAATTCGTACAACAATAAAATGCGAACAGCATTCGTTTAGTAATAATTGGCAGTCCTAAGAGTCGCTACAGTCGTCAGAGGCGCGAGGGCGCCGGGCGTCGCGCACTAGAGCACACTATACTGTAACTATCACACGACCGCGCCTCCGTCCACTACGGGAAACCACGAAACTAGACGCTACACGAGGGCCAGGGGCGCCCTGAGTCCGAGGCGGGCCTCGCGGGCCTCGCGGGCATGTTCCGGCGCTCACTTGATGAGCTGCGCAGCGCTCTTGGAGCGGCGGAACATCTTCGCGCCCTTGGCGGGCGCGGGAAGCTCGTGCTAGTTGCTCCCGTTGGGCGCGCGCGCCGGCGCGGGCGAGGCGGCCGGCGCGGGCCGCGCGCCCGGCGCCGCCGCCTCCTTGGCCCCGTCCGTGCCGTAGATCTTGCCCGCCTTCTTGGCCATCGACGCCAGCAGCTCGTGCGAGCACTTGTGCGCCGACCGGAGCGACAGCGCCACTCCTTCAGCCCTATCTCGTCCTGTAACGTAACGTAACAGCATCACCAATATTCAGCATCTTATTCGCGAGGAGCCGGCCCAGTGTAAATTGCCGACTAAACACGTCATTGCTTTAGAAATATTTGCAAGTTCACATTTCGTAAAAATGTTCGCTAGGACGTCAACTGTAAGTACGCAAACCTGACTACCACTCCGACATTGGTGTTTACCCCTTTCAGACTGCATTAGTCTTAAATACATACAAATCACGATTATGTGCTTGTTAATTTCCTCGGAATCAAAATAAATTGCAACTAAAGCCCTAACTTAAATGAGGGTAACTTAATTGACTTACTTATATAAAAATGCAAACAAAATGAGCGAAATAAATTACCGTATTAGTAAGTACGATCTTTGTGTCGTTCCTGGTCCGCAGCACGATGCACTGCTCACCCTTGACCGACACGAGGTCGGAGGAAACTTCTTCGAGCGTGTCCAGAAGGATCATCTCCGGCTTGGCGCTGTTCTCCAAATGCAACTCTAGGCGGTTCGGATACAACTTGGCGTATCTTGTTTGCCAGGCGCTGGCAAACGGACCACCGAGTTTCTTTATGTAACCGTGCAGGATACAATCAGATTCTGGAATAACGAGATATAAAGGTTTATTACAAAAATTTAACACTGACAAAGAACCATGTGAAATTAAATGAAAGTTCGTCAAAACTTGGTATGAAGATAATAAATAAGGAGAGGAGATATTAGGGGATACCTGCAGGAGCAAAAAGCTACAACAAACATTAATGTTATAAGAATATTTTTTCTTACACCTAATTGTGACAAGATGGGTTCTGTATGTCGCACTCTTTTCTTTAAGAGGCCGTATACGAAATTTTGCCAGTTTTGCTTAAGTTCGTGATTTTACAGTTGAAATACTGCTTTTCTATAAGGTTTAATGCACATCATGATATATCATTTCAGTTATGATCGAATAAATGAGTTACGAATGAATGAGCTACTTTTTTATCTTTGTCGAGAATTTAAATTCGGGATTTAGGTTATTTTAAAACATTGCATATTGCTATTTAATTTTTAATTTTTGGATGTGTTTTTAAGGTAAGTAATAGATTGATTTTGAACTGAAGTTTATTACTGTTCTTTTAATTTTATGAAAGAGTGTTTTAAAAAGCCGAAATTAAAACTATTTTTTGTCCATTTTCTATAAAATTTTACTAAGTTCATAAGTTTTTTACACAAAAAAAATATATCAAGGTGGTAAAAAGTAATTCATACATTTTTTTGACAACTTTTACAGCAATCAATTGTTATTTTTTCATACCTTTAATACGTCGAAACTATTCGTCAATATGCGATATTCTAAACCTCTTACAGCAAAACTCACGAAACAGTCGCCGGTTTCACGTCGATTAATCAAAATTAAATAATAAAAACAAAAAAGTATTTCATACATTCGTTGAAAATTGAAATTATCTTTCGTGTTGCGCATTAAAATTTGTAGAAGTAAATACTTGATTTTACTGATTTTACTGTTGAAATCAACAGTAAAATCACGTCTGTAAAATCACAAAAATCAGCGAAATCGGCAATTTTCGTGAACGGCCTCTTAAGCATCAACTCTAATGCCCAAGGCTATAACTACTACAATTACCTTTTTCATCAGCATCAAACTTCTGCTTTTGTTTAGATTTCTTCTTTGACTCCATTTTATCAGCCTCTTGGTTGATTGTTTCGAAGACAGTCTCTGCAACCTCAGACTGCCATCTCTCTGATATAACTAGCGGGAAATCTTTGTACTGCATTTGGTCAGATTCAGTCAACTGAAATCAAGAAAAATAAAATTCTATCAATTATTTAATATTAACCACAAGTCTGAATAAAAACTTTGATAGCCAAATAGTTGATATGACCAAAAATGATTAATGTTGACGGGTACAGAATCATTCGAAAAATTTCGGTATTTTTAATACAAATAAAGCACACGTCATGAGTCATGTTGCATTCAATGAAAAAATATCATATGCGAAATAATTTACTACACTGATGAATCATAAATGATTACGGCTAATTCATGAGTGGATTTTTGGAAATAGGTTATACTTGGCTGGCACAGTAAATGATATTACCTTAATTCCCTTGGTGTCCTCTTCGTCAAAGCTGCCGATGTCGAAGGCGTCGGCCGCGTTGACCTCGCCGCGCGGCGGGATCAAGGGCGGCGTGTATTTCTGATGATACACCTGCTGCCAATCAATTCCCGCGAAAAACATATGCTCCTTCACTTCATCGGCGCTGGAACAACACAAACATCAATTACACCGCTCGTCAAAGCGCGGTAATACGTCTTGACATGCGATTTTAAAACATACATTTCGTGGGAACTATATACGACAACTATCGACATTGTAACTCTGCAACGAGTTGTGTTGTTGACAGAAACATAATGTTTTCATTTTCTAGGTATTCATATTTGTTTACGAGGACACAAACCATGAATGTTATAAGGAAAATAAAGATGAACAGAGAAATACGTCAATTGTTACTTTCATATTATTCCATACAGGAATAATGGCTAGTTTATATTCATGGCGCATCACATCTTTTATACAACCTCGGATTCCGCAAGCCAATAGCATGGAATTGTCAACATTGCACCATACACAATAAATATGGGAACACTGATAGATAAACTGACTTTTGCTTTTTACTGTATACAGTATCATTTCACCGAAAGCTATTTTCTGCGATCTTTTTGCTTTTAGGATACATTGATTAAATTTATGTTAGGTTAGACTAGTGACTACCGCTAAATTTTGCACAGAAAATGCATATCAGCAAAATGAAAAAGCGTTTCTTTTTATGCAATTAGTCTCAATGTTACAATGGCACAGATATAGTGAATAAACTACGACATCGTTTTTACTCGAAAACGTTCCTATTTATCCTGCTTTCTCAGCCAGCAGTACCTATAGATAAGTTAATTGAGAAAGCTAGACAAAAATGAACTTACCCGACGAAATACTATGTCGTATGATTATGCACATGATTGTGGGCTCTACATTGGTTATTATTTGTTATACCGGTCAGTTTATCTATTTTTCACCAGACCATTTGGGAAGGGACACTGCAAAGCGAGCTACGAGAGTAAGGTACAAAGCGCGACCAGTTACACCCTGCAGGTACAAGCCCCCACCGCCGACTCACCCTCGTCCCTTGCACCCGAGGCGCTTGCTGATGTCTCGCTGCAGAAGACCTTCCAGAAGGTTCTTCAGACTAGGACTGAACGATTCCGGCAACTCCACGTTCTGGAAGACGTTGTAATTCTATTGCAGACATGATACCATTTTATTACTATTGCTGAATGTCACTTAATGCTAGTTTCTTAAGTTTAATAGAATTTTAATAAAAATAAATTATATGGAACACTTGTAGTTGTTGTTGTTGTTATCTTTCTACTTTTTGAAATCATCAAGCTACTGAATTTAGTGCGGCGTTTACCAAGTATTATTTTATCAAAACAGTAAACGATTGATTTACGCTTAAACAAGCACTAATTGTTGGTAAAGTCCGCACTAAATCCCTAAAATTAGGTAAGGGCAATAAAAATAAATGAAATATTTACCATTGTAAGAGTCATCCTGTCGATCTCATGTTTATCTTTAGTCTTGTGCTGGCGGAAGGGCGAATGTCCTTTAAGAAGCTTGTACAGCATACAGCCGAAACTGAACCAATCAGCTGATGAGTCATAGCCTGTGCCTTTGGAAAGGACTTCTGGAGCCATGTACCCGTGGGTGCCCCTGCAACAAACATTGCATTATATATACCTAGCTTAACGCCTTAGCCTAGCGTTGACATGTTAGCTGAGCATGTTCAAATAAATGTGAAACGTAATATTAATAATAAAAAAACCGATACTATGGTAAGTAGTCACATATAATCTTTACTCCCATTAAATATAAGACATGAAAAAACAACCATCATTTGCAGTTACGCTTAAGTAACACAAGAACCTAATTATGAACAGCATAAAACTTGACTAGGAGACGTATTTCGATTTTTTTTACTAGCCCGTGATTATAAACGACGGAACAAGGGTAACTTAGATTTTTTTCCTGTTATATGTGTGTTTGTAATGTAAAGTGTGAATTTGATTTTGTTAAGATCTTTTAAAATAAAGTATGGCCTACTTATATAAAAGTTAAAGTACATTATATTTATGACTTACACGCTGGCATGGGGTTTCTTCTTGGAGAAGTCACAAGCGAGCCCGAGATCCGATATCCGCACATGTCCGTGTTCATCCAACAAAATGTTTGCCGGCTTTAGATCTCTGTAGACTATGTGACGTTTGTGCATGTGCTCTAAACCTGGAAAACCATAAACAATATTAATCATAACTACGTAATCAATCATCGACAAGGAAAGACTGCCGCAGTTGTGAGTTGAACAGAGAAGCATACAGAAGCTTATCCTTACCAGGGGAACACTTCACATGTCAAAAATGTCCCTACATTATTTTGATAGACATTTTTGATTCAATCAGAGCTACTGGAGCCTTAAACTTAAATTTAGTGTTCATTAGACAGCGATTTGAGTTTATTGCTACTTAACGTGTAATACTCGCAACAAATACTCTTCACTAGTTCTTTATAATTATGTAATGAGGGTCTATATCTGTTGGTCTAAAATTATTTGCCCGATATTTTTTCGGTACATATTTTTTGGCCTAATAATCTTTGGTCGATTGATTTTTATGTCGAAAATTGTTTGGCCGAAATTGTTTTGCATATTTTTTTTGACCGAAAATTGTTTAGTCTAGGATTTGTATGGAATAACATTGTTTGGTCGAATGTATTTTAGGCATAAAATTGGTATTCCAAATATTGGTGTCACTAATAATCGCATCAAAACTGACGCATTTATTAAATTAATATTACTTTACATTTCCTTCTCCCGCTCGAAGGCGCGACAAAAATAACTAACATCGAAGTCTAAGTCGCTCCCGCCTTAGACTTCTGAACCTAACCTATCCGAGTCGGGGTACCCCGGAAGGTCTTGCTCGCTCGCTTCAACATATGGGTTTTAGGAGGTTTTATGCTAGGCTATATACTTTTAGCCTTTTAGTCATAAAAAATATAGGGTGATCGAACTAGTAATGAACAAGGTCCAATGACGGACACTAGACCCTTATTTAATAGAAGATAAAGGTTATTCATTTGTTTTGCAACAATCAATCTATAACCTTATGGTCTTTGAATTAAGAGTAAAGTGTCCATTATTGGTACCTGTAAGCTTAAAGTGTCCAACAAAAAATATATATGCAAAAAACAATTTATGCTTAAGAATAATAATTATACTATTAATTATTATACCAAACATTTTCGGCCAAACAATTTTATATTATAACATAGAATTTGAGACCAAGCGAAGGGCACCCATGTAATGAATATTCATCAGCAGTAAATATTGTTTTACCAAAACGTAACCGGTAGTAAAATGTAGTAATGAGTATACCTAATATTACTTCAGCGGCATAGAACTTCATTTCGGCCTCATTGAAGACGCCGTGTTGAGACAAATGGTAGTGCAAGTCACCGCCATTCATGAGATCCAAAATAAAGCATAGCTTATCAGGCGTGTGGAATGCATACGTCATGCATACGATAAAGGGACAATCCACCTGAAAGTAAAAAACAAAATAACATTAAAATATGTCTGTATTTGCATTAATGATCTTGTATACATATGGTTTTCTACATCGTTCACTTGGAAATCCCTTTCATGACATACTACTAATATTATAAATGCGAAAGTTTGTGTGGGTGTGTGTGTGTGTTAGTTTGTTACTCTTTCACGCTGCGACGGCTGGGCGGATTTGGATATAATTTGGAATGGAGATAGCTTATACCCTGAATTAACACATAGGCTATTTTATCCCGGAATATTTAATATTTCAAAAGGAATAACGATAATCGAAATCTATGTGGACTAGGTCGCAGGCAGAAGCTAGTAGTTAAATAAGAACAAGACATAATGCGGTAGACCACGAAACATACAATATGTTTCGGACCATGTCGAATATAACGTACCTGTACATTCTTAATGTTGATGAATCAGATAAAGTTTGGTCGACTAGTTCTTGATTGGTTGTCAATTTTGGTGAGTCACATTTGTAGGTCGTATCGTATGAGATGTAAGTACAAAGTCGATAATTTTTTTTCCGGTACTATAACGTCAGTACCCGCCAGTCATTACAAAAAAGAATTTATTTAAATAAAGTGCAATGTATAATACGCATCAAAATCCGACAAGTTACAGGGATTACTTGACAAACGCCTGCAAAGGACCAAGTTTTGCGCTAAGTTGGGAGATTTAGTTCCGAGATTCTAGCTAGTACGCCGTAGCATTTCATAAGAACGTACCTACATGCTTACGTACGTACATCTTTAGAGAAAGCTAAGTACCATGACTCGATACGATTCACAAGATTCAGTCAAAAGTTAAAACGAAGGGAAAAACATGAATTTGATCGAGAGTATCAGATTTAGTGTCAAAATATATTCTTCATAAAGTAAACACGATGTAGGCGTTAAGTTAGGTGTACAAATATATTAAACCACAATAAAGGTACCAATTAAATACCGAAATGCCATTGTATTATGGGAAGCGGAAATATTTAATCGTGCATTGCGATGAATGCATTCCCTTTGTGTTGGTGGTCGATGGACGGCCGCGGTCGCGTTAGCTTGAGCTAGAACGGCTGGCGAGTGCATCGCGCATCGCTTCTATTTCTATTGCATCACCCTGTAACTAAGAGCATATTCTCTGGAAGATATACCGTTTTTTACATTAATTATAAACATTTCTAGCCTTTTTTTACGCAAATCGATCGGCTATATCAGAACAAATTATCACTACTGCTTTTTTTTACATGGGGTTGTGTTAGAGGACATAAACTCTGATTTTTGTGACAGTTTATTAAAAGATTATAATATAATGTAAAGTTCTCTTTTGTTTCGCTTATGTAAAGCAGTATTCTTGATAAAACAATGAATTAGTCCATCGTGTTACGGTACTAGTACCTACCTAATGGATATTGGTGTAATGCAAGTATCGGTATTAACAACACATTCGTTAAATGCGTTGAAAAAGGACAGCAGTCATTAAAACTCGGAATTGAAAAAGTCAATCAACGTCAATAGCAATTATCCCTGTCAGCCGGCGGCAATCTTTAATGCGCTTTGGCACATTTCAACTGGCCTTAATTGTCCGACCATTGTAGATACCTACTCATTTACTCTCAACCTATATATGGAGCAATAATACAGCTACCTAGATAAACTACGACGACTGGGACTATATTAGCACCGCTTAACAAGATAACATTATGTACTGACACTCCATGTGTGTATTACGCACATGTTTCAGAACGAACAATTGAAGCGCAATTTATAGGTTCACTTACTCAACCATGCGTTAGGTATAAGGGCACAATACGATTTTGTATTGACTGAAAGAGGTTAAAACGGAGCGGACGGAAAGGAAACTGCTCCATTTCTCCCGCTGTCTTTTAGCATGTCGTCAGGTTCATAATTTATGTACGGCGGGTAATTCAGTCAGTGCCCGATAAATGTTTGATAGCGATACTATACGTTAGTGTACCTTCTTAATACTAGACGAGGCGTGTCCGAGTTTGAGTCTTAACAACTTTATAATAGGTAGTTTTAGAACGCGCCGGTTTCCACGTCGAACAGACGTCGCGGCGGCGCCCGTTCGGACGACCGCCAATAAAACTTACGATTAGCTATGGCGCGGAATCATGTTAAATGAATTTATCCGTAAACACCTATATAGATTGAATTCGATAATTTTACACGTACACGAGTTCACGCTGTACCGCGTAGGTACCTACTTATTTGATATTACCAATCCAGGAGAGCGCAGATCAGTTTGGAAACTTGCGTTATGCATCTTTTGCGATGCAAATATAAAATATTGTTTTCATTATACGATACTCTAAAATTTACTCATTTTAGATTCCATTATAGGTACCTGGTAGGGCTATAAATATTTCTTGAACACACAAATAAACTTCTCGAAAGTTTTCAAACCCGTAAGCTTTAGCTACTACAGTATAAAGTTTCACTGAAGTAAGGCAATCTAATCTAGATTCCTCCTAGAATGCATTTACTGTTATAGGTACATTAAGAGCTTATACTAAAACGTCTGTGGCTATATTGACGTCTAAAAGTCCTTCAAAGATAAAACTTGACGAGTATTATGCATTGGCGAGTTCGATTTACGATAAAAGTTGAAATGGACAACGTCTGATGACTGAATTTGATTGATCTGGACAGTACGGGTACCGATCAATGAAAATGAGCGCGACGCGACTACATAACCATAAAATTGAAATAAAAACGTCACACATCACCGCAAAACACATAAATTCTATAAGCAAAGTCAGCGTTAAAGATAATTCATGCCGCAATTCGACTGGAGGTATACCTACATAGGTACACGTAGTTTCGTAACCACGGATCGTTTGTAGCGTTTTATAAACTTTGTTTCAGTTGGCCTTGTTAAACTTTGGGGGAAGCGTTTTAGGTCACGAGAAACAAAAGAATGAATAGGTATGTTCCTACAGCCGATAGAGGTTCCCGGTACTTCTCAGTCTTAAACGGGGGTGTGGGGCGTGTTTTATTTACCACCCGACACCCGTGCAAGTAGACACAGCCCCAAGTAACGAGCTAGTGTAATCTATCGTAGATTATCGAGTAACAACCAACCTATACCAAGAACCTTAAAAGTATATTCTAAACTTTTAACAACTTTTATTGCAGATAAAAATATTCGCTTAACGATTTAGTAAAATTGACAATAAAGGACCGTTATTACACGCGGCAAAGCTTGCCGTTGCATAATAGACAGCGTGCATATATAATTAATTTCGGAGAAAAAGCGTCCGGCCAGAGGCCCTAAAACTATTTTCTGTGAAGATAAGAACAGGTTAGATCGATTTCTAAAATTAAGAGAAAAACGCCGCAGGCAGGTCAAGAATGCAACTTAACAGCTCCATATTAACACGCGATTTTCAAGGATATCTTTAGAACAATTAAGTAGGCACAAGATACTCTTATGGACTGACTTTGAAACTAGAAATAGCATAACTATTAAATAGATAAAACCCTATGCTATATATTATAGCGACCCCTTACTCTAGGAGCTAAAATCTCTTAAACGGCCGAACCTATCTTCATAAAACCTAGCTAAAACCATTCCGATTAAACTAACTTTCTTTAAAACCGCGTCCCAATCGGTCTATCCGTTTGGATTGGAGGCAACGATACCGCAGACAGACATACAGATACACAGACACACATACGTCAAATTTATAACACCCCTCTTTTTTGTGGGGGGTTTAACTCCCCCATATAATGGCGACCCCTTTCAGAGCTATCTCTTAAATGGCCTGACCTATTTTTATGGCAACTAGCTAAGAACCATAACAGCTAGCTTTCTTTAAACATCAAACGCGTCCAAATCGGCCCATCCATTTGAGAGTTAAGATGCCACACACAGATAACCAGGCACACAGATAAGCATGTTACAACTTATAACACACTTACTTTGCGTCGGGGGTTAAAAAAACGTAAATTGATTCTAATGGTGTTTACCATCCGCAAGATAGTGAAATGGAAAAAGTAACCGTCGGATGGGTTGAAATGGTAAAACGAAATGCAGCGGAAGCTGATTGGTCTACAACGACAAATTGAGGGCGAGCCAATTCGTTTCAGTCCAATTGGCCGGATATCGTTTATGTTCCCGATGCCATATCGCGCTGTATTTCGTATAGGGATACGGGCTAGCACAACCGTTTGTTCAGTGATAGGAAAAGGGATAGATCAGATCGACACTATCAAATATTATCTAATCAAAATCATTGCTTTAATTGCATAGTTACTTTACGATAAGGGCTAAGTGACATACCAAGGAAGTCTGATATGGATAGGTTATTAGTCTCATCAGTCTCATCACACAGGTTTAAGACCTAAATTGTTCTTAAGGCCTAAATTGTCCAACGAAGCCACGACGTAGGCGTTTTTAATAAATGTAAATTTGATACAGATTTGGTTAGCGGTTACACAAAAAATAGACATCCAAGGCATTAACTTCCTGGAAGAGGTACAACTTTTCTTTCTGCTACATGTTTGATCTAGATCTGCAGTCTGTTTTACATCGGGTATTTTTGATTTTATACTCGTATTCTTGGGTAGGCCGCACCTAGGGTTACCATCCGTCCGGATTTGTCCGGACTTTAAGACTTGTCCGGACGTTGTCCGGCCTTTCTGTTTCTCCGGCTTTTTTGTTTGTCCGGCTTGTATATTTATCTGGTTTTTTTAATGCCTGCGCCTGCTATCATGCCTTCCATACCACTAAGTGCGTAATGTTTCCATTTTGTGACTAAGAATTCTGGCATTTTGACTTTTTAAATTCCTAAATGGTAACCCTACCCGCACCTAGAAAGACCGCCGCGCTGTTTAAACTGAACTTAGATATTGTTTTCTAAATATTAACTAAATAAGTTAAAGCAGGGTTTGTCTAACTCCACACTTTAGGTAAGTACCTACGTTCGGCCGCAGTCGGTCAGTTAGGGGCTGTAGATCACAGTAGGTTACCATGCGCTCACTTTTTATTCCGTAATATATTACAATTTTAAATTAAGGTAACGAGTAAATTTAAACGGGTATCATCTCGAAAACGATAAATATGGTCAAAAATGTACAAAATGACCACCCCTTAAAGTCCATCCAGTCATTCGTCTTCCAAACACTCTGTATAACCTGAACTGTACCTAATTACTACTAAATAGTAAGAAAAATAACGGTTAAGCACCAGCTCATATGTATATAAACCTGACCTAACGTCGCTAGCAATATATTATGTATAAAAAAGTATCTATACTATTTCACGGCTACCTTTAGAACTAAGACAGACAGACCAACAGGCGTAGTTCGCCTTTTAGTACGGAATCCTGGATAATAGGTTTGTGCGGGCTTGGTTTCTCCAACTCGACGTCTCTCCCGCCCTTTGTTTGATGAAAGGGTTGGTTTGAAGGGTTCCCAAATTGCTGAACTATTGTTTTTTTAATTCCTAGGAGTTAGTGAATCAAATTACATTAGGTCAATTTTCACTTACTACAAAGGTGTGGACCAAAAAGTTGGAATATAGCTAAGTGTAGTTAACCATACAAAGACCGAAGCCGAATAAGTTCCGTTGTGCGACGATAAGTATCCTTGCAAATTGTATGGCTAATTTTCGTCACACCACAGAAGTTTCATGAAAAAATTAACTGCGGGAGTGCCCAGGTGAGTGCCCAATTTTTTGGACCTTACCCACAACTTACTCCAGTCCTACCTTACAAGTGGCCAAAATTTACTCAAAATCGTAGGTATTAGAAATATCGTCGGCCTAATTCGTTAACCTGCCGAGTCCATTTTAAGGATTTGGCAGGTTTGCACTCTAAACAGATAAAATGGAGTTCAAATCAGCTAATTCTTAAAAGTGGACTTGGCAGGTTAACGAATTAGGCCGACGATATGTATAATTAAAGACACAATCTGATCACTGGTTTTTTTAAGAGGTCCCGAAACGTTTCCTTTAATTGCATTAACTTTTCTGTCTTAATCTAATACTTAAACCTTTTTACAGCTGTACAATCTCAACATATTATGTGTGTAAAGCCTTTAAGCGCTTTTAATATAAAACATGCGCCTTCTTGATGAAATTATTGCGATAGAAGGGTGGCAGGTTCACGCCGGGGTTAAATAAAGTTAGACTGAACGTGCGAATACGGAGTATTGCAGTTAAGTACATTCCAAGTAAGTCATCATAAGCATAAATATAAACATTACAACTCAGCCCTTTCCCGCGGAGTTTGCGCACTAGCGTCGCTTCCTTAACCTATTTTGCACGAGATACAATTCAGGACTCTGGGTTGTACCTCAAGAGTGAAATTTCGCTCGGATTGAATCCGCAAGTATGTATTTATTACAGGCCATTGGCTCAACGCTTTACGGCTGTTTTCGCACAAAGTCTTTTATGATTTAAGGCCGTCCCTATGTAGCCAACCTCTGATTGAATATTTTTATAGTAATCGTAAATATGAAATGATTTTCAGTGTTTGTATTAGAAGACTAAAATGACATTGGACGTTACTTATCAATATAAAAAATCGGAGATGAAAGTTTCATGACCATAACGGGAGCGGAAATGCCAGCGCGTCAATAACAATATAACGAACGGCGACCGTTGTTCTCAGGGAGGGAAAAACATATACGTTATATATATGAGAGAATCGGATTGAATCTGATACAGTCATACACACACGGACACACATTCCGGCACACTACCGAGTTGTTGCTGGAGCACGAGTGAAACATATCAATTATTTGTCATTTATTTATTTATTTATCCCCGCAAAAGGCGTAAAATGAAATTGATATAAAAAAAAATACAAGCAGGATTTACTAACTTAAGATTACGTGAGAGGCCGCATTTTAGGTAATTCTTCTAATGGAGATCAATTTACCTAACAACATTGAACTTACATACATACATAACATCACGCTTTCATTGCCAGAGTGGGGTAGGCAGAGCTACAGAAATACCAACAACTCTAAACAGATTTGTTGGTAATTTTGTAATCATATTTTGCACAACCAGGCTAAGATGTTTACCAGTTTACTATTAGTGTCAAGTTGCAAGCCCACCGCCTTATAGTATACAAGCCCTTATCCCCTTAGTCGCCTCTTACGACATCCATGGGAAGACATAGAGTGCTTCTGTTCTAACCCAGCAACCATACTGGCATTGAACTTATTTTGTTGTAAACTGCTATTGCGTTCAAAAATTTACTTAGTTTAGTAGCCTTAGCGCTTGTCAGCTAAAAATGTACTTAGAACGTTTAATAACGTCCCAATAACTAGAAGATCACGAATTCGCCGATGCGTATGCTAACACGATACACAAATGCGACAAATTTCTTAAAACAGATTGTCTGTAAAGTTCGTTTAACTTGTAGGTAAATAGCTAAGGATATACTAGACTTACCCCTGTACTGACTAGAGAAAGCATAATCCGCTCGTTGAGCGCAAGCGTCTCCCCCTGCTTCATTTTGATGCGCTTCTTATCGAGGCACTTCATGGCGTACATCTTACCCGTGTCCGCTTTCCGACAACCGTAAACCTAAAACAAGATTTCATATTACGATATACCGAACAGCCAACTCGAAACTGTTTTGACGATTTACAAATACTTTCATTTTAGATATGCAATCAATCATAACTACTAAAACGTTGAAAATAATGCATTCTTTTAGTTTTCGTATTTTAAATATGTTGACGTTTTGGTTATAACGTTTGGAAGCATAAGTACGAGAACTTTTTAAGTTTTTTCTTTTGTGATATAAGTTAAGCTTCTTATACACTTGGGAGCAGAGAAACGGAGCCACTTAGTACTGAATTTCCGTAGAAAGTGGCTCGATTTCTTTGCTCCCAAGTATATTATGTATAAGTCTACCTACATGTGTGATATACAGGGTGTCCGGTGGCAGATTTCTATTTTCAAAGTCATTTTACAATTAAAAAAAAAACATGGTTTTTGACATTTGGCGGGAATACACTGTTCAATATTGCGGATTTTATTTAAATCATGTCTCAATGGACAGAACGCCACCGTTCTTATGCAGTTGAAGCGTTTTTTAAAGCTAAAGATTCGTTTGTTCTTGCACGCCGACAATTTTGTTCACATTACAATATTCGTCGTGTAAGTGACGGGCCGAGTGTTAATTTGATTCGGTCATGGGTGCAAAGGTTCCGAGAAACTTCTTCAGCACAAAATATCACGAGATCAGGCCCCAGCCGGCTAACACGGACGCCGGAAAACATATTGAGAGTGCAGCGGAGTTTGCAAGAAAATCCACGACTTTCAGTGCGGAAGAGAGCTGCCGGTTTAGGACTCCCGAAGTCCTCAGTTCATGAAATACTGAAAAAAGATTTGAAGCTTCATCCCTACAGGATTCAACTGGTCCAAGAAATTAATGAAAATGATTTCACCAAACGCAAAGTTTTTTGTGACACAATGTTGCACAGATTTCGTACTCTAAGTTGCATTTTTTGGAGTGACGGGGCCCATTTTCACATGAGTGGTCATGTCAACAAGCAAAATTGTCGCTACTGGGCCCCGCGATCGTCTAATCCACGGTTGAAACACCAAAGACCTTTGCATTGTCCAAGAGTTACTGTTTGGTGTGCCTTATCCATGAATGGAATTATTGGGCCTTATTTTTTTGAAAATGCAAGGGGCCAAGCAATAAATGTGAATAGTGAAAACTATAGACAAATGATAGTGGATTACTTTTTACCTAATTTGCTTGCACATCCGTCCTATTCATCACACACCTGGTTTCAGCAGGATGGTGCTACACCACACACGGCCACAGTGTCGATGAACGTGCTTCGCGAACATTTCCCTCGAAAATTGATAAGCCGCTTTGGAGACATCCCGTGGCCCCCGAGATCGCCCGATTTGACCCCTATGGATATTTTTCTATGGGGGTATCTCAAAAGCAGAGTTTATAATAACAACCCACGGTCTATAGGTGTTTTAAATAAAAATATTGCTAGTGAAATCAGCAACATTCCGCAGAATATGCTGCAGCGAGTGGTACAAAACGCGAGGCTCCGTTTTGAGGAATGTGCACGTGTAGGGGGACGACATTTAGATGACATAATTTTTAAGTAATGAAATCCGCATTTGTGATCTTCATTATGAGATATAAATAAAGTTTCTAGCTTAAACCGTTATTTTTTTATTTCAAGTTAAAAACATAAATCTGCCACCGGACTCCCTGTATTTATATATTTGCTCTTGACAATGTAACTCACCTCGCCGAAACCCCCCCGGCCGATGATACGATGAACGCTAAAGTCATTCATAGTTAACTGAATATTTAATTCTAAGTTTTTCCATTGGCAAAATCTCGTATATTTGTCACTGCAATAAACATATTAAGATATATTAGAAGTTATATATATATAATAACAGTATAAAATCCGATGAGAGACGAGCTCCTTTTAGTAAGTTATGTAGATGTCTGGTTCACATATTTACTACTTGGTATGAAATTAGTTGACGTGACATGATATGATAAAGGTATGGTCACATGCAAAGTAAAGCAAATATGTTCGTCAATCATCTATTTACGTACACTTTGAGTCGGTGCAGTAAACAACTCTAAAGTAAGATAAATTGAAACTAGATGGCTTATCTGATATCACTAAATATTAAAAAGACATCTGTGGTTTTATTTTCAGCTCTCGGTTATTTCTCATTTGTTCCAACCAACTACCTACGCATTTTTTATTAATTAAAAAATAATAATGTACTTAATGCAATTAATAAAATTAAAACTAATCAAAGTTCAAGTTTCTATTTTTCCATGTAACAAATAGAACGTATTCCGGCTCTATAATACCTCTGTCGGCTCCACGTTAAAGACAATGTTGAACAGAGATCTAGTACAGTCACCAACAATAAAATATTAGCTATCTAACAATGAGCTTTAACATACCAGACTCGGCTCTATTGCTAGGGTGGTTAGAGCACGTCAGATATTATTTAGCGCATTGTTAGATAGTATACCTCTTCTATTATTTATTCCTTTAGTGACTTTACAGCCAGGATTACCGATCCCGATCTCCGTGCGTCTATTATTTATTGTTCTACATAGGCGGTATTTAGAAGGTCTAAAACCTCAAGTCACGCCAAGACTCCATATAACATGTCAAACGTGAAATCTGTTCAGTACGATTCTACCGGTAAAAAATGTAGTTCTATGTGAAATACATGCTTTAGCCAAGATTTAGTAGAAATGAATTCTAAAACGAACAACCTTAAAATGATAATTATCCTTATGAACCTCGACTTCATGCGATTCTTACCTTTCTAAGAAAATTTTAAATGGCTCTCCCCTTAAATGTTGAAAAATTTCTTCAATATAGGGCTAAAACAAAAACATATATTATTAAATGTTCTTTTTAAACGGCCTTACCGCAACGAAATCATTTTAATTACGTTGTTTTTACCTCGAACAGATTCGGAGGTACTTCGTGCTTCATTAAATATTTTTGTACATGTGCTACGCATTCTTTCGAATAATCCTGCAACAACGGTAAGAACTAACATTAGTATATAGTCCAGAATCAATAGACAATAATGATAAGTCGTGATAGATAACAAACAGAGATGTCATAAGAGAGTTGTGTAATGGGTTAAAGTGGCCAAATATCAGTTGGGTTGTTTACTCGTATTCGTAGAAGACTTGTTTGGGATATAAAAGTAATATATTAGCGGGGTGAAGTTGGCAGTGAGTGGAGTGGTGAAACAGCCATGATTGCGTGTAATTGAAGGTTCGGGTGGAGCCGGGCAGCGCGCCAAGAGTCCACTACTGACAAGGCTCATTATACAAACAACCGTCGCTTTGGCCGGACGAATGCTCAAGGTCGCCTATGTTCTATTAAACATTTTACAACCTAACCACACAATCCACGGCATAAAGAAATACCATAGTCTAAGCACTTCATTTATTCAACGAATGTTAACTCCAACCTAACGTTTTGAAACGAATACATAATGAGTTTAACATTTTTACTCGCACAAGGGATACATCATAATGTCATTTGTATAGCGATGTTTTTTAAATATTAGTACCTAGTTACTGTCGACACTTTTTTTTTTATATAATCTTAATATAACGTGATGTCTACGTTGTTGACTAGAGTAAAGCTCTAAATGTGACGTCATCCATAAAATTCATAATAGACAAATAAATTTACAAATAAGTACGAATCTGACTCGCGCACCGAGGGTTCCGTAAAAATTTACAAGAATTTAAAATTGTATTGAGGGACAAACTTGACTTTGCCGTTGAAAAACTGCTGTCTCGATACATCAACATAGGTCGCGATTAGTTTACCAACTGCAAATAAGTTTGCAATCCCAATTTTTTTTATTATTATGGAGCAACAAATTAAAGACTTACGGATTTTTCTTTTACTTGTGCTGTAAGACCTGCTTCTTGCCAAAATTTAGGATTCTAGGTCTATGGGAAGTACCCTATAAATTTTTATTCCCTTGAGAGTGTTGAAATATATGTGGCTTGCGGCATAAACCATCGTATCTTTTTTTTACGTTAACTTGGGAGTTTGATTTTTTCACAGCTTCAACGAACTATTCCTTTACGCGTTCCCGAGATAAAGGGTCTTGACAGACAAACGGACGAACGGACGAACAATAAAGTGATCCTATAAGGGTTCCGTTTTTACCTTTTGAGGTACGAAACCCTAAAAATAGATAAAAGAAAAGCGAAGTAAATATGTTTTAATTTAATCAAGAATGTGTATAAAGCGTGAGTATTTTTCTTAGGTGTCGACAAATTCATAAAAGTTACCTAAATCATAATAAGATCGTTGATTTTTTTGGTATAGAGCCATGATTAGTGATGCCTTGATACCTATAAATCGATTCTCAAAAAGTTTGACAGCAGATGGATTGCGTGCGAACAATAAAGGCTAAAAACAAACCTACTTAGGTGGAATAACTTGTGTTTAATTTCA
The DNA here is from genome assembly GCA_949316455.1 of Acleris holmiana. Lineage (NCBI taxonomy): Eukaryota > Metazoa > Arthropoda > Insecta > Lepidoptera > Tortricidae > Acleris > Acleris holmiana. The sequence goes on along the minus strand of OX438773.1, from coordinate 8,461,517 downwards.
GCGCTAGGCTCTCGAGTCGCATGTAACATGGGCTTCTGGCAGTCTTAATTAAATTACAAAATATAACAGGTGAAGCGGCGGGCCACGTTTTTTTCTAATATCGAATGCCAAATCACGTGAACATGCACGTTCGGCCGCTGTTTGGGATTATGTTCGTTATTGCAGACGCTTTTTTAATATGCCAGTGTTGCATAACTCTATAGTTGTTCGGTTTTTGTAACTGTTATGATTATGACCTACATTTGCTAGGATTACAACGCCGTATTTGTGTATTAATTGTCAGTACCCTTGCGGAAAATTTTACATACTTACATGTGAGTGCGCTAATAATTCCTTCATTATAAAATTGTCGTATATATCTCTTGCGATCCGCCGCCTCTCTTCCGGACATTCTTGTTTTTCATATAATTTAATCTGCCGATAAAAAAGAGATTAATAACACAGCACTTGGGTGGAACAATTCGATAACTATGAGAACTTTTAGATTACCTCTTCGTAAAACTTTAATTGTGGCACTGGTTCTTCTGACGTCTGTTCACAAAATTCCTTAAATAGTAAATAACCTGCAACCAAATAGGGAAAAACACCTGTTCAGCACAAACGTGTCAAGTAATTGCCAAATCATTGGTATGGATGGGAGTTATAAATTTACACACGCAGGTGCTACTCTTAACAGTAATTATCGTTTGAATGTTAAGCATACGCTTCGTTTACGTCATACTATCAACACAAGTAATTTTAAGGTTCAAACAAGTCCACAAATAACGAAACTGGTATGATGTTGTTAGGCTAAGAATTGATCAATATTTTGGTCGAATCTATAATTTCCAAAAATATTCCACATACACACTTAGATAGTTACCTAGGGTACCTAGGATAGAGCGCATGGCGCAACTAAATTTAAATAATAAATTAAAGTAAAGTTAACTATATATATTTAGAGTAGCTAGAGCCCGAAATCCTATCGACGCATAATGCCAAAAAAGCAAAACGCCAAACACGTGTATTGCCAAATCCTGGTTATGCCAAACACGTGTATTGGCAAATTCTGGTAATGCCAAACACGTGTATTGCCAAATTCTGGTAATGCCAAACACGTGTATTGCCAAATCCTGGTTGCCAAATTGAGAGAGGTAATGTCAAAATGACATGTGGTTCACGTACGTTAACCACTAACCAGCTTGGCAAACAAGCATAGTCCTGCCTAATAATCAGGCAGGAAGTAGGTATGCTTGTAGCCTATCCCCCTTACTAATAAAATAATCGTGGGGTATCGGTGGTACACTATAGCTATACAATGTTTTGTCCTTATCTGAGATTGTGACATTTGGATTTGACAGATAAGGACAAAACATTATATAGCTATACCACGGTTACTCAACGTTTATTAGTAAGGGGGATAGGCTACCATCATACCTACGCCCTGCCTGATTATTGGACGTATGCTTGTTTGCCACCGTCGAAGCATAGGTTTTTTATATTATATTACCCAAGATATCCCATACAGTGACAGCCCGTTGTTTCCCTTAATTTTGATGGTCAAAATGTCACTTTTGATATAATTTTTGATAGTCATAATTGTTATATCGCTGGAACCGTAAGCTTTGCTGAATTTCTTAAATGCCTAACTAGGCTAGGTTAGGTAAGGTTACATACATACATACATAGCATCACGCCTTCATTCCCAGAGTGAGGTAAGCAGAGCTACAGAATTACCAACAACTTGGAAATGCGTATTTGGCACCAAGCATTTCGGCATTCTGCGTATTTGGTGTTATGCATATTTGGCATTCTGCGTATTTGGCATTCTGAGTATTTGGCGTTCTGCGTATTTGGCGTTCTGCGTATGTGGTATTATGCGTGGATTTTTTTTCATGACGCAAAACGACAAAGTAGCCTTTTGCGTTTTTGGCATTATGCGTCGGAAGGTTCCGTCTCGAATGTATTTGAAAGCTAAATAGAAAAAATATATTTTACTGCTGTAAGTCGTCTTAAAATGTAAGAATAACTTTTTACCACCTTTATATATATTTTTTGTTATAAAATAATTAACTTAGTAAATTTTATAGAAAATAGGCAAACAATTATAGGTAGGATGACTCATCAACTCAACGTTTTCCTGCTTCAAAACGCGACCGTCTTCCGAGCGGTGTGCGAGCTCGCATTACCATGAACTCAAGTACACCTACCAGCCCTACCACCCGATAAGACACATCGTGGTAGAAGTAGACTCGCATACGAGCGAATGAGAGCAAGTGAAGAGATAAATATACAGGGTGTCCCAAAAATCAACGTTAAGCCGGAAATAGGTGATAGGGCAGCTCATAAGCTATCGATTTAACCCCCATTCATGTTCAGCGATTTTTCGTAGTTTCGGAGATATTGATCATTTTAATCGGAATTATTGTAATTTTTCCTTACGTCCATGTTTCGAAAAACCCTTAATTTCATGTATTATTTCAATATTTTTTCATTGGGTACCTACATCGGTAGAATAATTATGAACTTAGGATGTTTTTAAAGCTACTTGCCAATTTCTTTTTCAAGTAAGTTTTGTGTGTAATTTCACGAAGTTTGTTTCTCCATACTAGATGAAATGGGAACTAGGGCTCACTTAGTATGGAGAAAGTAACTTTGTGTGATTACACAAAAAGTTGACATAAAAAAATATTGGCAAATAGCTTTAAAAACATCCTTTGTTCATAATTATTTTATAGATTTAAGAATCCACTGAAAAAAATATGACATGATACATGAACTTAAGGGTTTTTCGAAACATGGACATAAGGAAAAATTACAATAATCCCGATTAAAATGATCAATATCTCCGAAAGTACGAAAAATCGCTGAACATACATGGGGGTTAAATCGATAGCTTATGAGCTGCCCTATCACCTATTTCCGGCTTAACGTTGATTTTTGGGACAACCTGTACACCAAATCGAAGGTTATTTTAAGAGCTATCGCAATATTCATGTTTTTGCGATTGATATTTAATATCGTAGCCGCCCCCCAGATAACAGCAAAGGTATCGCTTTATCTAATAAAGAGTATTAGTAATTATCGAAATTTTAAACATGATCTACCTACTTACGTATCGGGCATCAGTCCGAGTATAATATAGAATTTGACTTTAAGTTATTTTGCAACATAATTTACCACAATTAATGAATTGATTAAAGAAAAAAACTGGTCAATTGGTCTTATTTAATTTTGTATAAGAGCATTTCTAAAAAAGTTTGTACATTTCATTCACGACTTCAATTTGCAAAAAAAAATGCAGGTTGGTAGAGTGAATGAAGCTGAGCCTAAATAACATTTTCTCCCAAAATGTCCTCATACATTTGTATGAAACTTTCCTTTTTTGTTACCATGAACCAAATAAAGTTAGTAACAAAAAAGGAAAGTTTCATACAAATATATGAGGACATTTTGGGAGACTATGTTATTTAGGCTCAGCTTCATTCACTCTACCAACCTGCATTTTTTTTTTTTGCAAATTGAAGTCGTGAATGAAATGTACAAACTTTTTTAGAAATGCTCATACCTATAATTAGGTCCAACTGCTGTTTAGCCGGGTACTCACTAGCGAGCTGTAACAATTACTGTTGCACGTAAAATTGTGATGTGTACGCGGCTCCCGAGCCTGTAGTCTATTAAGCGCGATACTCTAGCTGCTACGGTTACAGCTACAGCTCGCTATTAAGTACCCAGCTTTTGGTGTCATTTTCTTTAAGAAACTAACCACACGGGACTCGTCTACAGCTCTAAGTAAACAGAAACCGTAATACTTTTGGATTCTTTGCGGATACACGAGTTAGTTTGGCTTTGTACATCCCCATTTTCTGTTTACTCTACACTTGCATTATTTTATTTCGTACAATACAGTGCTTGCATACCAACCGCAATAAATTTGTTTGCCTTGCTACAATTTGATATTTTTTCTAAAATGCCATAAAGCGAACGCGCCACGCCAGAGCGTCGCGCCGCACTACGTCGGCTGTTTGGCGTGATAAAGCATCAGCTTGTTTATTTTTACTATATATGTATATACGCTATTTAGGGTTCCGTAGCCCAATGGCAAAAAACGGAACCCTTATGTATTCGTCATGTCCTGTCTGTCTGTCCGTCCGTATGTCACAGTCACTTTTTTCCGAAACTATAAAAACTATACTGTTGAAACTTGGTAAGTAGATGTAGTTTGTAAACCGCATTAAGATTTTCATACAAAAATAGAAAATAAAACGATACATTTTGGGGGTTCCCCATACTTACAACTGAAACTCTTTTTTTTTAACATCAAACACATACGTGTGGGCTATCTATGAATAGGTCTTCAAAAATAATATAGAGGTTTCTAAAATCATTTTTTTTCTAAACTATTTGCGCGAGACACTTCCAAAGTGGTAAAATGTGTGTGCCCCCCTGTAACTTCCAAAATAAGAGAATGATAAAACAAAAAAAAAATAAGATGTACATTACCATGCAAACTTCAACCGAATATTGGTTTGAACGAGATCTAGTCAGTAGTTTTTTTAATACGTAATAATCGTCTTTCAGCTACGGAATCCTTCATGGGCGAGTACGACTCGTAGTGTTGGATTTAAATCCGGATTATTTTGTCTTTAGTTTTTGAAATGAAATAAAGTGGGAAGAGGTTGTTTTCTTTTGCGCTTCACGTAAATTACTTATTCAATTATCTTAAAGGTCATCAATATAAAACGTCGAATAAATATTATTATGCTTTATAACTTGTAAACTTTGAAATGATATCTCTAATAATGTCTAAAACCATTTTTTGTGACTTGATTTTCTTATTTCCTTAAAAGATTTATTTTTTTATTTTTTACGATAAGGCCCCTGTTTGGTCCTCTAAATAAATACTACACTTACCTATTTAATATTTCAGCTCGATAGTTATTGCAATTACAGAGAAAATCTACTGACAGACAGACAGACCGACAACAAAGTTATCTTACATGGACTCCGTTTTTAATAACTATTTGCCACGGACAGATTCCAACAAATTTACAAATTAATTGCCAATATTGTCAGACTTCGCTGCTTTTAAATTAATTATCCCGAATCTGGTCAGTTTACTTTAGGTATAGTTGTGCAAAATCAGTTGTGAAGATTTTATTTTTACCCATGTGTCATATAAATCGTTTCTCAAGTACCAACGCCATTCATGCTAGTTGTCTATACACAAATCATTCAAGTACATCACCTATTTTCATTTGCCTACGCTGCTGTTGCTGACGCAATTATATCAATTACTGCGTTTAATATTAGCTTTCTATATGTAAACAATAAATCTCAATTAGTTTATTTATTTGATAACTACCTAAAAAAGATAGTCGAGATCGGAAGTCGAGTCGCACGAATTCAACCCAAGACCGACCTCGGAGCATCGCAGCGGACACTCCGAGCATTCTTCAGAGCATTGAATTTTACGCCTTTTTTCAATTGGAATAGCAAAGATATACATTGATAAATTTAATATACTCTGCCGTCCCGTCCGCCGCCACACAAACACACGTACACGTCAAACTTATAACACCCCTCTTTTTGCGTCGGGGGTTAAAAAAGAGACACAAAAGACAAACGGATAGACCATACGTGTGGGGAGTTGAAAGCAGATCGAACTAAGGATACTAGCGCCCTAGTTAAAGAGGCTTCGACAATGTCCACTGCGTATAAATTTATATACTGCAAGTCAAAGTGGGGTCACAGTAATTGCATTTGTAACTCGTCCCAGAGTTCAGTTGCAATATCAAGCACTCACACAGCGACGCGCGTTCCCTAGCGTGGGGCTGATATTTTTATCACGTTGTTAGATAGGTAGATTTGTAGCAGGTATAGGTAAAAAACATAAGTAAAGCCCCTCTTCCATGTCGTTTTAACACTTCTACGTTCGACATTCTATATTTGAAATTTGATGTAAATTTCATATTAGTTTAGTACCTAGTTGGTTACTAAGTTATGTTACTGTAATAATCCTTATCTATATAAAATATACTAACGAAAGTTAAATAAATTATATATTAAAATGAAGTACACACAATCAGGATTTACATTTGTCAATTTCATTCAAAATGGCCTCTTTGGGCCTGAACACAGGCCTTCAGGCGACAAGGCCAGTCATCAATAGCGGCACGCACGGTTGTCATATCTAATTCCGTCACTGTCTTGACTATGGCCCGCTTGAGGGAGTCAAGATTTGTGTGGGGTTTAGCACAGGCTTTCTCCTCAATAACCTGCCATATAGCATAATCCAGAGGGTTGAGGTCCGGGCTGGAGGAGGGCCAGTCTTCGTGGGCAATGAAGTCAATTTTGTTGCTTCGAAACCAGGCTTGAGTTGTTTTTGCCTTATGTGCAGGGGCTGAATCTTGTTGAAAGACCCAGGGCTGGTTTTGAAATAGAGAGTGGCTTAAAGGCTTCACGATTGGTTCCAGAACGGTTTCCTGGTAAACTTTAGCCCCCGTTTTGACACCTTTTTCACAGAAAAGGACCTGTGTTAACCCTGAGCATGACACACCTAACCAAATCATGACATAAGAGGGATGATGGCCTCGTTGCACTATTGGAACAGCTACACTCGCTTCTTGACTGTTTTTTGCATATACTCTGTCATTCTGGCGGTTACAACATTCTTCAATGGTAAAAATGTTTTCGTCTGTAAATAATATATTTCGGTGGCCATTTTGTGCGTACCGCTTCAGTAGCACGCGACTTCTATTCAGCCTCATAGTCTTCAATCGTCCATTAAGCAAATGACCTTTCCGTCTACGATAAGCGTGTAGTCCAAGGTCTTGATTGATAACTTTTTTAAGGGAGCTTCTCTTCACAGACATCTGAATTGCCAACAACTTTTGCTTCCGGACGGGGTTTCTTGCGATTCTCGCCTTCAATGCCTTTATTAGAGCTGGGGTCCGAACGGTGCGTGGTCTTCCAGACCTCTTGCGGTCATCAAAGCTCAGGGTACTATTGAACCTATTAATGGTACGATAAACGAATTGTTTGTTGATTTTCAGATTTTGAAGCAACTTCAAAATCACGTTTGGCGGATGCCCGCATTTGTGCAACGCAATTACAGCGACACGATTTTCTTTTAGACCCCAATCCATTATAAGTACGACGAGATAAGTGTTGTGTGTGCTATAAAATTATAACTGACAACCCGCCATATTATGTAATTTTTTATTTTTAGGGTAGTATTTGTTTTAACGCAAGAAAAGAGTTTGCAAATCGAGTAACAGAACTTTGTAACCAACTAGGTATACAACTACATGCAAGTGGAGATTTTTTTACCTAAACTATACGATGGTAAAATTACACCTGAATATTGGCATAAGAATAATAAAAAAAAACCGGGCAAGAGCATGTCGGAGCATGCTCAGTGTAGGGTTCCGAAGCCGTTAAGTACTACAAACATAAAAATCAACAAGTAAGTAATAACTAATTTTCTATTCAAAGTCAATTGGCGCCGTCTTAGGTGATTTTAGTAGATGAACACTTTAATCGCCTGTATTTCCAGAACCAATGATGTCTACTTAGTCGTTATAGTTTTCCTTTAAAATTCGTTGTATGTTCTTTCATTTAAGACTTTTTCAGTTTTTTTTTGTATTTATAGTTTTGGCTGTAAGGCCTTCTAAGTACTAACAGTCTCTGCGCTAGGCTGCGGACGGACGGACGGACGGACGGACATGGCAAAACTATAAGGGTACCTAGTTTGACTACGGGACCCTAAAAACCGTTGAGGATTACCTGCAATATTGCCCGTGGTCCTTAGGAGCTTCCTCTAACCATTAGAGACATCATTTTGTCAACATTCGGGTCAGTAAATGTAACTTTGGTGATAACTTAAACCCTGAAAAACTACAAAGAGAAGACAACGTGTATTTTTGATAATACCTCGAACAATTACGTCTACACGTAGACTAAACAGTTTCGTATCCAAGAATGCCGCATACCGCCACCAAGTCATTCGGTATACAATCGCTAATAAATCACAAAGATATGCAAAGTACTACATAATGCGATATCTGATAAATGCTAAGACTAAAGAGGCTCAATGATGGGGTCTCACACCGGTAGAGCTCTCATTATAAAATGATTAGTATATCAATTATCAATCGGTTCTGCGGTGTCCAAATGCTTGCAAATCGATCTCCATGTTTGGCTACCACCATAACCAACGGGCGTGTTTGCATTCAGCTGCTACTGACCTAGCGTAGGTTGATAAACAAGCACAGAAATTTCCTTGTTTACATCAACCGCTGCGGAGGTTAAATATGCAACACTAACCAATCGAAAAAAAATATACGAGCACTAAATGAAGCTATTTCAGAAATCAAGTGCATATATCAATTTTAGGCAGTCGGTAAAACATATACCCTTTGCTTTTGGTCAGTCGTCTAATAAGTAGAATAATCACAGATCGCTTTTTCCCATAATAACAAAAATTTAAAATAGTGGGTCTGGTATTATTTTAAACTAATATTTTGAATCTGGTCTTGGAAATGAGAGAGTCGTGTAGGTAATTAAAACGAGGAGTGCTAGTAATCGCAAAGAATAACGTTTTGTATCGCTGGACTTGTATGAAATGTAAATCCGGCATATGTTTTTCCTCTTGAATCGAGTGACGACTAGGAGTAAAAAGGATAACAGTCACAATGTTTGTAATGTTAAGCTCGATAAACCCGTTATTAATGGAATAAGGGGCAAATGAGCGTGCGGGTCACCCATATATCGAGGAGTACAGAAGCCTAGCGGTTATTCTCTAGAGAAATCAATGCAAGAGGTCGCAGTGTGCAGTATAAGAGCCATCTGACGACGATGTGAGAATCTGATTAATAAGGTAATACAGTTGTCTTTTATGTACGCGGTGGAAGTCCACGGGAGAGCTTTAAATGGGTTAGACACACTCCGAGACACAAGTGAATTGCATTAAAAACAATTACCCATTTCTCGACCTACTTCGGAATTACAACCGTAGTTCTGGTTATAAATTCTACGTTCAATTTGCACTATGATTAACTATCTTATCAGTTTATTTTAACAAAGTTAAAGCAAACTACAAAGGGCAAACTGTACTGAATCATTACCATTCTTATAGATACTCCACATCATTCGATTATTAACTAAACGCCGCAGGGCAGTTATTCCAATTTGTTACAAACCATATTGGATTTGTACGATGGTTAGTTAATAGGCACGTGGGCAAAATTGGCGTTACAAAATTGTTTAGTCTTTTACTAAATCACTTGTTATAAGTGTCCATATTATAATATTCTTCATGCATAAAAGTTACTTGTTTCCATAGTTTTTGAGCAGCGTTACCCTTTACGTAGCATACGAGTATGTAGCCCCCACCGTAATCGGAGTAAACAGATTCCACGAAAACCGAGTTTGGTTGAGAAGAAAAATATCCTCAGCGACATGAGAAGTTCATTGGAGGCAGAGCAATTGTACGCAGGGCGGCAATAATCCGGGCCGTGGGTGAGCAAACGGGCGGCCTGCTTTGGCCTTGCTTACGTTTAATCTTGTTTACGATACAAATCCCGACAAGAAAGTAGGAAAGCGACCCTGAATATAAACTTGTCTCGAGATCAATCTCGTAATCCGAACGCATGAATCTAGGGTTTAACCGTAGCTTGCGACTGGGCTTATAGCTGAATCTTAGCATCGCGTGCTTGCGTTAAACAAAATGCCCGCATTGTGATCTACATTCTGTATTTATATTACGTGCCTTTTACTTTATTTCTAACAAAAATACGAGTACGATGACATAAGTTTAATGAACAGTGGTGTAACTGACAATCTGAATCTCGGCTAAAGCTGAGCGAGTTTATTCCGCGCTGTAAAAAAGCTCCGACGTTAATCGGACGAGATGAAAAGAACGAGTCAAAGGGCCCTTCTGTTTACAGACAAGCTCCGTACGGCGTGGGGCCACTACCTATCGCAATCGACGACGGATCAATGATTGTTGGCTTTTTGCCCTCAGTATCGTGTATGTTTGTACATAATATTTACGACGTTGTGTAAAGATAGACGTTACAAATCTACCGTAATGATAAAGTAACCAGAATACGGTTTTTGTTTATGACCCGCTTCGCTCTGTTAATGAAAATCATTTGTAATCGCCTTTTACCGTCTCGTTTCCGACCGTTGACCCCGCCCTGCTGTAGGGGCCGGATGGAATGAGTCATCAGCATTTTCTCTAAAGCAGAAGAGAATTTCAACTCCTGCTAAAAAAGCTCTTTAGACCTATTTTAAAAGATGATTAAACTGTATTGCAGTTATTTATCGAAATAAATATCAATAAAGTTAAGACTTTTTTTAAACATAAAAATGTGATAAAAAGGATAAGATCGCTCAGTCAATTAGGGATAACTCTTTAGTGCTTCTTTTATTTTTTTAATTTTAATACTTTTGTAATGTTATTGTTTTAGTACAATAAAGTGTTTGCATACACACGTACATAAAAAAATAATATGGTTCATGTGGTTTCACAGATAAATAAATTTAAAGTTTACTTTCCTCACGGAAATTTCTTAAGAATTTAATCTGATCTACTTCTTGTACAGGATTCATAAAAGATTTGTTCCTGATTCGTCATATTCCAAATTCGACAATTTCCTAACTGGTCATATTCATATAATGACCAATTTGGAATATGACGAATCAGGAACTAATCTCATAAAATATATTTGATGATTTTAACCATCCTGTATAAAATTGCTTCATCATTATCTACACGAACGAACAATTATATACTATCTATACGATTATATTTTTATCGAAATCTGTAACAAAGCTCGGCTTTAAACAAACGGCTTAGAACAAGCGTAATAATAGTGTGTATCATTCGTAAAGTAGCGTGCCGGTAGCTACAACTAAGTAACGAAATATCGCCGAGGGCATTAGGTAAGGAGCTTCCGTCCCGCCCGGGCGGCGGCGTCCATTAGATGACTGCAGATCATTAAGACAACCAAAATATTACCTACCTAAGTAGCTTTACCCTAATGAGGGAAAACGAACGATATGTTACTTGTATATTTCGTGATTCGCTATTCTCATACACGTATTGTCGAAAAGTTTAATTACGGTGCTGTATTATATTCTTCAACAAGATTCGATGCCCTGTGAACTGAAGAAATTAATAATTAGTTTACGTGTCGCATTCATTTTATAGTTTAAATAGTGTCTGCCCGCGACTTCGTCCGCGTAGTGTTCGATTATCGTTATTTTATTTTTTCCGCGATGACAAGTTTAGTAGTCGTCTACTTATTTGTTAATCCAGTGTACAAGCTATCTCCATTCCCAATTTCATCCAAATCCGTCCAGCCGTTGCTGCGTGAAGGAGTAAATAACTAACACACCAACTTTTGCATTTAAATACTAGTGGATTTTCAAGTCTCAGTTTGAATCAATTCGGAACCGTACCGCACCATCTCGTCTATCTTCTTATAAACCTAAGATTTCTAGTACATAGTCGATGTGATAACCAAATTGTAATGATTTTTAAGTTTATAGTAAATTAATTGAAAACGCTAAGAAATTGAGATGCCTGCACGGCTAGCACATGACGGCGCGCGAGTTAAGTCGCACTTCCGAGATAGACTACCCGTCATTATCTAATTAGAACGGTCAGAAAAAGACAAGTAGTCTATCTCGCGGGCGACATGACTCGCGCGCCGTCATGTGCTAGCCGTGCTGTCTTTTTCTGACCGAATAAGGGAACTGTACAGTCAACCAATTTGATTCCTAGGCCACTATGGACTATGTTAAAGTGACGTTGTAAACGTAAGAGACTTCATTTAATTTGGTTTACAACGTCACGTTGACGTATGTTACTCGTTGAGGGCAGAGTGAAAAGTCTGGATAAATTAAACATTTTTTTTTGGTCCAAGTAAATATTTATTTTTCAACGTAGTCCCCATGTAACTCAATACACTTGGTCAAGGTCTTCTTGCGTCGTTTCATAACTGTTGACGAAACCTGGATTCATCATCATACACCAGAAACCAAGGAGCAGTCAAAACAATGGATTGCTTCAGGTGAACCTGCACCAAAGAAGGCCAAAGAAGTTTTATCGGCGAATAAAGTTATGGCTACTGTCTTCTGGAATGCTCGTGGCGTAATATATGTTGATTACCTTCAGAAAGGTAAAGCGATTAACGGCGAATATTATGCCAACTTGTTACATCGATTTCATGAAGTTTTAATGGAAATAGATCCAATTTGGCGAAAAAGACAAACATTTTTCACCAAGACAACGCACGAGTGTAGGTACATTTGTGCAATTGCTATGGCTAGAATCCATGAGTTGCATTAATAAATTCTCCCGCATCCGCCTTATTCTCCAGATTTGGCCCCCTGCGACCAAACTTGAAGAAATGGCTTGGTGGAAAAAGATTTGGTTCCAACGAATAAGTCATCGCAGAAACCAATGCGTATTTTAAAGGGTTAGAGAAATCGTACTATACGGAGGGAATCGAAAAGCTAAAAAAGCGATGGACCAAGTGTATTGAGTTACATGGGGAAAAGTTGAAAAATATATAATTTACCTACTTGAACAAAATAAATAATTGTTTATTTTTTTCTATATTTTTTATCACTCTGCCCTCGTATGTTCCGTTCGTTATAAGATGCAACAAATCAGTAGCCTGAATTCCTAATGCTATAGGAGGCCAACGAGTCAATGGGTCGCCATCGCCGTTATCACAAGTGGTCATTGCTGCCCATAGATACCCGTTACGGGTGTTACGGGTGACACGTAACACTAGGGGGCCCCAGCCAAGATGAAAATGCTCCTAACGTTTTTCTTTTCTATCGCTCTAAAATGTATGGCATCACAGTTGACCAAGTGGTTTAAATATCGTAACGCACGAGAATGTCATGTATGTGATAGAAAAGAAAAACGTAAGAAGAGTTTTCATCTTGGCTAGGGCCCCCCCAAGAGAGAAACTGCAGATGCGTTGCCAGCCTTTTAGAAAGTGCAGAGAATCATTCTGAAGAATTTTCATTGCAGTTCCACAATACCCAAACGATGGGCGTTGAATTATTACATTGTATTGTTGACATGGCAAAGGTCAGTAAAGCTATTTACAAAACAAATGTAGAAATGCAAATGCACTCGGCCAGTGTGACGCACATTCCTAGACTGACCTTAGATAATTTACTCGTAAATTGCGTGACGTAAACGAAACGTAACCTGATCGTATGACATTATTTATGACTGATTTAATTGACAACAAGAATTATTTATTGATCAACATGCACGCCTACTCATGGAAGTTTTTAGGCTGCATAATTTTTACATGCAAATAAATAGTCTTGTACTTACCTAATACTTGATTAAATATTTTGTCGAAATTAACTTCATTCTTCTTTTCCATATATTTGTGCATTACACTCCGTACACTGAAAAGAAAGAGAACCTTTTATATTTTATTTCAGATAACGCAGAAGTCGGAATAGAAAACAAGCAACGTTTTCACGGCAAAGTTTAAGCTGGCGACTATGGTGTGACATGGTCGGTAGTGCTACGAAGAAAAGCTTAATTTATACATAGTTACGGAGTATGTAAACTTATTTTGGTAACTAGTTGTTGTCCGCGCGTGGACGTCGTTTATCGCTACTCGCGGTAAAAAGTACCCTCGTAGTCTTCCGCGAGGTTCAAGCTATATCCATACCAAATTGTACTGAGATCGGTCAGCGCTTTAGCCGTGAAAGCGTAACAAACAGACAAAGTTACTTTCACATTTATAACAATAATATGGAAATATGGGTGCATTTGTACACAGCAAAACGTTTTTTACTGATTTGAGGATTTGAAAACAATAATACCGCTGGGAAGACTAATCATTATACAATATTTAGTATTCAATTTGACGTAAGTACTTAACATGAACAAAAATATAACAGCTAACCTTGCTGATGGGTATTTCCTTACATTAATGCCCCATCAGCACAGGCAAGCTGCTTTCATCGTGCGCATACAACGGTGTGGGTTAGTACTGACTCGTTTACAATCAGCTTTGGATGCAAGAGCCAATAAAGTCGACTTGCAATTGAAATGCCAATGGAGTGCAGTTGACGAATCTGCATCAAAAATCCACTATTCTGAGCAGTCTCCAGCCAAAATACTTGAAAAAATTGCGTTAATTAGTGCGACTAAAAAGTAGTTGCCATGACCAGGCGCGGCCCACTCTGAGATTTACGTTCATCGCTACAAGTACATGCCGTTTACCCGGATTCCGGGTACTATTCAGTGGCTGCCACGCTGTGCATCGGATCGCACGCGCACGTTTCTTCGCGCGCACACGCTTACGTAAATCGTAATATATCGCAAGTGAATGTGCCGATATCATTTGTTTGTGTTTTGCATAGTTTCTGTTGAAATCAATAAAAAGACACCTAAAAGATCGTATTCAGGCCAAATACATTATTATTTTATTTTTTATCGTTGACATCCCTCAGTATCGGCGACGCGGCGAGTGATTCAATTCATTTTCACCGTTCGTTCACAGCCTTAACGTTCCGTTTGGCTTGCGCTGGAGTCGACGATGTCAGAGGGCCATAATTCATAATGTGGCTAAGAAAAAAGCGGCTTTTGTAAGTGTGCCTTCTGTACTTGTACTATTATCTATTCTGTGCCATGACATCCAGTCGACAGTGCTTTGACACATTTAGCTGGAAGCTAGAAGATTTCTATTGAAAGTGGACCCAAAATAAAGATGTCGACCTTGTCGGTGTTATGTCAACGAAACGAAAAAAAAAACTTTAGTTTCAGTGACATATTTGATAACTTGTTTCGAATACTAGGTGATTATTGTCAATAAATCGCAAGAAAAGGAGCAACAAACGTTTTGATAAAATGGAGAGCCAGACTTGGCCTACATTAGATCTCAAAAAGTATTGTGATCAGTGCTCTATATAAATTCATATTAAACAGTGGGTCGCGCGACCGGGTCGAGGTTGCCAGCATCATCGGAAAGGCTTAAGACCTTAATTTTAGATGCAATGGTTTTGATAGGATCTACTCGTATTGTCGGGTTTTTCTTTTGTTATCAATGTCAGTCGTCGTAGTTTAAGTACCAATTTCACCATACGATGTTAAATTTAATCAATGTTAATCGACTGTTATTTCATACATTTTGACAACTGTCAACGCTCTAATCGTCTGTTAAGTGGTTATCATCGTATGGTGAAAGTGATACTAATTCTATTGTTTATTATTAATACGACGAAAAGGTTTGCTTCAGGTAATAATTAAGCTCATGAAATTAACCCATTTTCAAAACAATTCTCAAAACCAAACTTAAAGCTCTCTGTGTCTAATTTGTTAAACGGAAGTAAATTTTTATTGATGGCCTGATAACATTACTGTCCGTGTGCTTTATCGTGATCCAATAATCATAAAAGGGATATAAAAACGATTTCGGAGAGTCCTGCGGTTATTGCCCTATTTACTTAGATAGGAAAACTTAACGATATTATGTTATGCACAAGTTATTAAACTTTTTGTATCTTTTATTTATTGTTATTAAAAGGCCTTTGTACAAGTTATGATACTCGTGCATACCAAAATATTGTTAAGTTTTCCTCGTATGTAATCAAAAGTTATAACTTATAACTTCTGACTTTATCTGCGTAAAACTAGTTTAACGTTATTATAAATAAATAAATAAAATAATAATAAATAATAAATTTGTTTCAGAAAACGGGCCACATTTTATCTAAATACGTTTAGCCGTTTCACATTCACAATAGTTATGAGATGGATGATTTTGTTATCCCATAATTACAATTTTACAAATAGGACGCATCACTTTGAGGGTAAGTACTCGTAGGTTTAAATGGCGCCCAGTCGTGTTGCCAAAGTTGGACCCAAATAATATGTACAGGGATGTGATAAATGTGATGACAAAGATGTTTACATTTTTGTACCTTTTTCCGTTGAAATAAGGTGCTCTTTGACGTCGACTGTACAGCAGATAAGTAGGTACGAGTAACTTTACGTTCCATTGCTCTCATGAATATCAAGTCGAAATGGGTGAAATAGCAATTTGTACTTTGAATTCTTAATTTCACTAAAAAGATTACCCTATTTTACCATACGCTCTTCGTCAAACTGCGGTACAGTTTTTAGGCGAATTATTGAAACACTATTTACGGTATGCGAATTCACACTATCACCACTTAATATTATAAAACAATGTCTTCGTCTGTCTGTCTGTATGTTCGCGATGATCTCAAAAACTACTGAACTGGATACTAGATAATTTTTCACGGCAGGTTTAGGTTATGTAGGTATGTATTCTGATTTATTTACAGACGATACAGAAAACTCACATAAACCGAAGCGAACCTAGAAGAAAGATATTCGTATAAATGTTAGCAAAACATCCAGACTACAATTTATTTATTTATGCTAATATAGGTATAAAGCAGGGATCGTTACCGGTATTCTGACTACCGGTTTTAAATGAGGTATTACCGGTTATAATTGACTTTACTATTTATAATAAAGCTCTGATTAGCGGTATAATGAATACCGGTATTCAAGTTTATTATCGGTTTAGACAATTGACAACAATACCCCTTTTTGATACTTTACCCCTAAAAACCATAACCAGTAATACCTGTCAGTGTCAATATTCTCGCTTATTTGTATATGTAAATGTTTTCGGTGCTCTTACAAAAAATTTAGACTCGCCTTAGACAAGTCTGAAATTACAGTTCATTAAAGTCTAATTGACATCTCACTTTACCAGGTACAATGAATAGCGGTATTGAATACAGGTATTTAATACTGTAAATAGTGAATACATAGCGATAAAAACAAAAGCGGAATGACAACAATACCTCTAATTCGAATATAGGTATTATTTTTTAGCGGTAATAATTTGACAATGTAAATACAGGTATTAATAAAACCGGTTTTACAATCCCTGGTATAAAGAGTAGCGTGACATTGGAAGCTTGAGAAAATATAACAGAACAGAACTTCATGATTATCATGACTGCAAACATCAATCAATGCTACAAGTAAGAACGACTGGCAAAAGCAATGAAATTGCCAATAAAAGGCAACGCAAGGTAAAGTACTCACGTAATGTTATTTCGGGCAGCAGTGCAGTGTGATTGTTTTCAAATAACGAAGTTATTTTGAACGGAGTTGGTCACTGTAGAGTTGTTTGCGCAAGCCAAGTTTTGCCATTGAATAAACCAAAATCAAACTAACATTTTAGCATTCTGGGTAACAACAACAGTGATAGGTTTCTGCTGAGGGTACGAAGTTTGATACCATATAGCTTTTGGATAGCAAAACTTTTCTACAGCAAGGCCCATAGTCTACTGGGTTAAAACGATATTGCCTTTGACGTGTTTTCGTATTAAAAACAATACCAAAACACGTCAAAGGCAACCATTACTGTCATGTCAAGTAAATAAGAGTTATCAAAACGTTAACAATATACTTTTATCCCAGTTGATACTCTATTCGGTCAGTTTACCTGACTGCAACTAGATGATATACCTTTCCTTTGGTTTTCAGGGTTCCGAAGTCAAACCAGGTCTGTCTGCCTGTCTGTATGTCACACTCACTTTTTCTCGGAAACTATCATAGTTACGTTTTTTTGTACGCAGCAATCAACTCATTTAACATTATGGGATAAGAGTAGTATAATCCTATTTTCCTCGAGAATGGTTTAAATTCCTGCGGGATAAAAAGTAGCTTGAGGCTTCCCTACGTAACTGTCCAGAATCCGTTGTTGTGAAAAGCATTTGCTAAAACCGGATTAAGAAGATTTAACCCCTCGTATGCTTAGGCACAGATCCGTGCTCAAAATTTGGATATCTTTTTGTATTTTTTTAAGCTTAATTTTATGGACTATATCAAAATCAGAAGAGACTAGAACTTGGTACTTTTTTGACCTCCCGCATACGAGGGGTTAATATTATCTATGGACGTCAGGAATTCCGTCAGTTTTTAAGGAATGCAGAAGAAAGGACAATGGACCAAAATGTAGGTATGGAACTGTGTAACGCGCTCAACTCCAATTGATATCTATACTGATATTATAAAGAGAGAGTGCGATATTTGTGAGATTATATCTATCTGACAGCCGACAGGTAATATCCGGAACCATGGAACCTATTAGAAAAATTCTTGCACCATTTGAAAGGTAGGTACATCATTCGGGATGGGCATATGGTTGGAGATTTTTCAATTGATTAAATCGGAGCGAAGCGAGAGCGGAACGCTAGTAATTTATATCATTGTAAAGATATTTCATGTACAGCAAAGTTAACCAGTGCGTATCTCCATTTGCTGTTTCAATTCAACGACACCACGATGATTGCTATTGGAGCAGGTAAGATAATGCCCATCGTCCTTCTAGGTTATTTATTTTTGGCACCCATTCTCGTTGGTTTAAGCAGGCAATACAGGAAACGTACCTGGGTGAATCAACTTTTAAGGTACTCCCCAATTTTCGACATGTCTCACTAGATGTCACCTTAATTTGGTAGAATGCAATATTTTTTTTTGATGTGGTCAATATATTGAATAAATCAGACAATTAAACTTACTTTCTAGCTGTCAATTTTAAAAATTCTTATATGATTTACACAAATATATCAGGTAACGCAGGGGACGACGTTGTCCCCGGGTTTTTTATGAAAAACGTGCATTTTCCACTGCGTTACCATGTTTTTACAAAATTATAGAATTGGTTTATGATTATGAATAGTGAAATCCGAAAATCTGATTATCTAATTTTAACATGTGTAAATCATTATCAATCTCACATATTCTAGTAAGTTTTTATTAGCGTGTAGAAAAGGAGGACTTTAAAAGTTGATTCACCCACCTATACCAAAATAGGGATTTAAGGTTTCAAGGTGTTATTTAAGGTATCTTCGAGAAAACTCGTTTTTTAGCCCGGTTTACTGTTTCGGATCGTATTTTTTATAAAGGTAATACGGCGATTTTAGATATTAGTTTCGAATTCGGTCCGTAAGCATGCTACTAATCAGCACGATATGATTTCACCTGTATCTAGGTATTTCTTGCACGCTTATACCTACGTCACTGAGGGATGTTACGAATCGACTTACAAATTCCTTATACATTTGCGGTTCCTTGTTTACTGCCTCAATAGGATGAGAGATTGGTGGTTTAACGTTACAGCAATGAATCACACGCTACCGTAACTGTCGCCGAGCTGGCGTGACTGTACTAACATGAATGAACATGCGATCGTAAATCGGTATTTCTAATAAGCGTGCGTTGCGAAAACCGTAGTACGCCATTTTGATTCATGTGACCAACAAAATAAATTCTAAGTAGGTACCTAATGGCGTATTTGTATTGCTCCTTAGACGTTGGTACGTAGTAAGTAATTTTTCAGTACTTTTATTTGTTAGGAGGTATATAAGAGCGTTATTTCCGCACGATTCTGTTAAACTAGCAACGTCTACCTTATGATATTGTACCTATTTACTATGTTCAGTGATTATTTTTTTACCTCAGACTTTATCTTTATACCTACCTTACACAGTATAAGTCACTCAGTCTGTCTGTAGGTAGGTAGGTACCTACTCGTAAGCCACGCAACGGATTTCGATGCGGTTTTTATCATCAATTACCTAGATAGGTAATTTTTCACGAAAGGTTGTTGTGTACCTATAATAAATTCTGGTTTATGTATGTGTGTTTCAGAAACGTCACATAAACTGGCCGTTTCGCTACCGTCACATGGGCGTAAGGTGAAAACTTTATTCACTGTTCATTACTTTCCTGTTATACCTAGGTAGGTACAATAGTTCTTATAGTACCTAACGAAGTGGCCAGGCGACATATTTTGACCAAGGTGTATACATATAGTTTGTGAAATTAGGGCTTGTCGACTTAGGGCGTGTAGATATAGAGGCTTGACTCTACATGATTTCTGGTAACTTTAAGACAGTGCGACTGTGCGACCCATATGGTCTCGTCTTAGCAACATTTTACCTACATGAAAACGTTTTAGTGGGATTTCACGCATTTTTTAATATGTGAAATTTTTCTTTCTTTTTTTAGGGGTAAAAGTTCCATGTTTTAGAATTTCTCTTGTTTGTGTAGGTACTAGGTACTTACTAATACTTCCTGAAGTTAAACAAAGCTGAAATTTGATATGTAGACATTTCAGCATACTAGGATTTCAGGAAGTTCAAGAATTTTGATAATCAACAATGATTGAGCCAGTCCACTATTGACATCACATTCCGAGAATTTTGTTTATCTGGTACTTATAATCTAAACCCAAGTTATGAGGGTTCAAAAAACGACGAAGCGCTTTAAGAAAAGGTAGGTAGGTAGTGTCCTTATGCGCTTCGCTTGGCTCGTCTTGGCGGGGGCACTCACGTGCCCCTAGATAGGGGTTGTGAGAAACAGCGCTCTTGCGCTGTACCGAGATATTTGTACAACAAGAGGGTAAAGTTGGTTTTTGCTACGAGTGTTGATTTTGAATGCCGAGCAAGTGAAGGATTTTGAATGCCGAGCAAAGACACGAGATGCAAATAGCTTTGGTCTCGTGTTGCACATAGGTACAACTTTTCACCTCAGCAACGAGAACATACCTATTACCTGAAGGTAAACAAGACAACATAGTAAAAATTAAACAAAATGTCCACACCACGACCACCTACAATAACAACAATTTTATTAAAAAGTTAGGTACATTGTCTCATGCTCGCAGTAAAATAGAATTTTGCTCACTGTCTTTAAAAAAGTAAAACCTGCCTTTTTGAAGTGCTGGGGGGTATCATGACCTAACTATGCAGTTCTGTTTACGCTCAGAGAAAAGGACAGAGCTATATAACTGGTATAGCTCTGTCCTTTTCTCTGAGCGTAAACAGAACTGCATAGTTAGGTCATGATAACCCCCCTGAGGTGAAAAATTAATTTGCTTAGGTAGGTATTTAGTCACGTGTGTGACCCAGTGTGACATTTCATCGTAAATGGTTCCGTGACTGGCTCAGTGCCGGTTATGAGGACGGTACGTCTCTGTCATGTAACTATTATGGTTCTGTCCCGATGTGAGCCATCTCGAGTGGATAACTTAGACTGGTCCACATTTAGCTTCTTCGCGACTGTGAGTCATAGATGAAACTTGCGACCCTACTGTTATCATCATTATCAATGCCGAAAGACGTCCACTGCTGGACATAATCCTTGGCTGGATCGCTACAATAATCGGTCCTGTGCCGCTCACATTCAACATTGTACTTTCAGGATGTACCTACCTACCTAGTACCAGGTAAGGTAACCGAGTGCTCGACATGTCAAGAGAAAATATATATTTTCGTCGTGATATTACGTTCATTTATACAACTACCCAAAACATGTTAAATGGAATTGGTTTTATGTGGTGACCATATCGAAATTTCTCAAAATGAACAAAACAGTTAGTCAATCTGATTGCATGGGTAAATGTCAGGTGCTTTAAATTGAAAATAAAATCTAAGTATTGATGTGTGAAATATCAAAAGTCAAAACATTTCTCATCGGCCTCATCGCTAAAATGAGTTGGTGATAGAAGTAATGTTGATCTTATTTTATTTATTGCAATTCAAAGTATGGTGACAGGTTTAGGTACCTATTTGTATAAAATTTTCATTTAAAATTATTGCACAGAATAGGTTGTGGGGGGCTCTTTTCCGCAACTCGACTAATGTACCTATCTACTTTTGCGCCTATTTTGCTTGAGGCAATTCTTCTGAAATTAAGTTACGGTAACTTTTACATGTTGGTTCGTTATCAGACGAAAAGACGAACCAACTTAACCTGGAAAAAATTCTGGTCGATTAAAGAATTTCTTAAAGGAAACTACAACATCATCCTGAAAAGAGTTGTGATGGATTTATGCCTCCTACCAAGTCTTCTCTATGGATGTCAAACATGGACCCTCACTGACAAAATCAAACAAAAGATAAGATCCACACAAAGGGCCATGGAAAGAAGCATACTGAAAATAAAAATAAAACATAAAATCAGAAGTAAAGACGTACAAGACAAACCCAAAATACAAAATGCACTCATTCGAACTCTTATACTAAAATTGCGATGGGCAGGACACTTAGCTCGATATAAGGACAAAAGATGGACAATACTTACAACTAAATGCAAGGTTCTCACTGGAAAGGGAAAAGTTGGCAGACCCTATAAAAGTTGGACAGACGACATAGCAGAGACAGCTGGAAAAGACTGGCTGAAAAAGGCGTAAGACAGGGAGGCATGGAAAAAGCTGGAGGAGGTCTACACCCAGAGAGGGGTCCAAATCTTTGGCAACTAACTACAATTAACTAAACTAGGAAAATACTAACAATACTAAAAACTCGGAATTATGTAAAAATGGAAAAATTTGTAATACCTGTATTTGGAAATATAAAGGCTTTATTATTATTATAACTTTTACATGTGAGTTACGAAAATTAACTATATAAATGGACGACTAATTTTTGTTACTCGCATAAAAAAGTTACCATATCTTAATTTCAGTCCTTAATTAGGTACAATTTCTTTGAAAAATACCCATAATCATAATAAACATACCAGATCATATTTTGCTGGATAGATTCATACATATTCATTCATTGACGACACGCTAGCCTTGTTGGGAGTGACCCTGCCTTCAAAGCTAGGGGTCCTGGGTTCAAATCCCAGTAAGGGCAGATATTTGTGTGATGAGTGCGAATATTTGTTCCCGAGTCTTGGATGTTTTCTATGTATTTAAGTATATATTTCTCTATATAAGTAAGTTTATCGTTGTCTAGTACCCATAGTACAAGCCTAGAGCTTAGTTTGGGACTAGGTCAATTTGTGTGACAATGTCCTGTGATTATTATTATTATTATATTCATCTTGCTTTCTCAATTTGCTTATCAGTGCAAACACAAAACTGACTGAGCAAGCAAGATAAATACCTACGTAAATACAACATTACTGTACAAAAAATAACTTGTTAAATTTAAGTTATGAAAATAAAAAATGCAAAGGAAAAGGAAATCTAAAATGTATAGACTAGGAAAAGAAAGAGATAAGGTTATTAACTTATTAAGAAGAACAATAATTATTTTCTCCTTTCCATTTTTCTAACATTTATTACTAGTACAACAAAAAGCAAAAAACTTCACATTTTAACTCTTTATTTAAATAATTGTAACACATTTGTAATTAAAATAAATAATAACTAATATTTTGATTGTAATCATAATCCTAATAGGACAAATGTGCAAGAAACACAATTTCAACTGGTAATAAATGTGTGGGTCAAAACTAAAATAGCTACACTTACTACAGTTATCAATCAAATATTTGTATGGTAAAATCAGGAGTAAAAAGAAATTAAACTTTAATTTGCCAAGACATGGATCTGTGCTCAAAATTTTAACATGTTAGTCTATGACAGTATTTAAGCATTTTGTTGACAAAATACCTTACCAATTGGCAAAAATATTTACAACTGTTTTTATTGGGGCTTCCATAAAATGTAAATAAAATGACCTACCTACCCCATTGAGTGGGGTATAGTTGTTTAGAGCTAGTTAAGAAGATAATTACTATACTTATTGTTTTTAAAATATTAGATTGTTTGTGTTTAGAAGCATACCAAAAACAGCTTTTGATTCAAAAGTTTATTCTGAAGAATTTTTTAAGTTCAACAAATACCAATATAATAACAAATCAGTTTTGGTACGGAACCATAAATTTACAAAGTCTGACAAGCACTTGGCCAGTTTATTAAAAAAGTATTTTTGAACTAAATCATAATCCAAAGAGCCTAGAACTTTTTTTTTATCATTCCACATACAAGGGGTCATCATAAAATAATCTTGTTAACATTAAGGTTAAGAACAGATGTTATTGAATTATTTACCCTTTTAGGTACAATAATAATGTGTGGTTTAACCACTATGGGTAAGTAGATTTGCTATAAAGTGATAAAAGTGTTTTTAAGTTATTTATTTATTATTCGCATTCTTGAAAGTAAAGGTTATTCAAACCTGTAGAAATAGTCCATAATAGGTAAATATTATGAAAAAGGAAAATAACTTTCAGAAATTAATAAGTTTCTTATATTAAGGACTAAAAAGGTAAATAACTAATAACTATCAAAAAAACTATTTTAATTTCAATGCCCCACGAAACATTTGAGTATCAGCCTCAAACATACAAAACATAGTTTTTTTTGTAAACAAGAAGAGCCAGATGATAGTCGTACAACTACATCATGTAAACATACACCTTCTGCCTCGTCTTGATCGTGTAAAACAAGCTATCAGGTTTTAGCGTTTACCTTGGATCAGGCAAAACAATTTTTTTGCTAGCTCGTGCTGCTGGAGTGCATTTTGACTTTTCCATAGCCATCAAATAGCTGACGTCGGCCAGCACTGCTTCGAGGTCCGCCATTTTGAGACTGGATTTATCACCTTCTCCAAGCAAAAACTAAACAACACTTCACAACACAAACACCACCCGAATAAATTATTCAACTACCAGTAGACAGTCATAACCTTTTACACATGACCACTGCACAGTCTTCCATTAGAGCATTTGTTGATGAATGGTGACACATGCTGATCATTTACATTTTTATCATTTCCTTAGAAGATTTTGTCAATAAACAACTATCTCGTAAATTTACGCCAAATTTTCTCGCAAATTTGTGTCACACAATCGCATTAACTAAGTCGATTCCAGTTAGAAAATTACAATCGCGACAATTAGCGAAATCGCCATCACCCGCCCGTCATCTCACAACTGACACGGTGACACCAGGGTTGCCAGATGTAGTATTATGATTTTCCCCAAAAAAAAAAATTTTCTTTTCCCCAAAATGATACGTTTTAAAAAAAAAACCCCAATTGCTTTATTAGAAATAAAAACAGATATAAAATTGAAACGGCATTTATTACTTAGATTATGTTAAAAAAATCCAGAACATCCGCAGTATCTTCGTCATCCGTTTCGGTTTTGTATACATTTTCAGAACTGAACAATGTTATCATTTTGTCCGTTGGTTCACAATTTGTGCAACCGCCACAGTTTTGTAAGAAACTTCTCACTCTAATGATATGCTCTGCAGTTTTCGTGTGCATTCTGTTTCGGAGTTTATTTTTGACGATATTCATAATTGAAAACGCCCTTTCAACAGCAGCATTAGCAAAGGGCAAACTCAAAATAGTCGTGGCAAGTTTGGTTAAATTAAAAAAAGCCACCTCTCCACAAGCATTTTTGTATGACAATACTTCTGCCCAAAACTCGTCAGCTGTTTTTGTTTTTTGCCAAACTTTTATGGTTTTTACAAGTTACAAGTTACAACCCCCAAAAATACCCATTTCGTTTTTTTTTCCCCTAAAGTTTCCCCAATGTATCCGTTTCCCCAGTTTTTCCCCAAGAGTCAAATTTTTCCCCAGAATTGCGAAAAAAACCCCCAATCTGGTAACGCTGGGTGACACGCACGATACCATCATTACCATCATAATCATTCGGTCGCGTATCGCCCATCGAAATCAAATCATTCATTCATTCAGAAACTTAATTTTCATTCGGTCATTGCCATCAAGCGTCATATACACGATCCAGCAAACAGACCCAGCATCTAATTTAATGTTAAATTTAACATGGATTGATATTTAAGAGTTTAGCTTTTAAGTACATTGCCATGCCCTTACAGGATTGTACTTATGTATAATTTGCGATAGATAACAAAACAAAATAAGAACCCGACTGACATAAGCGGGCTTCATGGTGGATGGAATAGCTTGCGTAGAGAAAAAACATGACATGACAACATTGACAACGTCAATTTGTTAGTCAATTATTACCGATTGATTCGGTCCGATTCAGCATATTTTTTAGCGAATGCGTAATGAAATCGTGATTAAGTATTTTTATTTGAACTTGCTCTTAGAACGCGACAGACGCCTTTGACCCGGCGTTTAAACTGCTGCCGTGAGTATTACGTTATGAAACACATGTTTCTTTAAATGTTTAGTAACAGTACTGAATTGTGTTCGGCATTTCTTAACTATTTTTTTTGCGAATACTTTCGTGATGTATTTATATTTTGATCTTATAAATTGAGAATCACTATTCACATTACATAGCTTACCTAAATAGTTATAATTTTCTAAAGTACAACAAAGACCGTCGAGAGGATCATAATTAAAACTTCAAAACATTCCTTGAAAAACGAAAAAACTCTAGAAGGATTATACCTCTTTATTTATTTTTCATCAAATTGGAGGCTTTATGGCTAATTATTTTCCCAGACCCTCTTTAATTATGCTAACTATTCTACAAGTTATGATTGTAAATTATTTAAAATAGGTGTATGTTTTAATTTTAGGTTCAAAATGGAGTACTGTCCTCCTAATGTAACACTCGGAGAAATATGGGTGGACCATGGAATATCCCAATGTTTTATGGAAACTACATCTGCAATAGTTATTGGAGGATTCCTACTGGTTTTTGGGTTGATACAAATTATTATGTATAAGAGGTGAGTATCAATGTTTACTAATAATTCAAGAATATCCCACAGTATGACTAATGATGATAAGCAATAAATGCATATTGCACAATGGTTTTATTATGTGTGCCTATTGATACCCAGTTATATGAATTGTTCTTGTAGATTATTTGCATATGCCTTCACTTGTTGAAGCTTATCAACAAACCATGTGCATGTTATGTCACAAAACCTGTCCATTGACTTGTTTATATTATGATAAGTTGGTCATATACCTATAGTTTATCTCATATCTTATTATATTGCTGAAATATCAATAATGATTAATGCAAGGCATGAGCATGACTCCCGTGTTGCACCTTGTGTGAAAATGTAAATATACAGTGGTGGCCAAATAATTAGGAATGCATATGTTTTTCTCTTCCAATTGCCAACACATAGGACTTTTTAATATTGACAGAAAATCAAAACTTTGTCGACCAATTTTATAGATATTTATCTATCTAATAGGTATATAAAATTGTTTTGTCACAGTGTTTGTAACAAAACTCCTCCAAAACTGCTTGACCGATTCATATGAAATTTTGCATGTATATTCAGTAGGTCCAAGAATAGGACAAAATATTGTTCACCTTCCTACCCCTACCTCCCATTTTTAATTGTGTTTTTACTTTTTTTTTTATATACCTATATGGCAGAACAATGTTTGCTGGGTCAGCTAGTATTTATTATATGAAAAAAAAGTATGGATAAATTGTGTTCACAAAAAAAGACTTAATGGTTGCTAACACAGTCCCCCTTTATCTCTCCTGGTTTTGGATTTCTCATGCTGTCCCAGTTAATAAAAACACATTATGTAAAGGTATGGGCAGGTTAGGCGGGTCCGTTTTGTCCATTTTTGCAGTCAATGTAATTAGTGTTGCACCCAGTCACAAGGGGCACACAAAATGCAATCAACAAAAAACAGGGAAAGTCTACCTAGCTGTAACCTTAAAAAGCTGTACTATTGTTAGGTACATATTTTATGAGAAAATTGCATTAAATTTTTGTTAATTACTTATAGTAGATACATACTCAATTCGTTTCATAGTCATATTCATACATAAAGTACATACCTACATTACAGATATTTTAAGTAAGTTAAATTATGTATCCTTATCATCATCAAATATTATTATTCATACTTATGTCATGTTAAATGTCCTTGTGGAAAGTCAAGTAGGTATATGAGCTTTTTTCCTGTTCTTTACTCTAACGGTTTTAAGTAATTTGTCCTATGTTTGTGTTGCAAAATGTATACATAGTTTTTGTGATATGCTTGTAATGTTCTATACAAATATGCAGCACCATTCATGGTCTACTTTTTTAGTTAAATTGATCTTACAAATACTAAACCTACCCTTAATTCACTATTAGAAAGTAGGTAGTTTTAGGTGAACATTAAAAAATTAAATGTTTTCTTCAATAATGTTAAAAATAACATATTGTGTATGCTTACAATATCTGAGCAGTTACTTAAATTCCTCACGTATCCCCTCATGAGATATCGACTTGGTGACACAACCTATGAAACAAAATATTTTTCAAAATCGGTGCACAATTGACAGAGAAACCAGTGAACAAACATTAAATACACCCAATTGAGATACACCCTAAAACAGACCATTAAACCTTCTTATTTTTAGTAATTATTAGTATAGGTCTACCAGAATCTCATGAAAAAAAAACCGGCCAAGTGCGAGTCGGACTCGCGCACGTAGGGTTCCGTACAACTATACATCTAAATAAATGTTTTTCTTTATTCTTTATTATATTTGAGTTGATTGAATGAAAGGTAAAATGCGGTTTACGATTTATAACGTATTAAAAAAAAACTAATTATTAGATCTCGTTCAAACCAATTTTCGGTGGAAGTTTGCATGGTAATGTACATCATATATTATTTTTACATTTATCATTCCCTTATTTTAGAAGTTACGGGGGGGGGGACACACATTTTTCCACTTTGGAAGCGTCTCTCGCGCAAACTATTCAGTTTAGAAAAAAATTATAATAGAAACCTCAATATCATTTTTGAATACCTATCCATAGATACCCCACACGTATGAGTTTGATGAAAAAAAAATTTTTGAGTTTCAGTTCTAAGTATGGGGAACCCCAAAAATTTATTGTTTTTTTTCTATTTTTGTATGAAAATCTTAATGCGGTTCACCGAATACATCTACTTACCAAGTTTCCACAGTATAGCTCTTATAGTTACGGAATAAAGTGGCTGTGACATACGGACGGACAGACGGACAGACATGACGAATCTATAAGGGTTCCGTTTTTTGCCATTTGGCTACGGAACCCTAAAAAGGAAAATTCAAAATTATAGTTTGCAACTCCAGGGTAGTGGGATTTAAAGGACTAGATACTTATATAGAGATAGTTCTATAGAAGCTTGATGACACTCATCAAAACCTGTAGGACACTTCCCAATGACCTAAAGCCTTGAAATTTTCCATGAAGGCAATTATGTATATGTATCTTGAACCCTTGTCAGTATTAGTTACTGTACAATGTCAATTATCATAAAGGGGGCTGTCAATTTAGGTGCACGTACATTTATTGGCAATAAATTTAACTGTAAACAATCTAGTGCCAAACTTGGCACCTTCTTAGATATGACTACTTTTGGTGCGATAATGTACACATTGTGGATGAAAGGAAAATCGCGGCGGCAGCTACGCCGTCACCATACTAGTAAAAGTGCTAGTTATGTTGAAAATTAGTTATATGTAGATCCTCCACGTGTTTTCATTCTCTCGCGTACCTTACGTTACCACGTCAGTTAATTCATGTATTAAACCATATTTTTCCTTTGTAGATATGCCATAGAGGTAACGGATGTGCGGTCTTCGCGATTATTTTGTGTACAAATATTTTTTACACTATTTGTGGCAGTGTTGGCGATTGCCAGGTTTCTACTACAGGCGCTATTATTTAATGGGGGGCATATATATGGATATATGGTAAGTTCGGTGTTTTCTGCTAAACAGCTGTTCATTATTATGTTGGCTATAAAAATTGACTGTTTCAGATTTTGGCTCTAGTGATTACTGTTATCGCGTTTCCCCTGTCAGCATACCTAGCAGTGCTTGAAAGGCGATTTCTCCTGCCTTCCCTTCCACCACGAGGTCACGGATTCGTGTTGCTTGTCTTCTGGGCGTTGATCTTCGTGTCTGAAAACTTATCATTCCTCAATCTCAATAAGGAAGGATGGTGGTGGCACTTGAAGGAGTGAGTTTTATGCTTGTTAAAGTGTTCAATAGTTTGTCTAATTGAACATTATAGCATTTTCATGTATCAAAGCGTGTCGTATCAAGTACCTATTGTATGTTAAGCATAGACACCCGATTATGAAATACGTCAGTTCCACATTAGTCAAGCTATAAGAGAGACAATAATGATCATCACATTATACGATAACGATGCGGTTTACCTAGTTTTTAGTGACCCTTCCTACAAATACCGATCCCCGGTAAAAGCAAACATTCAGGAAGAGGGATAGTATTTGTTCCTGTATTATAAATATTCTATGAATAAAGTACCTATTTATTACTCTAAACAAATATGCCTAGAATTTAGTTTGGGCCTGTGTGACATTTTCCCTTGATGTTTATTTGTTCTTTCAGTCTTCAAGATCGATTGGAAATGTGTCTGTTTGTTGGCCGCTACGTGTCGTGCATGATAATGTTCATTCTCGGCATGAAGGCACCGGGTATTATGCACCTGTTCGAGCACCTGGAGGAAGATGGACAACGGAGACTTATTCCACCCAGGGTACGTCGAAGTCTTCTAATTTTACAATGCAATAAGGTGAAAAAGTGTATACATCTCTATGACTGAGGCTAAGCGTATGCTGGCACACAGGCGACGTGGTTCCCCGTAGCGCAGGCCAAAGTAGACATTTGTGCCGGCACTACAACGAGCTGTAGAGCGGATAGACACATATCTGCATTTCAGTTGCTATGTGGAACTGCGCCGCCTGCATCTCAGCATACGCTAAACCTGGTCGACGCCGAATCGCTTAGAGTTCTGTCTCTTTCTGAACACATGAACTTCGGTCCACCGCGCGTTTGGTTGCCGCGAATCGACAACTGGTCGATCGGTGCCGTGGCATAGTTAGAAAAGTAGTTCGTGTAGAGTTTCTGTTACCTATTGCCGCCCGTGCTAGAGTTGCGTCGTAGCACGTCGCTCGATACTTAATACGCCGTCAACCAAACGCGGCCACGGCGCGGCGTACGTCTCGGAGCTTGGTTGTAGTAGGTCGCGGCACGCACAGATGCAAGCCGTGCGATATACCTTCAAATCACGTTTGAAGGTAAACTGTTTTACTGTGACCGTGGGTATTTTAAACTTGAGACGTAATAAGCTTGACACTAGCGGACAGCGACGCCCGTTGAGGCCACACACACGGCATTGTCCTGCACGCTTTTTCCATGCTAATATTATCGAACAGTAATCGTACAATAAGACCGTAAGATTTTTATGGCAAAAACGTGTAGGACAACACCGTCTGAACCCAGCCTTAGTGTGACACAGCATCGCACTCCGCTTGCGTTGCTCGCCGCAAGCGTCGAGTCACCGTTTTTGCGCTATTCTACAAGAGAGAGAGTCGTCATGGCTTAAGGTGTCGACTCTATGTCATTAGTTCACTATCCACTCTTATGGTGAAGGAAAACACCTTTACATTCTAATAGTTGAGTTTGTAAGAGGGATAAAAGATATAGGTTGTTTATTCAGTAACTAGGCCGCACGGGCACACGTTAAATTCTAACAGCGATTCCCAAGAGGAGACCACTGCTGAGAAGAAACGCCGCAAGAAACTCGACAGTCAGTCAGTCCTTTTTTCAATAAATATTTCTTATGACAATGATAGCACTTAACCTAGCATTATATAAAACAATGAATATAAAATAAAAACATCATGCGTAGTTAAGCAGGAAAATGTGTCGAAACTATTATTGTCGAAAGGGTTATTTGTATGATAAGCTTCTCCTATCGCATACTGCGTCTTAAATTACGAACGAGACTCATTGTTACACCTTCCTTTATACAAGTCAGTAAAAAAATAAAAAGGAATGGAAAAATTTAATAACCGCCTCCAAAAAGTAGAAAATAACTCCTTATCAAATAATAAGTAAATAAGTAAGTAAGTAAGCTTTATTTGCATTAAATGTGGTTTACAATTTGGTCTTTCATAATAAATAAAATATCAGATCGCACACTTAGCCGTACTACAGCATGCAAAATTGGTAGGTACTTAGACCTAAACATATTTTATAAAAATGCCTTACAATTCAATTTGTCGGACAATTAATATATTTAACCTACATTAAGAACTAAGATTATTTAATTAAATACGTAGTCAGATAAAAATAATTAAAATTTGGATGTGTCAAAATTAAAAAATTCCTCAACAGTATAGAAATTTTTGTCCATTAACCAAGAATATAATGTCTGTCTAAATATCATAAAAGTTGATATTTGTTTAATGTGTATCGGTAGATGATTAAATATTTTTATGGACATCACATAACAGTTATTCTTAAACAAAGCACTTTTACATATTGGTCCTAATAACTTTGTAGGATCTCTATTTCTTAACTTTGGATTTGGTACAATTGTAGTGAATAGGTTAGAGTTAGACTTTACAAAAACACTGATTTCGAAAATGTACATGCCCGTTAAGGTTAACAAATATAGTTTTTTAAATAATGGTCTACACGATTCTAAGGGGCCTGCTCCACACATAGCTCTAATACATTTTTTCTGGCTGACAAACACCCTTTTTTTGTCAGTTGATTTCCCCAGATAATTAAACCATATCTTAGCATCGAGGCCACGTAACCGTGGTAAGCCGTTTTTGCGGTATCCTCCTCAGATAAACGTTTTAACCGTCTCAAAGCATATGAGAATTTTTCCAACCTGACAGAAATATTGTTGACATGCGACTTCCAATTACAGTGTCTATCCATAATTAATCCTAGAAACTTTGTTTCTTTTACTTCTTCCAATTTATGTCCTTTACAATTTATATCTAGCTTACGTCTATGAGCTGTAGTGTTACAAAATTGAATATAATTAGTTTTTTTTATATTAACAGATAAATTATTTCCCTCCAGCCAATTACAAATAGATTCAATTGTCATATTAATATTGCTCATGTATATATTCTTATCTTTATTGACATCAGGTATTAGAACTGAAATGTCATCTGCAAATAAAACAGTTTTATAATTACTTATCTTAGGTAGGTCATTAATATATAGTATAAACAACAGCGGTCCCAGCACACTGCCCTGAGGTACTCCTGTGCAATTATATCTATTTAATGATCTGTAAGGAATCACTTCATGTTTTTCACCTATCCTATTTATCTCTACGCATTGCCTTCTACCTAAAAGGTAACTTTGTAGCCAGGATAAGGGGAGACCTCTAATTCCATATCTTTCACATTTAGCTATTAGTGTATCATGATCAACACAGTCAAAGGCTTTACTCATATCAAAAAATATTCCCGTTAGTGGAACTCCTTTATCAATATTTCGAGTAATCGATTCCACAAGAGAATAGCAAGCGTGCGATGTTGATTTTCCCTTTCGGAAACCATTTTGCTCTTTGACTATAATTTTATGCTTGTCTATAAATTGTGTTATTCGCGAATGCATAGCCTTTTCATATAATTTTAGAAAATATTGATATGAGGGTGATAGGACGATAGTTACCTATATCTTGTTTATCTTCTTTTTTAAAAAGAGGTTTTACTATAGAATATTTTAATCGTAAGGGAAATTTACCTTGGCTGAAGGACTCGTTTATCAAATGAGCTAATATTGGTGCTATGGCTTTTGAACATATTTTAACAGGTCTGAAGTCAGCGTCCCACAACATTTTTACCCAAAAGCCGACTACCGTTCGACTGACCTATTATTATTTGATAACGAGTTATTTTTTACTTCTTGGAGGCGGTTTTTTTAATTTTTCAATTACTTTTTATTTTTTGCTTTTTGTTGGGTTGATTTGTAACTTTTCTAATTTACAATAGAGTAATGTCAACTGCTCGTCACCTGTTAAAAAATATTGCTTTTCTCGATGCAGGGGCGTTAAGTGTTGAGGAGTTCTCCTGGTACTTCATCATCAGATCCACTTCACCATGTTGACGAGTATAAATTGCTTAGCAATCATATTAAAGTAAACGTAGCGCAACCCGTGAAATACGTAGTGCCATCTGTGGTCTTCATCATCCGTTCCACTTCGCGAACGCAAATGCACAATTTACTATAAAAAATACCCAAATCGCTATAGGTGTGCCTATAATATTTGAAGAGTTCCCTTAATTTCTCCAGGATCCTATCATCAGATTCTGACGTGTTGACGATGGGACCAACTAGAGAGTATAACCCTTTCAAATAAAAAAAGTTTTTTTAAATTGGTCCAGCCGTGTTTGAGTAACCGGCGAACGTACATGAAAAAAGAAATAAAAAGATTCCGACGAGTTGAGAACCTCCTCCTTTTTTGAAGTCGATTTAAAAAGGGAAAGCAGCGCTCGCATCACGCTAGCATCGCGTCAAGACGGCGTAGACTGAAAAAAGCGTTTCAGCGTCGCGTCGTGTGTAAGACCCTAATTCTATATTAGACGTTTATAATTCGGCCTTTATGCAAGTTAAATTGTTTATGAAACACAGCTGTTAATTTAACTGTAACTTATGACTTGACATTCTGTCAAATCACTTTAGTTTGTATAGCGTTATTTTCTAGGTTAAGATGTCATGTCCATATCAAAATCATTTTAATGTGTTAACTGGAGATAAACAGGAAGAAAAAAATAAAAAATATAATGTAAATTTAATGCAATGTATACATAAACTTGGTGGATAAGGTACGTAAACAGTCTGTGAAATAGATGACCCTTGCTTTACACATTGATTACCTAGTTTGAAATTTCTATGTCTTGAGCAGTGTTATTTTTTAGCATACAATGTTGATTTTAATCACAGTTCGCCTAATTTAGTGTGATTTTATTTAATCTAACACTGTTAAGGACCTGGTTTAAAATAATAATATGTATGTCTGTTTCCAGACTGTTTACTAAGCAATAGCACCAGCATGCAGGGCTTTTACACCTATATCCCTGTGAGACTTTGATTCGAAAATTAATTATTTTTAATTATTTAACGATCGTCGTTTCGAGTTTCGTAAGATTGTGATGTTTGCAAGCGGTCTTCGGACCATGAACAGATAATGTGTGGTAAATGTCTAGTATGCAATTTATGTTTCAGTCTTGTTCTTTTTTATCATGTTAAATGTATATTACAGGAAGAAAACCGATCGACATTTGGCAATGTTATCAGCAAGCTACGAACCCTGCTACCATTTCTGTGGCCGAAGAAGAGCTTATGCCTGCAAATACACGTATTCATCTGTATATTGGCACTGCTGACGGGGCGCGTGATCAACTTGTACGTGCCTATTTATAGCAAAAAAATTGGTAAGATCATTGTGATCATTGATGTTTACTTGATTTTTAGCTGGTATATTTCGCAATTAAAAAACAGGTGTCAGTCAGTCACAAACTGCAGAACCTAGAAACATACAAATTGGAATATAATACTTATTTCTGTTGTAATGTAGTAGAGGTGCACTAAAATAGTTATTTTCACTCCGAGTGCAAAAAGGAGTACATTGTTAATGTACCGTTTTCGCTACAAAAATAGAGGTTGAAAATATCCTTATTTGTTTTTACCAATCATATCACGTCTCCTGTTGCCCTTTACAGTTGACAGCCTGTCGATACCACCGCTCTATTTCCGATGGGATCTGGTACTCATCTACGTGTTTTTCAAGTTTCTGCAAGGAGGCGGAACTGGTGGAATGGGGTTCCTAAACAACCTGCGTTCCTTCTTGTGGATTAAAGTGCAGCAGTATACGACTCGAGAGTTGCAGGTAAATTATTGAATAATTGATCATAGGATATGTCAAGTTATGATGATGATGAGATGATTTGAGGAACTGTGGCACCGAGGAGTGGGCTCTCCCTGCGTATGTATTCCCGAAATCGTATCACCTTGGGGTTTAAGGCTGAGTAGGGTTTTTTCTGGGTAAGCAGTAACTCCTTGGAACTCGTTTTCACTTAACACTGAGCCAGGTCAAACACAACCAAATATTGTTTAAAAAAAGTCCGAAACACCAACAATTTTCAAGGTTTTCTATTAACTTTTTATTTGTTTCGCATTTGTTTGACAACATATTAGCCTAGTTGGGAGTGACCTTGCCTCGGAAGCGGCGTTCCTGGGTTCAAATCCCGGTAAGGGCAGATATTTGCGTGATGAGCACGAGTATTTGTTCCCGAGTCTTGGATGTTTTCTATGTATTTCTCTATATAAGTACGTTTATTGTTGTCTAGTACCCATAGTACAAGCCTAGACCTTAGTTTGGGACTAGGTCATTTTGTGTGATATTGTCCCCTGATATTTATTTATTTATTTGTAGTTTTAGGATTGCAGTCTTGAGAATGCATACGTCGATGCTATGAGTCTCGGATCCCAATCAGGTGGCCTGTGTGCTCGTTTGCCTTCACCATGCCATAGAAAAAAAACTTTACTGTATGCACAACATTTTCCTGTTTTACAGTTGGAACTATTCAGGCATCTCCACGACCTGCCCCTCTGCTGGCACTTGTCTCGGAAGACTGGAGAGGTGCTCCGCGTGATGGACCGAGGCACAGACTCCATAGACAACCTGCTCTCGTATATTCTGTTCTCTATTACGCCGACCATAGTGGATATATTCATTGCCATTGCCTTCTTTGTGTCTCAGTTCAATGTGTGGTTCGGACTCATCGTGTTCTCTACAATGCTTCTGTATATAAGTAAGTATAACCTAAAGCATTTTCGTAAAAACTACTTTTAAAATAAAATATCAAGTATCCAAATCGAAGGTTACGTTTAAATAAAAATTAACAAAATAACGTTAGTATTTAGGCACATGAGAAACGTCATATCACGTCACTTTTAAACCCCTCGTAAGTCGAAAAGTACTAAGTGCTAACTTCGGATTACGAATTAAGGTAATATAGGCCAACTTTTTTAAAATAAAAATACATGTTTTGGGCACAGATCTGTGTCAAGACATAACAAGCGCCGCTTGAAAACACCTTAGCCTAGTTAGTAGCGACAAGGGCCTAGGGATAAAGTATCCGTCACTCTCGCACTGTACTTGTCAGAGAGTGACGGATGTTTTATCCACGTGTAGTCACGCGATAATCACTGCCATAATAAGCCCCCAGCACGAATATTTGTTTCTGCATCTTGGATGTCTTCCATATAGTAAAATCGTAAAGGTTAAAGGTATATTCTGATATTGGATTCTAGTCGCAACGATAGCTGTGACCGAATGGCGCACGAAGTACCAACGGCGCATGAACCTCGCCGACAACGAGCAGAAGGCTCGCTCCGTCGACTCGCTGCTCAACTACGAAACCGTCAAGTACTACGGGGCTGAGGCTTACGAAGTCGTCGCCTACAAAGACGCCATCGTACATTACCAGGTACTGGGTTACGTTTATTTTTAGAGTAATTTACTTCGTATTTTAAACAAGTTTTTCAATCATGTTTTTTGTCTGTTACAGAAAGAAGAATTCAATTCCTTGATAACATTGAACATGCTGAATACTATGCAAAATGTTATAATTTGTGGCGGTGAGTCAGTTTTTTTTAAAATTAATAGTGAATAATATAACCCTTTAACCACCAAAGCCGGCATATAACGTCATCGGATTTTCGTGCCGGGGACGCCGGGTGCTCGGTACGCTCTATATATTTTGTATAGACGCGGTTGCGGCATACGCCGTCATTAGCGTCAGGTGCACGAAAAGTTGCAGCCGACCGTGACGGTCAGAAGGTTAATATCACCTATTTTGTGGGTATAACTCAAAATCGCAATATGGTTACTTTCCTTAAAAATTGAAAATTAGTTACATTCATGAACGCATGGTAATCTACAGATGGTAACGTTTTTGTTCTCAGGTCTCTTGGCGGGCTCGCTGCTGTGTATATCAATGGTGGTAAAAAGTGAGCTGACGGTCGGTGACTATGTGTTGTTCGCGTCTTACATTATCCAACTCTACGTGCCGCTCAACTGGTTCGGCACTTACTACAGGTGAGCCAACTCACGGTTATAGCATAGTTAGTATAATAATTAAAAAGAAGAGATCGTGTGCCAAAACAATGACAATATTTTATATCTTGTATTTTACTGAGAAATTATTCTTCCAATGTGTAGTGTACGAGTATGTAGTATGTAGTGATCCTGCCATGTCTTGAATGTTTTCTATATATTTAAGTATGTATTTCTCGGGATTCCCTTGAAACGCATATAGTATTTTCGCATAATGTATCTTTTCGCATAACATGCTTTTAGTTAGCAGAACTTGATAAACATGTATTGTGTAGATTAGCTAAGGTTATGTTAGGTTAATTATTAATGAAAAATAAAATAAGACCGTTTCTACTAAAAGCCAAACGATTTTATGCGAAAAGATACATTATGCGTAAAAAATATACCATTCAATAGAGAACTGTATTTTTCTATATAAGTAGGTATGTTCATCGTTGGCTTAGCTTAGTTTGTGACTAGGTTAATTTGTGTTAGATTGTCCCGGATATCACTACATAGTATAAAACAAAGTCGCTTTTTCTGTCCCTATATCCCTATGTATGCTTAAATCTTTAAAACTACGCAACGGATTTTGATGCGGTTTTTTTTAATAGATAGAGTGATTGAAGAGGAAGGTTTATATGTATAATACTTTAATCCGGAGCGAAGCGAGGGCGGGTCGCTAGTTTATTATATAAGAAAGCTCTCACCTGATCTTCCTAAAAAGAGTAAACTTGAATTCCAGAGCGATCCAAAAGAACTTCGTGGACATGGAGAACATGTTCGACCTGATGCGGGTGGACTCGGAGGTGACGGACGCGCCGGGCGCGCCCGAGCTGCAGGCGCGGCGCGGCGGCGTGGAGTTCAAGCACGTGTCCTTCGGGTACGGGCCCGAGCGGCTCGTGCTAAGGAACGTCAGCTTCAAGGTGCCGCCGGGCAGCACTGTGGCTCTAGTGAGTATCGTGCAGAAGAGCGTCGCGTCGGTGGCCTAGTGGCTTAGGGGTTGACTCGTGATCGTAAGGTACCGAGTTCGAACTCCCGCGGTCGCCATGTACCAATGAGTTTTTCTAACTTAAATACATTACCCGATGCTCTTACGGTAAAGGAAAAAACATCGTGAGGAAACCTGCACATTCGAACAGCTGAGTGTGTAAGAGGGTAATTCCACAAAAGATCCTAAAGGGGTCGGAGTGTATCTGAAAAGGCCCGTCTGTAAGATAAGATAAGATAAGATAACCACAAGCGATTTGTCACTAGATACAGTGGTGGACATATAATTAGAAACAGTACATAAAACTTAGGTAAACACAGAATGAACTATCGTTATGAGTAAAAAATATATTGATTAAATCACTATTAACTATGCCAGAATATAGCCAATGAGTTAAAAAACTCATAAAATATTATTAAAAAATAAATCTGTTCTATCTTTAATTATTAAAAGAGTTTAAATATCATGATAGTTGAATTTCTATTACTGGCCGCTTGGACAACTAATTAGAAACAGGACCCATGGTTCGTTCCATTTTTGAAATTTAAAAAGAAAAACCTCTTTTTACGCTTTTCCTGTAGTTTCGGCGGCAATTAAACGTCAATTTGGAATTACGTGAATAATAAGTATTGTTAAAAATGGGTAAAAATAAGAGTTGTGACGAGTCAACGAGGCAATTAATCGTTAAATTACATTTAGATCAAAAGTGGACTTATAGAAGAATTGCTAAACATCTAGAATGTTCTGTGAAGAAAGTTTTCAACGCTATTGCTCATTATAAAACAAACGGAACTACTAAAAGTGTTGTTAGAAAATCTCGTCCAAGAAAAACGTCTCCCCGGGAAGATTTGCAAATAATACGTGTAGCTAAACAAGACCCGTTTAAAGGCTCCAACGAGATTAGAAATGAAGTTTTTTTACCTGATGACCTAAGGAACATTTCCTCGAAACTGGTACGCCGCAGATTAGAGGAAGCTAAATTGTTCGGGAGGGTTTCTCGAAAGGTACCGCTTCTTACCAAGCAACACCGAGAGAAGCGATTATTATTTGCAAAGAAATATCTTAACTGGACCGTACGAGAATGGAAAAAAGTGTTATTCTCGGATGAAACAAAAATAAATATGGTGAATTCTGACGGCAAACGCTACGTTAGACGTCCAATAAACCATGCTTTTGATTATAAATACACACATAGTCAAACACGGCGGTGGTAATATTAAAGTATGGGGATGTTTTTCTGGTAGGGGAGTTGGACCCGTCCGTAAGATTGAAGGTATAATGGATCAATTTCAATACAAAAATATCTTAGAAGAGACAATGATTCCCTACACCGACGACCATTTGCCTGTGACCTGGATCTTTCAGCACAATAACGACCCAAAACACACGGCCCGCAGTGTTAAATCCTTTCTTAGTGAGCAACGTGTTACCATGTTAGACTGGCCTGCAAATAGTCCCGATTGAAATCCTATTGAAAATTTGTGGTACGTCGTTAAAAAAAAAGTCTCCGTTAAACGTAATTCCAGTCAAAATTAACTATACGAAGCCTTTGTTGAAGCATGGAACTCGATCCCACTCGATAAATGTATGAAATTACTTGAATCAATGCCACGTCGTTGCAGAGCCGTCATTAATAACAAAGGCTATGCAACAAAATATTATTTTTTAAGAAATTTTGTAAAAGAAACATTATTTTACATAAATAATTTGAAATTGTTGACGTTAACACGTTAATAACTTTGATATTTACCTCATTTCTTTAGTGTTTCTAATTACTTGTCCATGACGGATGGTACTGCGAATGTCGTTGAGTTGTTTGTACGTAACTAAATATCTAAATGGTAGTTGTAAACTCGGATATTTATTTGTTTTTTAATTAATTATAAGTTGTTGAACGTATTCTATGCATTTTGTTGTTTTATTTCCAAAAACAAAAGTTTTACGGCAATGTGCCTTGTATAATGTGAAATACGTCGCAAGTGTTTCTAATTATATGTCCACCACTGTACATATGCCACGCCTCATCAGGTATCAAGTATCACGTTTTCAATCCCATAGTGGGGTAGGCAGAGCTACAGAAATATCAACAACTCTAAAAATGTTTCTTAATAATTCTGTAATCACATGTTGCACAATCAAGCTAAGATGTTTACCAGTGTATTAGTGACAGGTTGCAAGCCCATTGTCTAAAAGTATTAAAAGCCCTTATTTCCTTAGTCGCCTATTGCGACATCCACGCGAAGACATGGAATGACACTATTCTTACCTATATCTTTGTGTTAAAAAAGTTATCGCCTCATAAATTCCTTATGTATTGTACTTATTTGGCTATTCGTTGTTATTAAAGGTAAACTAGATGTTTATTTTATAAATGTTATCCGTTTTGTTTGTACAATGAAGTGTTTACATAGATACAGAAATAAAAAGGGCATTCAACCATTACTTTGGTTTTTGTGGCATTCCAGTTCGGCCATTAAAATTTCTTA
The DNA here is from genome assembly GCA_949316455.1 of Acleris holmiana. Lineage (NCBI taxonomy): Eukaryota > Metazoa > Arthropoda > Insecta > Lepidoptera > Tortricidae > Acleris > Acleris holmiana. Next base: position 8,420,307 of record OX438773.1, on the reverse strand, counting down.
CAGCGATTATAATTTCCCACCCTTACGAAGTTGTAAAATATAAAAATACCTTTTCTATAAGATATCGTTTATTGCTATTGGTTTCTAGGCTGGGTTCCATTAATTTCTGTTCATGTTTGCTATGACCTCCAAACGCAATCCTCACTTTTTTATTGACTTTTGAACAGTTTTTACATGTTTAAATAAGATATAGTAACATACATTGAAGTCTGTGGCCACAATCAGGACCTAGTTTGAAACTGAAAGTTAGCTACGTCCCTATAACGAATGGACCAATAAACTATCCAAGTCACATTGCTATGTTTATTTGACATCTGCTTCTAGATTGTATTAGTTTTTTTAGGAAATCGGCGCCTCTTAGGGCCTGTTGTTTGATCAGTAGTTAAACTAGTTGTTAAAAATCGTAACTAATGTTTAAATCTCAAGGAAATGTGTAAAATTTTCGATTCTTTTTTCGAATTTTAACCATTAGTTCAGTTAATTACTGATCAGACAAATCGACCTTATTCATGGTTTCAGTGATCGAGCTTTACGTTTCAGGTTGGCCCCAGCGGCGCCGGCAAGTCGACCATCATGCGGCTGCTGTTCCGGTTCTACGACGTGAACGAGGGCGCCGTGCTGGTGGACGCGCAGGACGTGCGCACCGTCACGCAGGCCTCGCTGCGCGCCAACATCGGCGTCGTGCCGCAGGACACTGTGCTCTTCAACAATACCGTCAGGTACCAACACATGTTCCACTTTAATTCTTACCCTCTTACTTATAAGGATCGGACAAACGCCCGTCATTATCAAAACATAACCCTGTTCCGTACAGCAGAGACTTCCTGATGCTTATGATGTTACGATATTATATTTTATATTATTTATTTATTAACACGTTGACGCGAAATATCAAGTAAGTGTAGCTAAATAGAAATCCTGATTATGTTACTGTAATAGAAATTCAGAAGAAAATTAACGCCGAGCCACAAGCGAATTGGAAGAACACTTTACCAATGTCAACGATTAGATATGCCCCAATGACGTCCGTAGACTGTCAACGAACTTTTTCGACTCATAAATGGGTCCCAAATTCACAAGTAAAAATTTGGAAAAGAATTGGTCATTCTTTATTATTGGCGAAACTGATTTGTTCTCGAACACACACCGGAAAGTCATTCAATAATAAAATGGTCGTTGAATAAAAAATAGTATAATAAATATAATAATATTATCTAATATCTAGTGGTGGTAGGACCCTGTGCAGGGTCCGTCCGGATCGCTACCACTATCTTATCCATTAACCACCCGCCAAGCCACAGTGTTCGCATTGTTGTGTTCCGGTGTGGGGATAAGACAACCGGTGAAATTACTAGCATAGAGGCATTCCATCTTAGTCCTCAGGGTTGACGTTCAAATGTCTATGGGTCTCAAATTCCACTTACGATCAGGTGGCCTGAGTGCTCGTGTGCCTTCTCCTTAACATTTATTTTTATTTTTATTAACAATATACCTAAGGAAGTCTCTGCTGTACGGAACAGTAAACGTGGAACAACCGTGCGGTAGCTTATGCCTTGCTTTGTCATTATCTGTAATTGTGACATTTGCATCTGAGCAAAGCGTGACATAAGCTACCCCACGGTTATTCCACGTTTATAAATAAGGGGTCAGGCCGCATTTTTATTTGCAAGGATTGAGACGCAACTATGGGCAAGAGTGAGAGGCAAATAACTGTATATCTGTTTGTATTAAAATGCGGCCTTAGACATTAGAAACAGTAGTTGGTCTTTAAACTACTAAACTACTTGTACGTATTTAATGATTAGTCACAGAAATGGTAATTCCACTGGTTAGTCACAGAAAATGACATTAACAGGTAGACAACAAAAACCTGACAACAAAGTCCTGGTAAAACTAGCGGGAGAGCTTTTTTCGGCAATGTTTGAGGAACCTCATGTCTACCAGTGGACTTTTTGCAGCTAATTAGTATGCTTATTTATTAAGTACGTGTAAGTACGTAGCTCTCTCGATTTTCAAGAACATTACGCTCTTGTCAGGTATATTTATTCGTACAAAATCATAAACGACCAGAAGAAATCTTTGGTTAATATAGTTACTTGTTACTTGGACAATAATTTCCAGATACAACATTCAATACGGGAGACAGGGAGCGCCGGCGGCTGACATCATCTCTGCAGCCAAGAACGCGGACATCCACGATAGGATCCTGACCTTCCCAGACGCGTACGATACTCAGGTAATCACCAGGAACTACCAGGAACTCACAGACGAATCTATTAATACAGACAATGTTAATAAATGAATTATGCAATGTTTCGGTCGCACCGTTGATAAATATTTAAAGATTAGTCCAACTCACAGTTTAACAGTTTGAAGACCGCGTCTCGAGATTATTTGGCAAGACTTATGAACTGCGTCCATCAAAAACTTATATACATAGCATCACGCCTACATTCGCTGAGTGGGGTAGGCAGAGCTACAGAAATACCAACAACTGTAAAAAGACTTGTTGATTCTGTAATCACATTTTGCACATGTAGGCTAAGATATTTACTAGTGTGGTAGTGACAGGTTGCAAGCCTCTTACGACATCCACGGGAAGACATGGAGTGGCACTATTCTAACCTGGCGACCACAGGGTTTCACTTGTCACCTGTAAAGGGTTAAATATTAACAAATTTCATTTTTTAGGTGGGAGAAAGAGGCCTAAGACTGAGCGGAGGAGAGAAGCAAAGAATAGCCATCGCTCGTACAATCCTGAAGGATCCCGCAATCGTACTTCTAGACGAAGCGACATCTGCTTTGGATACGAATACTGAACGGAACATACAAGTAAGTTGCACTATGGTAGTATACAAGCGCGATTTAGCCGTGGTTTTCGCATTATTCTGGTTGACAACTGACACTGCCTGTGATAACTTGATAAAGACTGATCACTTCATTTTAACCCCACTGTGGTAATGTTTTTTGGGTCCATGTTGTATCCATGTTTCTTTTAGATCTCCTGTAGGCTATACGCATTGACGGAATTCAAAGTGCGGGTATTGTTGACGTTATATTCACCCAAGGAATCATGAATTCTTTGGCAATTTATTAGACCCCCTTCGCCCCTCGGCCTACAATGCTCCAGGGGTATTCGCATTTTCAAGGCTATACCAACCAAGTTACCAACACTATAATAGAACATTTTTATTGTTTAAGGCCGCTCTAGCACGCGTGTGTGCGAACAGGACTACCCTGATCATCGCCCACAGGCTGTCGACTGTCATCCACGCTGACGAGATTCTTGTGCTTAAGGAAGGAGAGATAATAGAGAGAGGAAAGTGAGTATTCAAGGTCATATTTTATACTATCTACTTAGTTATTAGCTTTGCCCACTTACGTTGTGCTACATTTTTTCAACATAACTGCCGATTTGGAATTTTCAATTAGTTCGGCTGACTTGCGCCAATCATAGTTACGGCTAGCTTAGGACTGTATTAAATCTTGAGTCCAGACTCGTCAAAAAGTAATTAGAAGGTTCTGTTTTATAAGCATTTTTCCTTTCACTGTTTTCCGGGAGGAATAGCGACGGATGATATCTACGCGGATAAAGTAAAATAACTAGTGAGTACAAATATATTTTAATGCATAAATATTTTTTGCAGCCATGAAGCTCTTTTGGCTCAAGGTGGTTTCTACGCCTCTATGTGGCAGCAGCAGCTTGAGAGCAGAAACAGCGTACACCCAGAAGAAGGAGAGAACAATAACAACAACGAACAGCGCCCGCGGCAGCAGCTCAACGGCACGGGCACTTTCGGCCACGGACACGGACAGTTATAAACTATGTACAGGAAGATAATGGCGTGCTGCTAGGCTCTCGCACGTTGCGCCATTCGTAGAATTACATGTTCCTATACTACACAAGAAGTTGCGCTCTGAACCAATAAAGTGATAAAATAAATTAATATCGTCACTAAGCGCCCTCGCGAGCGTGGCCCAAGCTTATATATGACACTAGAGATTACACGTCAAACAACGCCTTGAAGCCAAGAAAAGTGACCTTGAATGACGTCGCTTATGTTTTTGTCCCTTTCTTTGGGATGAAAAGAAAGGGACCAAAACATAACCGACGTCGTTTCACTGTGTCTGTAATCGCAGTGCAGGAACGAAATATTTATAAAGCGTTTTGATTGTACATGTGTATTTGTCACAATCAAATCGGAATAGTGTGAGCTAAATTATTTATAGTCTGCGTTTAAATGAGTGCGAACAATACTTTTATGTATATTTGGTTTAATAGCAATAAAAGTAACAACATATCGGGGGTGGAACGTGTTAATCTAAGTCGGCTGTGCTTGTTTTTTTTTTTTTTATAATGAGGATGGCTTTGACTTGCCAGGAATGGTTGAAATTTGTTTGAAAAGGTGTGTTAGAGTTACACACTTGATTGTTCAAAGCCATTATACAGACACCTCGTAGTAGTACTTGTGAGAAAGCTGCGCCCAACAATAGTTGTACCTGTTTTACTTTATAGATTTTTTATGAATTTTGTGTGATAAGCCAACATTTTGTTTTTTTAATCACACCATTAGGAAGTACCAAAGTGCCGCGAACCCTGACGTAGAATGGTAATACAATGTGTATTCAATTATGATAATGTAAGAAATCCTTATGTACCATTTGTACATAGTAAATTTAAAATGAATTGTTATTATAATGTGTAGGTATATATTGTGCCTAGTATTATTAATTACAATGCGATGGAAAATTGTGTGTGGAAGTTTGGTTTATTAAATGTTTTTGTTTTATGAAAATGGCAGTTTTAATTAACCCCCGACGCAAAAAGAGGGGTGTTATAAGTTTGATGTGTAAGTAAGTAAGTGTTTGTGTGTGTGTGTGTGTGGATGAACCGACTTGAATGCGGTTTTTTCTAAATTGAAAGCAGGTTTTGTAGCGGTGTTTCTTAGACATGTTTTATCAAAATCGGTTCAGCCGTTTTTGAGATATTTAGCTTTTAGGGGGTTAAAAGCCCCCGATATTAGGCGACACCTACTTTCGGAGCTATCTCTCAAACAGCTCAACCAATGAAATTTTCATTGAATCTTGCTAACAACCATGCTGATGACCCGTTTCGATTTTGTATAGAACCAAAACTTGAGATTTTTTTTTTTCATTTTATTTAACGTAATATTTTAATTTAACGGCTTAAACATAGTAATTTACAAAATAAATGCCTATATAAGTTCCTTATATTTTAAACATGGAGCAACAGCTGTGACGTGATTCCTGTCGTCGATTTTGTATACCTACCTACCTACCTACCTAGTGTTTTTTTGCAGGGGGTCTATTCGGGTGCAGACCCACCGTACCCCTAAACCGTACCACTGACCCAAAATTTGTATCATAAATATGAGGTAGGTTTAGGTTATGTTAGTTCTTCAGCAGGCCCGGAGGGCCAAACTACCCAGAAATAGGAGCTCTGCGATAGCAGAGCTCCGTCGACAACGTTCAATTCGATTTTAATAGTAATAATTGGTCAAAGTACCACCAGTGGTACGGCCGAGGGGTACGGTGGGTCTGGAGGGGTCTATTCTTTAAAGATTCATATGTTATAAAAAAAATACACGTCAATTATTTCGCGTACCTATACAGTTATTCCTCTCTTTCATAACACTTTCCAGAGAGCGTAAGAAAAAATATGCATGTTCCTATTAAATTGCGGAATTGCATAAATGCTTCGGTATGAGTATGAGGTGACTTTGAATGTTAATCTCTCATAAGGTGCACTTACACGGGCAACTTTTTATGCAATAATTGTCAGGGCACTCAAGAGGTAACATGTGTCTTTGAGCAAAATGTGGCTTAACATTAAGGAATTACTATTTAAAAACCTTAAACCGGAATAACCCTCCTGATTCCGGTTTAAGGTTGTTTTTATCACGTTATGTATTTTGTTTACTGTTCTACATACTAAGAAAATTTACCTTTTTGTTTTGTTACCTATTTAATTTATTTTGGTACCTATTCGATTATATAGGTCAATTTAGGTTGGTACCTATTCGATTATATAGGTCGATTTAGGTTGGTACCTATTCGATTATATAGGTCGATTTAGGTAGGTACCTATTCGATTATATAGGTCGATTTTGGTTGGTACCTATTTGATTATATAGGTCGATTTAGGTAGGTACCTATTCGATTATATAGGTCGATTTAGGTAGGTACCTATTCTTAAAGCAAAGAAGATATAAAAAAATATATTTACAACATTTACTTACTGCCCTTCAATAGAGGAATGCGATGGTAGTATACTCGTATGTACTCAGTATTTTAAAATATCAGCTTGTATTTAAAAAAATTCATGGTCGGTATGAAATAAGTGCAAGATTACCGACAGTAATATAGAGGCAATTTAGTCCCAGATGAGCCTGACCCTTCTACATCAAGAGATGGCATGCTTCAAGTACAGTCACGAACATTAATTTAGGACACATCGCATCTTTAGAATTATAGTGACCTAATCCAAATATTTTGAATTTCGATTTAGGTCTCTATAGTACTAAATTTATGACTCGAAATCGAAAGCTGAAAATGGATTTTGTTTTTTTTTTTTATTTTAATGAGAGGGCACACGAGTACTCAGGCCACCTGATGGTAAGTGGAATCTGAGACCCATAGACATTTGAATTCTCAAGACTATGATCTTAAGAACTCAAATGCGTTGCCAACCCCGAGGACTAAGATGGAATGCCTCTATGCTAGTAATTTCACCGGTTGTCTTATCCCCACACCGGAACACAACAATGCGAACACTGTTGCTTGGCGGGTGGTTAATGGATAAGATGGTGGTAGCAATCCGGACGGATCCTGCACAGGGTCCTACCACCACTAAATATTATTATATTAGATAATATTATTAGATTTATTATACTATTTTTATTCAACGACCATTTTATTATTGATTGACTTTCCGGTGTGTTCGAGAAAAAATCAGTTTCGCAAATAATAAAGAATGACCAATTCTTTTCCAAATTTTTACTTATTTGAATTAGGTCACTATAATTCTAAAAGTGCGACATGTTAGGATCAATCTGACATTCTACATTAGCAAGGTTGAGTTTGTTGTAAGTTACAAATGACTTTGAATCTCTAATGACATTGACGACGACAACCTATTTTTTTTTTGAAATGGGTCCTAAATTAACGTTCGCTACTGTACATCCCCAGCCTTTAGAACCCATGCCCCTGAATCCAGACCCATCTTCATCTCCGAAAAGACCATCTACATCGTCACAAATTCAAACAAATGTTGTAAATATGCCCGGGAAAACCAACACATACACAATAGTCCAAATTTCAATTTAAACTGTATTTTTATAAAAGTCCTTTTTACATTATCACTGCTTTATTTCCTCCCAATAGAAGTGAAAAGATAAAGTGTCATGTCTTAAATTATGTAAAAAATATACACCAAAATTTATTTCAAAACCAGAAATAATAACAAATTGTCTCGTAAAGCTATTACCTACTTTTAACCGATTTGGAAAAGAAACTTCTGGACATCTAGTACCATAAAAAATTGCTAGACGTAAGAAACATCATCGGCGGAAGAAAAAAGAGGGGTATCACCAGGAAGTCTCAGCCCATTACCTGCAGTAAGGCAAACGAATTAGTGAATAATTCACATTAAGATTCCATAGGAATGAGGTCAATGTTTAAATCGTTGTCCTACTTACAAATAGGCACAAGGGGTTTCCTGCGCCACAATTCAATTCCTTTTATTCAGGACTTTTTTTTTTTTTTTTAATTTATTGTGCAACCAAAATACATATTTACAAATCAAAAAACACCTCATAAACCACTCAAGGGTTTGTGCGAGGATAGTACGCTCTAGAAACTATATAAGTACTTATTAATAACAATTTATATTTAAGACAAGTACAAGTACACTTTAACCCAAAAAACCATTACAACTTACGCACATACATCATGAAAAAAAAAAAAAAATTCAGCGCGAACAGTATGATAAGTACCTATAATAGGTAACATTTAAACAATGATCATAGTGTTGTACGAGTACATGAAACTTTCATCCTCAAAAACAAAAAACAAAATCCAAAAAAGAAAGAATATAAAGCAAACAGAAACAGCCTAACCTAGATTCGTCACTCACGTTTCTCAGCTATCTGCTCTAAATATTTTTTATTTTGCTCTTGATATTCAGCCACGGTAACAGAGGGTCTTATTCTAGTGTATTCGATGCTTCTTATGGAGTTTTCTTGCATAGGATCTTTCTCCATGGTCTTAACGAGGTCTAACGATAACTTTCGTTCGGCCTTGGATTGCAAGTTGAGCACGTCGGTGTAGGATTCCTCGTTCTGGGTGAAGCCGCGGCGGTAGTGGTCGAGCTTCTCGTCGCTCTTCATGGGGTTCGGAGATCGCGTCAGGAGCAGGTTCTCTCTTACCGCCCCGAAGACATTAGGCCTGGAATTAGATCGCTTAAAGAACTCTAGTGTCTACTTAAAAAATGACAGTATAGGATTGGTTTACTAGCCAATAAAGCAATACTCGTAAAACAAAAGCCGTTGCGTTCAGTGTGGGGGACGTATACAGCAAACATGGTCTACGCAGCTCTCTGGACGGCACACCATAGAGCTGCACGAGTTAGATCTGTAGTTTTGTTTGTATCAAGAAGCTTTTAAATGACACTGGAGATTGCACGGCGAAAAACGTTTTGAAGCGGAGAAAAGTAACCGGGAGTGACGTCGCTTATGTTTATTATCCCTTTCTTTAGCGTGATCTTGAGTTTTTGATAAAGGGACAATGTTGGACATTTTTGTGATGTAGGTATATACAACTTTCAAGTTTTACTTATACCTATATGAAAAACGCATGGGTGCTCAACACCTTTGGTCAAGGCTGTAGTTAGTTGATATTTGTTTAATCAATAACTCATCTGTAACTAAGGATATTTGTACAACATGAATTGATTTATATACTAATAAAACTGGTTGCCTATAATAAAGGGTGCGCGTAATGTGGAAAGCCACGCAATATCTGTATTATGAGTACCTACCTTGTATTTTTTTTAATGTTTATCCTCTGCGACTCTTTAGCTTTACTTACTTGAAATCTTTTAAGGTAGGAATGTTGTCTTCGTCAACATTCTGCTGCGTGTCGTCTAACAAGCGAGTCAGGACCGACTGGCGTTTCACTTCTATATCCGAAGGTGTGAGAGGAGGCCCCCTTGTGTTAGTTAGCCCGGCCTTCGAATACGCAGTCTGCCGCCGCGTGATCTTTCGCGGACTGACGACAGATTTGTCTTCCAAACGGACCCTCCTAAAGAACAATAAGGAAAAAATGAAATCCCGTCTCAGCAAAACACTTGGCGAGAGGGTTTTCAAGACAGCGTGCCATTTACGCACTCTCTTTCGGTCTTTCTCGGGGTGTCTCGCCGAGAGTGTTTACTGTCGGCCAAGTGGTATTTCCTTTCACACACACAACACAAATTCCTTACCTTATTATTTTATAACCTGTAATAAAATTAGAGTGGCAGACCACCTACGAGTATTTGACCAACTGTAAAGGTGCTAAAGAATTTTATAACTTAAATCTGTTGACCAAGTGGTCAACATACATTTCAGTATTGCAATGCTACGTTTTACTCCGGTTGTTATTAAATTAAGATATGGACCGCGGATCGCAAAAAATATTTCATGCACCAGATTGCATGATATGAGATTAAATACGACTTAGGTTGATTCATTTTACAATTATTTTGTTTTATAGACGCGCAATTTATATTGTCCTTGTTTTGCCGATCTTACATCTTCCCAATACTTACCTAGTCTATAGAACAAGTCAAAGTCCTAGTAATTCTATAAAAACATGTCTAACGAAATCTTATTTTAGTCTAAATAAATGCTTTCAGACAAACCTACGGCTAAAATACGGAACAATGTGTATTACCCCTATACATACTCGTAGGTATACTTAGTTGAGCACTTCTGCTAAAGTATAATATTTGTTTCTTTTGTGACATAAGATATGATAAGATGCCATATGGAAACACGGCGTAAATAAACCTATTATGTCAAGTCACAAGGAAGTAATTACATCTTATTTTAATCGAGTACTTTTTGTGACAGGGTTCTACGATGGGTTGACAAGTCAATGTGAATTTACAGCATTACTCAAGATTAAATTATAAAAAAAACACTTTTATAATTTAGTAATTCAGTAGGTAAAGAAAAATCCCAATTGTACAAAAGAGAGTAGGAAACAAACTGGGTCCCGAGCATAGACCAAAGGCGCAACGACAGCCCAAGATAGAACAAACCTTTGTGACATTGTATCTTCTTCCGCAGTACATTCTTTTTGGAAAACCTGAATCTTTTCCAGGTCGGCGGGATGGACGAAGCCAGTCTGCCTCCTTTTTATCTCCTTATGCACTGGTTTGAACTCTTCTACTGGTACAGAAATAGACACTTTCCTTGAAAAAATAAATAAAATAAAGAAAAATAGTTTTTTATTGTGTTTTGGCCTACCCGCATAATATTACCACACCTTATTACTTGTAAACAAAAACAACTTTTTTTTATATTTATGTAACTCACTTGTATTGACTTTCACGGTGTCTGTAATCCGACGAGGCTATTCTGGTGACGTAAAAAAAAACATTATTATTATTATACCTCTTAACTCTACGGCTAATACCTACAACTAAGTACGAGAGCTGTTTGAGAAGCCCGTATAAACAGTTAGATTTTTAACCCAAATCCAATTTATTTCTCAACATAGTCTCCTTAAAGTGCCAAACACTTATTCCAGCGAGTTTCCAATTGTTTTATTCCCTCTAAAGCTAAATCCGGTGAATACTGAGCATTTGGAACCAGCACAAAACCCAACTCGTGAATTTTAGCTATTGCAATTGTTGAGGTGTGCATTGCACTGGAGCAGTCTTCCCCTTTTCCAAATAATTAATCATGACAATTCCTTGGCCATCCCAGAAGACTGTCGCCGTCACCTTCCCAGCTGACCAAACAGTCTTGGCCTTCTTTGGAGCACGTTCACCAGCACATATCAATGGTTTGGACTGTTGTTTCGTCTCTGGTGTATAATGATGGACCTAAGTTTCGTCCACAGTGACAAATCGACTCAAATAGGTAATTCTAAGAATTACGCAGATTACGCTTCATAATATCCAAACACCGCTTCGTATTCGCTTTCGTTCATGTTTTTGTTCGATTGTCAACAGAAGTGGCACCCATTGATTGTCCCGACGCTTTATCATGGCCAAATCTTCGTGTAAGATTGTATGTACTCAGTGGAGATGCCTTTGTTTTCAGCTATCGCACACACCTTCACTAGGCGGTCGTCAAGTACGATTTTATGGACTTTTTCAACAACATTATCAGTAGGGGCTTCTGATGCGCCTAATCGATGTGCTTCAGCGACCACGTTTAAACCATTTAACCTGTTATAAATGGTCTGCAACGTTGGTGCAATCTGATTGTCTAAAAAGTTAAAAGACAAGCACGGTACGAAATTTACCGCGATACCGCTACGGTGGCGGGTATACTTACAACTTAACTTACTACGTTTTAAGTTAAATTTTAATAGGGTATTCTCTAAAATAGTCGAGGTTTTGTCAGGTTTCAAGATATTTATTTTGAAATCACCACACATGATAACTTTTTCCTACTTCTAGGTACTTTGTCAGGGATAATTCTCTAGGCGTTCGTTAAACATATTTAAATCTGACTTGGGTACCCTGTATACACAGAAAACTATTATAGTATTTAAAGTGGTTAGTGCTATCGCGCAGCATTCAAAGTTAAGGTCTATCACGAGTTTCTAAATCTCAGCCAGTCAGTTCAGAATAATCAATGTCTCGTTTCAGATAAATGGCGGCACCTCCACGTGATGTTTTCCCTGAGTAGATCGAAGCAGTTTTTTTTCAATAAAATAATTTACCGTGTCCCTTTAGCATAAAGTATTCCTTAAAACAGATCACATCTATGCCACTATTGCTATCCTCTAGTTGCCCAGAGATACTGTGTGTCGGATTTGTTAATCAAACCAGCAACATTTTGATGAAGAATATTTAAGGCTTTACGAGACTTTGCGCGGCTTCTTACAAACGCCTTATAGGTGAAAAACTTAAGTAAAGGACCTGGGCTGGAATTCTACAAGGTAATAACGATATCGTTTTTGACCTGTGTCTGTATTGTCAACGTTTTGATAACTCTTATGTCATTTACAATAATGGCGACTGTGACACAAACGATTCTTAAACGTGTCAAACACGATATCGTTTTAACGCACCTGAATAGAGGCCCTGGGCTGGAATTCTACAAGGTAATAAAATAACGATATCGTTTTTGACCTGTTTCCGTATTGTCAACATTTTGATACCTCTTAGGTATGTCATTTACAATAATGGCGACTGTGACATAAACTATTCTTAAACGTGTCAAACACGATATCGTTTTAACGCACGAATAGAGGCCCTGTTGTTTGTAGTAGTAACACATCTGTATAGACCTTTTGACATTCTATATTTAAAATTTGACGTAAACTCTATATTACTTTTGTACACAACTAAAGACACCAGTACTCGACAAAGGACCAATGTTCGACACTGACTCTTATTCAAAGAAGATAAGAGTTATTCATTTGTTTTGCAACAATCAATTTATAACCCTATGAACTTAGAATTAAAAGCTTTTGTCGATTATTGGTGCATGTCAGCTAAAAGTGTCGAATATTTGTGTTGTTACTTATATACCAGGTCCTTCACCTAAGTTTTTCACCTATACCTTACCTGAGGCCCTAGCCAAGATGTGTACACGCTAAGTAACGTTTCTATTCGTTTTGTTTTTAAACCATTCGTGTCTCTGGAAGATCACGTTATACGAAAAGTCACGTGAATCGTGATGGTGGGAGAAAACGCATTTTGTATGATCTTTTTTTGCTTCACAGTCCTCTTAAAAGCATAACATCTAAGTTACTCTTTCACCGTTGACTAATCAAAGAGCGAAACCAGTCACCAAGTCCCGATCAAATTGTGTTAATGCCAAGCCCCCATGAAAAAATCAACTTACCTGAACCTTCGAACTTCTTCGTCAGTCAATAAGGACCTTAAAAAAATAAAAAAATGAAATAAAATATTACCTCTCGCACAAATCGACCCAATTTTGAAATAAGGCTTGTAGGTAGGTACCACAGTAATAATAAAAATATTTACGGTGGAGTGGAACTGCGCTACAGCTGTTACTTTTTTAATTTTTTCGTCGCATCTTTTTAGGGTTCCGTAGTCAAACTAGGAACCCTTATAGTTTCGCCATATCTGTCCGTCCGTCCGTCCGTCCGCAGTCTAGCTTAGAGAGTCTTAGTACTAGAAAGCTGTAATTTGGCATGAATATGCATATTAGTCATGCCAACAAAATGTAGAATAATGTGTTAAAGAAAAAAAATCCTTTCTTGTACCTACACGACACGTAACGTGGGGATGTATTTTATTACTCGTCTACCCCATAGTGCGGGGTGTCGTTGGATATGTTTTTCAAAAATATTTCGGGTTGATAACAACAATTTTTAGATTAAGGGATTCGTTTATGATATATTAAGCTTTTAAGTGCTAATTTTTTGTTAGAGTCAAGTGTCCCCCTCCCCTACAGCCAAAACTACAAATACTTACTAAAATTTGGAAAAAATACTTAAACGTAAGCGCATATAACGAATTTATAAGGAAAACTATCACGACTAAGTAGACATCATTGGTTTTCGAGATACAGGCGATTAAAGCTTTTATACCTTACTAAAATCATATAAGATGGCACCACATGACTTTAAATAGAAAATTAGTTATTACTTGTTGATCTTTATGATTTTAGTACTTAACGGCTTCAGAACCTTACACTGAGCATGGTCCGACATGGTCTTGCCCGGTTATATTTAATACTAGCGACCCGCCCTCGCTTCGCTCCGGATTAAAGTATTATACATATAAACCTTCCTCTTCAATCACTCTATCTATTAAAAAAACCGCATCAAAATCCGTTGCGTAGTTTTAAAGATTTAAGCATACATAGGGATATAGGGACAGAAAAGGCGACTTTGTTTTATACTATGTAGTGATGTCTAGCACTAGAGATGTAAGACGAAGAAGAATCAAGCAGCGCGCTCGAAACGACAGGCAAGTGGTAAAAAATAAATCGCGTGACAACCGATCCCTACCTCAAAATTAAGGATTCCTTGTTTTATTTTCGGTTTAACATCATTTGATAAAAAACGTAGATTAAGAAACGTGATTATTTAGGATTTTTATAAAACTAACCTCACCTTTGGATTTGATATCATAACGACTTTTTCATATAATATCCAAAAGGTGGAACCACGACTAAATCGCTGTGCAAATTGAATTTAAAGTTAGTCATTTCGCCGGTAAGCTTTAAAAAATTGCCCCCTGGGTAGTTCTACCAGCGTTTCAATCGCTTTGACTTGGGTGTCGCATTTTTAACCATTTCCCTGTACGAGTAGGATAACCATTTTCGGTTATTTTGAAGAATGCCTGGACTCCTAGAAAATAACCGAAAATGGTTATCCTACTCGTACAGGGAAATGGTTAAAAATGCGACACCGAAGTCAAAGCGGTTGAAACGCTGGTAGAACTACCCCCCTGTAGTAGAGTCTATTCGCGTAGCGGTGTCTACATACGGAGCGGTGACTACACTGCCCTGCTAACACAAAAGGCAGTATCTCAAATTCTATGGTCAAAGCAGATGCAATCCTATCTAGTTGGTTATAAGGTTTCATTTGCTACAGGAGTTTTGTCTTACTGCCTTTTGTGTTAGCAGGGCAGTACGCGTAGCAACGAATTTCGGCTTAAGAGCCACTGACTATCCATATTATTATTCTTAATTCCTTAATAAATGTAATAATATTTATTAATGCGAAAGTGTTTGTTCCTTTGTACCGTTTCGAAGTTAAACTTGGTACAGATGTATTAAATTATCATACGGCGCTGTACTCATTTCGTCGAGCCCGTATTTATCTTTCTTTCTCAGTCGACTTCAATATCCATTGATAAGCGTATTGAGAAAGCAAGATGATACAAACTTTTTACTTCATCTGTCTGAATAATGATAGTTTGTAGCCCGACGACGAACACTTGAGGGTACTTTTTATCTTGAAAAACTGGACAGTTCCTGAAAGTTTAGCGATCAACGACTCCTAAATGGAGAGGGAAAAATATAAAACGTGTATAATTTATTTACTTATCGTCGGTCTAGTTGTGACGCTTCATAACTATTTTTTTGTAAAATTTGATTTGTAAGCTAAAATATTCAATAAAACAGTATTTCTGGTGTTATCTTGTAAATGTCTGACTTTACAAATAAATGTGTCGTTACGAGAAGTAACATTTAGAGTTCAAGACCGACGCCGACGCTTTAAAGTGGAACACGCCAGGTATAAAGTGATCCCAATAGGACCGTATGCACGGAGTGAACAAGGATTTTAATTTTTATGGTATAGTGTTCACGAGCACTCAGACCTGATGGAACCTGAAACCCATAGACATCTGCATTCTCAAGACTACAATCACAAGATTGCAATATTGAGACTGCAAATGCCTTGCCGACCCTTAGGACTAAGGTGGAATGTCTCTGTTAGTAATTTCACGGGTTCTCTTAACTTGTCTGCCTTCCTGATTTATTCTAGGTACTTAAAAGTTAAATAAATTATAGAGGGTACAAACGGTTGATAGTCTTCAATGCTCTTGCCCGACCGTCTCACAATGCTCCGCAGTACATGTCCCGCAAAACTCACACGATCGATATTAAATCTGTTGAAAAAATTTAAACCTCTAAGAAATATCACTGATTGATCGCGTAACTAAGTAAGCAAAGCGAAGATAAGCAAGATAACGACAACGGAAAATAAAAATGAGAATATACTTACTTTATGTATGTTTGAAGTTCATGTTCTTCCTCAGAGTCCATTGACGACACCTCTACAAGCATGGTGTCATGTTAGTAAAATAGTGTTTTTAATCCACGAAAGCCCGCCATTTGCCACTTAAATTGACGTTGCTCGATATGCGTCAACGTCAATATGTTGAATGAAGTAGTGGGGCGAGACTTGTGGTTTTTGACATACATACATAAAATCACGCCTTCATTCCGAGAGTGCGGTAGGCAGAGCTACAAAATTACCAGCAAATCTATTTGTTGGTATTTCTGTAGCTCTGCCTACCGCACACTGGGAGTGAAGGCGTGATTTTATGTATTAACTAATATTAAAGTACGTATTTCCCAGTCCGGAAAGTGTTTAGGAAATAAAAATATTATTAACACATACCAAGCCAGCCAATACTTCAGAGTAGGTAATGCTAATGATGAATGTAAATGAGAGTACATAGGTATAATTATAAGTTATAACGAATAAAAAGGAAAACTATCACGACTAAACAGACTTGATTAACCTAGGTATATCTATATGCAAATAAGTTAATGAAAAAAATAGGAGTAATGGCTTCGGAGCCCTAGTACACAGCATGAGTATCCAACGTAATCTGGCCCGGTTTTTTTTACTACCTACATAATTGGATTATAATATGGATAGTTAAGATAGTTGAAATTTAATTTACCTGATAGTGGAGGAGATTCTACCAGTGACAAGCGGAAGATTTCTGACGGGCAATATATCGATCTATGCGCGAATGCACTCGGGACTTCTGGTTTATCTGTTACTTTAAGGTCACTTTCGAGACAGTAATCGCCCTTGAGAAATCTGCGAACAATTCAATCAGGAGTTCAGAACTGGTTTCCTACAATGCAAGATCTACGAAACAATTGGAAGTTTGATGACAACTATCCCGATTGTGTTATTACCATGGTAGAACGATCAATGGGCCGAAAAGTACACGATCACGCACTAACGCGAAGACTGAAAAATATTGTTAAGTAAATAACATTTCTAATATGGTCATATGGAACTGGGACCTATAATTTAATACGGTGGAACTTTTTTTACTTATCTCAAGTTTATCTTCTAGCTACCAACAACTCTTTGTCTTAAGACAGAAATCCAACTTAAGACTCGTATACCAAGATAAATAATAATAAATATCAGAGGATAATCTCACACAAATTGACCTAGTCCCGAACTAAGCTCTAGGCTTGTACTATGGGTACTAGACAACAATAAACATACTTATATAGAGAAATACATACTTAAATGCATAGAAAACATCCAAGACTCGGAAACAAATACTCGTGCTCATCACAAAAATATCTGCCCTTACCGGGATTTGAATCCAGGACCCCTAGCTTTGAAGGCAGGGTCACTACCAACTAGGCTAACGTGTCGTCGAACGAGAAGATGAAGACGAACTTACTTTTTCAAGTCGTAATTAGAATCAACTTCACCAGGATATGGGACATCGGTGAGCGGTATGTAGAAGGGCTTCTCAGGAGGGATGACCACGCTCGGCGGCGCGGAGGCCTGCTGGTACGAGTACTCCTCGGGCTCATACTCGTCTACGTCAAAGTCGTTGTTCACGTCGGTCTTCTTTCGATTGCCTCCGGGACTAGTTGACCCTTCATTCTCTACGTGGTCCTTTTTGCCACCTTTACGCATAAACCTGGAAATACACACCGACATGTTTTAGAGACTGAAATATGATTTTCGCAAATAGGTAATCTATACCCCGAATTCTTGTCGCAATGACGTCACAATAGCGTAGTTTGGGGAGTTATTGGAACGGCGTTAATAATACGAAAAAAATATGGTTTAGAACCGAATTAATAACTAGGCATTGACGACATAAATTATCTAGTCAATACTGGCTTTTGACAAACCAAAAGTGAGCGGCCGAAAAAACCAAAGCCAGTTTAATTTACAAAATGTATGTTTTGCAGTAATATACCTAAAGATAACGTTGATCAATTGACTAGGTAATTTTTATCGTGAATGCCTAGATATTACAAGTTGTTGGGTTAAATCCAGCAGTTTTTCGTATTATTTAACACCCTTCCATTCAGTAAATGGGACAGAGAAACATAATTTAAACATATTAGAATTAAATCTTTAACAATTTATCAGCTTTATTTACCCTATACAACCTAATTAAGTTTTGACCTAAAATATAAAATATCGTGAATGCCCGATTATATTTTTTTAATTCCGTAGATCACCAATAGACTATATTACCGTATTAATTAACACCATTCCGTTTACTCCCCAATTTACCTATTGTGACGTCATTGCGACAAAGATCCGTGGTCTAATTAACTTAAGGATATGTTTTAATACCTTTCAGTGGCATGAATATTTGCTGCAGGTTGTTTGTCGTCGTCCGTCTCGTTAGCTTCAGACTCTTCCCCGAGCTTCTCCTCTTCACCGGTTATTTCAAGTACTTCATGACGAGCTTTTTGTCGTAATTCTATTTCTAAGTATACTCTTGCCATGAGTTCCTGAAACAACTTAAGTTTGAATGATTGTAATACAGAGTAGAAAGGCATTTGTTTCCCGCCACGGAGGAAGACAAAGCGTTCAGGTGCTATTAATTCTAGCGGCGAGGCCAGGCGAGACGAGGTTAGA
The DNA here is from genome assembly GCA_949316455.1 of Acleris holmiana. Taxonomy (NCBI): domain Eukaryota; kingdom Metazoa; phylum Arthropoda; class Insecta; order Lepidoptera; family Tortricidae; genus Acleris; species Acleris holmiana. Next base: position 8,401,716 of record OX438773.1, on the reverse strand, counting down.
CGAGAATTTAGAAGTACACTATAAAATATATTCCCTCCTCGCGCAAAATTGGTTAAAATGGTTTTTTAATTCAAATTTTAATTCTCGCGCCGCCGCCGGTAGAAAAGCACCTTTACGGTGGATATTTTCACGTCCGTCCGCAAGACCGATATGGTACAGTACCAGTATAAGAATTTTAACGAATTTTCCTTTTTGCGTTACAAAAATACAAGAACTCACAGAAACACAGAGGAAATTAATCTCTCCTGAATGTTAAAAGTATTCAAAGAACAAACCTCAAGAAACATCATTTGAATAACGACCAAGTCCTCAATATGTCCTTGTATGTATTCCTTGGCTCCTCTGTTTATCATAATATCATGACAGTCCATGTTCAAGATGCCAGTTCGCTCAATTAAGATTTCGGATGTCGGCGATTCGTACCAAGTTTCGACGCTTTCGATTTTCTTCAAAGTCGATTCTCCATCTATGAGCTGCCCCAACGCTACGTATTTATGCTCCATCCACGGAGACGGCTGGAGTAGCACAAAGAACTGTGTTGAACAGTCAGTATGTCTGAAACATTAGTAACGTTAAAGATGAATTGGTCTTTGTGACTTTTATTGCAGACAAACAGGCAGACGGGTTAAAAAGAGATGTTTTATTTAAAGGAAGCTTTGGTCATGTCTGTTATTACGAGTAACTAAGCCCTGAAAAGATATGTACTTATAGTCGATTTTAATGTTGTTTTTATAGTAAAGCTTTGATTTACTTCGGGATTCTTCCGAGCACGCGGATTATACATCATTTTAGGGTTCCGTACCCAAAAGGTAAAAACGCGACCCTACTACTAAGACTCCACTTCACCAGTCACCAGACTTGTATCTCATGAACCGTGATAGCTAGAAAGTTGAAATTTTTACAGATGATGTATTTCTGTTGCCGCTATAACAAAAAATACTAAAAACAGAATAAAATAAATATTTAAGTGGGGCTCCCATACAACAAACGTGATATTTTTGCCGTTTTTTGCTCGATGTTTATAAGGCAAGGTAGACGCATGAAATATTCACGGAATATCACTTTTAAAATAAATAATTTAAAAAAAATAATTAAGGGGCTCCCATACAACAAACGTGATTTTTATGCCGTTTTTATCAAACTTGCGTTGAAGAAATAAAAAGTGGGGTTCGCAATGCCTGCTGGAAAGAAGAGAGATATGAACCTGCCGGCATTAGCCATGCAGAGAACGCCGCGCCTGTCCGGTGGCACAATAAAATTCTCGCAGTAAAACTTCGTGTCCTTCAGGCCGAACCCTCCGCACTGAATCCAGCCGTCCTTCACTATCCGGTGTATCGGCGTGCCGCTGTAACCGCCTTTCGTTTCTTTGCATAAGCGGAGGAAATTCTCACAGGTAAACGGTACTATATCACCGTATAACTGTAAGAATAATATTGAATATACATTTACTGTTAGCAACTAGAAATACAATTTTAGTACCTACGCTATAGCTTGGCCAAAATCTTTAAAAAAAAAATGTGCTATGGGTAAGGACCAAAAGTTGGACCATAGTTAAGAGGACTGTGAAACAAAAAATTTGCATGCAAAATGCTATAACGTTTTTCTCCCCTTAAAAGTTGACAGATTTTTACGATGTTTGAATATGTTGTAGATATTATGAAAAACTAGGTCGGTACTGTTTACCTTTCCATAAAAGTATTGGAAAGAAAAAAAAAACACAAAAGCTCACAAGTAGCTAGACCTAGTTTTTCATAATATCTACAACATATTCAAAAATCGTTCAAATCGGATAAGATTATTTTTGACAGCTATGCGATTTAAGCATACAAACAATGAAGGTGAAAACAGTTCCGTTGCGCGACGAAAAGTATCCTTACAATTATTGTATGACTAATTTTCGTCGCACAACGGAAAATAATTCATAGAAAATTGAATTGCGTGAGTTAGCGTGCCCAACTTTTAGCCCAGCTTTTAGACCTTACCCCTATATTGCGGAAGTGCAGTTGGCAAGATTACTATAGGAATTTGGTCCAATTGCTGTTCCAACAGGTGATCTCCACTTTAAAATATTGGCATTCCACCTGTCACTATGTCCAACAACAGCCAGGGATATACCTAACCGTCTGAGAGGGTTAATCACTCAAGCGAAAGTGAGCGGAGGAATACGATAAAAGCGGAGGGCTAGGTATTTATATAACTACAAAGCATAAAGTGATCAAATCTTTAAATTGGTCGACTGTACCGCAATCCAATCTTTGCACTCGCACCGGCCCTTTATTCGACTACGTTAAAACGATATTGCGTTTGACGTGTTTTAGTATGGTTTTAGTATCTTAGTATAAAGCTTCTCGGTTGTGTTTGTTTGCCCTAGAACGAAAAAGGGAATACCACCGCAGGGGCCCTAAATGCTTAACGCTGTTAGCGATTATCGAAAAGTGACAAAATGTAGGTATTGGGTAGAATAGGACGTAAGCTGACGACCGCGTCTCCATATTATATTTAGCCCTAACCCTCAGGAAAGGGGAGCGTCATTCTTACCATAAATACGAGGGTTCCGATGTGTTTATCATTTATTGCTATATGCATGTACACTGCGGGCCTCTGTAATAATAATACCATAGCATTTATAATCATAGCATAGCATCATGTAATTGAAGTATCAACAAACGAAATGGAGGAACTTACACAAATGCCTTTGACATACTTAGCGAATTGTTTGACACTCTCCTTATAATAATTTAAATCGAAGCAGTAATAGTATTTCGGGTCAAGTAACTCTTTAAGTTCATTTATTCCGCCAAGCATTTTATTATTTACCAAAACAGCGACTGGAGACGTCAAACAATACGCCAATCCGCCGTACTGTAGCTTTAAATCGTTCCATATTGAGGGCCACTCTACGCTCGTTACACCTGAAAAATAAGTCGTGTTATACGTTTATGTGTTTGACGACACGTTGGCAAAGGTAGTTGAGAGTGACCCTGCCTACGAAGCTGGCGGTCCCGGATTCAAATACCAATAAGGGCAGATATTTGTGTGATGAGCATGAGTATTAAAACGTGGATAAAACATCCATCGCTTTCTGGCAAGTACAGTGCAAGAGTGACGGATGCTTGAGCCACCGCGATAAATGCGACCATAATACGGGCCTCTGAGCTCATAACGTTAAAACGGCTCAACGGATTTTCATCAAACAAATCTCAGAACGCTCTCGTAAGTAACCTTTATAACAAAAAAACTAAATCAAAATCGGTCCATCCGTTTAGGTTTATGCCACAGATTACTCGCGTCAAACTTATTGCACCCTCTTTTTGCGTCAGTCGTTAAAAAACATGTTTTTTTTTTATATTTTTAACTATTATTATAACTTATTCGATATGTCCAGTGCCATACTGGACAGAAAATAAAATGAAAAAAATATCAAATTACTTCAGAAAATTACACCAAGCAGCTGTTGCTGCTAGAATTTAGAAGTTTCCTAATATTTCAGAATGTAAATACGACTTAGGCCGCTTCCTGACTTGTATGCTTGCTGCAGTAAAACTTACAGGCGGCGTAAACGCTACACATTGATTAGTACCTAGATGCCACTGGTTGCCTAGAAACCTTTGCCGATTCCGTGTTTTACTGCAAGCATACCGACAAGTCGGGAAGCGGCCTAAGGAGCGGAACCCTCGGTGGTCAAGTTCAAACTCGCACTGGGCAGGCTTTTTTCAATCATTTTTATTAAGATCAGAGACTCGGCCAATAAGCAAACAGCGTTAATTATGGCCCGTTTCACGAAGCTACAAGTTACAATTACTTTCTAGCAAAAGGAGTTAGAAAGAGACTTCCGCTTGTAATTTGTAACTAGTAGTTTCGTGAAACGGGCCTCTACAGGGTGTTAGGTAATGAGTGGATAATCCTTGAACTACGGATAGAGGGCACTTAGGACGTTATGAAAAAGCTAAAATAGGTCTAGTAAAAGTCGCACGGTTTTCGAGATATTTTGACTTTTAATCGGATTTTTTGTCATTTTTCATGTTACGAAAAACCCTTAATTTCATGTATTAATTCATATTTTTTTCACTTTTTTCTTGCATGGTTAGAATCACTATGAACTAAGAAAGTTTTTAAAGCTACATGCCAAGTTTTTTTCGTGTCAACTTTTTGAGTAAACTCACTAAGTTACTTTTTCCATACTAAGAAATCCTCGCGTTTGTTTTTCACGTAGTATGGAAAAACAAACTTTGTGCGTTTACTCAAAAAGTTGTCATGAAAAAAAACTGGGCATGTAGCTTTAAAAACTTCCTTAGTTCATAGTGATTCTAACCATGCAAGAAACAACGAAAAAAAAATTTAATTAATACATGAACTTAGGGGTTTTACGTGACACGGACATAAGGAAAAATGACAAAAAATCCGATTAAAATGACCAATATCTCGGAAACTATTGACAATTGCTGAACATACATGGGGGTTAAATCGATAGCTTATGAGCTGCTCTATCAGCCCTATTCGGGTTATCCACTATTTACCAAACACCCTGTATATGATATTTCTGAGCGCATAGGTACGTACATCTAAGATTTAAGTCAATTTTCCGCGTTAATATAAGTAAAACTAGCTGTTGCTCGCGACTCCGTCCACATAGAAGTCGTTTATCGCTCTTCCCTCGGGAACTGTTCAATTTTACGGGATACAAAGTAACCGAAGTCCTTCCTCGGGATTAAGCTATCTTTAACGCCAGCGTTACGCTGAGTTGGAACCATTTCGTGACAACAGACATTTTCGTCCATGTCAGTATTTTGTTGCTTTTAGTTTGTCTGTTTGTCACGAATAAGTGATTTTTTTTCAGTCTTTCTTGAGATACTAAATTTCATCGAAATCGGTTCGCGGTTTGGCCTTGAAAGCGTAAAACACCAAGTTACTTTCTTATTTGTAATATTAGTAATGTTTGAGGGCGCCGAGCGTCCAGTGGCGCCCTCATTAGTACCTATTAATGTGTTTTCTAATAAACTAAACTATTATCTTGAGATCGAAGAGCGGTTTTCTGTTGTACAAATGTATATTCAATGTATACAGGGTGACTTCAAATTGGTAATACAAAATCAATGTTTTACACACATTTCCCCTAAACTTAGCCCCTCAATTAAATCTCACACTTTTAAAGTATTTTTTTTTAATTTTTAAATTATCCCATTTTTATTGGCTTAACATGGTTATCCTACCATAATAATTAACAAAGAAGTTTAAAGAATTTCAAATGAACACTTTCCTCTTTGGTTATCCGTCACCTGTCGCAATTTATGAAGAAAACGTCTTTTGATTAGTAATTGTCACTTATCAAAGAAAATAAGATTGTATTGTAAATGTAGTGTAACCACACTTTGGGACTTTAATTATTTGTTTTGTTGGAAAATTAGCATAAATTAAATACAGTTAATTTTAACAAAGGGGTTAATGTATTACCGTGTGGCATTAACTAAGCCACAATCGAGTGTTTTGTATTACCAATTTGAAGTCAACCTGTAGCTTATATGTCAAAGTTTAATAACCTTTAACCTTCGTGTAGTCAACGGAAAATAAGGTGGCCACTTTTTCCCGTTAAGTTACTCACTCATAACAAATTCAATTGCTGTTAAGTTATGTCATATACCTACCCCATAAATTGTGTATTCATTTGAACAACAAAAAACCGCTCTTCGTTTTCAAGACAACACTTTATAGTTTATTAGAAAACACAATAATAGTAATAAGGGCGCCACTGGACGCTCGGCCCCTCTTAAACTAAGAAATGCATAAAGGTGGGTACGAATTAGAGCAGCCTCGAGCAGCCGCACGGCCCCTATTTTGCTCAAATTCGTACGCGCTCACGCGCTGAGCGCGAGCAGCGTGCGAGCGGCGCGCGGCGAGCCGTCGAGAGTCGGTCTTTTGACCGTGCTCAAAGGCGCCTCGGTGTGCGTGCCTCGCGTAATTTGGACGTGTATCCGAGCGTGTCGCGGGCAGAATGACTAATTCTAAATTGTCTGTGGGCGAGGCGCGTACAAATTTGATCAAGTTGCTGAGCCGTTCCACCACCAAGGCGATTTCTTCTTTTTGTAAAAAAAAATCGGTGAATTATGATAGACGCAGCCGCGGCTGTAATCGTGTCAGACGCCATTTTGAAAAGTCTGCTCGCGGCCAGCACGCTGCCTCACCCGCGCATGTTTATGTGCAACAATTTGGCTAGCGAGCAGCTCGCCGCGCGGAGCGAGCATGCCTCAAGCTGAGCCGCTAAGATTCGTACCCAGCTTAATATTCGCAAAATAAACAGTACACATTACCTCGTATAACAGGTTCTTCAAATAGTTTCTTCCTATATGAATGCAAGTGTGTGACCAATTTAACGCAAAAAATAAACTCCTTGGTGACTCTATTGCCAATAATCGTAAATTTCGTACGGTTTTTGTTAACTGGTTGTTCTTTCTTCACTGGGTAATTAGGATTGTTTGCAGAGTTATGGGAAGCCTTAATTTTGTTAGAAAATTCATCTTTTATGGTGTTTTGCCACGGATGACGTGTCTTTTCTTTTACTTTCAGCGGACGTTTGGAGTTAAATAATGTAGACATTCTTCTAAAAATACGATCTTTATTTTCAAAAAAATTGTGCAATCGGACAATTTATGAAACTGCCAAAATTATTTTGACATTGACATTATTTAGATTTAGCGCAACCAGAGCAACGCTTATACAAATGAAGTTTACGGAAACTGAATGAACTAAATTTAAGACCTAAAGTAATGAATAAACACTAACAGGTACATAATTATTATAAAAGTAATAATAATAAATATCAACATAATAATATACAGATACCTACTTACATACTTACTTACATAGTGACGATATATAAGTACCTACTTACCTCATTCATTATATCACCCTTTTGTTGCTGTTGTGGTGTCGCTTTGTGCTTTACATCAATTATATTTAAAATATAAATAAACGGGCCAAAACTTAGTAGGTACCTATAGGTATTGCATTTTGTATGCTTGTACTCATGTCTACTCGTTGCCACTTTTTGCTTTCTTATTTTCTTCAATCACGCAAAGGTTCGCTGGAAGAGATCCCTTAAAGGGATAACGTCGCCTTTGCACGTTACTTTTCTGTGAGTATTGTATTTGAATTTCTGTCTTTACTACAATAAAGTGTTTACATACATACATAGGTACTACTTCGTAATGTAAACTTAAACATGTAGAGAAATAAGTTTAAAGTCGTATATCACAAAATATGTGATACGAGGTATGGAACTCGTATGACAAAGCAATAAAATAAAAAAGTAACAGAAATTCTCTCAAGGAAGAACGAGCTCGCCATCAACCAGCAATTTTTTTTGCTGTTTTGAATTTTAGCGCGCCAAAAGAAGTTACAGATGCAGAAGGTGAGGACGCCCCGTTTCGCAGTGTCCAACTTGTTATTCTTCTTTAAAAAAAACTTAAATGAAAGCGTAGGTAGGTAAATAACGAATTTAAAAGGAAACTATACGACTAACGGCCGAACCCTATATTCAAACCGCGGATAGATAAGTCACTTCGGGTTGAAATTTGACATTTGCCCATACAAAATGTGTCAAATTTCTGTCTGCGGTTTGAATATAGGGTTCGGCCGTAAGTAGACATCATTGGTTCTTCAGATTCAGGCGATTAAAGTGTTTATACCTACTAAAATCATCTAAGACGGCACCAAATGACTTTAAATAGAGAATTAGTTATTACCCATTGATTTTCATGTTTGTATTACTTAACGGTTTGGGAATCCTACACTGAGCATGGTCCCACATGCTCTTGTCAAAGTTGATTTCGCCAAAGACTCTTCTACGATCTTAATGGATTTATAAAAATCGGCCAAATGCGAGTCGGACTCCTGCTCGAAGGGTTCCGTACTATTATATATACAACCACGGTGTCTGTATTAAGATAAAATTAAATATTTATTTTATTTGTTTTTAGTATTTGTTGTTATAGCGGCAACAGAAATACATAATTTGTGAAAATGACAACTGTCAGTTATGGCAGTTCTTGAGATACAGCCTGGTGACAGACAGACGGACGGACAGATGGATGGACAGACTGACGGACAGTCGGACGGCAGACAGCAAAGTCTTAGTAACAGGGTCCCGTTTTTACTCTTTGGGTACGGAACCCCAAAAACGATGTATAAACGAAACGGCGATGTCACTGTCACTGTCACGTTCACGTGTGTCACTTGTGTCAGTGTCAACAATCTATCAAGCATAAGAGCTAATACGAATCTGGTATTTAATTAATTATTTATAACTTTAAACGCTCGAAAATTTTAGTAGTTACCTTCTTATTTTGTTCATTAGACTATAAATACGATTGTTTCAGTCTTATATTTAATTTTTGATCTCTCCGGTTTGTTACATTGGATTTCAAAATGGGCACGAATTTACATCGTAACTTTTCGGTTATTACGGGTGAACTCTGCAATCTTCTTTATGTAAAAGCATACGATCGAGAAAAGGTGAATCATCTCATAGATGATCTTAACGCGAAGCCGTTTAAGTCGGAGTTATTTGTAAGAAAACAAGTAAGTAGCACATAGGTACTACAACTCTAAAATGCGGCATACCATTCTAAAATAGCATAAACATCTCATATTTTCTTTTTACTATTTTAGGATGCCACAACTTTAGTAACTGCATTATGCTTAAATATAAAACCTACGGACGAGGTCCTTGCTGCAAAGACATCACATTTAATACACAGTATCTTGACAAAACAAAACTTACAATTTGATTCTGATTATTTACAAAAAGTAGCGTTATGGCATATTCAGTGCATAAAAATGTGCTCTGATATGATGATTCCGGATATTATTCATAGTATGCAGTGCATCCTACAGAGTAGCCCTCTAGTTGGACAAAAGGTATAGTATTATTAATATTGTTAGCCTAGAATTATCACCTCCAAAAGCTAATAAAACTTTGTGTGTAATATGTGTGTTTAAGTTTGAGGTGAAAATACAAAATTTTCAAATGCAAACCACCACAAGTAGAAGTAGGTAGTTGGGTCAAAATATAATAACATTCTCCATACAATGAACCATGACCTCATTTACTAGAATCTCTTTTTTGCCAAGCTGTATACAAAGGCTTCATCAGCACAATTGTTATTATAGCTAAGGGGTAATACTTTTAAGACAACATAGTTGTGATTATTTTTTAATGTTAATTCTACATTTTTATTAAATTAGTATAATTTAGTTTGCAGAAGAATTGATTGGCTGTCAAGGTGTTTTAAATAGATTTATTGAAACAAATAAATGTAACCTCTCAACAACACAAGATCAGCTGCACTTGAGCCTTAATGCTTTAAAATGCATGTGTTCAGTCACAGCTGTTGCAGATGATAGCAAAACTGATCAAACAAATTTAACCCCTGAGTTAAAGGAACAAGTTTCAAGATTGATTGTTAGTTTTTTACTGAAAATTACTATTAAACCGCAGGATGAATATCAGTATTGTAAAGTAAGTGTGGTTAATGTTAATTGTTTAATGATTTTTTTATAATCATGATATATATTAATATCAAACTTTTTTTTAGATTGTTATAACAGCATTAAGAGTCTTGTCACAAATTCATTTTAATGACCATAGTATTAGTGTTCCTCTGCCTGAGCTTATGGGGATTTCTCGCTTTTTCCTGGTATATGGACTGGTGGTCCAGGGAGCAAGACCTGAAAAAATAATGCCGGCACAACAGACGATTGCAGCAACACCTAATACTGTAACAACTCGCAATCCAAAAGGTGGCAAGGTATGACTTCCCGAATATGCTTTATTATCCTTGCATTTGTGATGGTGTGACACCAGCCACCTGTTTCACCATCGTGACAATGACAGCTGACAGGTGAAAATACAGTATACATTGCAAAGTTAAAAAGCTAATACATCACTAGGTTTCATATAAGCTATGTCATGTACAGCGATCGGAATAGGTAGTGCAATTTCGCGAGACTTCGGTGCGTAAGTTTAGTATGGATATAGCTTGTAACCCCGGGATTACATTTGTAAAGTGTTACAGTTTGTATTTAATTCAGAAATGTTATTAAAATATGATTTAAACGATTATTTTGCTTGCATAGAATATCGCATTGAGGAAATATCTAGACACTTGCAATGACAAAAAGTAAAAAAGTATTTACATTACCTTTTTTTTTTGAATTTTCGCATGTTCCCATTTAACTTCAATTAAGGTCATGTCAAGAAAATATTCTGTGAAATAATACGAGTCCCGGAATCTGGGGTCTTATCCATATTAAGCATAATGTTTAAGGTCATTCACCCGAAGTTGCACTACCTACTGGTGACAGTTCAGTGTACATGACTCATGTACACTGAACTGTCACCAGTCAATGTCAGGATGGTGAAATAGGGGGCTGGTTTACACACTTTATTCTATGATTTGTTGTAGAAACAAAAACTAAGAAAGCAAAGAAATAATGCAATTGAAACTCTGAAGAAAGGAATTCCTGTGTCTGACAAAAGTTTAATGAAGGAAGTGGAAAACTTTGATAGTAATTTATCTTACCAACCAGCCAGCCAGAACTACTTGGAACCTCAAAAAGCCAAAAACAGCTGGGTGCTCACGAGTGACTCTGATGCCTCTGATGTTGAGAGTACTAGAGAAGCTAAATTATTTACTTTGAAATCTAGAGTAAGACAAAGTGCAGCCAATTTTCTACTTGTATTAATAAAGGTGAGTTATACAATAATTTGTCAGTAATATGTAACAGTAATCACACATTTTACTTTTATTATACAGACGTATGTACAGTGCAAGAGGTCTAAAAAATCTTTTTGGGTTCGGGTAATGTTGGTTAGGCTCTTATAAGAGCATAAGTGGGAGAGGTAGAAACCCAAATGAGCTGTTACACCAAAAGTAAAAAAGAACCTATTTAGTATGTATGTTAGTTATGTGTATGTATTTTTTTTCCGGTTCCGGTGTCGACAAGTAACAACGTTATAACGTCAGTGCACAAACAATCAGTGAAATAAAATATAAAGAAGTGACATTACGGGCTAAGTGATCTTAAAACGAATAGAAAACCACATTAACTCAGTGATCTTTAAATACAATGAAGACAATCTAAAGTGATTACTAGTTTAATTACGAATTTCATATACAACTTAACCTAGCATTATATCAAACAATGAATATAAAAATATCATGTATAAGTAAACAGGAAGACGTCTCAAAATAAAAGATAATAATAATGTACAGTGAATTTTTAATTATACATATGACCAAATAAAAGTTTTATTTTTTATGTTTTAAGGTGACAGAACAGCGGGTCATGTTTGGGTACTGGTGGGCACTTTTGCCTGATGCACCTGATACGGATCACTGGGTTACAACAGAGTCGGCGAAGAAGACTTTAGCCTACTGCGCTGTTACTGACCCGACATCCAATAACCGGGCAAGTGTTTTGAGTGTCATCCTAGCACTACTCTCTGGATCTAGGATGTATTTGTCACAGGCTGAGATTAGGTAACTACTTATTTGAGTGTATAATTATATGTTTAAATGGCCATTTCGTTTCTATGACAAAGATCATTAACAATTTTTTTACAGTAAAAAAGACAATGCATCATTCATACCATTTTCAATATCTCTGGGATATATTGTCCTGTGCATGCACAAAGTCCTTATTGGTATATTGGACAGTGAACGAAGCCCTGCGGTGATCCTAGTTGCCCTCAAGTGCTGCGCGGCGCTCGTACAAGCGACGCCTTATTTTAAATTGAATAAAGGTCTTATAAGCGAGCTTGTTAGATCGTCAAGGAAGTTTTTAGTACATAAAGGTAAGTTTTTACTTGTTTAGATATTTCTTTTACTGGGGTAACACAACGTGTAATAATTGCTTATTGCTTTCATTTAATAATGTGTTTTAGATGTGACTTTACAAGTTGGAGCACTTATTACAATGGGCTGTGTTTTATCAGTGGATCCTAAAGTTGATGAAATATTAAGATCTATTGAAAAGGATACAGTCCCTGCAAAACTTAGCAAACATGCGAACCAAAATAATGAAACTAATAATGAGGAATGTGATGACTTTGAGGAGGGTTATTCGGATGATGAACTGTTTACTGTTACTAAACAGAAGTGTGAAGAAAAAAACAATGATTCCCATTACTTTAAGAGTTGGATTTTAGATATATGCTTTAAAAATATGGGCTGGTCTTATAAGGACGAACAAGTTTCTGTAAGTAACAAGTTGTAGTTTTTTAATTATTAAATGAAACTAATTTGGTGCTAATAAATAATTAAATTATCATACCTATATTTGAAATTTCCAGAAGTGCAAAGCTTCAGCAATTCCGGTGATATTGGAATCTCTTCAAGTACTATCCGCTATAGCCTTCCATCACCTGCCAGAGTTGCTCCAGTGGCACCTTACGTTCTTGGCGGAGGTTCTTTGCGAGATGCTGCAACATGAGCACCAGGATGTCACGCTGCTGGCGGCTAAAACCATAAGCGTTATAGGCGATGCCCTGCAAAAACTAGGTACCTAACAAGATAAGCTAAGCAATTTATTAACTAGCCATGATAACATGTCGCTTGAAAGCCAGTATAGATAGCAGTTGCATAGGCAATAGTTGTATAGAGAATTCATACAATAATACTGTGTTCTACTTGATAAAATGATTTCATAGCGTGGACCTATTTGACTGTAGTAAGACTGTCTTTAAGAAACGTGTCACTCTTCTTATGTGAAATCTTTCAGTGTATAAACACACACACACACATACTCACACGTATACACACACACTACACACACACACGCACTCTGTCACTAATGAACATATTCCTTTTTAATTGTTGCTTATTTTGTGTTGTATTTTTGTATATTTTGCTGGCTTACTGTTTTGAATCATATTTAACTAATTTTATAACATGTATCGCTGTTGATGACGATGACCCGAATAAATAAAAAAACAACTTAATTGTTTTTCACATGTTATAGACGTTTTAGTATTGTTTAAAACCCGGCCGCCGTTACTTTCAAGTAATTAAGAGCGGTCATAACGTTGACAATACGATAATACGTTAAAAGTAATTCGGTTTTTCGAGTATAATAGTGCACTAGGTTGTTAATGTAAATCTTATTACTATTATTGTCTATTATAAATGCGAAAGTTTTGATGGATGTTTGTTACTCTATCACGCCGGAACGGCTGAACGGATCTAGATTAAATTTGGCACAGAGATAGATTATAGTCTGGAATAGGACATAGGCTAGTTTTAATCCCGAAAATTTGGACTGTTTCTAAGGAAATAGCGATAAACGACTTCTACGCGAGGCGCGGGAAACAACTAGTAAATTAATAAATATTAGGGGACAACGTCACACATTTTGACCTAGCCCTAAACTAAGATATATCGGAGCGAACAAGGTGCTCACAAATATCTAAACACGACTGCGATGCCAAGGCATTAGAGTGCATGTTCAGATATTTTTGAGCGCCCTGAAGAGTACAGATATATTTGAAGGCTACTAGACTGTACTAGACAACGATCAACTATTATATAGATACAGGGATACATACATAAAAGCATCGAAGATTCTGAAACGAAACAAACGAACGAAAGAAACGGTTTATAACTTCGTAATAGTACATTGTGTATTAAGGGTGGTAAAGGCAGAATTACAAACGAGAGTCTGTTAGGCTTTAATGACTCGAGCTTTGTAATTCCTTTACCACCCGTGTAACATACAATGTTTTTCATCACAATTGCGAGGAAAAAAATAAAATCAGACATAATATCATATTTTTAACTTATTTATTAAGATTAATAGTCACTGTACAATTGTTTAAATTAAGCGTTATGTTATTCTTGTCAGGTAGTGTTATAGTTTGCGATAGATTATTGGTAATATTTGACTTTAATTGTTCATTTTCAGTAGAAAGCATGGCACTTTTAGCGGTATCCGAGGTCAATTGTTCTCTATTACGTACGATAGGGCGTAATGGTAAAAAAAAGGCCCGCGGGTATTATTTTGGATTTACGGTCGATTTTTCTAGCATGTTAGGACACTATTTACGAGCAAGTGTGATGAAAAATAATTTAGTTAATGGAGTATCCATTTGATACTTAACTTAACTTAACCAAATGAACCATGTGATTGAAGTTGCTAGCCAATAGAAGCAGCACACTGTTAAGTCAAAGCTTTATTAAACAATAGAGGACGCCCGCGACTGCCTACGCGTAGAATTAGTTTGCCCACCCTATATTAACCCCTAAGGGGGTGAATTTCCAAAAATCTCTCTGGCACCCCATGGATATCCAAGAAATATTCCCTAATATTAGCGGTTTCGGCAGTGCGTTAAAAAAGATAAGAAAGAAAAGTTGTTTATTCAGTAGACCACTCCTAAGAGGAGGCCACTGCTGAGAAGAAACGCCGCAAGAAACTCGGCAGTCAGTCATTTTCTAAATATTGCTTATGACGATGATGATGAACCTAGCATTTTATAATACAATGAATATAAAAATTAAAATATCACGCGTAGACTGTCAGTTACGCAGTCGCGGTACTGTTTTGTATATTTCGATTTTGATTGGCTATTTAACAGAGCCTTGGGACACGTGGCTTGGTTTGTTTACTTTAAGTATATAAACAAATGGAGAATAGTAGCCCTTAACGCTTTCAGTATAATATATGTGTATGTGGCTGACATAGGTAATAAATTTGTTAATTTACTTGTTACCCTTAATTATTATATAATTTACGTATTATCTACTAAACCATAATTTGCATGATTTGGCAAAAACGTAAACGACACGAGAAATACATAATTTGCCACTTTTTGCTTTATTATTTTCCTCAAGCACCCAAAGTTTAGCTGGAAGAGATCCCTGAGTGGGATCAGTTCGCCTTTGTACATTCCTATTCTGTGTATATAGTATTTGTCTGTTTTTAGTACAATAAAGTGTTTTACATACATACATACATCGGAATACCATTTTTTTATGTATTTCAGAGCAAATAAACGAGTCTCCGCCCTTGAACCAATGCGTTGACATGTGGCAGAAGCTTCTTACGCCTCTGTCGGCCGTGCTGCAATGCCACGACAACCCGCAATGCAAGGCGGTGGTGTGCGATTGTATCGCGAACATTGGCGAGAGGTCTTTCAAGGAACTACCGGTATGTACCTATAAGTAATGTAATGACAATGGCCGCGAGTTTGTACGCGAAGAATTGGTGTTCCACTGCTGTTTCTAATTCTTCCCGTTAGATGTCGATTGCCATTAAATCTTTTTGTAGAAAACTTGAAACATCACTACAGAAATAGATGCTTTCATACCTATTCCAAGTTGGGATGTCGGTATGAATCTATTGTAAAATAGACGGTTGAGGTGTGGTTTTTATTGTTATAGCAGCTAATGTAGGTATATTCATCTGTTCTCTGTAGCTCTTAATCTAATAATTCAATTAATGCATTTCATAGAATACCTGGGCATACACAATACAAACCAATATAAATACTCTTTATTGAACACCAAAAAACAGAACACGGTTGAACACATTTAAGTCGTAGGTAACAGGCCGTCTTACCGCTAAATAGCGATCTCTTCCAGACAACCTTGGATAGAGAAATAACTAACGACACAAAACACGCCACGTACACGTCACTTACAGCAACAAAAAGCTCCCCCTGTTCCTGAAAGTTATGATCCTTGTTTATTTTTTGGTAAAAGAGTATCCGCGTTAGGAATACATGGTTCAGTTAAACTTTCACGCTGTTAGCCGAACAATCGTTCTCGCGTGTGATATCCATGGATTTATTTCTTTAATAAGTTAATGGTGATTGTCTTTGGCAAACTCGCCATTGGCAAAATGCACCTTGTTAAAAGGAGTGAAAGCTATTATTGAAATTAAAAAAATACCTAATATTCGTGAACAGCTTTATTGTAAGATTTTTAATCTATTTACAGTGCAATATCTACTAAAAATCCTTAGGGTTTAACCTTCTCTCTCACTTGCTCTCATACGCTCTTATAAAGCTTTTTGAGACCTCTTGCATTGTACTTGACAGCGCAGCTTGCAAAGGAGTGCAGGAGTGTAATTACAAATTCGTTAAATTTAATCCTTATGCATACAAAAAATACTTTTTATTTTTCTTACTGTATTACTTTGGATGATATATGCTATATAGTATGTAAGGACGGTCAAGAGAATAAGTATAAAGTCGTACTCATATATTCCAGAGGCACATCCAAGTGCTGTGCTGCACGTTGCTGGTGGGGTCGTGTAGCGACGAGGAGCCGGCCGTGCGCGCGGCGGCCGTGCGCGCGCTCGCCATGACCGTCATGTTCCGGACGCTGAGGGAAGTAAGTCAACATAACGTTTCAACCTCATTGTCTTCATTGAACACTATTAGCACAACAGAGGGCTTTATTAATTTGTTTACGAAGTCCTTTCTCATGACGCTTCTAGAGGAACATTTTATTGATTGCTCCATCTATTGACCTGTCCCCCGATTCTCGTGCCAATAAAGATGATCAACAACTACGACGTTGTTCCTACGAAAAACGAAACACCGAAGACGCGCAAACATTTTTTTTTCCCACTGACTGTGACGGGTCAATTTAGTTTTGTTTAGTCTAGTTTAGGGTCGTCAGTGAAATCACTGACAAAATTATTTAAGTTATTAACATTCCTGTATACATTTTACATATCGTCACTACTTACTTTAAAGAAACAAGTGTTATTGATAAATATTATTTAATTTTTATTTAGAAACCTGTCTATACATAATAATTCATTGATATTTCGCATGTTACCATAACGGTACAAGCATTGAGAGTTCGTACCCTATAATTACCTGTTTTTTCTTTTTTTCCAGGATATAGGCTTTGTGAGTGATTGCGGTGAAAACATTTTACGGGCACTGGCTGAGCCTTCCCTGGTAGTGCGGACAAAGGCCGCCTGGGCCCTGGGAAACCTTAGCGATGCGCTCGTATTGAATGTGTAAGAATTCTGAATGAGATGTATATGGTTTTGTATTTATTTTTTGTAGCTGAACCTGATCTAAAAAAAATACTTAAAATTGATAATGACATACACATAATTAGCTATCCAATAATATATCACACAAAGTTGTAAAGTAAAAAAAAATACACTTTCTTTACATGTACGGGAGGTTTTAGCTCGATTACCTGAAACCAGAGTATGATCGTTGGGGTGGGCTTCTGTCCAGCAGTGAACGTCTTTCAGCTGATATGATGGTGGTTCGACTGGTTTAACTGGTCCAGAACGACTGGCATATAGTCCTTCCTGGTGCTAATAAATTTGATCAAGATTATTAATGAATTGTGAGTGTTTGTGCTGATTATAGGGATGAATCCGAGGTCGACGATATCGACGATAGACTGTTGCTGCGACTACTAGAGGCCAGCATACAATGCGCCGGCGATAACGATAAGGTTGGTTTTAGTATAGGGTTAATCGGTTTGGCCTCGCGACTGCACGCGTGCTGTCAGCATACACAAATAGGACAATCGCAACGGACATAAATATAATAAATGAGGTCATGAGGTCCACACACAAGCATTACAGACAGATTTATACTGACCACGAACGCGGTCAAGCTGCTGTGCGCGGCTTGGTAATATAGACTTTAAACTTATGTATACATGATTTAATATCGTTTAAAGATTGTAAATTCTGTTCCGATGCGATGCGAGCCGTTTGGTGGAAATCATCCTTAACCCTCTGTATCATAGTGTAGACTGTAAGCAACATACCGCCTCGGTAATTGTGTAAGTGGGAATGGGGATCTAATACTTAGCAAGGAAATAAAATTCAATTACCTTTGCTCTTAAATGCCACTTTTAATTTTATAACAAATAAAAATGAACTTTATACTCACTGAAATATAGTTTAAAATAAATTGCCTTGATTATATACCTCCATATCACACCGGAAAAAACACGTGTATTTTAATTCTTTGCTATTAATCCGAATCCAAAATATTAAAAAAAAAACATGTTCATGAGTGACAGAGGGTAAATGGTCACAGAAAAGTCGTAATAAAAAATCAGACGATTGCATTATGAGTCGGTGTGAGCTTCTCGAAACATGTTTTTAAATGCCCAAAAAAAAGCTGTTCGTAAAAGTACAATGTATCCCAATTTGTACTTGAGAATAGTTTGCTGCTGCTGGTTGATGACCTGCTTTTTAGGGTTTCGTACCCAAAGGATGCCAAGGAGACCCTATTACTAAGCCTTTACTGTCGGTCTGCCTGTCGGTCTGTCAGCGGGCTTCTCATGAACCGTAATAGTAAGACACCTGAAATTGTCAGTGTGTAACAACCACACCTTCTGCAGCCGATATAACAATAAAGGACAAAAAAGGGATGCTCATACACGAGTTGTTTTTTTTCGGCATGGTATGTGTAGGGCTTTTTTTATTTAAGCTGGAAACTGTAGATACTAATAGGTACGAATCTCTGTCTCGGGGCCAAGTTTAACATCAGGTTTGAACTAAAAAACGAAATTGTCAAACGAGTGAATGTGACATGTATTTATTTATTATTCATATTTTTAGGTCAAAATGAGTGCAATGCGCGGTCTAGGCAACATATTACGTCTGATCAACCAGGACATTCTGCAGCGGAATCCTCCAATAAAGACCTTATGTGAAGCAGCTATAGGGAAGCTCCTGGATTGCGCTTGCAAAGTAACCAACATGAAGGTTCGGTGGAACGCTTGTTACGCAATGGGCAACGCTATGAAGAACGAGAACCTGTTTACTTGTTTCAGTGGCTGGCAGGTGAGAATCTTAGAATAGCGGAGTTGAAACGCCATATTTTATCATATCATGCGGAATTTCACCTCACAATGGACATTTCATTAGTTGCTAAATATGCGCCTGCGGAAAAACACGCCTACAATGAAGTCTTTGAAAAACGCGCCATAATCTGTTCCTCTTGAATAATTTGTGGTTGTGATTAATCGTCTGGTTTATGGTGTTGCTCAAAAGGTAAACCGATGCTCTGTTGAAGATCACGGGAAAACGATGTACCAGGGGGCCATTTTTAATAAAGGGGTAGAAAAATGTTACACATTTGATTACATGAAGAGCAACAAATATTCATCGTCCCAAGCGCACGTGTGATCAATAACAGTTTTATTATTCTTGATAATGAGAACACACATACACAGTTAAAATGTCATTAATTATGTAAATGGGAGTCATGGACATGATGACAATAAATGTATATTTGCTTCCAGAGCCAAGTCTTCCCAAACCTATGTACTCTGACTCAAGAATGCAAGAATCTCAAAGTGCGTATTAACGCAGCAGTGGCCTTGAGGGCCCCTTTCTCCAGAACGCAGTATGGTGTCCATTATCCGCTCGTGTGGCGAAGCATAATGGCCGCTATAGAAAATGCCGCCAACGTCGATGACTTCTCGGAGTACAAGCATAAAGATAATCTTATTGAACAGGTAAGACATACAGAACAAGTAACGAATGTATGTATTTTTAGCTCTTTGTTGCACATAATGTGACGATTATATTAGTGCACGAAGGCGAAGGGAATATCATAATTAGTTGTTTATAAGATGTCCTACTATTTTGTATCAGAAAATCACCTCAATCTGTTTTTTTACGCTTTTACCTTACCTTGCCCTTAAAATAATTAAATAATAAGCGAATATTATCTAATTATTGTAATTTAATATCAGATAACATTATATGTTACGTGTTTTTACAACCACGTTGATATAGTCTCGTCTCGTGTTGGTGCACTGTGGTTATAGTATCGTAATGACTGTTAAGAAATCTGACAGTTCTACTTTAGATAAAAGTAATCTCGTTTTATTTCTTCATAAATAATGTCTGGACTGATAAGCGTCTCAAGGCTGTCAAAATAATTCCGTGTCTCCATATGGAGCATACTTATATTTTATCATAATTTAATTAGTAATTTATTAATCTTCATAATGAATCATAAATTCGATATCGTTTATCTTAGCCACTTGACAGTCCAGGGATACCACCATATTAACTGAAGCAATGCGGTTAATAAAGTGATTAATAAAAATATGGCTCACACATCCTCTTCCACATGTTTTCAAAAACATAACTAACGCTCATATGTATACTTACATACCTTCCTTCCTTCCATCTGTAACCTAAATTAAAAAAAATAAGTCTAAATGATAGTAATATAAATTGTATAGGTACGTCTAAGATAATAACGTGAAATTCTTTGACGTTGGATAAACATTTCATCGTCACTACGTACTGAGTCAGTATGAGACAGGTCTAACCTAGTGTAGGTGACACAGGAGAATCTTTAGCACTTAGACAATTTAGTGCAGTGTTTTGTAAAAATTTACAATGACACTCCTGCAATTTTTTGAAAGCTGGACTGTAAAGTGGCTTAAGCCATGGCGTATTCCTAGTATTTCTTAGATGTTTTTTTTTGTGATTTTATAAAGCTACCCTAACCTAACCGCGGATACATATGAGAGCTCTAAAAAATTACTGACTTATGACACGGATATTATAAAGAGCTTTCTGTGTAAAATATTGAGCAAAATTTGTTCTTGCAGCTCAGCGTGACTCTGGCTCACTTGTGTTGCATGCTGAAGCAGTCCGACCTTGCTGATATCTTGGACCCTCTAGTTTTCCACCACGACTGTGCCAAGGCCCTCCTAACTCAACTATGCCACAAGCTGCCTCCGGAGAACACATCTTGCCTCAGGATACTGGAGGCTGCCAAGTATGTGACAGTCGATTTGACGGCTACCAACGATACGCAGGCCCAGTCATTGACTATGCTTCAGGACATTTTTATTTGGGGTATGTGAAAATGGCGGTGTGAATCAGAAAGATCAAGAAAAGTAGAATACAGAAACGGCTATGAAGTGCCTCGTTCGTGGTTTTATCTAAGATGGAGTTATGTTCTTTTGAAAGATGCGCGCCAGGTTTGTATATATGTATTTAATGTTGCTATAATTTACCTAAATGAGATACTTTTAGCTGTAATATATTGGATCATAGTATTTATTTAATTATTTATTTAGGATTGTCAACAGTGTATACATTGCTTAGTGGTAAATAATAACAAATGTACTAGGTTTAAGTCTAAATGCTACAATAATTACAGACAACCACAGCATATTGCATACATATTAAACATATTGGTATGGGTTTACTATTAATTAACCATGACTGACCTTTGTTGAGTTATTTTAGTATTATATACGCACAGTCGAGACTTATATTAAGCATTGTTACTTTATAAAGAACATATAGAGTTGAATTGATAACCTCCTCGTTTTTTGAAGTCGATTAAAAATAAATCAGTTTTAGATTGATTAGATTTCCTCGTTATAAGTAATATTAGGAAGTTATAAACCATTCGAGAAGGAAATCTTAGTTATGCTTGGAAAAATTAAAAGTTATGTTTTATTTATTCAGCACGTAAAACTATTAAATTATATTATTGTGTAAGTATAAAAATAAGTAGAGTGAGATTTATATTATTTGTGTAGGTATATTGTTTACCTTAGTATGAAATAAATATTTTTTATCAATTATTAAAAACAATTGTATCACTTTTGCACACAGTCAACACCGCAGACACCCGAAAACGTGCGCAACCAATTTGATAAGAGATATTTTGGGTTTAGTGAGATCAAGTTAGCGTCAACACGGTTGACTTTTAGAACCGTGTGGTATCGTATCGCGAAACCGGTTTGATCTGAATGGTTTTTATGAAATATGTAGTGCTAAATTCTCACTTGTCAGAAGGTGCGAATGTCACTGTGATAAGATCCAGTTACACCCGACTAGTTGTACAGTCAAGTTCAAAAGTATGTATACACTTTAGTACCTTGTCACTTTAATCGCTTGGATAATTTCATATGGCAGTTTAAACATGACGTTAAATAGACAAGGTACTAAAGTGTATACATACTTTTGAACTTGACTGTACCGCGCAGAGGCATTGACGCACGGCAGTTTGGTATAGAGATAAAGGGGTCAATCTTGATACGACGTATGGCGTAAAGAAAGGCATAACATTTAATAACAATAAAGTTCCGGGAGGGTTTTGAGAGACAATCGTTGTTTTGATTAATTTAGTTCTACTAAAAATAAATATTGTACCTACAAATTTATTTCCATCATTCAAAACAATCGTGATCTTCAGGAAATTTACCAAGTTAGACTGGCTTTATCAGTTAAAACCGTGTTTTTACAACAATTATTCAGACGATTGTGCACAATCTTGTTACTATGTGTTGTCTACAGACAATATAGGACACCTATTCTGTTTGCCTTTGTTCAAAATGTAGGTATGAATACTTAGTCATCCAATTCGGTTTGAAATTTACCATAGCATATTGGTACTGCCCCAGACAATATAGACGTGGATAACGTTAGTGTAAGAGCCCCTGATGAAATGTTATCAACTTATCAATTAAGGGAGTATCAATGTGTTTTTAGTAAAACCATTGTAGTGTTAACTTACAGAAACAGTTTAAAAAGGTACGAAGCTAAACTGGAATGAACAGAAAAATAGGATACGGGTAGATGAAAAGGGTTACTTGGGAACCTAACAATCAGAGAAATCAAACGCAACTTTCATGGTATAGGTAAGGGTAGGGCAAATCGTATAAATGGTAAGAGATCATAGAATCACGTGCAACACCGAAGCAATCGCTAGAGGGTTGCCGGATACTAGGCAATTTTTTTTTTAAGTTAGGTGTCCTGGGTTCAAATCCCGGTAAGGGCAGATATTTGTGTGATGAGCACGAGTATTTGTTCCTAAGTCTTGGATGTTTTCTATGTATTTAAGTATATATTTCTATATATCAGTAAGTTTATCGTTGTCTAGTCGCCATAGTACAAGCCTAGAGCTTAGTTTGGGACTAGGTCAATTTGTGTTACAATGTCCTGTGATTTATTATTTATTTATTTATTATCTTTTAGCAATAACTTTTATTATAGGACCAACAACATTCAAATTGTTAAAAAAGAACAGCTGTTCCATACAAACTTTGAGAGCTAAACTGCCGCGATTTGGATCTTGATCTATAATAAAAGTTGGTATGTATGACCTAGAGAGGCAGTCCCTGAAGTTTATACAACCCTCTGCCGAACACCCCATATGTTCGAAAATGCTGAACCTGAGAGCTGAGCCTAGTTTAAGGTTCAATAATGTTCTTAATATTACCCCAGATCAGTGTTATGCGAAATTTAGGGTTTGACGTATTTCGAGGGAGAGGACCTTAGATCCGCACTTGGATCTTTCGTATAGCAATGAGTAACTGACCATAGCGTGCTCCATACCCACAATCGTTACAAGTATAGGTTAACCGCTGAGCGATGCGGTACCGGTGTAGTTGTAACTCTAACTAAACAATTAGATTCAGACAAGGGCATAAATATATATACCAAGATTTCAAAAGCATCTATACTCCTTTATGCTACTGGCAATAAGGTCTATGTATACATATATTTGAAGCGATGGCTGTATTAATGCCCTTGACTGTACAATTGACCGACACACGTCTAGGTACTTGTGTGCTATTGAATCTCAGATGTAATTGTTCCCTAAAAAACCCGCTGGAGATGTCTATACTTACTTGAATCGGTGGGTGGTTGGTACCAGGAGCCAAATGATTGGTGCCCGCAGGTCAATGGAAAAATTAAGTTGAGTTTATCTAAAAAAATATGTGGCGCAATACATTCCGCTTTTAATGAGCTACCATGGTAAACAAACATCTACAAATAATATTTA
Source organism: Acleris holmiana (assembly GCA_949316455.1). NCBI lineage: Eukaryota > Metazoa > Arthropoda > Insecta > Lepidoptera > Tortricidae > Acleris > Acleris holmiana. The sequence continues at coordinate 8,377,901 of OX438773.1, read as the reverse complement.
TTATCACAGAAAATACAAAGCTGTATTACGTACAAGAATGCTTGGAATTACCTATCAACGAAGTACCCAACTGGAATAATATGCGTCTCAGAATTAGACTCTTAAGATACCTTTCGCCACTTAGAGCTCAGTAGCGCTGCACTTTTCTAGTAGGTAATAGGTTACTCATGTGGATAGAATGTAACGGAGCGTTTTTAAAAATAGTGGACATAGACCCTTTATTTGGCGATGTATATCGCACTATACTACTGTATATACCATAACATCAACTTTTTTTTTAGTTTTTTTTTATTTATTCTGTTTTTAAATCTAAAGAGGCTTGAGTTCACGACCTTATTTATTTTTGTCAAATAAAGGGTTAAGGCTTAAAATTAAAACCGGTAACTTTTCCATTACGTCACGAAAATGAACTATACTGTTATAAGACAAATGGTTGTATCTCATCAGACAAAACTCCTGTAGCAAGAGCGACCATGTTACTAACACAACAACTGGTGACAATTTAATCTGCTTCGGTAATTGCATTTGAGATACCGCCTATTGTCGTATGAGGGCAGTATGTAAATGTACGTAGCTGGCCATTAACTCGTTAAAACTTCCATTGTTAAATTAATTTTATAAAAATTAACGGACTCGTTAACTTCCGTTAAATTTCCCCAAGTCCGTTAATGGTTAATCCGGTACCTACTATTTACTAAAAAGATACCACACGCACCGCGCCGCGTCGTGAAAAATACGTTCAGCCTCGCTTTTAGACGTGAACTTATTAATGTTCCTAAAGGGGAATATGAACATTATGCAAAATAACTAAATTACGCACTCCAACTAGGTATACAGTCAAACTAGGAACCCTTATAGTTTCGCCATGTCCGTCCGTCCGCAGCCTAGCTCAGAGTCTTAGTACTAGAAAGCTGATATTTGGCATGAATATACAAATTAGTCACGCCAACAAAGTGGTAGAATAAAATCCTGAAACAATTTTTTTTTTGTGTACTTCCCCTACACGTAACGTGGGGATGTAAATTTTATTTTCGTCTACCTCATAGTGTGGGGTATTGTTGGATAGGTCAAAAATATTACGGATTTGTGAAAACAACTTTTCGATTAAGTAATCCGTTTATGAAATATTAAGCTTTTAAAACTACAAATACTAAAAATCCTAAATAAAACTTAAATGAAAGCGCATATATCGAATTTTAAAGGAAAACTATCACGACTAAGTAGACATCATTGGTTCTTGAGATTCAGGCGATTCAAGTGTTTATACCTACTAAAATCATCTAAGACGGCACCAATTCACTTTAAATAGAAAATTTGTTATTACTTGTTGATTTTTATGTTTGTAGTACTTAACGGCTTCGGAACCCTACACTGAGCATGGTCCGACATGCTCTTGCCCGGTTTTTTTTGTTCCTAACTTATGTTACTAAACATAATGGAATTCCAGAACCCAAACCAATAGTTTTAATAAGTAGATCACTAACGCAACAATATGAAAAATGCAATATTTATCACGTTACCCTTAACTTGGCAGTGTGCACCACAGTATACATACCATAATGCTTTTTGTTTTTTTGGATTGATATTTTTTTATGCTGGTTCGAAATCAAATAGGGTTTGAATTCACGACTTTTTTAATTTTTGCCAATTTAAGGGTTAACGGATTAACGTTAACTTGCGGTAAATCTTCCGAAATGTATTAACGCTTTAACGATTAACGAAGTTAACTTTTTTAGCATACTGATTAGTGATTAACGAAGTTAACTATTTGATTAACGGTGCCCAGCTATGTAAATGTATGACTAAGTTATTTTAGTAACGTAATGGAAAAGTTACAGTTCTTAATTTTGGTCTTAACTATGTGCACTTGTTTTGAAAGAGGCCCAACCCCTACCGGTCGAGCTCCCGAACTTATCTTTACCTGTTCAATGCTTTGTAGAGTACAAAAGACGTCACTCACGCGCCAGTGCTTCAGCTTAAAACTAGAATGTCAACCTTATCTAATTCTAGGTACTAGGTCTATTTTGCCTTGGCAACCATGACGGAAATATTCGTCGTTGTCGTTTAACCCACTGGTATGGATATATCAGTTTTCAACAGTTAGAAGATAATCTTAGGAATGACCCGTATCAAACCCGTAAAAATAGACAAATCGGCGCTTTTCTTCCCTCATTAACAGTTTATCCCTCTTCTAAGAAATTAGAAATCCCTACTGTGGATAGATGCAGATTTAAGAAAATTAATTTCATTGAGCAAGTTTCTAAATAGCTAACTGAATACGTAATAATAGCCTTAGAAAATGAGATAAATTAGACATTGTTGGGTGTAACACGTGACTTAGACCAGTAGAATTATGGATTACTAAGCCAGCGTTGCTGAGCCATGCTAACACACGTGCCGTTATGTAGATATGGTTAGATAAACTAAGATGTGTAAAGAAAAGACAATTAACCTATACTTAGGTCAGTCTGATTACTAAACTAGGCAAATCACATTAGGCGTCGAAACGAATTCATTCATTATTAGGTAAGTACTCTACCCTAACGTTAACGTCACGTTAACTGATCTACGCTAACACATGGGACGTACTAAACCGGTTTTAACTGGATTAACAAAAGTAACCGTTGTTCGTTAGTGTTATTGTGCCCTAGTATAAGGCCAAGGGCAACTCGTCGGAATTAAACTAACATGATTATATCTGCTATTCACTACATAAATTTAAAGAATCTTGCATGAGTTATTAACGTGTTTTCGGCAATAATTGACAATTTAATACGAAAGTCACGTTTCGAAATATTCCGTTTTTGCCAGTTGTGAATCCATGCGCATGCAATTAGGATACTTAGTTTCTTTTTGATTTGATCTATAATGTTAAACTCAAATAATTACACGCGACACACGCGTGAACTTGTTCGATCAGTGTGTGAGTCGATGTGTGAAAACGTCGGAAATTTTCGTTTAAATCCTCCAGGCGTCGCCGTGACTGTAGGGCCGTATAAGAAGCTGCACAGTTTATCACTTTGTCACTATTAAGTACGTCATTTTTGAACAGCTTATCTGTCACCTGTCTGTGACTGTGTTACCTGTCTGGGCGTTAAAGCAGCAAGGAAAAATCTGTGTATCTAGTTATAAGGCCGACTGTAAGCCTTAATATAAAATGAGTTTTTTGCGTACTTACGTCATGTTGAGATAATGAAAATGGTCGTAACCAATGATAAAGAAGTTGAGCGCCGTGTTGAAAACGCCTGAAGAGCTACTGGTCCATGAAAGAACTTGTCAATATGTGTATTCTGCCGGTCCTAACCTATGGTGCCCAGCCAGACATGGTCACTCACTGAGAGTCACAAGTCCAAAGTGAAAGATTTCCAACGAGCCATGGAGCGCAGTATATTAGTTGTTAAAAGGATGAATCGCATCCGGAACACTATACTACGCTCCAGAACACGCATAGCTGACGTACTCTGGGGTGAAAAAACCGCCAAGCTCAAGTAGCATTAGGCTGGTCAAGTCTGTCGCATGCATCCGGACCGGTGGGCTAACGTAGCCACCAAGTGGGTGCCACAAAATGGGCGACGTAGACGGAGCAGGCCGAGACGGAGATGGCGGGACGACTTGGATGCATTCCTCAGCAACTGGCCGGAAGAGGCACCGAATAGGAACTTGTGGAGACCAAGGGCAGAGCCTTGCCAAAAAATATGTAATTATCCGAAAACGACGTCCATGCAAGACTCGATGTATAAATGTGAAAGAAGCCAAAGAAATTTTTCAGGATCGCAGCAGGTGGAAAGAAGTTGTCTCTGCCTACCCCTCTGGGAACCAGGCTTGATTTATTGTATGTGTGTATTTTAATTACTTTTAACTCACATCTGTCGTCATTAAAAATTATCTACCGTTAGTTTTTCTTTTTTTTCCGACACACTATTCTCCGCTTACCTACACCATATCTCAAATGCTGTTTATGTTTTAGAAGTTTAAGCTAGGTGTCTGCTTTCGTTGTCTGTCTGTAAAAGTTACTGAGTATCATTTTCGTGAAATTAAAGAGGTGTTTATAAAACATCGGCTTCCGAGAATGGTGTGGGTGTCGGTTTGAAACTGTTTGAATCTTACAATCGCATCCATCAGTAACGAGAGAACACTTCGTTGTTTGCATCATGACCTACCAGTCTACAAAATATTAATAATCTAATCAACGGATGGTTTTGCGGAACCGTAGGTATCTATGATGGCTGGCTGGTATCTACCTGCTTTTTGTACGACTAATATGGATAAAGAAAATGGGTCATAGATAGGGAATCAGTTTGCCTACAAGATAAGTCAAACACGCCCTGATCACGTCTGTCGGTGGAATAATTCACCACCAGATTTTAGTGTTCTGAAAATGTTTAACTGTATTTTTTAAATATAGTATGACAAGGTTAAGCTATTGGTATTTGATACGATTGTCTTTATGATAACATTAGAATCAGATATTAATGAGCCACTTACCATGTTATTTACAGCAGCCAAAGAAATAGATGAGCACGCGTAAGACCACTGATAATTGACTTAGGGCCTGTTGTTTGATCAGTAGTTAAACTAATTGTTTAAAATCGTAACTAATGGTTAAATCTCAAAAAAACGTAAATTTTTCGATTCTTTTTGCGATTTTTAACCATGAACTAATAAACTACTGATCAAACAACTCGGCCTTACTAAGACCTACTTATCTGTTTTGGAAGATAAGCGTATCTTAAAGCCTTAGGTGTATATAGACCGAGACTACCTGGTGTCTTATCGTTATAACCCCAGACACGGAATAGCATGAGTATTGATAATGTTATCTCTACATTAGACAATCTCTAATCTTATTCTTTGTAAATGGAGGTTTTCTTAAATCTTAAAACAACAATGACACTGGAATTCTCACTGGAATTATCCGGAATCGGATGATAAGTAAGTACCTTTATACCAACTAATAAATATAGGTAAGTGTGACTTGTTTAAAGAGTACTATATGGGAATACATCTCCAAAAATATTTTTTTAAAAAGTCTAACAATAAGCTTACTTTGAAAACCCAACTATAGCGACTATACACTTGCAGTGTCAGGACGTGGAAACGCTCCAACCTATCCAACCCAGGTATATGGAATTTCTGCCATATACCTGGGTTGGATAGGGGAACATGGGAATAGCCCCTGTCAGCGCCTGTAGCTCATGAACCGTATTAGGTAGATAGTTTTAAGTTTGAGCCCTAACTATACAGGCTAGGTTCGTAAAACAAAGTAAGCCTCATTAGTATCACGTATCTGATGTCATCGAAGTTTGCAAATGGATTATCAAACTGGCGGATGCGAGCATTAAATTGTCAATATTATCACTACAGACCACATGAGGATAGCAGCAACAGCAACAATGGCAACATTTATGCTATTGAACCATTATAGAACATTCAATCAATATAACGAAGCGCAATATCTATTAATATCCGAGACTGATTAGGTCATTTATAATTAATTTTAGTAATTGAAATGAAATGAAGTATATTTATTCAACAAAAATATGAAACAAATAAATCATGGCTTTGGGTCCTGAGCTAGGATTCCCTGTTACAGGACCCAGTGAGGCAACAACATTAGCTTGATTATTGGGATTTTAGCCTTCGTATAGAGAAAAAAAACCAAAGACTAAAATCTAAGAATGAAATTTTAAATTTAAGTTATGAAATAAAGTAAAGTATATATTCACATTTCATCTATAAGAATTTAATGATATTTCATCTATATATTTTATGTATGGGGATAATGATAAATATGATAATAGATGCTCCCGAACCTTCAACATAACATCCCACTAATATTATAAATGCGAAAGTTTGTGTGTGTTAGTTATTCCTTCACGCTGTAACGGCTGGACGAATTTAGTTGGAATTCGGAATGGAGATGGCTTAACACATAGGCTACTTTTCATCCAGGAAAATGTGAAAATTCCCGAGGTAATAACGATAACTGAAATCTCCTGCAACATAGATAGCCGAATAACTAATTCTACGCGGACGAGTCGCGGCCAGAAGCTAGTCATATCTACGTCGCAGCTAAAAGGGTAAACGGGAACTAATTTAACAAGATAAACTAATTTAGTAATGCCCTTGCTGCTTATATACCTACACATATTTTATGTATAGTTGCTATATATTCGGACATAGAAACCAGAAAGGACAAGGTTGTCAAAAACATCTGGGGTGATTCTCTCAATACAGCGCTGCGTCGATCGGAAAGGTGAAGTTTTATCCGGCAAGTTTAAGAAGTCCCGTCGGAGCGTGCAAAACACATTTTAGCGCGTGCCTTCTTAATTAGGCAGCTTTATACGACACTGAACCCGACTCACGTGCCTGCTGCCTAATTGAAAAGGCACGCGTTAAAAATGGAATATCACCCCCCCTGCTCTAATTTCTGTAACAATAGAGATGAGTGACAAGTCGCGACTGTACACTATGTATCTGCCTACATCTTTAAAACGCTTCAGTATTAATAGGTAATTAATAAGGGAATTTTGCCCGTGTGGTTGCCGGGTTAGAATAGTGCCATTCCATGTCTTCCCGTGGATGTCGTAAGAGGCGACTAAGGGAATGAGGGCTTCTAGTACTGTTAGGCGATGGGCTTGCAACCTGTCACTAATACATTGGTAAAACATCTTAGCCTGTTTGTGCAAAATGTGGTTACAGAATTACCAACAACTCTTTTTGTAGTTGTTGGTATTTCTGTAGCTCTGCCTACCCCACTCTGGGAATGAAGGCGTAATAGTATGTATGTATATAATAAGGGAAGTGTGATGTTAGCAGTATAATAAATAATACTAGATATAAGGAGTCTCGCTATTATGCAGAGACAGGAGGTGACAAAAGACCAAACCTCCAAAAGTTATGTGTATTTATTTAACTATTATGTATAAAGATCCTAGTGTTATAGCTACTAATTGTTTTCGGACAAGCCAATTCGCGACAAACAAAACTGTATACAGTATTCTTGCTATTCGTGCACTAGTGTTCTTAAAATAGACTTGAGCCTTGGAAAAATCGATGCTCGATACATTGTCATTAAAATGTAACTCCTTTACTCCTATCTCACAACACGTGTGCAAAATCAATAACCATATTAAATAATGTACACGTGTTATGGACGAATATCCCACTGCTGTTATACTGTTTAAAATTTGTTATTTTACATATAATCATGTGGATAATACGTTTATAATAAAATGTTTTCTTGTGACTTAACATTAAGTATAAATACTTAGCGGTTTATTTAGAACCTTTTCTCTTTAATACTTTTGTTTTAATTTTTTCTAGCAGTTCACTACGTGAAAATGTTCAAACGTGCCGAAGAGAGAGGATAATATTTTTGACCAGTGTCCATAACTACCAACTCACTTGTCTTATTGTCTTGTCTTGAAGGTATAGTTAAGATTCTTCTTAGCGTTGCGAGTGTCACTAAGTATACGTAGGTTCTTAATTAAACCGAAAAATAGGTATTAAGTATGTTAAGATGAATGAATACAATTCTTATCTACATACAAAACTCTGACTGGGGTTGTTCTGGTACCTAACTAGCAAGTTGTGCAACTATTCCAAAGTCCACGTGGCAAAGTTTCTCCAAACTTCCCCGCATCGAGGGCACATCCTTGCTGAACTTTGCTCGGAAAGGGGGCCAAGTTGTGACGTCGGCCTCGACGTGTTCGATAGCTCCGGCGCATGCGTAATACTGCTCGCTGTGTGGGTTACTGTCTGGCGGAGCACGCGGTCGGTGCGTGCCCTTATCCCCGTCTCGCTCGCGTACCGATCAAGCCACGAGAAAGAAAGAGTCAGCGAATCATCCGGGGATCGCCGTCTTATCTAAATCGAGTTTATATTACCGCTGTCGTTTACACTAACCGTCAGTCGCGTTCGCTGTTGAAACCGCTCTGCTTGTCCCCCAGCCGTGTGCAACGTTCGCTGCAAATCGTGAAATTTTAATTGCAGATCTGTGGATTGCAGAGATACCCTGCCGCTGTCCAGTCTATAATTATATCTCTAAGAATTCCTATTTTTACTGAGGTAAGTTTAAGTAAGGCATGGAAGTAATAGTTCAGATATTTGGTACCGTCTGCGACTAAAAATTAAAACATTTTTATAAAATTTTGTATTATTAAGCACTGAAGAAAAAGGTTTAATAACGTACAGTACAGTCATGTTCTAGTAAGTTAAGTGCGGACGCAGCAAATGGCTGACTGGACGGTGCACGGCACCGCTTTCTCTCTTTGCCGTTTGGCCGCCAGTGTTAGCTCGCACACACTTCATCGATCAGTTTTCATTTTCACTGCCTCGCTATTCATCAGAATAGAAAGCTAATGTTACTATGACTACCTATGGAAATTTACAACCCGCTTCTGTCAACTAGTTTAGTAAAAGAAAAGATTTACCATTTGTTACTATCTATGTCATTTTGTATTACTACTTATATGTTTTAATAAATTAATTCTAACAAATATAATAATAAATTAATTCTTCGTTAAAAATATAATAATAAATCATGTCCATGCCCATTATTTTTCCTTATCGACGGGCAACGTGCCCCGCAACTTAACGTTTTTGTCCCAGTTTACATACAATGCACCAGGATCACATCAACTAAGTTTTTTCCTGCTAAAGCCCCACGTAGGTAGGTATATACCAGTTTTATTTGTCAAAGCAGGTAGTTGACCTCTCCTTTTTATTTTTTGACGTTTACCTGACCGTGAGACGAACGTAACAAAACACAACTGCAGGATACTAAAATGTATTTGTATATTGTATTATTTTATGTTAAGACTTAAAGTCCTCGTTCAGGTCAAGGTTCCTAAGTATTGCTTAAACATTGGTAATTATGTTTGAATTAGAATTTAACGTAGGTATGTACTAACGAATGTGTTCACAACTCTTAGTTTTCTTACTTGGCATAGCAATAACAAGTTTTTTCTTTTTAAAGTTACTACAGCTTCATTATTTTATAACCAATTGATTTAATTTTACTGCCAGTGCTACTGGCTATTTAATTTAGATAATCCATCAATGTAATTGAATACCATATAAGAATAATTGGTGAAATAAAAAATATACCTTTATTTTAAATGTTAGTTCAATAGCAGTGTTGCGAAAACTAGGTCCTTATATGGTTGTATCTCTTTTAAATATACAATAGTTGTTTGTGTACTCTAATGGTACAATGCCCAGTTAACTGCCCAAAGCTTCTAGAAAGTTCTGGATGCGTCGCGCTCCGGTTCTTCGTAGTGAGTGAGAGAGTGATCCGTAACACTAAGGGCTGCCACAAATAGGGAGATGACGAATGGTTGCATGTAGCGGCGTATGCAACCAGTCTATCAAGCAAAAGTTATAAGTGGTTAGAAGTAATTGACGATAATAAGCAGAGTTCGGCACGGGAAAGCCATTTTTACGACATCTAAAATGACAATGCATGATGTACGAAACGAGTTGGTACTAAGTTTTTTATTTATTCTACATTTTCTTGTTATTGTAATAAATAACTAAGTTTTCTATATTTAATTTTTTTAACGCATTTCTTCTTGAGTTTAAAATCAGGTTTGATATCATATAATATCACTTGTTTAACTTTCATAGTAGCGTATGGATATAGATATTATTTAAAGATGTTTGCTAAAAAAAGCTTGCTAAGTCTTAGCTAATCTTAGCTAGCTAGTGCTAATCTTTGTAAATATCGTAGCCGGAAATCAGCCTAAATAAAAGAATTAGTAAAATTACACCACATCTACCTTTGAACGACAAGTTATGTCCATGTTATGCAAACTCTGAAAACAGCTCACCTCAGCTATGATAATAAGTGGTTGTCTTACTTTTATATTCATGCCTCGGTATAATTATTTCCATGATAAAGGAAACGTGCTTCTAAATCGTTTAACTAAAGTGGTAAAAGGTAAATATGCTTTTGAAATTTTCCCATAAAACTCAAGCGAACGTGTAACAGTCTGTGCAACCCAGCCGATACGTAAGATTGTGGCAAATATTAATTGAATTGAATAAAAAATATTTTATAAATTTTATAATGTAGGTACATCTGTTCAAATAATTTGTACGTCATAGGTAGTTGTGTTTGTCATCGGGTTACTGCAGCGAGGCACTTGCGTTGCGTACCTATGCGTTTTAAACAATGTTTCGGTAGACGAAGGACAAATTATATTTATTTTATAAAATCTGCACATTCATGTTGATGTTTCTATTAAAAGTTAGCCGGTCATTATTAGATTAATCAAGATCCTAACTATTACAAGATTTTTTGTTAACAAACACCACCTGATTTTTTTAATCATACCTTTTTGCAAAGAAAAATTGTTAATTTTATTACTATATTTTACATAGATTGAGTAATTTAATGTTCTCATCAACCGACGTCCATAAAATGTTTCTTGTTTTACAGATTTAATCGGAAATCAAGATGCTAGCCAGCCCAGTCATGGAACTTCAAGTGGAAGAGGCGCCTTTGGCCCTCCAGCGTCTCTGGAACCTGACCAGGGCTCGTCTTGCTGGCACCTCTACGCTGCTCGATGCTGAGCCAGCTCTTGCTGAGACTTTGCCTTCTGCTCAGGTTGGTACTTATACTTACTGTTGATTCGACTCGACAATTAAATAAACACATTAGTAGACCGTGTAAATGCTCATCCTAGCTAGAAAAAACACAATCCCATTGCCTAAACTATTTGAAACTGATTTTCTGAAAGATTCCTGTAAATAGGTAATTATATGAAATCGGAGTTAGTAATTTTGCCGTATTTACATCGATAAAGATAGAGGTCGCGCGTGATGACTGATTCGATACTATGATTGTTGGCGCCTGTTCTACTATTTTACAACGATATCATTTAGAGACTGCAAAAACCTTCGGGTTCAACAACCTTTTAAGGTTACGAATGACGTGCCAATTTTGTTTGATTATGCAAAACAGTATTTCAAAAGCCAATGTTATTAAAATAGAAATCATTTCACTGAATAGGTACATAAATAAGCTAATAACGAGAAAAAAAAATACGTTTAATTATGCTTGATACCCATTATTCTTCCTGATTGTAGTATAAATAAATAAACATTACAATATACTATATTTCTGCGAGCCCTCTGAAAACATAAGCAACTTGTTTTTGCCAACATCGAGGGCTCCTTACTTAATTATGTTTACTCCTTGCTAATTCTGTTGACCTCATTTTGCTATTATTAGTTTTCCAAGATAATTAAATTTGTGTTTTTACCTTCCCAGGAGCCCGAGGGCACCTCGAAAACTATAATACCAGTGCCAAGTGACTATGAGAGTGATGGAGAGGAGGCATTCCCTGAGTTGGAAATACCCGTAAGTATTTAATATTAAAATTATTAAACTTTCATATTTTTATCTTTGTATTCCATTAGGTTGTACATATCTACTGATAATTGTAATGGAAATGTTTCAAAGCCTATATTTGATGATGTTGTTACGACAGTAGCGTTGTTACACTTGCCAGTCGGTATTTAGCAATCAATGTGCGATTGTTGTCACACCCCCACTCGTCAATCAAGTTGTTATCAAACACGTCACAGGCAACAGTCTAGTTGTAATAGAAACGATATCAAACAGCATTATTAGTAAAATATGTAAGTCTGACGCTTCAATAGGTGCTGTTCGCACTCTGGAAAATGGAAAACAACTTCCTTATTATTAAAACAGATAGGGCTTCGCATCAATCGAGTAATCGTGCCACTTGATTGATTTCTTGTTCATTCACCCGGGAGAGCTAAGGCCGACCATTTAATATCAAGCGGTTTCTGTAGTTCTATCTTATTAATTATATTCCGGCGAAATATTTCCGGGATGATAACCTTCGTTGAAGGTTGGGTCGCCGGTCGTTATTCGGTTTCCGCAAGTAAACGTGTAAGCAGATCGGAATCCGCAAAAACGGTGACTGCATCGCGTCGGAAATAACTGAAAATGTATAAATAACTCCCGATGGACGTGCACGGGCGGACTTTGCACTGGTTTCATGTTCACAACAAACCAATCAGTCTCAATTGCTTAACGGCGCCAGAATTCTTTTATAATTTGCCTTGTGTTATTCGATTGTTTCGATAGTACATACATACATAACATCACGCCTTCATTCCCAGAGTGGGATAGGCAGAACTACAGAATAAATCTGTAATCACATTTTGCATTAACAGGCTAAGATGTTTACCAGTGTGTTAGTGACAGGTTGCAAGCCCATCGCCTAAAGTACATACATGTTTTACAGATATAGGTAATCGCCGACTTAAAGCGTAATAGCACTAATAACTTTTAGTGATGCAATTTCATTTTTTGGCACCCACAAGACAGCGTGATGATCTAAACCATTTGCCAACTAGGTATAGCCCAGCTTCCTTATTCTTCTTTGTGCCGGCCTTTGGTCTGGTCATTAAAGCAAAACAAGTGAAACCTTGATTAAGATGATAGAAGTGAAGATACGTTTGGAAGAGTCCGATTCTGATAGCTTAATTTTTGAATATAACGAATTGGTAACGTGGCGTTTATTTTTTTGTTCGTTATCTGTAGACTAAAGTTTATGAGTTTTATTTATTTTTAGGAACAAGTTGAGGGCTTTCAAAAGGGTGTATGTTCGGAGAGTTATCCGACGGAAGTGTTATTGGATGCCAGCACCCTCGGCGATGTGCCGGCCGTGTACCGCGTGCCGCCGCCGGCGCCGCACCAGCTGCCGGTTATCGGGGTGTACATCGACCCCCGCGTCAGGACTGGCTTCCGATACAAAGTTAGACCGATGCAGGTGAGACTAGTAATTTGATCTTAACCTCAACCTCACTTCTCATGTCGCATCGCCGAACTTTGAGTAATTGTTGGTCGTTAACGTTAACGGATACGGTGCAATCCTCAATAGCATTAATTACTTAATTAGAGTATCTTAAAACAAAACGTTCCGACCGCCATTCCTCAAACGTTCAGTTGTTGAATGTTGCTTGACCATCCAAGGATCTAAACTGTAATATCACACGTTTGGCTTTTGTCATCAATGTCAAGCTTCTCGACGTCGAAAATAGAAAAACTTCGAAGATCCATATTAGCCCTGGGGCAAAATTTCTTACCTGAACTGCTATCGGATTTACATGTATATTGACATCAGTTGGGATTGTTTTTTAACAGCGTGTTTATAAGGTATTAAATACTTTCGGTAGAAGAATTCTTTACGTCTTAAGTGAACAAAAAATTACTTATAAATAGAATCAATGATCTGGTTCTGTCAAGTCCTCATTAATTAAAGAAAACATTAAATTTCAACGTTAGCCGCCACTAATATATTTTATTGCCCTTATATTTTAAATTAAAAACATGGTTTATTTTGACGACAATCCCAATGGCCTTAAAAATTAAAAAAATGTAGAAAGTACCCATGAATTGAGTTTGGATTTTTCTAATCGCAACTATCTTGGAACATAATGTTGTGCTTATTTAAAAATACTGTTGAGTTCCTCGTGCACTTCTAAGAGATATAGCCTTGGATCGGGGTTTTAGTTATTTATGGAACTTTTTGGAAAGGATAATCCTTTTCAGAAACAAGAGGATGGTGAGTTTGTCTTCGTGCCTGTCCAAAATGTTCATAAATTAAGCAAACATTCTGGTGATCGCAACAACAGCTTAACAAAAAGATATTAAGGTCTAAAAGAGACAGAATGTTTGCATGATTTATTTTATTATATTTAACTAAACCCGATTTTGTTTCTATATTACTCTGTTTGTAAGTAAGGTTGTCATATTGATTTAATAATACCGTATAAACAAATTGTCAGGAATCAGATTAGACTACTACAGTAAACTTCTAGTTATTTCCTCGGTGTGGTTGTAAACACTACATTTAAATTTAGAATGATTATTGTATTCAATTTGTTTTTTTTCTAATCTCTGCTCATTTAAATTATACATAATTGATGATAATTATAAAATAAATAATGTTCCTAATGGCAACCTTACGTAAGAATGTTCGAAGAAGTTGCTGATGTTTAGAATTTTGCTGTATTTGTGGTCAAGAAGTAATTTTATTTTTAAAGCGGAGATCTAAATTCAATTCCGATCCGATTTCAGCAGTTCAGATATATTCGTTTTGGGTTCGATTAGGGTTGTGTGGGGTAGTTCAGTGAGTAGCGGTGTCCGTTGCTGAAATTTGCAGACTGAAAATGTCACCAACGACCAACACTGCTGACTTACGCACCCTGTCGCCACTGGTTGTGTGCACTTGCCGTTGTAGGCGATGGTATGTGGATCGTCCAGTTTTTCAGACCCTCGCCCAGAGCGGCGTTCTGAACCAAACCTCTTCAAGAAACCCTGCAGAGACCCGACAGGTCGAAAATGACATACTGGCCGACAGCATGTTGTATCTGCAATAGGTAAACCATAAGTATCATTCATAAGGGCGATATGCCATGTTAATCATATCAATGTTCCAAATGAAAAGTTAATTGTGAAATTGATTTGATTATTTTTTCATTTTAGCGGCCCTCTTGGTCGCTGTGGAATACTTTTACGATTACAAGGGTTTCACAAATTTAAAAATGCTTGTTCTAACCTCACATGGGTATCATCGTATCGATTCATCTATCTACTAATTTAAGCATATTTGAAAAAGTAATCATGTCTTATCACAGAGGTTCCGAAAATTCTTTAAGTTTATGATATGACAGATATTTGTAATGACACTTATAAAAGGTTGTTAAATTCAAAAAGATATTAGTTTGAAAATTAAAATAATAAGGATATTGTATGTTAATCTTGCTGAGTAGATTTTTCATTGTATTTTAAATTTTTAGGCTTTAGATGCGCCTCCGATGTCTGTGAAGCCGAAGTATTTGTTCGGTGGTAAAGCCCTAACGCTGCAGTCGATCGGCCGCGGGTTTGCGCGCCGCATCACCTTTGAGCCCTACGGATCCACCCTCAATAACAATGATAACTACTTCTGGACCGACTCTAGACCGGAGGGATTCTTGTTCGAGATCGAAGCCGTTTCCATTGGGGATAAATTCACCGTATATGACGCTAATCATGAGCCTCAAGGCATTTTAGAAGTCGTACAGCAGCAGGTGAGCTTCATTTTATTATAATAATATAATCACTGTGTCGTTGTTTTGTAAATTATAATATGGTATCCTAACTAAATATTTTGTTTTCTTGCTCTAACAGAAAAATCAACTAGAAGTAGACCAGCAAATTTCCCAAGACGGGTCGATTGAGAAGAAAGTGAAGATTAATACGCTTTGTAAAGTAGAGTGGTATGAAAATGACGGAGCTACTAAATTGGTGCCGGTTACTGGAGTAGCTATCCTAAAGAAAGGTCGAGGAAATGCAGTAGTCACCAGAGTGGTGAACGTCGCAATTGGAATCAAGCAGCTTAGAAAGGGCTACGAACTTAAATCTGGCATCGAATCGTCTTCAAGGAGGATCACCGTTAACGGTGGTGATATCAATGACATTCCGTGTCAGTACTGCGTCGTTGGACTTGAGAAGTACGAATTGCCTGTCATCGGAACATATGTGGACCCCCGCATCGTACCCGGCTTCTACTACCGCGTGCGGCCTGCGGGCTGTCGCCGCCGCCTCTTCGACGGTCGAAGCCTGCTCTTGCAGTCCGTCGGCATGGGCTATGGAAAGCGCATCACATTCAAACCAGACACGCTGAACGACCCAGAAAACTATTTCTGGTCCGACTCTCACCCAGAGGGCATTGGCATGGAACCGCGTGCAGTCTATCCCGACATGAAATTCACTATTTCCGGAAACGGGGTAAGTGGAATAGCTTAAGTATTACTTAACATCACTAAAAATAACAAATGGGCGTAAGACTTGGCAGATAGCCATAACGACATTAACGACGCGTCCGACCTGCGCACAGTTGTCCGCTTGTTTACAAGATTATGAATTAAACATAAGGTAAAGTTCAGAAGTTTGCAATTTTGGCAGAAGGACAAGTTCTAATTAAATATAACTTTGGAACGTTGCCAATGCTAAATTTGACCTTGTAAGGTTTGCCAGATCTCGTGCTGCGGCGAGTATTTATTTTTATTTTGGTTTTTATAGGGTCTACTAGGCGAGGCTAGCGTGTTCCGCGCAGACTTGCCCCAAGTTGAAGAGAAGACCGTTTATGTCGATGTCCCGGGAAAACGAGGTAAAGCGGTCGAGAAGTATATCCACGTGGACGTGACGTGCCACGTGAAGTTGGCCACGACTGGCGGAGGCTCCGTGGACTCCGAGGTTCACCTGATGAAGGTGTCGGGGGTGGCGCTGGTGCGCAAGGAGCCGGGGCAGGCGGTGGCGCGCCTGGTCAAGCTGGACAACGTGGGGCTGGACTCGCAGCTCAACCTGCTGTTCGCGCACTCTCAGACCGAGCTCACCTTCCATCCCATTCCCTAAACCGCTCAAGCTGCTCGAATGGTGTTGCAATATTTATGATGTCATCCATCAAAGTAAAATATTGTAATACCAAAAACCCACCTGGCGCGAACCGAGGCTCCGTCAAATGTCCACCGATTTGGTCACGATTATGCAGCCGAAGACTGTAAGGTCCTCAAATCTTTAATGATTGTAGTTCGGTTGTGATCTACGCAACAAGCTTAAATGGTAATTGATGATTGTGTACGCCGAAACTTATGGGATTAGGACAACACAATAGATACCAACACCGGAATGGATGGCAAGATCATGTCATAAAGATATTATACCGCGAGACCCGAACGTGGCGGCTCGACCGCAGGCAAGTTAAGATCCGAATTTCAAGCTGTTTCTATAAACTTCTAAATTTTTATTTTTTTGTCTCAAAAACTTACAACTTTTTATTTCTAATAGTTTTTGATCTAGATGAGTAGTTGGTATTGTATTTTTCGTTTATTAAAATTTAGTTTACCTTATGTTTATGAACAGTATTTTTCGTTTTAATTGATATTAGTGGTTGTTTCGTATTACTGAAGTATGTTGGAGAGAGTGTATCAAAAAGACTAGTAATTCCATTATTTTCATTGTACGAGAAGGAGGCTTTTTTATGTAAATGATGACATGGTATTAAAGCATATATTTCAAAATTGTTATTCCTACTTTTACTTAATTTCAGAATAATAATGATTAAAAATGCAGTACTTCTATCATTTTGAATGATGTGTTTCTTTATTTTATCAATAAATTAATAAATGGTCATATGGTTATTTTAATGAATCCTTGAAGTACCGGTCTTGAGAATCTGCTTGGGTACCTAGTAAAAAAAAAGTTAAACGTATAAATCAACTCAAGAAGGCCGGCAGCCAACGCTGAACTAGCTATTGTTAAATTAGATTTTGGTAATGAAATATTCAGTAGAAAATAAAAAGTCAAGCTTAATATGCATCAGAAATATCGATCAATATCTAGGTCATTTAAACAGAAACAATACTTGTTAACTCTAACTTCTTTGTTACGTGATAGAGAGTTGTCCTCAATCGATGAAGTCCCGGCCTACTTTTTAATTTTACGTGATAGTACTCAATTATATTTCTGTGCCACTTTTGGATCTTAATTTCCTACAAATAAAGTCGAAAAGTAGTAAAGGAGGGTTAACGTCTTTTCGTCAAAAAGTTTTTCGTCAAATGTTTCATTTCCCAAATTTTCATTTGCCAAACCGCTTTGTTTTCTGTAATCGTAAATATTTCAGGATTTTATACAAACTAACCTAACCTAACCTAACCTGAAGGGTTCTACACGATGGTACTAAAATAAATTCTGAAAAACTTATATAACATTCGTTTGGCAAATGAAAAATTTGGGAAATGATACATTTGACTAAAAATATTTTGCCCTAACGGCAGGCTCCCGGAAAAATATCTTGGTCGACTATACATTAATACATTGATGGTTTGAATTGCGGTGCGAGCCGTCGTTAGTTGGTAACACTATAGCTAGTAGTTATTTGGGTACTGATCACAATGCCTTAAAAATATTGCCTTATTGGTAATATAGGATTAACTACCATTTCATCAACAACATCTTGACAGTTGGAAATCCTCCACCGAGCGTTTTTCGCGAACCTTTTTTCCACGTACCTTATCTGATTCTATGTAGAATCATCTCTCGGCGTCTGTTTCCGAACCATTACGACTTGAGGACCTTCAAAAAACGAGCCTACTCTTTTCTCAAAGGCCGGCAGCGCACTCCCGATTCCTCTGGTTGGCTCATTTAAAATTGGTCTTTCGATTTTTTATACAAATAACGATTTGTGCCTATACTGATCATTTCTCCGATAAATTTCGTTCATAATTTGTTATTCATAATAATCGCAGCTTCTAAGTGAATTTAACGAAAACCGTTCTGATTTAGGACGTTTATAAAACAAACCTAACCTAACCTAACCTTATTTACCAATTAGATATTTTTAACATCCTGAAAACAAACAGGTGTATGATTAATGATTAATATTGAGTATGAAGAGTGATCATTATGTTGTAAAATGGTTTGAGAAATATTTTAATGAAGAGTTATCATTATGGGGTGCGTAACGATCGATATAAAAATATTTTCTATAATATCAGTCGATATAACGCTCATTTGATATAAGTATTGAATCATATAACAACATTTAATATATTTAAATATGATATAATTATCATTTTATATAACGATCATTTGTTCTAAAAATATTTTATATAACATGCATTAAGTATAATGCATATTTACTATAATAAACTTATGATATAAAGTTAATTTCATATAAAGTACAGTTGGTATAAAAAAATACTGTCTATACTAACTCGTGTCCAACCACAAGGGTCGGTTTGTTAGTTACCTATTGTGACCCTATAGAGCGGTAACTCCTAGGTCTCAACTAATATATAGGTTAGGTTAGGTTAGAATTGTGTCAAGGCGCGAAGCGCCATAGCTACGCGGAATAGGAGCTCCGCAAAGCGGAGCTCCGTCGACTTTGCCTCACGGTCAGCGTTGTACCAAAAAATCTAAAAGTCTTTGCTACGTAAATAATCATAGGCGTTAAAATTATTTTAAATATGTGGCAATAAAAAATAATATACCACATGATAGTTATACAATATGATTTTTATACAAAATGATGATTATACCAAATGATGTTTATAATAAATAAATGATATACCAAATGATAATTATAGTAAATAAAAATAGATATTTTGATAATATACCAATCGTTTATTATATAAAATGAGTGATTATATCCTTAAAAATTATATCAAATGTTATTATATCAAATGAAATTATATGAATTATGTTTATACCGATCATTACACACCCATCATTATGATGTAAAATGGTATGAGGTACATTTTCGGAGTTCCAATAATCTAATTTGCAATTTTATATGAACTCTGGCGCACCCGGTGATCCGCTTGTTCGTCTGCCTCCGTTTCCCATAAAAAAAGGCCGAAACGCATCATTTATTAAACTTGCAACGTATCTACAACACAGCGTGTACATTATGTAGGGAGTAAACACACGACATCGTTAACGGTCGGCAAAGTTTGTATTTCTCATGCCTTCTCGCCAGCTTTAGAACCCATCGACAAGCTGTTTGAGAATGCAAGAAGAAAGCGAACTGATCCGTCATAATACGATGTCATACGATTATGCACTTTACCTTCTATTCAACTCTGTAAGCCATATTGTTTTTGACATGTTATCGTATTGCTTTGAACTCTGCTCTCATTACTGTCAAGTAAATAAGAGCTATACGTTAACATTAGTTTTACCGAGTTAAACAGAGCTGTACATGTTTGGCGTAAAATCATTTGCTCTAAACTCACATTACACATGATCTAAAATCACATGATATAATCATTTAACTGATCTAAACTTCACTTGGTAGAACAGTAAAAATCTCTAATATATATGTAAATTAATTTATTAATTAAAGTTTCATATTTTTGTGTTTTATTGTTAATGATAAGTTTTTATTAATATATGGTGTATTATTCGGTATTAGCATTTTAGTTTTTTTTATTTAAATGTCTTAACCTCCGGCCCTGTTGTAAAACTAACCTAACCTCGACCTACGGTACCTTCTTTATTTGTGATATTCAGGGCTCGGATTTTTCATCGCACGGTAAGATAAAAGAAAAATATGTAGTATATGTAGGCACGGTATTTACAGGTCCAAGATCAACCTGAAGATGGAGCCTTTGATATACCTAAACAACCTAATCGCATTTTCCTGAAATTTCATATTTCGCATCTTGTTCAGATTTTTAAACCCTCTTCCATTACTGAGATTTTAGATCAATTAATTTATGAATATGAATATTATTGGAATCGACAAAAATCTTTGTCAAACTTTTAAGGAAAAAACCAAAAAGTCAAATCTTATTCATTGATACAAAAGTTATGCAATTTTCCGGGCTTTAAGGCTGTTACTTAAACATGGATATGACATACAATCCCGTGAGTCTTTTTCTTACCTATCTTTATAAAACAGTAAATAATTTTAAATTTAAAAATTAACAATAAATGTCAAACAACAAAATAAATATAGGTGAAAAACTTAAGTAAAGGACCTGTTGTATGTGGTTGTGTACAAAATTAATAAGGAACTTATGTCAACATTCAAAATAAAATAGAATGTCAAACGGTCTATACAGTGGTGCTAGACAAGTTGCATTCGACAATCGTTAGCGATTATGTTTCGATTGATAAATGTATGGAATTGACGTAAGCCACCACTTACGTCAATTCCATATATTTTTCAATCGAAACATAATCGCTAGCGAGTGTCGAATACACCTTGTCTAGCCCCACAGACGTGTTACAACTACATGCAACAGGTCCTTTACTTAAGTTTTTCACATATACAGTACTGCATAGAAGAACTGAACGTAACTTGCACTTTTCACTTTTTATGGTATTTTTATTATTATTATCAGTTTCACAGGGTATACAGGTAAAAGTTATAGTTATTATTACTATTTTGTAAACCTTCTCAAACTTTTAGTGCCGATGACGTTGCACCGCACATAGGATGACTTCAAATAGTATTTTCGTAAACTATTACCAATCCTACTAACCTCTTAAACTACATACATACATAAATCACGCCTGTTTCCCAGAGGGGTAGGCAGAGACCACTTCTTTCCACTTGCTACGATCCTGACAATACCCTTTCGCTTCTTCCACATTCATACATCGAGTCATGCATGCACGTCGGTTTCGGGTACTTAAGATTCGGCCCTTTTCTAGTATTTCCCCGATTTGATTCAAAAAAGTACGCCTAGGGCGCCCCCTTACGACCCTTCCACTCACTTTAGCACTGTAAATTTCTTTCGTCAATCTTTTTTCATTCATCCTTTCCAAATGACCGAACCATCGAAGCATGCCCTTTTCAATTTTAGTCACTACATCTTCTTTCAGACCACACTTCTCTCTGATGTTTTCATTCCTTACTCTATCACACAGTTTTACACCACACATACTACGCAAAGAGCGCATTTCTACTGCATTTATACGACTTTCATGCTTATCCTGCCACACCCAACATTCACTACCATACATCAGAGTAGGGGCCAACACTCCATTGTGAACAGCCAGTCGGGCTTTTTGTGAAACGCCCCTTCTGCTCACAAAGGAGTGCAGGGCTCCATTTATCTGATTTCCTGCATTCACCCTCCTCTCAATATCCTTCTCACACTTACCATCTCTTGTAAACATACTTCCCAGATACACAAATTCACTCACTTGTTCTACTAATTCACCATTTATATTTATCACGCACTCAGTAATATCTTCGTCCTTTTCTATCACCATGACCTTGGTCTTAGCAACGTTTACTTTCATACCCTTTTGTTTAAATCCCTCATTCATCACTGTCACCATCTCCTGCAACTCAAGTGCCGATGGAGCAAGTATAACTTGATCATCGGCATATAAGAGGCATTTGATGAGTAACTCTTGCATACGCAAACCCTTATCACACTCTTTCAAATCTCGCATACAACTGTCCATGAATAGATTGAACAGCCACGGTGAGGCAACACAGCCCTGTCTAACACCTCTAGAGATATTAAACCAGGCCGAGTATGCCCCATGCCTCTTAAACTATTACCTCTTTTATTAAATGATATGGCTACTTAGAATGAGCAGTAACTACTTATAATGTCTTGACCGACATTTGTCGTTCAGGTCGAGCCCTGCTTAT
The DNA here is from genome assembly GCA_949316455.1 of Acleris holmiana. Taxonomy (NCBI): domain Eukaryota; kingdom Metazoa; phylum Arthropoda; class Insecta; order Lepidoptera; family Tortricidae; genus Acleris; species Acleris holmiana. The sequence continues at coordinate 8,355,699 of OX438773.1, read as the reverse complement.
CACATTTTCATTAACGACAAATAATTATAATTTCAGGTATAAACCCCATTACTAATAGACAATTCTAGTGTTCTGTAAGAGTTATTTTATAGGTGCCTAAAATATTTTTGTAAAGAATATGTAAAATAAATGACCTATTATAGATAGCGAACAAATTTATTTTGTTTATTTAGTTAATCCCTCTATTATAGTAAAATAGTTCATTTTACACGTAGGTAATTTGAAGTGAGTGAAGTTCTAAGAAGAAGAATAACATGTCTATCATCCCGGACCGTCTCAGTACCAGAAGATTCTATTATTTAATAAGTCCGACGCTATTTCCAAAAATATATCGAGCGATTCCAATTGTACTTTTAATTTTATTCGTTAAATATTGTTTGTCTTATCGTTACGTCGATACACTTGAAGTAAGATCACTTAGTGATCTCTACAAAACCACCTTTCGTTCGCCGTTAAATTAGCCACATTGTTTTTATTATAACCGAATTTGATTTCACTTTTTGTTTTTAACTCTGCATTAAATTAAGTAAATGTAGATTTTCAGCTTGTGAGCCATAATGCCACCATACAAAAAAGAAATACCACAGTGCTTCAAAGTTCGATCATGACTTTTGTCAAGTCCAATATTGCAACTTTGACAAAGGTATTAAATTTAAGATTAAACTACTAAGATGTGCTTAAAATTGTGATACCTTATCTTATACTGCAACTAATCAGCAATAAATAAACCCTAAAGTTATGGAAGAAGGATTAAAAAAACTGAAATAAAAAGTGAAATAGGTATGGAAATTTCTGTAAATTGTTCCAAGAACGCTTGGGACCTCACATTTTTGCTGACTCTGCAGATCGACGTACCTACCTAGTTTAATATTTTAATCAAAAGTCTAGAAGAGACATGAAGGTGGCTAATTCCGGTAGGTACTGAAACGATGCTTATATTCTTTTATTGTAGATATATTAACTGAAATTAATTTATCATGTGAAATCATGTCGGTGACATGAATAGTACCCTTAATTTGATAGTGTCCAATAACTCCAATATACTTGGCATAGCATAATGTTCGCCTTTTGTATTTTTTTCATTGATATTTTTTATGCTGGTTTGTATCAAATAGGGTTTGTATTCACGACTTTTTTAATCTTTGCCAATTTAATGGCTAAAATCCTTTCTTTTATTGTTAATGTAACACTTAATTTTTATTACATTAAGATAGCTATTGCTTATTTCTATAGCCGTAAATAATAACAGTTCCAAATCTCATGGAGAAAAAGTACGTATCCGAGAAATTTGAATTAAACTTTCACATCGAAAGCGCCTAATGAATACTAATAGCAAATAAATCGCAAGTATTATTTCGGAGTTTGAAAGGAACTTTAAAAAAAATAAGTTATTACTGCCTTAATCGAAATTAAAACAAATGAAATTATGAAAAAATATGAACCTTAAGTAAGTCTTTTAGATCACGATCACTTACATCTAATGACGAACAAGCCGTTACTTGCTTTTAAGAAAATATCTACCAAACTCAGAAATAGTAGGTAGGTACATACTTTCAATTTAACTATTTGCTGATGTCGTCGGTTTAATTAAGGAAGTAACTTTCCAACACCATGTGAAATACTAAAGTTCGCTTACATGCCAATTAAAGCTCATTAGGACTACGAATTTAAACGGTATCTCCTTACCAAATTTCATAAAAATTGATTCAGCGGTTGAAGTGTGAAAACACACGCATTTCTAATATTTGTATAAGTAAGTATAATGTGTAATCTACAAGTACAGTCAAGGACTTTAATTGTTATGCCACTATGGAACCCTGTCATAATGACAGCGTTACCATTAATTTTAGCTTTCTTTGATGTGGTTTGACGTTGTCATTATGACAGGGTTGCATAGTGGCATAACAATTAAAGTCCTTGACTGTACAAGTATGAATGGATGGATCGTATAGAGCTATATAGAGGCGTGCATCCGTCAGTTTATTTAATTTCATTCGATAAGGCCACCGCACGGGCCAACGTAGAACTAAGTTCTACAGTGACGTACTGATGATACCCAGTATTGATGTTACGGTTCGAAGGACCAGAATATTAACTCAAACTATAGATGGCAGTACAGTGCAGCTGTAAAGCTCTTCCGCTAGATGGCAGTTCGTTACGCCGTAAATTTTATGAGTTCAGTTGCCTTTGGTTGAAGGCGGCTGGCCGCGTGTAAAATAAGTTTGTTGTGTAGTTTGACTGCGCGGAGCCGAGAGGCTAGAGACTAGCGGTGTAGTAAGAGCGGGAATACTCGGCCGGCGAACGGCAACAGAGTTGGGGGTCCCCACGTCGGCGGCGGAACACAAACTAAACACGAAAATCGCAATGCGCGAATTTAAAACTTCGAGACGGTGAATAAGTGATATTTATCACGACGAATCAACGAACAGTGTTCACGATGGCTTATATAATTAAGTGCGAGAGTGTTGTATTTTTGTGCATTTTGTATAGTGCCACCAGTTTTAATCTGGAGCCGAGGATTCCTGTGATAAAGTTTGGAGAGCATGGCTCGTACTTTGGATTTTCGGTCGCGGAGCATCTCACCATCAAAGACGGCAGGAGCACGAGCTGGTAAGTTGTGGTTAAGTCTTATTTAAGCCAATCCTAACGCGTTGACTTGCTATGATGTCATGTGTGAAGGTCACAGTTCCATGTGTTACTATCGGTCTGTTCATCTAATAACTAAAATGTTACTTATACGATATAAACATGATAACAAGAATGGTGTGTAATTGTGATATCGGAGTATCAGCTACGCATGTTATCGCTATTCTTGATAAATAGCGATAATACAATAACGCTTTATTTATATTAAATTTCATCGAACTCTTCATAAAATATATTATATATCTAAATACTTTCTTAAAATTGATGTATTGGGATTAAGAGAAAGGAGCTCACTTGCGTGAAATGTCCAATCCGGTCCGGTCAAATAAAAAAAGAACCCACATTTCGGGACGTCAAGTTTGTCGTTTTTACCTGTCCGACTTAAGCCCGACACGCCGCGTTAAAAGGTGTCAATAAAAAATATAAAGTAATTAAAACATTCTTTATCAGCTTCAGTCTGCACTGGTGCCTTAACAATTATTGAGTCGCTAGCCTTCATGTGGCAGGTTCGTTAACAAGCAATTTGTACAATGTACACACGCCACGGAATCAACCTACCTATGTACATATTGATTGATTGGTTGATTTTTCTGCTATCTCTATGTCCTTTCTTTAACCCCTTTTCCTGACTTTAATGGACATATTAGAAGAACAAGTTCTGTACGATGTTCTCGTTTTTCTTCTATCTTTAGGGATTACTTTCGGGCGCCGGGGCTGCTGGCTGTGACCTGCTCGCAGGAGCATTGCACCAGCTTGGAACTCCTCATTCCCAACCAACCACATAATAACACTCGTATCCGCAATTACAGTAGGTACCGGTATCTGAAGGCATCGATGTAATTCAGACCCGCTAGTTTTGCCAGCGTGCACGTCTGCTGGTTACGTAGCTCTATACAATGTTAAAGGCTTATCTGATATTTGTTTCGTTACGGAAGTTACCTAGGAAACTATTATGATACAATTCAAAGTTGGATTTTAACGTCAACCAATATTATCCGGGCTTGTCAGCGCATTTACCTACCAATAATTCTTATACCTATGAAGTCTTAACTACTTACCTAAATACCTAAGTGATGCTTTGTGTAGCACATTTTATTTTTGATAACATACCTACGTTTATGTTGAGTAATATAATAATATAGGTGTTGCCAATGATTATTAAAACGTGTAGGTATCTAATTATCGGAAAATATTTTATTTATTTACCTACTATTACAACGAATTAAAGAAATAAATAATTTTAATTAGCGGCCTGTGTTGTTTTATACAAAGTAACATTCAAGAATTGAAAACATCCTCATGAAATTCAGAGAACTTTATAAACAATAAATAGTCTTCCCAACCCACCCGTGAGTCACTATTTCATCTTAGAGCTGTAATATTTTTGTAGGAAAACCCCGAGATGATTCATGAAAATTTGGACTTCGACGTTGGATACCTTCCAAAAATTAGCACGATCGCAGACTTCCCTAATCTCCCCTGAATTGATGTAAATATTAACAAACCTAAGAAAAGTTTGACATGAAAATTACACCAACGTCTTTTCTAGAAAAGGTTAGGTACGTAGGTACTTGATTCTCTTGAACAGGACCAACTTCATGCAATTTAATAGAAAGCTAGGCATATATATATATAGTAATAGCGTAAGTTAATAAAACCACCTTTCTGCATTAAAATTGGCCTCCTAAATGGCGGAATTGTTCTGATATCACCCCGCTATCTTCCTTCATATCCCTTTAACCTTAGAGCATATAGAGTATACACATTATTGTAATGTGCAAATACCGAATATGATACCTGTATAAAACGTTCACTGCCACTAACCAAGAATTGTATTTTATTTGAGTATGCCAGGTGTGTCACTGGTATTTCGGCTCGGTATAAATGTGTTAGCTACTGGCAGCGATACGAAAGTCATGTGATTTGACACTCGTTCTATAGTTACCGGGAGGTTCCTATCTCATTATTATTTGTACCTACTTTAAGTACATAAGTAGGTAGGTACTTGGTTTAATTTTACTTAGCTGCGTAAACTTCGTGTAGCTGCCGAAGTCCTTTGTGAATAACAATGAGATACCTTAACAATAAACTGCTTAATTTATTGGAATGAGGTAAACAAGGCGTAGACGTACCTACCTAGTGGGTATTTAGTAAAAGCTGCCGTATTGAGAAACTGATGTCTAACGTGTTGGTACGGTTCGTTCCTAATTCTACAGATTTCTATCTTTACAGATTCTCAGCTCTACAGATTTCCAATTCCACAGATTCTCAGCTATACAGATTCATAATTTTACAGATTCCCAGCTCTACAGATTCCCAATTCTACGGACTCCTAACCCTACAGATTCTTAACTATACGGGTTCCCAACTCTACATATTCATAACTTGTTAATAAAGTAGGTAGTTTAGAATAGGCTCGTTTTTACATCAGGCGTGAATTGCCAAAACAACCCAGAAATAGGAGCTCCGCCTAGCTTCGTCGACCCTATGATAGACAGTTTGATGGAACAAAGGGGAATGGAAATCATTAAACATGTGATTTTCTTGAAATTTAAATCTGTAGAAATGGGAATCTGTAAAGTGTAAAGATGAGAATCCGTAGAATTGGGAATCCGTACGAATGAGAATCTGTAGAGCTGAGAATCTGTAGAATTAGGAATCTGTAGAGCTGGGAATCTGTGGAATTGGAAATCTGTAGAGCTGAGAATCTGTAGAATTGGGAATCTGTAGAGCTGGGAATCTGTAGAATTGGAAATCTATAGAGCTGAGAATCTGTAGAATTGAGAATCAGTAGAGCTGAGAATCTGTAAAATTAGGAATCTGTAGAGCTGAGAATCTGTAAAATTGGGAATCAGTAGAGCTGAGAATCTGTAGAGCTGAGATTCTGTAGAATTAGGAATCAGTAGAGCTGAGAATCTGTAGAATTGGGAATCTGTAGACCTGTTAAAAATCGTTGGTACTATATTATCATTTCCTTGTTAGTTAGTTTACCGTTTAGTTTTTATGTGTTATACCTACCTACCTAGGTAACGTAGCGCCGAGTAAATTGGCGTCAAGTCGAATTAGGTACGCTCCCTGAAAAAACTAGTTTTATTGAAGATTTTCAATAAGTCATTGTTAATCTTTTAAAAATAAAGTAAACCACATCCACTTTTTGCATTCTCATCTAACATCAAAAGTCAAACTAGGTAGGTATTTTAATTTGCAAAAGTTCTGTCCATTAATATCTAATTAATAGGATAGACCCACTTAGATGGAGCTAATTAAAAATGTTCTATAGTTATAAAGTAGGAAGGTCGAATTACTTAGATGCAGAACTGTAGAAAATGAAAAAATGACTTTTTGAATTGAAAGTAGATTTCACGATGCAAGAATGATATTGATTTAAAATTAATATTATTTTAACTTCTCAGAACTAGTAGGTAATTATCAAGGTTACTTACTTTCGTAAGCATGTCGGAAACTTCTACTAAAATAGACAAATATAGTCCGTAAAACACGTGGGTGCGACCCAAAGTTACGAGTTTCATCCACAAATAAAGACATTTCTCACAGTTTGACACGATTTTGTAACTACGAGTATAACGTTTGCGTGCTTATGGTCAGTTCAACAAAACGATATTACGAGTACTATGTTACTGTACTTATACAGTAACTTTTATTTATTTAGAAATACCACGTTAACGTATTTCAGGATGCCTTGGATAGTAAAAAATACCCGTTCAATAAAGTGTCATCTACATGTTATTTATTTTTGACTGGAAAGTGTTCAAATTCCAATACGTGTCAAGGTGGTTTGGGAAACGGCAGCGGTTAGTTTCAATAATCCTATTTCTGGTTAAGTGGGGTTGTCCCCCATGAGCGATTCTTCCCAATTAAAATGTTCACACGTCATGCTCCGCGGGGTGCTTACGTACATTCTCGTGTCTAGCTTGAAATGGATGTTTCTAATAGAAAAGGGACAAACATTTATAGGTTTACCGCCTAAGTATTCAATATTAACTAATACGGGTTCAGTTGGGTGCAAACGATCATTAAAAAGTTGGTTTTTATGCATTTTGATAAATCGCCTTACTTTAGTAGGCACCATTTTGAAGTGGTTTACTTAATTTGGCCATAAACCAAAATAACCCCATAAAAAGCTCCTTGAAACTTTGATAAATGTTAACCATAAAACGCTCAAAGTTGTTGATTTATTAGTGAATTGATGTAAAAAGATATATATATGTTTGTCTATGGTGTCGTCGAAGTAATCACAGACTGACGCCTCCATAATGGCTCCCGTATTTCTCCCTGACGTGTGAAACTGTTCCAATTACTGAACATCTCGGTAGCTCCGGAGATAACGTGTTTATTTATTGCCGATATTTATAAACCTTACGCAGTTAAGCCGATAGATAAGTTATTGTTCAATAACAAGTAGTTAGTCCCTACCCAATACACATCGTAAACTTTGTATATTATGTAAATTGTAATGTAGAAGTTTCTCCCTTATTATACGAGTTATTCGTTAGAATAGCTAAGTAATTTATATAAAAGCAAGTTTTATACACTGTCTTCTAATGTGATATCATAAAGCTTGCGCTTAAATTCTGACACGCTATAAGCCTATAGTAAATTAATAGAGACGTTTCAGATGTTTTGGAGTCCAATGTTGGATAATATATTATTGCTGGTGACTGTTCAGTAGGAAACAGACAAAATAATTGACATCACATACCTATATTTCGAAACGATAATTGGCTTGCTCTTTTAATTTACTTGTAGCTGCAACCTAAATATAATTAAGAATCAACTAGGTATTTTTTAAATTAATTTATTAAAAAAAACGTTATGATAGATAAGTAATATGCGGTGTACCTACCCACAGTGACGAATTAAATCAGAATACCTAGTTCAAGAACAAGTATAGTTATTCTAAGTGAAGGCACGGCTGCCGCCTACAGCCCCGGCGTAGGCGCACGCTCCAAACGCACACAGACCACGTAGGAAACAGCAAGTTATTCATAACTAGCTTCTGCCAGCGACTTCGTCCGCATACAATTGGATTATCGTTATTCCCTCGGGAACTTTTAAATTTTCCGGGATGAAATGTAGCCTATGTGCTAAACCAGGGTATAATCTATCCCTATTCCAAATTTCATCCAAATCCATTCAGCAGTTTTTGTGTGAAAGAGTAACAAACATCCATACGTACAAACTTTCGCGTTTATAATATTAGTAAGGATTGTGTTGTGGGTTGTAACTACAATTCAATTATTTTCACATATGAAGAGTCCACCAGCAGTATTGTTTGGACTATTTTAAGAGATTGAGAGATTTTATTAAGTATATTTATTACCGTTAGGGAAAACAATATGTTGTCGAGTTTAGTGACGTTTTACTATAAAAGTTGAGAACCACGTGAAAATATAATAAAACCAGTTTGAACTGACCATTGCTAGGTGTGCAGGTTTGATGCTAGTCTACCAGTGTTCAATCTCCGCTCTGTACTCGTACAATGAGATATCAGCCCGTAACTCAGTTCCTGCCATTTATTCAAATTAACCGCAAATAGAAGCAGAGTGTAGCAATAATCAGAGTTACCTCATTTAGAATTGCAAGACAATTTATTGCGTTAGTGCAGTCAAGTAATAAGTACCTATTCTCCTAATCATATTTTATGATGATTATCGTTAAGCCTTTCTATACTGTCTTAGTTTACTATTACAATATTATAGATACATAATTATCTACATTTCCTAGGCATTTTTAGGATGTATGTGGATATGTCTATGCTAAGAAAGACAAATATTTAATTTCAGGGAGAAATTCGCCATTTTTATGTGGTAAGTATAGAATTAAAATAAAATATGTGTGTAATTAGTGTTTTATATTTACATCAATGCACATTAAAGCAATAGTGTAGCATAAAATAAGTGGTAGGGCGCATCTTGAGGATTTAAAACACTATAGCGATCGGGGAATATATCACTCAGACAATGACAACTATAAATCCAGAAGTTAAAGTTTAGCAATAATCCGTTTAACCAACCCAAGCTGAGATTTATACATAAAATTGCTTTCAGTGAAATCGGCGAATCAGAATCTTCTATCAAACGTTTGCCTATATTGCAATCGGCTGCGAGTAGCATACATTTTGTCGATAAAACCGCAAGAAATCACAGTGAGATTGGATCAAATGTCGTTCGTTGGTGCGATTTGTTCGTTACGCCCGATACGTTATCACCATAACCTACTTCGCACCACATCTGTTCCATGCACGCTCGAATAGTCGTGTCGTTCACTATCTATAGGCCTGTATTGATTACCGCTCAATATGTTGAGCAAATCTCTTCCAACATGCGACGTATATACGTCAATGATAGCTGGGGTCTGGCTATGATAAAAAAAAACTAAATTAATGTAGATTACCATACTTACTGACTATTACTTTACCTTTATTACTTTTTATAACGTTTTAGATTATAAAATCACACTATAATATAAACCCTTCGATTATACTTAATATTTAGATCAAATGCCACAGGGCGAAGCGCAAAACGTAAGATTCCCTTTTGAATATTCCTTTAAACTAGCAATATCCGCTCGTTTCGTCGCACTCGCGTTCCGAGTATCGGTCTTGTTTTATTATTTTATTTTTTGTGGCAGGTCTTTACGCGGTCGGGTTTTAGTTCTTTTTATCGCAGCCATCCTTGTACGGAGTGCAGCCTTCGTTAGCGCGTGCAAGGTCACCGGCTCACCGCGGTTTGTTCTCCTCTCGAAATCCCGCCCGGGGACCTTTTTGTTGTCGAGCCTGCAGGAAAAAAGGCATACCGAGAGGCTTTAATGATTACGTTTTTGTAAGCCGTAATAGCTGTTTGAGGTCTCGATTAAAGACTGGGTTGTTAAATAAGTAATAACTGTGGACGCAAGTAAGCAGAGGGGCCCAAGGAAAGCAATGGACATGAATGATTAAATTCAAATATTATAACATGTGAATGTGGGGTTAAGCTGATACAGTTAAACCCGGCGCCTGATTTAACTACTATCTGATGTTAAGCTGTTATCACGTTAAATATGAGTGATAATGATAATCCTGGTGATATCACCCCGCCACGCTGCGGGCCCCTGTTTGCTCGCAGCTCAAGGTGACGCACATATTAACTTGTGACGCAAGCACAAACACTTTCAGTGAAAGCATGATGGAATAATAATAAAGTTAGACCAGCAATTTTGTAATCTTCCAATCCAACGAGCAAACATTATGTTCGGATCCTAACCTTGGAATCGAATCGTGGGCACTTTGACCGTGAGCAATTCGGTTTCTGACATGAAACTACTGGATAGGTAATAATAAGACCTATTTTTAAAGATCCGATTTGGAGTAAATAATAATGACTTTATCATATATTAAGTTTTGCTGCTTTAGGTGTTTTACATTGTGGTTAAGGAAATACATTTAATAAATGTCTGATGCCAATTAAAATCAACGCTAAATGACGCAGTTTCTTTGTTAATTAATATTTTTAAGTATCTGCTACCGACGTACGACGTACCTACGACTAGTACGTCATCGTAAGAAACAAAACTCTTAAGTGTTGCGTGCAATTAAACAGCGACCACTCCAGGCTTTTTCACATTTGTCACGACACATCGTCTGCAAAGTTGCATTTAAAAACCGATTTAGCAGTCAGCCCGAGCCCGCCTCAGTCCGAGATGATATTTTCTCCTCAAATGAGCTGAGTTCCCAGGCCATTGTCGACGAGCCGCCTTTTAAGGAGAGCCGTGTCTACAGGCGGATTTCAAACCGGAGTCCTCGCGCTTAATCTTGAATATTCAGTTAAATTAAAAAAACGATATCTGATGATGGGCCTTTTACAAGTTTCGAGTTAAGTGCCAATGTAAACTGAAAAATTTCTCCAATGTTCTGGGTCATAAGTGGTATCATGAAATCAGTAAATTATGGATAACTCCGGCGCGTCATATGCCTGCAATTGCATGTTAGAGTTGTGGGTCGGAGTGGCAGTAAAGTCAGCGTCGGTGAAGTATAAATTGTAACTCCCTGTGAAGAATGGCGGATTCCCGAGGGGCGCACATTCCCTCTAATTGGACGTCTGCGCGGCCTGCCCGGTATGGCATAGGACTTCTGTCCAACACTAACCACTTTCGCTAAAGCGCATAAGTAGGTACCTATACTTACGTATACCGATGCATCGAAATCTTGAATAAGAAGTCGTTTACGCTTGCATTGGGACTACAACATTTAGCTAAATCGGGTTTGTACCATCTGTATTTATATGTATGTTTGTAAACAATTTATCGTACAAACAAAAGAGATAACAATTATAAAAATGAACAAAAGTACCTATAGCAGGGATGTACCTACTACAATTACCATTTTTTTCTTAACATTTTTTTATCGTCCCAATGTACAGTCAGCTTTAAAAGTAGCTAAGCAGAATAACGTGCTCAAAATGATCTCTGTCACGACGTAACTATTCTTTTGACAGTGGAGTCGAGTGCAGATCATTTTGAGCTCTTCGGTGGTGCTAGACCAGTTGCATTCGACAATCGTTAGCGATTATGCTTCGATTGATATATGTATGGAATTGACGTAAGCCACCGAGATAGTAACGTGACACTTACGTCAATTCCATATATTTTTCAATCGAAACATAATCGCTAGCTAGTGTCGAATACACCTTGTCTAGCCCCACGGTTGCGTACTTAGCTACTTCTGCCGCTGCTGTAGTAGGTATATTTTTTTTTAAAGAAAACGTGATGAGGTAAAACACTACTGTAGATAAACAAATCACCGCACACTGAACTTAAGAAGAACATAACTACACGGCAAAATGTTTAAAAGCCATAGGTACTTACCGACATTATTTGCAAAACATTGTTTTAACACTAACACAACAGATAGCGTTCAAAGGGCATTTGCAAGATAATCCCTTAAGAAAATTTCTAGTTCACAAACTACAAAGGGCTAGAGCTCGAACCAGCTCGTTTTACACCTAGTTAGGCCCGCTTCCTCCAATGGCCGGCCATTGTTCCCCTTGTTATGGTAAATACCTGCCCTCGGGTTAAGGATCGCTTCTCATATGTTCAATCGCAAACCACTATGGACTGGTTGTTAGTGTTATTGGGATATTATTAAACCGGGCTGGTAAAAGGGGCCTTGAATTCAAGCTTAATAGCCATTATTATTAAAACTACACTTATACGAGTGGGTACAGGGCTGGAATTCTACAAGGTAATAACGATATCGTTTTGTATTGTCAACGTTTTGATAACTCTTATGTCATTTACAATAATGGCGACTGTGACATAAACGATTCTTAAACGTGTCAAACACGATATCGTTTTAACGCACTGAATAGAGGCCCAGGGCCTCTATTCTACAGTGTTATAACGATATCGTATTTGACGTGTTTTAGAATCGTTTATGTCGCAGTCGCCATTATTGTAAATGACATAAGAGTTATTAAAACGTTGACAATACGGACACACGTCAAAAACGATATTGTTATTACATGGTAGAATCCCAGCCCAGTACATACATATATGCGAAAGAATTTACGACGTCATAATTAATGGTGGTACTGAGCTGTATTGTAAGTTGTCAGATCAGACAACAAATAACAAACACATGCGAATGATCCTAAGCTTTATAGCTATTAATAATTTAGTCTTGGAGTTCATATAATGTACATACCTATTTATTAAGTCGTTTTTCATTCTTCTTCACTGAGTAATCCCATCACATGTGCGATCATGATCATGAGTAGTCATCGTAAGGGGTATTATGACTCATTAGAGAAACTAAGAACTATTAATAGGGTGTAGTATAAAATATCACGCACTATTAAACTGAAAGCCGTTTGTTACCAAATTGGTTTTACCGGCTACCAATCAATACGGACGGAGTATTCTAATTTTGTACAGATTAAAATGAATTGAGGTTAGAACGTGACTTCTCCGAAACTATTACAATGCGTCTGCTCGCTGGACACAATGGGCAGGTAAACCCTTCACAACGTGATCCCATGCTTACGGGCGTGCTACGTTATTGTAAGATTTTTTTCTCAAGCTTCTTATACCGATACCGTCCGACTACGGAATGTTTTGTCTGCAATAGAAACCGCGTCCTTTTTTAGGGTTCCGTAGTCAAACTCAAAGCCATGTTCGTCCGTCCGTCCTTCCGCAAGTTAGCTCAAGACTCTTAGTACTAGAAAGCTGTAATTTCGCATGAATACACATATTAGTAACGCCAACAAAGTGGTAAAAAAAATCCTGAATATTATTTTTTTCAGTGTACTTTCCCTACACGTAACGTAGGGATGGTCGTTGGATAGGTCTTTCAAAAATATTACGGGTTTTTGAAAAAATCTTTTTGATTAAGTTTATGGAATATTAAGATTTAAAGCGCTATTTTTTGATAGAGTCAAGTGGCCCCACCCCACCCTACAGCCAAAACTCCAAATACTAAAAATCGGGTAACATCTTAAATGAAAGAGCATATAACGAATTTTATAGGAAATCTATCACTACTAAATAGACATCATTGGTGTGTGAATTTTTATGTTTGTAGTACTTAACAGCTTCGGAACTGAGCATAGTCCGACTTATTATGATCTATCCCTAAAACTCCAGTGTCCAATTTACTTCTTTAAAACTCAAATCTAAATAAGATCAAAAATAAATTTAAAAAATCGGAATGTTTATACATATGTAGTCCAGCCAACAAATGGCTAAAAAGGGGGTATAGAGTGCGCTAGTAGGAACCTAAGAGAGAAAATAAATCAAGATATCAAATGAAATCTTATAAAGTTGTCTACAACTTTTTTTCAGTACATTTTTTCAATTTCATAACCGTTTTTGAGCTACTCGATAACAGGTATAATGTCATCAAGGAATGTTTGGTGAAAAACATGATATGATATTCAAAAATATTCACTTTTCAAGAGCATGTAGCTCGAAAATAATTATGAATTTGGAAAAGTGTATTGTATAAAAGTTGTAGACAATTTTATAAGGTTTCATTTGTTCATTGATTTATTTTCTTAACGTCGCACCATTCTCGAGATATAAGTAAAAACCTAAAAATGCCACCTGTTTTGCCCCCCTTCCTCCCCCCGGCTCATCTCCTAGAAGTGGGGACTTTTAGTATGTTCACTCCCTAAGCATCCTGGACAAATTTCTGAAAAAAAATGCTTAAGTTCCTGCTCACGCACTCTACACCGCCTTTATTGACTGGACTAACAGACGAGTTTCTTTTTAAGTACCCGCTGCGTAATTTCAAGGTGGAAGGGATTTTTTTAGCAAACAAACTGATACGCTGTTTGTCAGATCTTATTGTCAAGTTATTTTTTAAAGATAAAAAAGCGTGTACGCTCACGGAATAGATGCAGGCTACTTCAAATGGATATCATTTACCGCCAGGGACCCTCTAAAATCATTCAGGATACCTACCACCATCAATATTTATTGAGTAAATCGTGCCCCCATTTAAGAGCAGGTCATACAATTTAATAATAAGGGACTTTGTAACCCAGCCCTTCAAAGCGACGTGATGTAGAGAAGGTCAATAGGATCGCTTGACAGCTGACTCGCTCGGAGCTCGATTGCGATATGGCCGAACCTTAAAAGGTCACTCAATCGAGCAACAGATGAGCAGTTCGCGTCCAATTACGTATAACGACTTGTCTATGTTCAGTTACTGTTGGAAATCTGCTTACCGTTATATTATGCTGATAACAGAGATAATATATGCAAATAGGACAGATAATATTTAGTAATACGACTTCGTGGAGAGCACCAAAACTTTATAATTTATTTCTTAGCAAATTACACAAGTTTCTAAATTAATTCGTTTACACGACGCTCCTCAAGTCCTCATACGTAATCATAATTATAGTGGTGACGTTATACATATACTACCAAGTGAAATAAAGCTTCTGATCACGATATCGCAACAAATTATTGAATAAATAAAATAAATAAATAAATAAAATAAAATGAGCTAGTACAATGTGGAATAGAGGCCCGAATCAGATATATATCCTTAGAGTTTATTAACAGGATAAAATCAAAGATAGATACATTATTTTATCTCAAGTAAGGCTTAGAGTTGACTAACAATAGAAATATTGAATACTGAGAACGGTCGTAAAACTGCAACGTTCACAGGCGACGTGTGCATCTGAACAAACACTTAAATCAAATAATGCAGCGCAGCGTTTATCTTACATATATTCAGTTTGGATATCGTCATGATAGGGGCTTGGTCGTGCACAATGTACCATTATTTTTGATTGTAATAATGAAATGAAATGGAGTCATGCAAAAATGGAGGCTATGGGTTACTTAGGACAGGTGTTCCCGAGTCGCTGCTACTCGAGTTGCACTATTTGCTAATAGTGCTCCGGTCGTAGATAAGCTTATTCAATTAGTTGCTTAGTTTTAAAGTTAATTACCCAAGTATCTATTGAAATCTATCCACAGACCATTTCAAGAAATCACTTTTGGCATTGCAATAATATATTTTCTTCGTATTAAAATAAAAGGAACGTTGTGCCCGTTGAGGTCTTGTGGTTCCAGAACCTTAAACAAAGAATACATTTTCCAATACGTTTTTGAGGGACTAAACATTGTAAAAATATAATTAAGCACTATTATATATTATGAGTATGATTCCTATCCTAATATAATATTGAGATAAGGACGTGCCATCTTGCTCCCGCATTGCAGTTCAGGAGCCACTTAGACCAGCATCTAATAAGCGTCTAAGTAGCAGCAAGTAGATACCGTCTTCGATGAAATGATTGTGGCCCTGATTATATTTTCCGATGTGTGCCGGAATGGAAGTGTCACCCTATTCTAATTACAATGAGACCAACCTGTAACTAATGTACATTTATAATACAAGGCTTTTAATTATGCTTCCAGCGAAGCCTGGACTCACACATAATGAGCCCAATTTTCCACGGGGCACGTAAGCGCGTGTAGTCGCGGCGACGCGTCGGCCCCAGACGCTTGTGCTGTCTATCCACATTAAAATACTGGGTGTACCAAGTAAATAGCACTTGAGTAGCTGCGAAACAGGTTGTGTGTTCGAGCCGCTACTTTATGAATTACTAGTCGGTCTAAGCCTCTTGGAGGCTATTTGCTGAGCATTTCTTAACACAATAACTAAAGATAACTTCATTATGCTTGAACGATACCGTTTGAGTTCTCGTATTAAGTTACGTTTACGTGGTACTTGAAATACTTGATGAGTACACCTAGTTAACAGAAAATGACGAAGACATTATCACGGTTTATGCTTATATGACTTGAGACGTGATTATTATCATGATTGTCACCATGTTGTTTTCTCTTTGCATGAAGTTGCTAACAGTCTGCATGAAGATGCGAAAAGCATATCAACCCTATAAGCATAATATTTCAACAAGCATATCAAATTTGGCCTGACAAAAACGGTTGGTTTAAAGACTTAAAATAAATAAAATCGCTTCCCAAAACACCGTAAACGATATTTATACACTTTCACAAATTTGCCCAAACAGGGTGTACCGTTCCAACGCAATAAACGAACAAAAAGCCGTTCAGTTTAAACCAGAGCACATTATTATGCGCCAGTTAAAACTGTGAGGCGAATTGACAGCATCCTACACTGAGTGGGCTAGCGCCGGCAGCTGTGAGGTATTCTAACTCATGCACTCCGGCGCAGCCTGCACAGTGGCGCTAACGGTCGCCGGGAACTGGAAAAGCTACTAACTACTGTTAACTGATCAGAGCAATCAATAAATAAGAAGCTGTTCTATCTATGGCTGATGATTATTTAATGATAAACACTATGAAGCTAGCAACCGCAACTCTACATACTTTTTGGTGCTGTACGAAGTGTCTATTAAATAGATAACAGGGTTTATTTCTATGACAATTATTATAATAATCAATCATTATCCTCTTCAATTTGTTAGTAAGTGTGATTGTTTAACCTTTTTCTTAAAACTTGATACAGAGCAGCTGCATCAAAGAATTAAAGTGATTCACAAGTACAAGGCTGGAGCTCTACGATCTACCTACTTTTAAAACAAAGAAAAGAAAAATTTTAAACGAAACAACCCTAATAAACGAATTCCTCTCGAACGAAGTTACGGACTCGAGTTTATGAAATCCAAAACGAAATGTTGACGAATGCATTTAATTTTTTGTATTTTGTACAGCTACGTGGTGAATTTCATATCATCAAAATGCCAATTCGCCTGCATCGCAGCTAAATGCCTTATAATCAATGTCGCCGTCCATTAAACGCGGACTAAGAGCCTCGACCAGTTTTTCAAATCCATTGACTGCGCGGGCCCGTTATTCGTCTCTGCGCAGAACTGACCAGTTCTTTACTTTTTACCACGTTTGTACTGGAGTGCGTTTTACGTAACTGTGCTTCTAATGGTTGTGAGTTTTTCTGCCGCTATCGGGAGCACTCGCCTATAATTGATTGCATGAGGCGGAATAGAGATGTCGCGCCGGTATAACTGTATATACGCCGAGTAATAGTCAACGCGCTTGGTATCATCTGCAGGTAGATGAGATAAATTGCTAACCGATAAGTTTCAGTTGCCCCTTAGAGCTTACAACAACATTTTTAGGGCGTGCATTCTCAATAACGCAGCTTAAAGTCGCTCGTATGTGAGCCTGGTCACTTTATCGACCAATAGACAACGTGGTAGAGCTGATTTTAGCCGACTTCACTAAATGATGTTCCAATGTTTGTATTTTTTTAAATCTACATACATAACTCACGCCTTCATTCCCAGAGTGGGGGGTAGGCAGAACTACAGAAATACCAACATATCTAAAAGACTTATTTATAATTCTATAACCACATTTTGCACAATCAGGCTAACAAGTTTACTAGTATTAGTGACAGGTTGCAAGCCCATCGCCTAACAGTACTACAAGCCTTTATTCCCAGTTGCCTCTTACGACAGCCACGGGAAGACATGGCACTATTCTAACCCGGGAACCACACGGGGGCATTTTTTTAAATCTATGTTTGCCGATTTCTCCGTCAATTACCTATACACCGATTATGAAAAACATTTTTTTGTTTGATAGCGTATGCATACTTCCGAAGTGATCTCGAGTCAGTATCTGATGAGGGGATTCGTGAGGAATAGAGGGAGCTCTTCAAATAACACAGCGATTCAGGTATTTTCAGTAACAAGACCAGTATCTGCATACAGAAAGTATAATCTGGTGACTTTCATAAACGTTTATTACTGTTTGAAAATAAGTATTTTGTTACGATTCTGAAGGCGGTTTTTTATAGGATTACACCTCTGCTCTCGTGAGTGTTGTGACGGACTAAAGTATACATATTAAAAAATAAGAGCCGTGACCGACAACAAGCTCTTTAATCGAGGTCGAAATGGTCTCATAAAATAATAAATCACCAGTGGCAGTGGCTTCAAGGGTACAGCATCAAGTACCCATCGCCCTCACTGTAACTACTCACTACATTATACACTCAGAAGCAATGAAAACGGGTCACTTTGTATGGAAATTCTGTTCTGAGTGACCCATTTTCATTGCTCTTGACTATAGAATAGGGTCTCACACGCGTAATGCTCGCATGTTAAATGCATCATCAGTCATCACATATAAATAAAACCTATTACTTCATAAAATTGAATGATCGCACTTACGAGTTAGTAGCTTTGAAACGAGACGCAATGAGCCTAGTCGGTAGTGACCCTGTCTACGAAGCTAGCGGTTCCGGGTTCGAATCCCATATTGGGCAAATAATTTGTGTGATGAGCGCGAGTATTTGTTCCTATGTTTTGGGTGTTTTCTATGTTAGTAAATATGTATATCGTTGCCTAGTACATAGTAACAAGCCTAGACATAAGTTTGGGACTAGGTGAATTTGTGTAAGATTGTCCCCAAAAATACATCCATTAGTGCATACACGTTTTCATGTCAGTATAATAAAAAATATCTACTAAAAGAAAACTCTTACTTTACTCTTTGTGGAAAACATCATAGCATTTGACAAAAACCATGACCATTATGAAAACCATTTCAAAAATATCATCTGATTCGATGGAGATCAAATTATTTATTATTATTATTTATTACTTATCCACGGTTTGGCTTTTGAAAGATCGCTAAACACCAACATTTTGGTTGCGCCCGTTGTTTTCAACACTAAGTTACGGATAACCTTTTTCAAAGTCATGTCGTGCAGAAACAGGAGGCCTATTAACTTATAATGGAGTACCTACGTTGCGTGATTTAATTACAATGATGATACTCGTATAATTAGACGAGTCTATCTACATAATCGAATTACAAAAAAAACCCATCACACAACTAGGGTGTTTTCTAAGGTTTTTAAGAGTTGTGAATTTGCATCTATTGATATAAATAATCAAGTAATTCTCAAGTTTTAGTGTTTAAACCACTTGCATTGAAAATTAATGGATTTGCACATACAAAACTACTTGCTAATACTTAAGGAAAGTACGTAGATAAAGATGTTTTTAACACAGTTGCTCAAAAAGTGGTACTTTTCGTAGCTGTATATCGTGCGGAAAGTTGAATATTACGCACTAGTGCGTTATAGTTTTCCATTTTTTTTTAAATATAATTTTGTTTCAACTTCCAAGCCGTGCATCCAAAGAGTTTGCATGTTCAACTACTTTTTGATTACGTCATTTAACATTGAGACTATACATAGGTAATATAATTTAAAATATTAAAATTAAATACATACATACATGCACACATAAAATGTATCTAGGTAATATTAAAAAAAATGACAGCTCTCACCAAGATGGCTGAATCCTAATTAGTATTACGAATGATTAGATAGTTGCATATTAAGGTGAATTCACATTCATTACACCATGCCGAAACCGGGCCCAGCCCAGTGCGGCGTAATGTGAATCCACCTTTATGCATTACCGCTGGTTAATAGAGAATTATACTTTTTGATTTTTAAATATAGGTAATTAAATTATTGTGACTTTTTTTATTATTTGGCTGAATGGTCACAACCGTTGCCATTTCATAAAGTCTGTGTCAATTAAAAGTAAAATTGTCTCTTGTAATAGTTTTATTTACTGATTTATTTTGTTTCATTGATATTTTTTCGCAAATGTATTAAAAAACGTCGTTTGATATACGTGCGGAACTATCATTTTAACTCGTCCCGAGTCTTGTCCCTCGCTTGCAGCTCGGGCCAAGATACTTCGAGACTCGTGTAAAATGACATACTTTCCGCACTTGTATCAAAATGTACTATTATTTAATTCTGTTCATCTTCCCCTTGAGAATTGTATTGCGATTTTTTGCGTTTGGCCATAACCTTAGTAAATTTCTACACATAAGAGATAATTTTATATTTTCAATGTTTGTGAATCAGAATCAGAATAATCTTTATTCAAGTAGGTTTATAAATAATAAACTCTTTTGAAACGTCATAGTAGCGACTTAGCCTAAATTGACTGCAGGTTTAAATCGCGACCGATCAGAGAAGAACCTGTAAGAAACTCTGTCGGATGTCTTTTTTTTTTCGACGTTCACAACCTTTTGTCGTAAGGACTAAACATTTTATATCAAGCAATTCAGTCCCAAGCATTGTTATCATTAATATAGTCTTTAATACTATAATATGCTTTAGAAATTAGTTTACGCTTAACGTAACTCTTAAATTTGTGAAACTTGTTACTCAGTGTACTTTATCTGAAGGTTCTACAAAGTAATCATGCAGTAAATTGTGACCTTCCTCGCGTTATCATTTTGCGCGAAGACGCAGTTTAAGTTTATAGACACGAGATAACGCGTCCACCATGGGCATGTTGTGATATTTGTTACATCATAATATTCCTCTCATTGTTCAAATCTACGCAATAACGAAATAAATTTAACTTCGAACTTAAATCATGAAATTGTTTATTTGCTATTAATTACTTTTAGAGCTGAGTAAATTTTCTGACTCATTATTGGTTTGTATATATATTTGATTTCTCAGAACTACAGCAAAGACAAACAAAGGAAACAGGAAATCCATCCAAAAGTTCTTCAACTGAAGTCACGGCTGAAGATAGAGATGAGCTCACAAATAATACTTTAATCCACTAAACCGATGACTAAGTTCCTAATAACCTTTATTTATGTGTTAACCGTGCTGCTAATGATGCTAAATAAAGTTTTGTGGGTTGACCATTCATAGCAATATTTTTTCTTTTTGAAAAAACAAACATACATATTGTTGTACACATAACATCACGCCTTCATTCCCAGCGTGGGGTAGGCAGAGCTACAAAAATACCAACAACTCTAGAAAGACATTCCGTAACTACATTTTGCAAAATTAGGCCAAGATTTTTACTGAGTAGGTATTGAGTGTATTAGTGACAGGTTGCAAGACCATCTCGTCTAACAGTGCTACAAGCCCTTGTTCCCTTAGTTGCCTCTTGCGGCATCCACGGGAACACATGGAGTGGCACTATTCTAACCCGGTAACCACACGACGTAAAAAACAAAATGCTAGTAAAATTGATTTACTAGCGTTTATTGAATTTACTTAATATCTAAGTGGGCGTTAAAGTTTTATTGACATTACCGCCACAGTCTAATGGCGTAAAAAACATTAAAAAAAGAAGATGTTTATTCAGAAAGTAGACCGCACGGGCGCTTTAATACGTCAAGAATCTACCAGCGCTTCCCAAGAGGAGACCACTGCTGAAAAGAAACACCGCAAGAAACTCAACAGTCAGTATTTTTTTGCATATTGCTGAAGACAAAAATAATCTTTACCGTACACTAGCATTGTATAAACAATGGTTAGGATCTGACATTACTATACCATTTGTAAGTAGGGCTCCTTACTGAGGGTTTTAACAAAAATAACTTTTTTTTTATGAACCTTTGAAGTTATTAAGGTTTACTGCTACTTCTCCACACTAGCTTGGATAACTATAACTTGTATCTATCAGGCCGATTACTTATGCGTACGTATTTTAGCGGTTGCAAAATTAGACACACATTTAGGATATTCTGCGTTTAAACATCACTGGCATCCGATCCCATTAAGATATCGTGCTCGGATGTACGCCCTAATCTCGCGATTGCGATTCGGCCGGCGGGGCGTTGACTCCGTTGACGTTTTATTTATGCACATAAATGTATTTTCGCATAATACATTTCAATTAAGTTGCACGTCAAGCTGGCGCAGGCTTCATTTAAATACCGAACTCACGACAGCACTTCCAGTAAAACTTGGAAATTTAATGTGTCGACCGATCTGCTTGTTCTGTGTAAAGGAGAGTCAACTTTACTTATGAATTATGAACAAAAATAAGTGAATATAGTTTAAAGCTTTAGTTAGACAATTGCAAGAAAAGTGACGCAATCTGTCTAGAATATTTATTTTGCTACTTTTTGACCAAAGCTTGAAACTAACTAAAGCCGTACTGTCTTCCATTTCATGGAATTATTATGAAATATGAATAAGGTCGGAATACCTACATTCTGTTGATGATGATATTGTACTACTCATTAGTTTTGATGACGCTGCGGTTTGTGTATTGCGCTTCGACAGCAGTATGCCAGGATATAACTTGTGAAACTTAGATTATTTTCGAAACAATTACTATCCAATAAGTAATTCAATCAATTTGCGTGAAATACACTTGGGAGTCAAATATTAATTTAATGTGAGTTTCATGTACAGGCACCTTAAGTCACTATTTAAATGCAAAGGCACAGAGAACAAAAAAGCAAGTTCACAATCAAGACTCGTGTCTCCCACGCAAATTCCGCGCAGGGCGAGCATTGGCTGCTGCTGCCAAGACGAGATGCAACTGAGAAAATAACTCGTCTCGCCGCCCTAATAATCTAGAAAAAAAGTAGGTACTCACAGCTTTGGACTTTGTGTAGAGTTAGAATAGAACAAAGATATAAGTATAAAGCAAAGTACAAATTTATTACAAGATTATAGTCTCAAAAAACATCAGCGTAAATAACTATTTTTGCGTTTCGTTAGCTCGGTGAGACTGCTGGGCAAGTCCTCTTTCTACTGATCTTTTTCTACTCTCCTAATTTCCCTAGCTATTAAAAGGTACCACCGCACCTGGTCTGAATTCCTCTGGTGTTCATGGGCAGCAGGCCATAATGTTACTGACTGCTGGTTCACCTTAGTTAAAAAAACACATTTGCATTTAAAATGAAGATTAAACAAAAGTTATTCCATTGGTTCGGAGCCTTATTTGAACCTCGAAAGTGAATGTTTGCGAGAACCTGATCGCTTACCTGCAGTTAAATATGTAGATATTATTGCTGCCCACATCACAGCATGATGAAGCTACTCCATAATTACGTGTCATAAATCGGCCATATCAGAGCTAAGTGATTGAGGGAAGCGAGAGCCGTTGGAATCATTATCTGCAAGAGTGACTCCGGGTAAAAAGACAATCTGCATGATTTCCAATCATGTCTTCTGTTGTTATAAAAAAAAAGATATCACATTTTGGTTATTATGTAAAAGCACGTCAGAGATTGAGACTGATACTAAAATGGCTTTACCAAATTTGACTAACAAAGTAAACGGTCCAGCAAAGAAAAGTTATCACATTTTGGTTTTGATGTAAAAGCCTGTCAGAGTAAGCATTGTTACTTAAATACCTTTGGCAAAATTTACTAACAAAGAAAACGGTCCATCAAAAGAAAAAGTTAAAACTATGCTAATCTAGGTCCTACAATTACTGCAGGCGTTTAAAAGGTACTGTTTAAAGTACGTACGTTATCTAGCACATGATTAACTTTAACCATTAATTATGATTGATGTGTACACTCGTGACAAAAAGTAACAGCATTCCATCTCGACGGCCATTACGACGCTCCTTTAAGGCACAGGAGCAGCAATCGATTGTCGAAGAAGCGCGGACGGTGCAATATCGAATAATTAATCATGCCTTTATATGGCGCTGGCGCATACAAAATTGCCATCTGTAATAATGAGCTTAAGACAGCGATTTATCACTGAAACGTGTGAAGATGTATACGTGATGTTATTTCGTAACCAACCACATGTAGGTAGACATAAGTAGGTTTTCCCCACTTTGTGTTAGAAAAAAATTAAATATTTGCGTGATATTTCAGTCATGCTAATTCCTATCTTCATGTCAGTAAAATGATGCAGGTGTAACGCTTTATTTGTGGAAACCTCTCCCACCTATAGCTTAATTCTCCACTCTGTGCTTCCTCACTTTCACTTTGTATTGTACGGTAGAACCAAGTAATAGGCAGTTCGTTTACGTACATAAATGTTTTTTGCTTTCTGGTGATCGGATCGCTTCCTTACTTAAATAATGGGTAAGGAAGGCGAAGACTGACATATAGGTATGGCTAACTCATGATCAACCGCCTGTTTGTAGGCTATGGCTTGCAGATGCTGTAAAGATCTCAATAGGCAGGAGTATCTAAGATTAGGAGGATTCATCCCAAATTTCTCTTCAATCTCCCCCCGTCTCTAATCCAACACATTGACCGTTCTATCCCGTTCTCAAAGTACCTACAACCCCCACCAAAATCATACCCTTGTCACATCTGAACCAAATATCGAACATTGAATGATTGATTAAACACATTTCAAGATTAACACTAACATTACATAATTATAAGGTATGTTAAAGCTTAACGAAACCGTCGCCATAAAACGAACCTCCATCTCTCGGTCTTGTCGTTTGTGGAAGATAAAACAACAAGTTAAAGTTTTTAACGTTGTTTTTCTAATTTAACATTGCACTTAACGAAACGTGATACTTGTTTAACATGGAGTTAAAAATAAACACACATTAATTTAATTAGGTTAAGTAAGTCAAATTGAAAATATTAAAAAAGATCCCGCGCACTTATCACCCTATTAAGTTTAATTTGACCTCGTTGGAAGATTGAACTTTGCAAAGTTATAAAGATTAAGAACGTCGTATCTTATGAACACATTTTTTATTGTGCCATCTCCGAGTCTTCCAAGAAATCAATGGCTTCATATTCCGTTGTAACGACAGAAGAATAAATCTTATTCGAGCCTCGGCTGAGGTTGTTGCTCGCACTCCGGGTGACTCCTTCATTGATGATGACAGATCCCTCACTGCACTCCAATCATTTCATGGGCGGAGATATCAAGTAACGAATGCAAGAGATTAATTTATAAACCGTCATTATACTTATTGTGTTTCACAGAAATACAATAATCAATTAGTATAACAGTTTTGAAATACCATAATCAATTAGTATCAATCGACGCTGGACATAAATTTTTGATGGAACGCGTAGGTAGGCATATTTTTATTGCGCGTGCAGGCAGTTTTATTATTTTAGCTGCAGATTACATTTGATGTCGTAATTCTATCCTAAGTGCAATTCATTACAATTTTACTGCTGATTTTTATGACGTCGTCTGTATTTTGATAAAGCTAGTTTTGCGTTTCATTAATCATTTGTTGTCGCCACACCGACGTTACTCTTTATTAACCGATAGTTTATGATACCCAGTGTGGGCACTTCGCGCAGCCTTAATCGACGAAACGTGTTCAAATTACAAACTTTAAATGATGCTACATTAAGAACTTCTAAGCACTACCAACCAATTTTATATAACTCTTTTCACGGAATCGTTCAAAACAGTCCCGTGTAAGTAACGTGTTGTTTTATTTGTCGGTCTGTCTGTGCGTTATTTCTGCTGTCGTGGTCCGTGTGGAGCATGATTTCTTTGTTCGGCGCATGGCCACGGGAATGCTTTCTTTAATTTACGAGGGGTACGGCCGAGGACCGGACTATTTCTGGTTTACCGAACAATCTCCGAACGGCAATACGTGGCGCTTAAACATCTTTAATTAGTTCAGAGGTTTAATAAAGCAATTTAAAAGCTATCCCCTGGTAGCGCTTTATGTGCATTCATTTAGATAACATGATTTATTTAACGGTGTTTAAATTTAGAACTAATTAAAACTAATGGTCAAGTGCAGGCTGTTGTGGGGTGGATGGATTCAGTTACTGTTCAAGACAATTGATATTACCGCGGTCCGATGGGGCGGAGCTGTCAAAGTAGAGAACAAAGCACCCTGAACATCAAAGGCACTCAGCAGTCCCCAGTGCCCATCCAAGCGATTGGCACATAGAGTAATACAAAAGCGTTTTAGGGTGACTTCACCAAACAAAATAGTCACAATAATAGTAATCAGCAAACGAACACCTCGTGATTGCTTCTAAATCACCCTCTTTTATACAAACCTACAGAACCACAACAAATATTTGAAAATGTTTATGTATTAGATTTAATATTTTGATTCGAAGGTTAATTATAACGTTGCTTCCTTTGTTTTAGGTAAGTGCAGCCGAAGCGCAACCTGGAACCTGGTTGTTTGTTTGAATATAAGTAGCTCCCTACATAGTACCTATTCCCATTTTCATTTGGGATACGGGTCACCTATAAGGTAAGAGTAACGTACCATTTAAGAATGGCTTTTTTAATTTCATTGCATAAGTTGGTGTATTTTTAACTAGGCAGTCACTTTTTGAAATTGATAAAGGCTAAATTGTTTCTACCGTACGCTACAAACAAAGGAAATTTAATTACTTGATTATCATTGAGTTTTTACAATTATTAGATTGACTATCAAGATTTCTTTAAATTAATTATCATTATTACGTCGTAACTTATCAGCCTTAAGGCGTAGGTTGCGAAGTGTAAGTATACAGATGGGCTTTGTTGAACTATGGCCGGTTTGCAAAACAGAAAGAGCTTTGTTCAGATTTGTAAGGATCGCGCCGCCACCTGGTTCTCATAAACCACCTATCGCACTTAAATCACAACACTTTAACGACTACATAAACGCTGTTCAAGTTCGTAAATTCAATTAGTCTTTGAACCTTACATTGCTATCATGCTTGCATGCATACATTATATAGCAGCTCGTAATAGCCCATGGAGCAACGTATTCCGCCGGGTTTAGTTGTTTTTATGTAAGCATAATACAAATATGCTTATTCCGGGCGTTTTCCGTAATAGGAGCAATAAATTGGGCTCATATGTACAATATGTGTCACCGAGTTCGAGGCTCAAATTTTTTTTGGAGAGAGATCTGATGATAAGGAACATTTTCACAAAGTTTCAAGTTGCGGAAACGCATAGTTACCGAGAAAAAAAATGATAAAGTTTCGTCTAAATTAATACAAGTATGCAATCGGAATGACATTTGTCGGCAATAGAAACGGTGCGTTCCATTTTTCGCAGTATGATTATAACAAAAGTGTGGTTATTATTTCAAGGTGTATTAAGATTCATCTGTTCTATACTCAAACTTGTTGCTTTTGAATCGACAAACGTCATCAAAAAATAATAATTCGCGTTTTTGGTAGGTAATTATGCGACAGTTGTAATTATTATTTGTAAAACACGTGAAATGACACGCAGACGCCATTTTACTTTGCCTTTTTACTTCATCCGTCAGGCGTCAGTCATTGTTTGTTTTGTACTCGCAGTTGAGAGCGTTTCCGTACTCCTGTTGATACTCAGTGACTACAATGGTGTTCCCGAAGCCCCAGGCCTCGTCTTCCACCGCCCCGTCGTCCGAAGAGTTGAGTGTAGGCAAGTGTTGGACTCTGATGAGCCGCTTGGTACGAAATCCTCTTCGGCGTCCCCGTATGTGCAAGTTTTGGACTGTGAGCCGCTTGTGCCTACAGTTTCTGTGTCTTCGTTTGTGCAAGTGTTGGACTCAAGTGAGCCGCTTGTACACGGAGTCCCGTCTTCGTCGAGCGTCCATGACGCTTGCGTAGCGCCCGAGGCTAGTCTCCCCAACCTACACCGAGTCGGTGGCATTTACGATGCCACCATCCCCTGTGCCTGGCTGTTCTACTGCTACGGAGGATGATGCTGATGTAAGTACTTATTTAATTTTCATCGATATTGTTTATGAAGTTAGGTTATATAAGGTTAGGTTTAAAATAGTTAGGTTTGAAATAGTTAGGTTTGAAAAAGTTAGGTTCGAAAAGGTTAGGTTTAATATGGTTAGGCAAGGTTTTCTTGATTTTCATTAATTCCACATCATCATAAAAGCTTGAAATACTAAATTTTATAAATACTAGTTTGTAACACTAAAACCCAACAATGAAAATGTTGATGTGTTGGGAATGCATATCAATAATATAGTAATTAGAAATTGCAGGCATTACCTTGATCTGCATGTCTATTTTGTGTATTTGCATATTGTAGGCAATATTTTAATTTGATAAGTCGTTATAGTCATATTAAAGTAACAGAACCGAATCTGTTAACCCTGATTTTTTGTGGTACTTGTCTGCCCTACCTCTAGAGTGTATATAAAAGCTCGGAGGCACGAAGGTAGAGCAGCCCCTGCCTGCTGTAACACATCAGGTACGTATGCGAGCCGAAGCGGCTGAGGCTGGTCGCCGAAGGCGACCAAAAAGCCGAAGCTGGGTAGGTGAGCATTAAGTGCTTGATGAGTTACGCAAGGGCGGAGGGGCTGGTCTTACCGAAGGGCCGGAGCAGTTGCAAACCACTTCCTGTCCCGAAGCCACTCTCTGTACCAGAGTCACTTTCTGTTCGGAGTCACTTTCTGTCCCGGAGTCCGACGCTGAGGTCGAAGGTTTGCGGAGTAGGTCCGTAGGCCAGCGATCGCAAAGAGGCCTGGAGCGACGCGAGTGGGGGGAGGTGGCGAGCGTAGCGAGCCGGCGACCTCCCGAGCTAGCGTAGGGGCTCGTGCGTGAGCGGCCGGAGGGCCGACGAAGCAAGCCTTCGGGCGAAGCCCGCGCCTCCCCCCCCTCCCTCCCCTCCCCCTACCCCGCACCTCACCCCCTTTCATCCCCTTCTCCCCCTTTCTCCCTATGCCCAATCAGGTGAAAAAGTAATTATTTCCTTCTTGTTTCAGTTAGCAGCCATCACAGAGTTTTCGTGGTCACCACGCTCGCCTTCATCACCAACAATGTATAAAATATGTCTATAATGTAAATACAACACAAACATAATCGGTTTATTTAGGTTAGTATATATGTATATATATATTAACCTAACTTATTATGTTTGTGTTGTATATTAGGTATATGTATATAATAAATTGTTAAAAAATATATTCTGTTGTTTCATTTCTCTCTTTCTTTAGTGTATGTATAAACAATATCCACATGTATGTC
The DNA here is from genome assembly GCA_949316455.1 of Acleris holmiana. Lineage (NCBI taxonomy): Eukaryota > Metazoa > Arthropoda > Insecta > Lepidoptera > Tortricidae > Acleris > Acleris holmiana. The sequence continues at coordinate 8,326,842 of OX438773.1, read as the reverse complement.
ATTTTAAATCAATAAAATGAGTATTTATATAATACAGCTTTTGTTTCATTAATGTATACCTTTAAATTTCCATTATTGGTGATTGGAAGATTAGTCTGTAATAGGCTATCGGCTAATAAATAAATTACATTGACAAGCAATTTTTATGACCTTGGCCATTTTTTGTCATTTTATGACCTTGACCAGAACTTTTTGACCTTGACCACCAATTTATGACCTTGACCTCCACTTTTTTACTTTTTATGACCTTGACTACCCTTTTCCGGTTCATTTTCCCCCACCCTAATACTCCCACATCCCACCGGGTCCCGAATGTTTGTAATGGCGTAGCTTTTTTTGTATGCTTTTCCGCATTTTCTAGTTTTTAAAATTACATTATAGACACTATTCTACATCCAAAAAAAAATAGTAGGTACTTATAATCAATGACATATATTGTACAGTCCTTCCTTTATTTCAAGCAAAAAAGACACAACAAGTAATGTTCGCTCGCACATTTTAAGTTGATTCTACGACGAAATATCTAAACTGAATGTGGGAGAAGGTCCAGTGCCCGTGGTAACCGAACCCGAATATAATGAGGCAAGCTGGATTTTACGTGTGATATTTTTAGCTATAAAGGCAACACAGCCTAGTTTGACGACACAAAAGTTATCAAACAAGCTCTACTTATTGCAGCCATCCGCGATTGTCTCAAATGTTTTTGAATTGGTCAGTTTGCATTGTAAACACTTTTATGTCTGTGACTTTTAAATATTATAAATTAAGATAAACAACGGACTATTTAAAATGATGTTTTAGATTTAGATTGGTTATTGTAATATTTTTTTTACAGTTGGTTCGGTGTGTTTATTTTAGTTTGCAAATTGTAGTACCTGTTTACCTACGAATCGTCGTAAAGTAGCGTTATACACATTTTTTTGTCAAGTTCAGTATCAAAAAAATATTGTTATTTAAAATTCATCTCATTCAGAGTCGTGGTCACGGTTATAATAAAATGTATTCAGTAACCACAGAACGTACCTATTCAGTTAAATTTCGGCAGATATTGAATGCGTCTAATTTGTTATAATTTATAAGATTTACGCCCCCACGCCCGACTACTCCCTGTCAATTCGCCAGGCGCGCGCGACTGTCTCTCTGCCCCACTTTCCGCTACATCGCGCATCTCCGACCACGTGCTACTTTTATTTGGGCGCGTGCCGGAATCAATTCTAGATACACACAATAGTTTTTGAGTCTATGCCGTTCAAGGAGGAAATGTTGGGAATTCTGTGCAGTTACGCTACTCGTAGTAACAGGAGATAGATAAAATTATTATAATACTTATAGGTACTTGCCTAATACAGCTCGCGATCCCGCTGTAGCTATTTCCGCGGCGGCGCTTTAGCTACGCATAAATTATATGCTTACTAAATCCGTCCTCAACTCCTCAAGAAACCACGAAGAAATAAAAATAGTCTGATCCTTTTGGATTATCTATAGAATTATAGGTAACTAAGGGAGTCGGCACTTAGGGAATGTCCAGTGCATTAAAGACGGATAAATGTACCTAGTTGTACTCATATTGTTTTGCACAGTTAGGTACTGCCCACAATAAAACTGTCACAGTCTCACAGTGACGTTATGTATGACGTGATTCAAGTCGTAAGAAGTGTCAAACAAATTATCTTATAATGTTATAATGGGTAACTCATCACTTCATCTAATTTAACTTCATCAAATGCATCATTTCATCGAATTTAATTTCATCGATAGCTATTTTCTGCGGAAACCATATTTTTTTCAGGGTAGGTATCTTCAACATTAATTAAGTAGTTTTGGTTAGGTTAAATGTTTAAGATACCCTGAAAACATTATGGTTTCAGCAGAAAATAGCGTTCGATGAAATGAAATTCGGTGCAATGATACATTTGATGAAAGGTGTTTCGATGAAATGATAGACACCCGTTATAATGTCACTGTGACACCGTTCTACTAGAATATTGTGATCCCCACAATGAAGAGTACGTACCCACACACATACGTTAATAATATACGTAAGGTGTTTATTTTGTAATCAACTTTATAAGGTATTAATTCCTAAAACAAACACACAGTTTCATAAATGTGTTGGCGTTTAATTCTAGGAATGTTGCTAATCGGATCTCGTATGTATGTAAGTAGTACGTATGCACAAGTCATGTTGAAACTATAGGTGAGATCTGATACAAGTAGATGCGTCCTACCTATAGTACCTACCTACTACCTATGTACATACAGTGGGCGCGTAGTAAATATTTCCGTAACCTGGTCATCATACTTTGCATACCTACATACTACTATGTTGTAAAGGTGTAGCAAATTCATTTTGAACTTTATCTATAGGAACATAAGCAAAATATGCGAAAAATTTCGGAACATGTTGTTGCGAGATATTTGGGCGCTGTCTAACGTTTTTCGTGGCTCATTCAACGTGTTTACGTTTATTGCAAGGAGCGTAAATTGATGGCTGCTGGGTTTCCCAAGTGTGATTAAAATAATGAATTGTGCCGTATAGATTAAACTGAGTAATTCGGTTGTTTTTCATGGGATTACATCGTAAAAAAACATTTTCGTTTATCCTAGGCTTAATACTCGTATCATCTCTATAAAAAGCTTAACTGAAATTAAATATTGAAAACTCGTGCCCATAATTATAAGTACATCAAGGAGAATCAAGACGAATAAGAAAAACCTAACATATAACTGGGATAATTAGTAGTTAGGTTAGGTTATTTAGGTTAGTTGGTTAGATTTGAATACATTCTAGGTAGAGATCTAGTCAGCAAAATCAAGTTGCATATTTCCGCGGCGTCACCGGGCCGTGTTTAATTCCACTGAGCGATCGCCTCTTGTTATTACGACCTAGATACGGAGGAAAGCGGCCCTGCCCATTATCTACGCGTCTCCGCCGCAACTGTTTTCTTCGATCCACTCCGAGACTTGTAGAGGTTTGAGTGTGACGCGATGACATGTTTTCCTTCCGACGTTAAACGTAGAGACTCCGGGGCCTAGCAAAAATACATGTTTATAACGCAAATGTAAACGAATTTCGAATTTAAAGACAATGTAGGTATCTACCTAGGTCATATTTCAGATTAAGGTAGCGTAGCGTCGGCCGCTTATACCTATAGGCAAGTCAATTTGATATATTTTACGGTTATCGATAATCGTTAAAACGTTGGCGTTGTGCATCTTAGGTCATCCCTGATAAAAACACATGATCATAAGTTAGTAATAACATAATAAGATGTTACATCTTATTATGTTATTACTAACTTATGATCATGAGTGATTGTGATTATTATCCTACGTAAATTAAATTGTTTCGTGAACGACCAAACCTTGAACTTAAAATTGAGGAAACGCATTTTATAAATAAAAAGTATTATTAATAATTCCTGTGGATTTTCTGTAGTTATTATCATAATTGTAGTGAGTCAACTTCCTCGAACTCAGGTCATTCATTCTCCTCTTTGCATACGTTAATGCGTTTCGCGACGGGCTCAGCGCATCTCATACATTGTCGCGGTTCCACATATTTAGCTGCGCAATTAGTATGAAGAATGCAAAATGCAAAGCACGCAGATCCATTTTTCATTGGTGTATTACGAGATGCTATGCTACTCACGTTATTTCTACTAGCTTTTGCCCGCGACTCCGTCCGCATAGAAGTCGTTAATCGCTGCTACTTCGGGAACTGTACAATTTTCCGGGATAACCGGGATACAATTATCCTATGTCATTCCCCGGGACTCAAACTATCTCCATACCCAATTTCATCTTAAGCGGATCAGCACTTAAAGCGTGTAAAAGTGACAGACAGACTTTCGCATTTAAAGAATACTATATGTTGCCCGCGACTCGGCCGCGTAGAAAAAAAAACATAGCCCATATATATATTTATCTGGCATTCAAATGGTGAAATATTTTTTAAAATCGGTTTAGTAGTTTTTGAGTCTATTCGTTACTTGCAGTATATAAGTGTAGAAATCCTTTAAAAAAACAATTGTTTTAAGGTCTGTCGTAATGCAAGTCTCGATATCTATAAACGAAATCCGATTCCAAAGATATTCTTTGTATTAAAATTTGCCTTCTACATATGATTTTATCTCTAAATAGGAAATGAATTGCAGGTGGTTCGCAGTATGACTGAGCCATCCGTTGTTAGACAAGCCCTGAGTCACTGTGCAGATGTATCCGCCCCTACTAGGCTATCTCCGACGTGCTTATGCCCCGTGTCCCTTTTGCAACTGCGTTTGCGAAGTGATTGACGCACACCGCAAAACTGACGTTTCAATGAATTTTGCTTGTTATATAGAAAATAAACTCTTCAAAGTCTTTTGAATTTATGGCGTTTTGTGTTAACAAGTTTTCGACTGGTACTATAGACGTTAAATATGATAATGGACTTATCTCTACCTTTTTCATTTAGATACGTACTTGGTCTTTTTTGGGTACAGTTGGAGATAACTGCACTGAATTATTTATCTGAGAGTTATTGTTCCTAGAGCATAAAGCGATTACTTAGGTGCTCTTTAAATTTTATGATGTCCATAAACTGGCATTTAGTCTTCAAGGCCGGGGTTTGCTTCGAGAGTACACTAAACAGCGTATTGTGTGGAGAGTTCACTCCCGTTCAATTTTAAGTGGTTGTAAATGCTCCTATTCATTCCCCTGGCGTGCTGGCGTCAACAAATGGAGTCACAGAAAACAAAGCCTGAGATTGGAAAAAACGACTAGTGTCTGGACGTGCTCGAAATTTGAATACAAGCGCTGGGGCGTGAATGCGCTCTAATTGTGCGCGCGTCAATTTACAATTTTGATTGCATGTCCCTTTATTGTTTTACACGCTTTTGTTGTGGCCCTACGCTGTAATTCCCGGCCTGACTCGACATTTCCGTCGACCAAAAACGATTCTCGGTTAGTTCTGTGATGGTTGTTCTATTGTGAAGCTACGAGTAAAAACGTAATAGAACAATATCTATGTCGGCGCTATAAGCATGATGAAGGACTTTCTTGCACGCGAGTTGATGATGTGATTCCTCACTTTAATCAAATTGAAATAAGTGCGATTGTCTAGCCCGATTCAATCTGAATGTAGTGGTGAGTGAACGGCGTATTGCAATCGCTGCGTTTGGTGTGTGACCAGCTGTATGAGTGCACCTAGGTATATCATCATCACAGCGGCGGAAATAAGTTTGACGCAATTTAACGACCGACGGCTCATATCATAAAATTACCTCTTCCTATTTATTATTTGGGCAAGGTATTTAAAATAGGTAGGTATGAAATTATTTGTAATTCATTGGGAACATTATAGGTAGTTAAATGTGCGGTTTAGTCATTAATAACTTTGACTTTGTAAATACTAAGTTCTGAAAAGCTTTTAACCCGATTGAAATGGTACGAATCATTATATAAATTTAATTAGTTCACCTTGTATGAATTTCGATTGAGGTGTTGTGTTTTCCGAAAGACAAAGAATATGGAATCGTATGCATGTCACGGCTTAGGATTTTGGTGGTGACGGATTGAGCGGCGCCGATGCGCTGTCCACTGATTGATATTCGCGATAATCCTTCCTAATATTTCAAGCGACGTGACCGGACGACACGAACCATTCTATCTTCGTACAACTAGCCGCCTTTTTCGGCGGTATCATCTGTGTCAACAAATTAGCATTCTTCCTATACATATGCGAATTGTGTTTAATTATGTGGGTGGGTCAATAGGTCAGTCGGAATTAGGTATAGTACTTGTCTAGACACAGAGAAAGCACTTAATCCAGATTAATAATTTTAGCAGTAAAACCACGTATTCGTTCGTCTTTTTAATTGTAATTACGTGAGGTCTTTGTTAAAAGCATGTGTTTACCATTGTAACATTTGATAAAACTCAATCACATTAAAATCTGGAAAATATAGGTTGAAATGTCCATATTATTTTAAGGTGTGCCCACAACCTTTTATTAGATACTTTCTTAAATCTGCATCTGGCCATGTAAGGGCATTGACGGGTTGTCGTGTTGCAATAGGTCGAGTTATTCGTTTAGCTAGCTTAGTATCTGGGTCACGAGGTAATTATGAGCTGCACTAATTTTACACGGTAACGCTTATCTAATTTACACGACTAATCAGCAGGTAGCATACTACGAGTAGCAAGGTAGCACGTACCTCCTGTTTGCGGAGGTACTCATCATGTACCTACAGACAGAGATGGGCAAAATTTATTCGAATGACGAATTACGAATAAGAATAACCAAATTATTCGCGAAAAACGAATGAAATTCTCCAATGATTATTCTTATTCGAATAAATTATTCGTCGAATAATTTACTTGCGAATAATTTATTCGCGAATAATTTATTCTTTGAATGAATTGCCACGAATAATTATTATGTGCTGGAATACCTGCTCCATTTTTCTAGAAAATTAATAACTAAACATAACTGAAAGATGTTATTTGTACATACTAACGGAATGGACTAAGTTAATTTTCACCTTACATAAGACATTCTTCTATTATTTGTTTAGTCTACAAATATTTTACGTAAAATTAAAAAGTTTATGCGGTTTAGATAAAAGTATTGGATTTGCTTTAATCGTGACAATTATAAGTAAATACAAAAACACTTTCAAAATCAACATGAAAAAACATTTTAAGAGAAATAATAATCAACTTAATTAAAAACATTGTAGCATATAATGCTTTTACACTAGTTTTTAACACAACGTGTTGATTTCTTAAATATTAAAACAATCAAAATCATATCTCACGTTATAAAATCAGATATCGGGCCAATAGCTTCGTTTGAAAGGATAGTAAATAAATTTGAATTAAATAGTTAAAGCATTCACAAAATTAACATGAAAAAAACATTCTCAAGTCAAATAAAGAACTTTACTATAAGTACCTACAATGAAAAAATATTCATTAACATCACCAAAAAAAAACATCTAACAATCAAATATTAACAAAAATAAGAACAATGACGTATAAATATTATTATGCTTTTAAATTAGTTTTTAAAATAACACGTTCTTCGAATAAATGGTCAGACAGCCTGTTCGATTTCGGAAGGTTTATCATAGTTGCATATGAAAATAGTCGTTCCACAGCTGCTGAACACGGTAATCTTTAAGGTGTTTTGAAATATGCTGGACTTATAAACGAGTCACTTTATTCCTAATTTATGTTAGTTATTGGAATGGAATAACCAAAAAAATACAAAAAAATCGTGAACTTATCCGAATAAAAAATATATCGAATAAATTATTCGTTATTCGAAAAGTAGTCGAATGATTCATCCGCGGATAATTTATTCGTGAATAAATTATTCGCAAATAAATCATTCGACGAATAAGTTATTCGCGAATAAAAATATTACGAATTATTTTTTATTAGAATAATTATTCGAATAAGTAATTATTCGAATAATGCCCATCTCTGCCTACAGATTGCTAAGTTGTTAAAACGTTTTCATTTCGTGTCTACGAACATAAAAAAAAACTTTGTCTGCTGTATTAATTTCTTTATCGCATAAGTTAACATTATTAATTATATTAACTTATACGATAAATCAATTATTATTGTGTTTTAATACACGAAGACCCGCCCTACTAATAAATTTTACGTTGACGCAACCGTACTGAGTCAATTTGCGTGGCGGGGCGATCTGTCGTGAATTGAAAACACAAGTTAAATATTAGGGTGAGAGGAATAGTATTGAGGACACATACACTGTGAATCACCTCACCTCACCCCCGAAACATACTCGAATCAGATATGTATTACCATTTCTACGAATGAATGACGACCCCCGAAACATACTCGAATCAGATATATATTACCATTTCTACGAATGAATGACGAGAACGTGCGTTAATTTAGTAGCGTGATTCAGTGTTGTATGCAAGTGGAAAACAATTTCGCATGTTCGCACCCCGGTTATCCGAAGTGCTGACTGGGTGGGTCGAGAAGGCTTGGCTTGTCCTGCACGCGACCTGCCCAAGGACTCGCGGTAATGGAGCTGATTTATACCACAGGTTTCGACGTGTGACGTGCTCCGGTGGAATTAACCTCGCATTCCTCTGAGAACTTGAGCCAAAGCGATCTGAAACTATTTGAAAACAAACGAGGATTTGGTTCAGCTAGCATCGAAGATCGAAATAACATCCTTCGGATATTTTCATTTGGTATATTGCAACAGTGGTGAGGGATCACGACCGTTGAACTGCAATCTGAAAGTTATCGAGTTAGGTATAAAACTTTTCAAAGTACCTTTTGGTTTTAGATGTGAGAACTGATAAGCCACTGTTCGAAATGTTTGGCACTGAATTGTGACATCCGGTGCGCATTAATAAATAAGGTTTACTGTTTAAATAACTGCTTTTTCTTCCGGTAAGATAAGATAACAGATGAATACGCGATTTAAGAACGTGAGCCGTATGTCGTATAAATAAAATTAGATTGATAATTTGGCAAAATAACACGAAACAATGATAATAGTAAAACTAACATTACCTATTTAGTTCTGTGTACAATTTGTAATAGTTCCATAAATCATCCTAAGTAATATTTATTTCGCTAGTATGTGACATTTAATTGTATTTTTGCTTATTTATATTTGCATACAGATTGATCACACTGGTTATCTTGACATATTTCTACCATAGTTATATAATGCATTCATGCAAATAATTATTTAAAAAAAACACATACAATCAGAAGAAGGTAGATTCTTGGAATCCACCCTTGACCATGAAAGAGTACGTTACAAATTCAATAAAGACCCCGAACAGGATACAGCTGTCACCGGCTCAAGAGGACTGCAATAAATAAACATTTTAATACATTGCGGCTTCATTGCAACAAATTAAACTTTTAAATTGCGCTTGTCTTTCGAAGAAATCCCCGGTGCTCTCCGTTATGAACGATTCGCAAACTTTATGAATGGTTTCAAGTGCAGAATGAATTTCAGAAAAGATATCAAGAATACTTTATACGGCGAAAATATAATAATTGGTGGCTGGTTGTAATTATGGTTCCCTAATGTTTTACCAAATCATCATTTGGCAAACTATATCATTTACAAACTTTAATTTCGCAACGAGGTAGTTACTTCCCGCGGCATATTTTTTTTGTGGTAACAAGTCTAACCTAACCTAACATTTTTAATAAGGCCATGTGACCTACCTATGTACGAGGGGCGTTCAATAAATTCTCGGTATTGGTATCTTGCAAACCTTTTTAGTAAACTTCGTAATATTTACTGGCCGCTAAGAGTCATTCATTGACAATAAAAATATAGAATTTGTAAAAAAATAGTAAATTTGAATCCCACACCTTCTTTTGTTTTTCTGCTACTGCTGAACAAACGTGATTACCATGAGCGATTATAACAATCTTAATTAAATTGGAACATCGAGCCGTGATACAATTCTTGACTAAACAGGGAAAAAATCAAAAGTCTATCAAAGAAGAAATGGATTAAGTTTACCGCGAGTCCGCTCCTTCATTATCTACTGTCCAAAAGTGGTCAAATGAATTTAAGCGTGAGAGGGAGAGCATAGAAGAGACTAGTCGGCCTGTTATAGCTACTTCACCAGAAAACATAAAAAAGTGAAGAATTAAATTAAGAATTATACAGGAAGATCGTCGAGTGAAGGTTAGGTCTACAGCACAAAAAAACAATATTTCTACTGGTACAATACATGATATTATCCACGATCATCTTAACATGTCCAAAACTAGTGCGAGATGGGTACCACGAATGTTGACACCGTTTTAGAAGCATACGCGCGTTGCTTGTTGCTCCGACTTCATTGAGGAATGTGGTGAAAACCCTGATGGTTTGCTCCAAAAAATTGTTACCGGAGATGAAACTTGGGTTCATCATTATGACCCTAAGAGCAAACAAGAGTCGATGCAGTTGCACGTTAAAGGAACACCTCATCCCAAGAAATTCAAAGTCGTCCCTTCAGCTGGCAAGATCATAGCGAGAATAATCTGGGATTGTGAAGGGATATTATTAATAGATTATAAAGAAAAGGGTTTAAATATTACAAGAGAGTACAATGCTAACATTTTACGCCAATTGCGGGAAGCAATCAAAGAGAAGAGGAGGGGATAATTGACTAGAGGAGTGCTGCTTCTTCATGACAACGCCCCTGTGCATACTGCTCATGTTGCCAAAGCTGCTGTTCTTGAATCTGGGTTCGAAACTATTACTCACCCACCGTACAGTCCAGACTTGGCCCCCAGCGACTACTTTTTGTTTTTTGGAGGTTGGCCTTAAAAAGGATCTTCGTAGACTTCGATTGTCTAATGATGAAGCGTTGAAGGCAGCAGTGGTGGAGCATTTTGACACCAAAGACTAAAAATATTTTTATGAGGGGTTAAAAAACTAATTGACAGATCTTATAAGTGTATAAACAAAGGGGGGAATATATAGAAAAAAGAAAATAAAGCACTAATCGTATGCTTTTGTTTTCCTTCTCATCCCGAGAATTTATTGGACGCCCCTCGTAATATGTAATGGTTTAAGCACAAATACGTTTTTGCGAAATGATAGTTTGTAAAATTGTCAAACGTTTGGTAAAAGTACGGACCCCGGAAAAGGTTAACTGGAAGATAACCTTTATGGGATAAGTTCGCCTATGTACTATTGATCCAAACATGTTATGTCTTGTTATTGTTTATGTGCAATAAAGAGTTTACAGTTATAAATTAATTGCATTTAGTTTAAAATATTAATGATAAAGTAAAAATAATTGAACAGCATAAATATTAAAAAAAAAATAGTGATGTTTAAAAATACTGAACCAAGACAATTCTTAACTTTCATGTGTTCATATATAACGACATTTCCTGCAAACGAACATAGCTGTAACAGCTAGATTAACGTGAATCAACATGGTGTTGTGGATTAGATCGAGTACAATGAACCTTCTCAATAATTACCGAGCAGATACCCGCGGCTATGACGCTTCGCAAACAAGCTCCTACCTCGGGAATATTAGCATTTCATCGCTGTAACTGTACATTTGTTTAACTCCACAGCTTCTCCTTGGTAAATTAATGAGTAAGCCAATATGTGCGATGTGCCTTTCACTTCTATAATTATGTAACAATGAAACGAATCATCATAATTACAGCATCAGGTCACGATTAGCTAATTGTAAAACGAGGACTGGGAGAACAGGGATTACAGTAGCTCATCAAGTAAAGTCCGTGACGGTCACTACGTAGTAATTACAATCACATCTCTAGACGATATTATATTACCCATAGATGGTTGCAGGTGCACCGAGACATCGCTACAGTAGCGAGGCTTTTCACCATTGTCTCTATGAGAACAATAGTTAGTCAGTTAATAATTAAATTAGGTCGTAACAAATAGATAACTAAGTGCACTCTCTCACACTGTAAAATAATTGATTGACAATATATATAGTTTACGAGTAATATTGACATTTTAAAATATTATACTATAATTTACGACGCGATAATTCTACAAATGCGTTATTGTTGACGTTATCAATGACCCTTGACAGCTTGGAATAATTGGTATTTCCCAAATGTTTAGCATTTCGATTATAAATCGTTATCCGTTACACGTATGCATTGTTGAAGGTTCGAATCAACAGGTTATCAAATTTAATGGATCCACAATTGACAACAATAGAGGTGTACGAAATTGCTGGGCCCATAGGTCCGGCCGGCAGCAATTACGGGAGCCAGCCAGCCGCGAAATACGCTCAGCGGTTGCTCGCTCATCTGGGCAGACTTCGATGCAGTTCGATCTGAGCCAAATTTAGGTACTGCTTAATGTACGAAAGGTTTGGTGCGGCACTTGAACTTTTGGATTTCTGCGAGGGGAATAAAATAAAATGTAACAGGTTATTTGAATCTAAAATTCAAAAACTGTTACCTAGTGTTCTTTGATAGCACAATTAAAAGTCTTTAAACTTAATACAGCAATCGTGTTTTATTAATAAAAATAGGCTGCATGGGCGCGTTTATGGCCGAAGCCCTCGGGGCGGAGTGCGCACGCCCAAAGACGTCTGTGCGCCATTATCAACCTGTGTGGTCACCCGGCATTACCTAACAACTTGCTGATGCATAATTACAAGCGTAAGCTGTACAATTAACATATTTTATACATGCTTATAATCTTTATTGAAAGCATAAAAATTTGTAATACTGTTCTCTATACATAAAGTAGATACAATGTAGGTAATATTTTAATTTGTAGGTATAATCACTTACAATATATCACTACCTTGCGCCCCTTTTGCTTGTAAGATCTTCAACCATAAGAGTTTTTGATGGGGCTTAAGGGAATTAAAAATTTCCCTATTATCTGCCTTTAAGAGGTCTTAAGTAGTCAGTGCTCAAACCCTCACTATTTATTTTACAATTGTTCAGCTGAAGGAACCCGGTAGCTGTAGCTATATTATTTTATTACTTTCCTAATGTAACTCGTGTGCTGCATAGATATTACGTTTGAGGCTTTGCAGTATCATAAAAAGTAACATCCTCACTATCCTCAGTGACTCACGCAAAAGCTATCGGAAATAGCTACTCAAAACTTTAAGGCGTGCTTTAATTTTATGACGTAACTATTTCAACGAAAATATACATATATACGTGTGTATACTATTATAACATGAAGTAGGAATCTTTTACGCTAGTGAACAAGCGAATAAACTTTGCAAGTTTGCACGTGTTTCTCTAACATTAAACATGCAATATATATAATGTCTTTCGGACTCTGTTTAGGTTGGTCAGATTAGCATAAGGCCGTTTTAGAGCGATTGAAAGAGAAGTAAACACCTAGCCTCTCCCATGGGCTCAATTTGGGTCAATTTCTTGTACCCTATTATTCAAAAATAAAAAAAGTGTTTGTTTTTTATCTTCCACAAAAGATTGTTTCAAAATACAAACTGAAAAAAGGAATTGTTTGAATTTGCGAGTCTCTATAAGAACTAAGAATTAAGACAAGTTTGTGTGTATGTATTCAATGTTTGGAACATAATAAAAGTTAAATGTCACAATAAAGAGACAATAAAATAACATATTGATCTCACGTTTGATGATGTATCATTTGAATAACAATAGTGATTTAGTATTCCTTCGGTGAGCTCTCTGATTCAAACAGATTAACTGGAAGTTGCATATAAGAGTTATGTGACGTTACAAAATATGTATTAATTATTGTAAACTGATAACTTTATCTTATGAGTACGTGGTCCTTACTCCAGAACCGTCGCGTCCAAATTATTACAACGGCCTAGCTATATATCTCAGAAGACTGCGCCTAGTACTTCCCGACAGCTCATATAATGCGTGGGCTGTTTAATTTCTGAGACGGATGGTTACAACCATTACGATATTCATACCTTATCCACTTTCTAATACGATGATTGCGTATTTATCAAAGAACAATAATAGACGCTTCTCTTAGGAGGCATTGTAGCGCTCATTTGCAGCAAATTAGTAAATTAAATATACATTGATGGAAAACGGCCTCATTCTGAAAAAAACATATTGGAAAATTGAGATTTTATACCAAAGTTGGCAGGGGTTTCTACTTTCTACACAGATTTAATTATTTACTAGGTACTTCATCTTTGGGAACAAAAAATATACTTACCTCATTTCACAGCTGGTAAACTAGGGTAGTTATTTATTTTATTATTTTATTATTAAAAACATTATTTACCATATTATCACCTAAAAGTAAATGATAATATGGTAAATAATGTGTTGCAAAAAAATTCTAGTTGTTTTCGTAAAAAGCTTCGTTTTTGATTTGCCCCATTGGGCTCTTCAATGCCCCATAAATGGATGCATCGAAAAACCATTCACTTTGTATTTGGTGAAAGAAACGTGCCTGTTAAAGTAGAATATGTAGTTATTTAAAATATATATCCTTTAAATAAAACGGTAAAAGACTTGAACAACGGATGATTCATAAACAAAACACCATCAAAACTGCACAGTCAGAAGAGGAAAGTTAATATTTCGGAAGATTTCTAAAACTGATAGTTGTTCGCGTCATAAAATCAGTTCTAAGTCAGAGTAGTAAAGATCTTATTGGCGCAACTTAGTATGTAGTTTGTTTTGACTGTGAATCCCCGATCGCTAGTTTTACGCGAGGGGTCGTTGTCCTTATGACGTCTTAAATAGATCGAAGGCTCTCTAAATACCGAACTTGAAGCATGTTATGATAATCATCTGATGATAGGAGGTTTAAAAAGTTTTCTTATGTATATCTTGCGCCATAGTAATTAATAAAGAGCATTGTAAAACGCAGTTACATAAAGCTACTTAAATAATAACATTGTGCGCAATAGGTACGCCACATTTCCCACTTTTAAGCCAGACGGTACTTGTTGACGACATAGTAAATAGCTGCAGGCAAATATTTAAATGCGTTTATACTATAAACAAATGTCCGTGTAAGCACCAGCTGTTTCCCTTAATATGTTTGGTAGCCGTTTGTAACTCTACACCGGGGCGGCCGTAAAGGCGTCTTTCATCCCGCCAGGCTTATTACAGCTACCATAATGCCATGGGTGTAGCCATGAAAAAATAACTAAAAAGAGCGTAATCCCAGCGGATGTGTGGATGGGATTCGGTCTGTGGGACACCCATTTAATAAGCTACCGTAATACGATACTACACTTTGATTCAATTTTAATAGTTGTTACCAGAGAATTTGAAGTGAGCTTAAACAGAAGGCATTCTCCCGTTATAATCTTAAACATACCCTGACGTAGAAGTACTGCATACATTTTATCGAGTAAAGTATAATATTATATATTATTTGAACTAAGTCGCCTTTGTAAATGGAAATCTTGGTGCATCGGAACAATACAAGAATAACAACGTTCTAAACTGCTAGATAAACATCGAGACAAAGAGAGCCGCCCAATCTCCGTCCTATCAGATCAACATCTCCGCAGAGGTTAACATACAATTTGTAATGTTTACACACGACGTGTTCCGCGATACAATCTCTACCCTACTATTATTAAATTTAATTCAATTACAATAATTATGTATGTGGAACGATCAAAAGTACACTTACACGTAGGCGTTCATCTGAAACAACTATAATTAATGGGACTATGATAAGCGGTAAAACACTTTAGATTAAAGTAGAAGGGCTTATTATATCAACAGACATTAGTCTTCCTTACAAACGTTAGTCAATCAGCTGCCAGCCGCGGCATGAAAAGAAACTGTTATTTCACCCACGCCGGCTATCGCCTGTTTTAGATTACCTTCATGGCTTACTGTAATTTTAATAACCTACGTGATGCAATAAAATTTAAATAATGACATGAAGCGAAATCCAAAAAAACACCAATTGTATGATGATGAGTTGAGTTTCTACGCTGCAGATAGATAACTTATGTCGATACGTCTCGTATTGGCAAATGAGTCTTAAGTCGTAACGACAAAGTGACATACAGAAAGAGTGCGCTATTTTTCAGAACGGGAAAATGGATGTCCGTTTAGAGTTGAAAGTCGCAAGTCTTAACCCATAACCTTTCATTGTCATAACCTTTTGAAAGCAGCGCTAAAACACGACTGGTAGTTAGTGATGAAATCATACTTTCTATAAAACGAGGTTACTAATCGACTAAACTTCGTGTGAACTAGTAGTTAATTAGGTGCCCTATTTACAACGCGAGGTCAATCAGTTTAGATAATACTCGATAGTATTTCGTTTACTATTGTTTACCCGAAACAACCGATATGTTTGTTTGGGTACATGAGATTATTGGCGCCAGCTGACTACATTTAGGTACTTTTATGTAGTCTTGAGTTGTTTGAGGTCAAGGAAAGCAAATTTTGTTTATTAAATTATTCATAAACATTTTTAAATTTTCAGTTAAGTCCAAACCTGTCATTCAGCTATACGTCTTAACGTTAAGGTAAACAAATAAATAACGTGGAAATTCATAATTTATTCATTAGGTAGTTATGGGTATCATAAACAACTAGATATAATATGATACCTCTATGACAAGTACATAGGTATTAAAGGCAACACAATTGACATTAGAGATTGAACTACGCCTCCGTTTAATTAAATTATTCATAAATTTAATGTATGAATCCCCTTGATTCCTTAAGCGTTTTTGAGATTAATGGAAACTAACAAATCATTCAAATGTGTGTAGGAGTAGAAATCATAAGCTTAAACTGGTGAAAGCTTAGGTCAAACGAAATCAACCATGACTAGGGAGAACCATTTAAACTCACTTAGTTTTTTAGAAATAAAATAGAAATAGAAATATTTAGACACCGCGATTACATTCTCGACCATTGATATAGGACTCGAAGATACGAAATTAAGATTATTGCGGCCATAACGCGACCTAGATCATATAATGGTGCTGTATCATTACTTTCATGGCGCCACCATTCTACTCGTAGTCGGTTGATATGAGAGCCGAGAGTAATGAGATACCCATGTAGATGAGTTCCTGCTGCGAACAATGTCGTATTACCGCGCTATCCGACGCATCTGCCGAATAGCCAGATATGTGTGAGTGGTATTGATTGTCAGTGTAGCCACAGATCAAACTATAAAATATTTACTTACTACCATTAGATTCCTTATCGAATCGAGACCACAAAAGGTAAATAATATTTATTGGTTCCGCTTACACGAATCGAGTTCTTAATCTTTCCAAAATCCAAGTAAATATAAAAATAAAACGAAAGTGAATAATTCCGTCTCCCACGTGTTTTCAGTTTTAAGATCTCTATCACTGATTTTTTCTTTACAAAAGGACGTAGAGCATGCCTAAATAACTGGCTGCCAGAAGCCATGTTCCGCGGGTGCCCAGCGCACCGGGTCTGGTTACAGCCCTGCGCAGAATTAGCCAGGCACTGGATCGCTGTGGGAACAGACCCATAAATGTCGCGGTATGTGCTTTATGACTTCTTGTTATACGCGCGCGCCGCCGCTAAACATTTGCCTACAGCCGCTTCAAGATGCTAGTCCAATTTCGCGGTACAATTACGGAACTATAACAAATTAACTTCTAAGAACTCTATGAACTCTATTATACTCACTTAAATTATTAAATGAGTTATTTTTCATTAGGTTAGGTTTTAAGAATATTATTCTAAATCAAGAATATGGAACTTACTTTTACACCCGTCTTATCCAAGAACCTACGTAATAGTATATCTGTGATACCTCAACATAAAGAATATACATTAACGCAACATAGTTCAAGTTCAAAGCGTTATTGTAACTTTCAAGTGGTTAGATCAAATAACTAGAGGAGATTAAATCTATTTAAGGTGTTAGAGCAATCTCGAGTGGCTAAAGTGTGGCTACCAGAGTTCAAGAGCTTCCGGTCAAGTGCATACTTTTAAACTTACGGGCCGGTGTTGGACATGTTTGCCGAAAATAGTAATCGAACTGTACAATATATTAATTCAAAAGTTTGAGTAATTGCAAGAAATCTGGCACGAATTAAATCAACGAAAGATCAACTAATTTTGAGAGATCTCGTGTCGTTCTTATTTTCTGATTCCTGTGTATAGTTAAACACAGCTAATTGTTTGCTAATTATGGCGAACTTTTTGAACCCCACCCACTCGCACTTAGTCAGTGAAACTATGTAGGTGTTTCAAATTTCGATCTTCTCCAAAATATGCTATTTCTTTTATACACACGTTCACAATATCATTCTCTCGTCCGACCCATTGCCAGCGTTTCGAAAACGCACTAAAATAAGATTAATAATAAGTGTGGATGCGTATGTCTGAATAACGTATGTAGAATCAGTTGAAAGTTATGAAGTCCGTGGCGGATTATCACGTTGGAGATATTCTCTGGTGGAGTGTCGACCACCCACTTTGGGCACCGCGGTACAGTTTCCGTGTTCGTGTAATGAAATAAACAATAGCATTGTGTGTTGTTGTGATTAGTACAGTCTGTTTGTCTGTCGGACGCTATTCATATCCGTTTCAAATGTTCTGGACGTCGCCATCCGGCGTTTTTAATTAATCCTAAGGTGTAAGCAACTGCAAGTAATTAAAAATGTACAGATTTATTAAATAACTGAAATGTACAACATGTACTTTAAAGATTTATACATAAAGTAACTTTTAAACTTTAACTATAGATTATTAACTATTATAAGTTTTTTCTGAGTTACAATCAGGGGGTTTATTTTACTTTGAAAACCGTATTGTTTTTGACATGTTATCGTAACGTCATCGTCAACATTATGATAGGTGTTATTTACTTGGCAGTAATGGTAGCCGAGTTAAAAACAAAACGAAAACATGTCAAAAGCAATATGTTTTTACCGAGTAGAATACAGCGTCTGTAGACACACTGAGACACACCGACGCCAAAGTGGCGGTCGTCTCCATTCGTACGCGGCTGCATCTATTGATCGCCTTATATTTTGCTATACTACCGTTTCTATGATGCGCACTAACTTGTTAATAAGCAACAATAACATTCTTCTAAATTTAAAAATTAAGGAGTGATCAAGTTTTCATGAATGCGCTCGATCACCCTCATGAAACATCGCTTCCTCTCCGTGACTCATATAAGGCAATAATGAGAGTAATTGCCTCTTTTCTCACATCGTGATTCATTCTCTAACGAAACGAGATGCAACGCGGCACTTAACTTTATTTGTTATGATCACTTTAATTGAATCGTGAGTCAACGGAACTGTTCTTTGTAAAGGGTTGCGCGCGAATGATTTATTGTGTTTACTGTTTCAGGATTCTAAGCATTATAAAAAGATTCATAAGCATGTCTGGCGGTACACGGCTCGTTTTATACAAGTTACAATCCTGGCGAAGCTGTTGCATAATTTATACAGGAAACTAGAACGGATGAGCATACGAACGAGTAAAATAAATTTGAACGTCATAAACGCGGAACTGACACAATTTTTCGTTAGTCTGTCTGAAGATGGGTAATGGCTGTCGTTATGGGGTATTTATACGTACGGCATAAAGACAAGGCTCGGGCAGTATTAGCACCGGCGTAGAGAGAGGCGCGATTAACATCTGTACGGCAGATGCGCAGATGCACGTACATCGTAATCTGCCGCGGCCGGGCTGACGCGCGCGCGGGTCGGAGGTCGCGCCTGCGCTCTACAGCTCACAGCAACCCGTTGTACATAGGTACCTATATACATCCTACGTTGTTGTGACTTGTGGAGTTTCAGAGTTCAGAGGAAATCTTTAGGATGTTTTTTTGCAAATATTTCGTAGTAAGTTTCCTGTCAAGCAACAACAGCAACAGTTGAGAAGATATGTAATGTATTCCTCACCTGCAAAGTTCTATATAAGCTTACCTACTTACATACTTTTTCGCATTACTGTAGTGTCATAGGAACAGTTAAAACGTAAAAACGAATAACATAAATAACATCATCTTAAATTAGTTTTGGGTACTAAATGATATTTTCCCGCAATAGTTTTTACATACTGCAGATCTCCTACTTTGTTGATTTTACTGCCGGGGCAAGCATGCGAGTATTCGACTAATTTAACAATTCAAAAGCAACCAAATCGAGCCCGAACGGCCGATGAGCGGAGGTGTTGACGTGATTATTAATTTCGTTCATCTAATAAAACTTTTCGAAGTTCATGTTATGTCTCGAACCAAGGATGTGGTCAAATTAGAGCCCTAACACGCTACAACAAAGAGTAATATAAATTAACACAATATTAAACTTCCGTCTTTAACGTTAAAGCGTGTATAATTTATGCATTTGGAAACCATGTCGGTGATACAGTATCTAATTTTAGTTCACAGGATAGAAAACTAAATGTCTGTTTCTGCGAGACAATAATATGTTAAGTTTTATTGCTCATTGCTCATGTAGGAAATCAGTACCCAAAAGACCAAGCGTCGAATGGGTTGAAACCGAATATTCCCGAAATTGACGAAATGAAACATCGTTTTTTTGACCCACAAAACACCTATTCCAAAAAACTAATCGTTCAATCGTTGGAGCCGTTATTGAGAAAGTAGTGCATAGTACTTATTACCTATAGGATTTTAATTTTAACGGTTGAACTTATTAAACTGATTCATAAATAAAGCATCGCCGTTACTTTATCAGAATTACTAAGAAGCTACCAATAATTCATAAACAGGAAAATAATAAATCTGAAATCGTTAGCTTCAGTTTGCACTGTAGAGCCAAATTTGTCCTTAAATATCTATTATTTTGTACTTAAATTTCATTGGAAGAATATTGAAACAAATGGCTTTTTGTACAGAAAGCGACATTAGGAAAGCTATTGTGTTTTGTAATAGTGGCTCGACATTTAGCTGTAAAGGTTATCCGAGAAATTATACTAACATACCTACCTAGCCACCCGCACCCCTCGTTGATAACATGTACCCTATGTTGATGTACAGTAGAGTTCTCAGATATATCGTGTACACTTTATTACCTTATATCCCATTAAAATAAGGTGCAAAGGTGTATACCTATTTAAGAACTCGACTGTGTCTCGTTGGTAACTTCGTATTACACTATAAACAAAGTATTACAAATGCCATATATATGTATGTCCTAAGAAAGTGAGGTCATTCTTAGTCACCAACGGAGCTCAAATTTGTAGCAACAATTGGCCTCCGACTGTATAATTTTGATCCAAATTTCATCCCCATAAGGAAAGGGATTGTATGTAAATGTTTGCTATGTAAGGGCTGCATGGCAGTAATTTCGTTAGCGTTTCAATAGGCTATGAAAATTATGATTCTATTTTGTTCTGCAATTCGGCAAAATAGCGTATATATACACATTATATATAATTAATGTATCCCTTTGTATTGGTTCTAGATAGAAGTCCGAACGAAGATTAATTTAAATATGAAATGTAAATGTCCTCTAGACTTGCAATTAGTTGTGAATTAGCAAGTTAAACTACAACTACAAAATAATAATACAGTACAATGTATTTGTTGACATGGAAATGTACTGTTACGTGGACAGTTAACTACTCAAGTTATTGTACATGTGTACAAATATGTGTACGTATGTAGGAAAGTCATACATACATTTTATGAATGCCAATAGCACATATTTAACCCTAATCGTTTTCACAGTGATAACTTACTCCATTGACACAGGCTTTAAGACTAGTATCTCCGGCTTGTCTAGCGCGTTATGGCGTGAGCGCATGCAAACTTACTGTGTGCTGAAAGTAGAAGTCGAGAAGCTAACAAAAATGTAAAAAATAAAGTACCCATTATCTATTTGTTTATAAGTAACTAGCCACCCGCCCTCGCTTCGCTCCAGGTAAATATTACATATAAACCTTCCTCTTGAATCACTCTATCTATTTAAAAAAACACATCAAAATCGGTTGCTTAGTTTTAAAGATCGAACCGTACTTAGGGACCGACGGACAGCGGGAAGCGACTTTGTTTTATACTATGTAGTGATTATACTTTCTTATAGCTGAAGCGGCTAAAAGCACAAGGTTGGCAAGTATAGTGGTCTCGGCCCAGAGTCTATTTTTATTCCATTTGGCGTCGTGAGCCTCGGTCCGTGCGGTCCAAGCGCTCTAAGCCTCATTAAAGAAATTTCGAAGAGGCTCTTTGATTTCACGGAGACCAAAGAGCTTTTCTGTTACCTCGGTCAACGCATTAGTTTAACTATTCAGCGAGGAAATGCTGCCAGCATATTCGGTATAGGTGAAAAACTTAAGTAAAGGGCCTGTTGTATGTGGTTGTGTACAAAATTAATAAGGAACTTACGTCAAATTTCTAATATAGAATGTCAAACGGTCCATACAGATGTGTTACTACTACAAACAACAGGTGCTTTACTTAAGTTTTTCACCTATACAATGCTACAGAGCCCTTTTTTAGACTTAGCTTTTTAGTTTTAGTTTTCAGTTGTTAGTTTTTATACATTTTGTCTAGCAGTACTTTATATGGTATATATGTATATAATATATTATAACCACTTCTTTATATATTATAAGCATTTGGCTTAATAAATCTATCAAGATAAAAAAAGACAAATGATAATAAGGTAACTGTTTGATCGCCCGCGATTCGGGTGATCGTATTAAAGCGCAAATTACAACCAACGCGAATAATAGATTATCCTAGTGCCAGTGAAAATAAATCAAATGCAAGCCGACTCACCCAATTTCAGCCTGGTTTGCATCCGAGCCGGTACCGGTCTAGTTTCACTGGTTTCTGGATGACGATATGCTTGAGGATCTTGCACACAAGGTTGGAGTGGTATCGAGGTTATTCTTAGCGTTCCTTCCAATTTAACACAAGACACAGGGCTTACGCGTCTAGCAGCGAGCAGCCATACCAATCGATCTACCTTCAACTGGCATTTTCAAAAAACAAAATATAACGAAAAGTACCCTACGTAAACTGTCACTAACAGATGCGTTCCGAATTACGGTACCAAGAATGCAATCAAAATAATACCTAAAACTAGATTAAAATAAATGGTCTACGGATCAAACATTCCGCCCACCAAAATACGACGTATTTTATACGACTAAACTAAAGGCAAAGGACACAATTTAACAAGAGGTCTCTGCATGAGACCGGATTGTGTCTTGACAGTAGCTACACGAGATATTCCATCCTTCCCGGGATGCAGAGTAACGACGCGACCACGGGACCAAAGAAGAGGTTTGATTTGTTCATCCTTTATTAAAACTAAGGATCCGATTTTAAGTTCGCAAGCGTCCGAATGCCACTTTGAACGTTGATTTAAAGTATGCAGATACTCCATGTGCCATCGCTTCCAAAAATCGCGATGTAGTCTCTGTACTAACTGCCAACGAGTCGAAACGGAAGTATCAGTATCGACGTTTGCGGTCCCTGGCAATGATGTCAATGGTTCGAGAGTAAGGAAATGTCCGGGAGTCAATACGGACATGTCATTTGGATCAGAGCTCATCTCGCAGAGGGGGCGTGAATTCATCACCGCCTCAATCTGAGTGGATAATGTAAGAAATTCTTCGTACGTCAGTATTTGACTTCCAACGACGCGATATAAATGAGTTTTGAAAGACTTAATATTTGCCTCCCATAGACCGCCGAAATGGGATGCAGCCGGAGGGTTGAAATAAAACCCGATGCTCTCTTGAGAAGCATTGCACGCGCCTACGAAGTTTGTGCCCCGATCGCAATGTATACGTTGGCAACGACCACGACGAGCTATAAATCTACGAAGGGCAGCGAGGAAAGCTTCGGTCGTTAGTCCGGTTACCAATTCTATATGGACCGCCTTCGTAGCGAAACATATAAAAAGGCAAATGTAAGTTTTAAAAGGCTTAGCTCCCCGGTACCGTTTGATGTAAGTGGGAAATGGACCTGCGAAATCAACTCCAACGCAGGAGAATGGTTTAACTTGTGAAATTCTGACCTGCGGGAGATCTGCCATACGAGGTATCAATGGTTTGGGGTTGACGCGATAACATCGTAAACATTTAGACAAGCGATTGCCTATCACTCGTTTTGACGCGATTATCCAAAAATTTTGTGCAATCAAGAAATTTAAAGTGCGTAATCCGGGATGCTGATTGTCTCTGTGCACCTGATCAATAACCAAAATTGTCAGGCGATGATGACTGGGCAATAATAGGGGATGTTTGCAGTCGTAATCGAGATCCGAATGAGTAAGCCTACCGCCCACCCTCAGCAAACCACGTTCATCGATAAAAATACTCAGCTTGCGAAATTGCTTGGGTAGTTTTTTTCCGTCCTTTAATGTTTGTATTTCATTCGGAAATCCTCCCTTTTGAGCAAGTTCGACGAGAGATATCATGGCGTCATCTAGCTCCGACTGAACTAGAGGACCTGTTTTCCGCGTATTGGAACTACGACAATTGTGTACGAAACGACGAACATAAGCTACAATTCGCTTGACTACGTTGAGATTAGAGTGTCTATCTAGGAATTCATCAATTTTATCAATAGTAACAAATAATGCTTGCCTAAGGAGTTTCTGCTCTTCTAAGACTTCGAAACCTTGTTTAGGGTTCGACGACGGTTCTGGCCAAGTGTTATCCGCGGCGAGCAACCAGTCAGGCCCTGTCCACCAAAGAGGGTGTTGAACTAGTTCCCGAACCGTCGTTCCGCGAGAGGCACAGTCGGCTGGATTGCTGTGGGAACTAACATGGCGCCAATGCAGTGCTGGAATTCTTTCTTGAATATGGCTGACACGATTACTGACATAAGTTTTCCATCGATGGGAAGGAGATTGGAGCCAGGCCAGGGTCACGGTTGAGTCAGACCAACAATATGTGCCGTGAAAATGAACATTTCCACCATAGATATCCTTGACGTGTTCAACGAGATCTGTCAACAGTACTGCGGCGCAAAGCTCCAAACGAGGGATAGATGTTTTCTTTAAGGGAGCTACCTTGGAACGAGACGTAATCAAATGTGTAGTGATGCTACCATTGCCATGAGCAACACGAAAGAAAATCACGGCGGCGTACCCAACCTCAGATGCGTCACAAAACCCGTGTAACTGTACGCGACGTGGTTCAGTTAAGGGAACGAAACGAGGAATCTCGAGGGACCGGAGCAGATCGAGATCTAAGCGATAGCGACACCAGCGCTGACATATGTCTTTAGGTGCTACTTCATCCCACCCAAGACCAAGAGCCCAAAGCTCTTGAATCATACACTTAAATGCAAGAGTGAGAGGTGTGAGAAAGCCAAATGGGTCAAAGATTCTTGCCAATTCCGAAAGAATGCTTCGCTTAGTGCAATTCGCATGAAGCGCTCTAACAGTAAACGAGAAAACGTCACGAGATGGATCCCACTCCATGCCGAGCACCTTAACGGGTGCCGATGACGACGGTTCAGAGTCAAACGATAGAGGACTGTTATGACAGTGCGAGGGATCCAGATCTTTCAATAAATGGGCAGTTACTTGCCCACTTCCGGAGTTCAAAACAACCTCTGCTTAACATTTCGATGACCTCAGCTTGCAACTGGAGAGCAGACTCGACACATTTCGCACCGGTTACTATATCGTCAACGTATATGTCCTTTTTGAGAGTATCAGCCGCACGAGGGAGGTCACTACCCTCATCCACAGACAATTGCATAAGAACGCGTATCGCGAGAAAACTAGAAGAAGCCATGCCGTAAGTAACGGTGTTTAGACGAAATTCTTGTATTGGTTCGTCGATAGAGAACCGAAACAGGATTCGCTGAAAATCACGATCAAGATGTGAGACCAAGATTTGGCGATACATTTGTCGGATATCAGCCGTAAAAACAATTTCATGCAAACGAAAACGATGAAGAATCGACACGAGATCAGATTGCAACTTGGGGCCAAAAAGCAACTGGTCATTCAAGGATGGCCCACCGTCAGGTTGAGCCGTAGCATCGAAAACTACCCTTAACTTAGTAGTAGTGCTGCTTGGTTTGAGCACGCAGTGATGCGATAAATAATAGGCTGGTCCAGGTGCGCTATCAACTGGCTCCATGTGTCTAGCCTCTAGGTAGTCTTGCATGAAGCGGTTGTAGTCGTCACGGAGCTCGATATTCCGAGTAAATCTCCTTTCAAGGGAGAACAAACGACGCTCAGCGAGTGCACGGGATTCGCCTAACTGGGTGTCAATAGTTCGAAAGGGTAAACGGACAATATATCTCCCGTTTGATTTGCGCGCGTGAGTGGAGGCGAATATTTTCTCACACATGATTTCATCATCGCTTAAAGGCGATGAATTAGGTAGATTCTCGATTTCCCAAAATTTGCGAATTTGGGTATCCAATGATTCGAATGAGCTAAATAGAGAGGTCCTTAAATGGACAGGTGAGCACGAGACTTTACCCATGACGATCCAACCAAGCTTGGTTTCAAAAAATGTGGGACCGTCTGAGTCGCATTGGTAACGATTTCCCGAAAATATCTGGCAAAAGACATCAACTCCTACCAAAGCGTCAATGCATCCAGGTGTTGCAAAGTTGGGGTCAGCAAGATCGAGTTTTTCTAACTGAGGCAAGCTATCAGTGTCAATTTTTACCATCGGTAATTCACTGCAAATTTTAGATGTAACAAAAGCCTCGATGTCGGCTTTAAAATCAGTCTTGTTATTGCGAATACGAAACACTGCGCAGGTGGTTGCTAACGAGGATACCTGGCCAATCCCTTCAACAGAAGCGCTGGTTTTGTGCCCCACTAGTCCGAGGCGTTGCGCACAACGTTTTGTGATAAAATTTGATTGACTTCCACTGTCAATAACGATACGAATCCTTTGATAACAACCGAAACTATCTAAAGCATCCACCGAGGCAGTGGCGAGAAGTGAGATGTGGTCTGTAGGCGCTGCATCAGAGACAAACATACTTACTTGTTTGCTGACCGCACGATCCGAGATGTCAGAGGTCGGAGCAGCTGGAGGCGCCGTTAACCCGCTGCTTGATTGGTCGAGCCCAGAATTTCGAACACCATCATCAAAATGTACGGTAGTGTGATGCGGAACATTACATTTTAAACAACAGGATTTCGACGAGCAGAACCTAACGACATGTCCTGGACGAAGGCAATTCATGCAAAGCTTGTTATTTTTAATCACCGTGAAACGCTCATAGGGAGTTTTATTTCGATAGGCATTGCATTTTGCTAGATCGTGATTTGATCCGCACAACACACAAACGGATTCAAACGATGGAGTGCCACTAGCGATCAGCGTTTTAAACGCAGAACTAGAGGCAGAATTGTCGACAGCAGCACGCCAGGGTGCGGCGCGCGCGGCGCCCGCGGTCCGCGCACCACGAGCGGCGGCGGAGGGGGGTGCGCGAGCCGCGGGGGCGGGCGCGCTAATTGTGACTTCGGCGAGCTCCAACGCTTGCCCGGCCTTACTCACGTGTTCTAATAGCGAGTCGAAAGAAGGTATATCCTTATTATCATTTTGCAATTCGAAACGACGACGGGTGTCTTGGTCCAACTTGTTGATCAACAGATAAAACAAGGGGAAATCCCAATCCTTGACGGGAAATCTTAAGTTTTTTAAAACGGCGATATTTTCCTTAAATGTGTCTACGAGACGACGCAATTCGCTAGGTGAACTAGAGTTCAATTTAGCGTTTTGAATTTCTTCCCAATGATGAAAGGCTAATCTGCGTTTACTTTGATACCTATCAATCAAAGCTGCATAGGCATCCAAATAGTTTGATTCAGACAGAGGAAACCCTTTTAACAATTGTAACGGTTCACTGGAAAGAAGTGAAATCAAAATCGAAAATCTCTCAATATTTGACAGGCGCTTGTTTTGATGTACCATAGTATTAAACATGTCATAAAAGGTGCCCCACGATCTAATGTCTCCATCGAAATGTACTAAGTTGAGCCGGGGTAACTTCACGGACAAGTCTGACCTATGCGTCTCGCCTTCGATGCTGGCGGAAGATGATAATGCCGAATGGATTTCGATAATTTGAAAATATTTATCGTCGAAATCCTGACGCAAAGTATCCTCTTGATTCAGCTCTTCTTGATCAGTTAATTCCGATATAATTTTTAGGTGATGTGCTTCGAAACTTGAACAGTAGCTTTCCATTTTGCTATATCGAGACAAAAACAATGGCAGTCGAGAAGGGTCCACCTTTGCTTGCAACCCAGCGTATAAACATTCATCGATGCGTTTGATCGATATTTCGCGCTTTAATTGCAAGCTCCGGCGAGCGAGCGCCTTAGACATTGTGGTGACCAAAACAAGAAATGTCTATAACTAAATGTCTAATCAACTCGTCTAGTTATCTAACGATCCAATGTTATTAATCAAATCTCGATCTTATTACAAACGCAATAAAGCACGTTATAAAACTAAATTATTGTGTAAGCAAAGTAAAAACTGAATATTAATTCTCGTCGGCAACAACATACATAACAATGTGTCCAAAGCACACAAGCATCTATAATAATTATGATCTTTCGTAAGTGCGCAATTATAATTGAGGCAACTGTAATTAATTACTGTGAATATTATCAATTGACAAATATTTATTGGTAAGCGTTATTCAACAATAACGAACAATAAATTATAGGTTAGGTATTATGTACTTAGCATTGTTTCGAAAAAATCCAGATTATTACGTAACTAAGGCACGAAGTAATTAAGATTTATTTACTTATTATCTTGTCAATGACACCTTATAAATAACAATAATCGTATAAAATTACCGTCATCAAAGACACCAATTTAACTATTAGGTATGTTCCAGGTTACAAATGGCACATGGTTGGTATTAACCGACTAATTTAAGAAGGACCTAATTTTGGATGAGACTCTAGTTACTTCAACGACTATTTAATTTGGTCACATAACATGGTTGCATCATTAATCTGGTGAATTCATATCAAATATAGACTTTAAAAGACGTACAAGTATTTTGAATAGCAGACGATCAATTGTTTTACGAAGGAATGCTGGGTAATAACTCGATGTAACAAAGTTTGTTTATTAATTAGGTACGACACGGCTACGAAATAAGTTTAATTATACGACACGACAACGATAGTAACGATAGAGTGGCTAAACGATAGGTACAATACGAAACGAAATTAATAAAATTAGCGACAGTTTTCTATAACTACGAAAATGGTTCTACGTCACTCCTAGCCATGAGGCAGGTTAGCTGTTCTCAATTTCAGGAGGATCCGCGGCCGAAGGACCAATGTTTGATCGCCCGCGATTCGGGTGATCGTATTAAAGCGCAAATTACAACCAACGCGAATAATAGATTATCCTAGTGCCAGTGAAAATAAATCAAATGCAAGCCGACTCACCCAATTTCAGCCTGGTTTGCATCCGAGCCGGTACCGGTCTAGTTTCACTGGTTTCTGGATGACGATATGCTTGAGGATCTTGCACACAAGGTTGGAGTGGTATCGAGGTTATTCTTAGCGTTCCTTCCAATTTAACACAAGACACAGGGCTTACGCGTCTAGCAGCGAGCAGCCATACCAATCGATCTACCTTCAACTGGCATTTTCAAAAAACAAAATATAACGAAAAGTACCCTACGTAAACTGTCACTAACAGATGCGTTCCGAATTACGGTACCAAGAATGCAATCAAAATAATACCTAAAACTAGATTAAAATAAATGGTGTACGGATCAAACAGTAACTAATAGTAACTTTAGTGCAGTTGCAACTTTAGGGCCACCCAGACGGCCTGAGGACGACTGTGTCATCTAGACATTTCGCTAATGAGATACTTCAACCCTTCCCTACCTTGCTTGTGCCTAGATTTGCCGTTTTGCCAATATCCGGTTTATTTACAGTTTGTATTCTTTGATCTTTCTCCCATATCACTAGCATGAGTACCCATTAGCGAACTAATGGATATCATTGCCAGGGATAGTCGTAAGTTACGAAACTAACGAAACGCGTCCGCCCACGTCCGGATTTCGAATTGAATGCGCCGTAGAAAAATAGAAAGTCATCGATTATAGAAGGGCCGCTTTCCCGCCCTGATCTAGGTCGTAACCCAGGAAAAATCTAACAGTATTTCATTGGAAATTTGTTTAGAATCTTACGATAAAATTTATTATTATATTCATAATATTTGCAAAATTTTGTCCTACGTATTAGCTTCAGAACTCTATATAACTTCGTAAATTTCTTAATCTTAATCATTATTTCTCAAAATACCACCTAAATAATAACGTAAAAATGAATATTAATCGGTCATAAATTCATAGCCAACTATTTGTAATACATTGACCATAACTATGTTAATTTTGTTGATCTCCGGGGACGAAGGCAAACAAAACAAAACGGCCCTCGATATCTTTGATCTCGAATGATGCATATTTGTTTACTATTTGGACATGCGACACGATATTGCTGTCTTCGCGCCATTTCTGTGTGGGTCGGCGTTGGAAACTAATAGAGGGTCAAGTCTATTTATTACAAAACGAAAACTATACCATTTTACGGTCGTAGAAAATAGCTGTTTACGTAACCTATAGTTCTATTATAAATTCTACTTGCATGAGACTGTCGATAATACTTGTTTTTACGGATCTCAAGCAGAACTCCGGATACGGAGAATCCGTCGTCTGATAGTAAGTGTATGTAGTGTGCGTATGCGCAATAAATTGTGTCCAATTAGCGGACCGCGACGTGTTATCGGCTACAAAGCGGGCGCAGGCGCTCCCGGGGACACCAAACCTCTATTATGGAAATCTTGGTGAAGATAAAAAGATAGCTTAATTTAACTGTCTTCTCGGAAAATCAAAAGGTCGTTAAACACCCGGGTAGTGCCATTCACGATAGCTTCTTAATTTCCCTATTAACGGCCTATTAACCTTCTTTAACGCGTTAATCTGCTTACAAATGGCTAAAAATAGGTTTAAAACCTTACCTGTAATGCCTTATGCATAAAGATTGTTTTAAGTGACTTGAAAATTAACTTCAAGTTCTTATCCAAAGCATTTCATGTCTTTGTAAACTTGAGAATGTATCCCAGTTTCGACCGTTAAACCTTTGATACTCATAAAATTATATGGCTACACAAGTTGGCCCAGGGTCTGGGGGTGATATTTACGATTACGAACTGAAGCGAACAATGGTTAGACAATGGGGGATACGATATTCGACCCATCTACTTAATTTTGAGTAGACACCTTTGTCGTGTGTTTTTGTTCGCGGTCATTTCCATAAATTATAGAGGATGGCACCGGCGATGTTCGGGTTGTACCTGCCATTGTCATGGTAAGCAGGACGTGACGAACACGCCTCGCGAGAGATTCGGCCACCTCACTGGTATGAGTTTTTATGCACCCTGTACCCGCGGGATTATTGAATAATTTGGGGGGTTATTATGACATAACTATGTAGTTCTGTTTACACTCAGAGAAAAGGACAGAGCTATGGCAGTTATATAGCTCTGTCCTTTTCTCTGAGCGTAAACAGAACAGCATTATGTCATAATAACCCCCTTGTTCCATAAAAAGGATTAGTCGGCTATATGTCTTATATAAATAATAATCGTGAGTTTAAATCATCGATTTTAAATTCAAGGTAGTGCTGTGAATAAGCAACTTGTTATATAGCTATAGTTAGTTAAGTAATTTCCACCCCGCTCTCGAACCGCATCTAAATCTGCATATGGCCTCATTAATGAGTCCGGCCACTAATAACGCCGATAGCGCATTTCCAAGTTAGGTACCAATTAGAGGGAGAAAAACGTTGGCGAATTCACGCCACTTCCGCGTCTGTATTGTTCAGTCACGTTTGTAGCCAATCAGTTTAAATTCCACCCGATATGGAAGCCTCTTATTATGGTCCGTTATATTATTATTAAGCACGACTCGGCGCGTAATGCCAGCACTAATTGACAGGAACGTCATGTAATGCAAATGATTGATAAGAGACCATTTCACTGCGGCTGCATTTGCATGTTAAGCGGAGGATTCCTTATTTGCGGTGGACGAGTTGTACAGATAACAATGAAGACGGTTTCCTGCCAGCATGTTAAAAAAATGCCTGTAATTACCATTGTTGAATTAAAACCATTGATTTACCGATTTAGTTTATCGATTTGGATAAACGTGGATAGTATGCACATCTGTCACTTCAGTATTGATGTATTGATTACATATATGTAATTTGCGAGGGGGTGAATTTTGGAGGTGATATCTATATGCATCATTTAGGTATAGTATCGGTAGCATTGAAATTGCCTATTTGTTAAGTTACAGAATAAATAACTAATTATGACAGAGAGCATTACTTAATTTATCGTAGTAATCTTTAAGCTAGTTATAATGTCAACCGACAGACAGGTCGTTGACTGGCATAGTGACGTGACCCAGTTCACATGATCACCCGTCCATTGAGCGATTTAGATCCGCGCTCGCGGACTCATTCACTCAATTGCTCCTTCCTGCTTGTCACACTGTTGCTAGCTCAAGGACGAACTATTTTTATGACGCGCTATTTAAGGAACCTGAGTAACAAGGAGGCCAAGAGTTTGAGTAGGTTGATTAAATAAGTTTTATTGAATCACGACAGCGGTGACTTCAGGTTTAGCATAATATTGCAGACTAGAGTAGATTTTAAAACCTTACAAACAGATTAGAAGAGCATACTTACAGATTATTCATTAGAGTGTTCAAGTGACCTTATCATAAAGTTACGAGTAAATATGAATCGGCAAAATCAACTCCGTGGCAAAAAACGCAATAAAAAGGGCTTTGCCCTCTTCCGCATAAATAACTCGGATTGCATCGAACGTAAATAAATATCGTGTCGTACGCAACTCACTCGCTGACCCGAATCGCGAGTTCACTCCCAAGACTGTTCTAAATCTAAATTTAAACGTGACGCTGGGATGACGCTACAGACTTAGCAGACTGCATATTTCTGCCAGCGGCCGGGGAATCGTTTAACACTCCTAAACTAAGTTAGTTCCAAAACTTAACATTCCCAGTTCGGTCATCATCACATACTTACTAGTGGAACTGCTACAATAAACACGCGCGGTATTGACTCGCATGATCGCCAGTGTGAGTGGCGCGTGAGAAAGGCTCGCCCTGCGTAAATATGGAATATTAGTCGCTGCATACCGCGGCTCCCAGCCGCCTTGTGCCCACCAGTAAAAATGGTTATGACAGATTCTGTTTCCTGTGGCTTCTTGGCATCATGTTTCTTGGAAGTACACTTCGGATTTCGATGCTGCCATTATGTCTGCTTCAATACTGAGAATATTGTTACTACTTATGTTATTATTCATTGTCTAACTAAAAGGTTAACTACCTAATCATATGCCAGCGCTGCTGCCCTTACATTGTATTTGAACCGCGGACTGATATAACCAGATAGCAGCAAATTATCTGATCTTAGTTAGATCTGAAGAGCTGATTTTATGGTTGTAGCTACATTTCCTGTGGTCCTGCGCCTCCGCGAGGTTGGGAAGATATCCCACACAATGTCGAGGCACGTGGGCCGCCGCGCCGCTCCGCCTATTCCATATCTTAATGTTATTTATTGCATATTAATCCGCTTTAATATTAAGTTGAAAGCACTCCTAAGATGGACGTTAAATGCTGTATACTATAGTGATTTTCCGCTTTTTGCTGAAACTAAATAGCATGTTACGGTTTTATGAAAGGGCAGCTATGGAAGTCTTAATAAATCACTTATGAACTAAACCTTTTAAAAAACTGATTAAGAACAGGGCTTCGGATAATTTTCAAAACATTTATATAATATCCATATTCTATAATAATATAACAGTATTGGGAAACGCTAAAGCGAACGCGGAGGCGGACAGGATACATGACCAGATGAGGCCAGGGCCGAACTAATAGAGCCATAGGTCGCGATGGAAGTTGGCCAGATAACAAATAAAATGACGCAAAAATATTAAGCCTGTTTATTTTAGAGGTTAACAACAAAGTGGCGATTCCTTTGATGTTCATCTGTTGACAAGTTTCTGTATGAGGTGACCCGATTACAAGTTTGCCCGAATGTTTTTATAAAAAAAATACTGACTGTTGATTATGAGGAGACGTTGCAGTTAGGTCTTATGACATAGAGTCCCCATAATCTGCTCCTCGGAGCTGTAATCCGGGTCGGCGCCGCCCACGCAGGGTCGATATCTGACTAATGCACACCACCAGCTATTATTTACTTGCAGTCGACAGAACAGGTTTGCGATAATCTGCACGATGCTTTTCTGCTTGCGTGCGCTGCTTTGTAGCACCTAGTTTTGATTTATAAACTTAGCTTAAGTTACCGATTAGTTTTGTAAGCTCGAGTCTCCAACATATTATTTCCTTCTAAAGCTAGATACGATATTTTAGTGCAGGAAAACAAAAGAAACATAGGCTCTTTAAAGGTTTACTAAAATACTTGTTTATTGTTTGTAAAATACCTCCTAATTGTACGTGTTTTGTGGTTACTAAATAATTAATAATTGAAATTTGCCTGTTTTTACGTACGATATTTCAAACCAGAATTTTATCAGGAGGAAACTTAGCTTTGTATTAAATTTAAACCCAGTCCATCTGTGGACAGTGGTTTAAAAGGGCAGTAAGCATTTATTAATGGGTTTCAGTGCTAAAAATACCCATATTACTTAATTAAACAAAATTATTCAGAGGACACTGCGGGCAAGCGCTGATGATCAGACTTTGGTAGGTGAAATGTATCTAAAGTAAGCCACATGCTACAGTAAAATGTGCTACTAAATATGCAGTGTTTATGCACGAATACTCAGACATCGTAGACGCTTTTAGACTCGTAAAGTCGACGAGTACAAAATAAAAACATCAAACAGAAGACAAGTTAGCAAACGGTTGCGTGTGAAAGCCACTGGCCATCGCCGTAACGCCGTGTTTGTTTTCTTTGTTTTGCACCTCCGATGAACTACAGACATTTCATTAGTTTACTCAGATAGAAAGCGCTAAAAGGGAAATGTTTAAGATATAACATTTCATGAGAAAACGAAGAAGTTCTTAGATGCTAAGGATGACCTTATCCTCTGCGAAAATAAGATTAACTAACGGGCAACTACCGGACTTAAAGGATAAAGCTGTATAGAAATGAATAAAAATATTATCGTTTACAATTGGGTTTTATAAAAAGACTAGCGACCCGCCAGCGGCTTCGCCTGCTGCAATTTTTTTTTTTTTTGGTTTCTTTCATGTCACTTAGGGTTACGAAAAATAGATAGTAGCCGATTCTCAGACCTACTGAATATGCATATAAAATTTCATAAAAAACGGTCGAGCCGTTTCGGAGGAGTATGGTAACTAACACTGTGACACGAGAATTTTATATATTAGAAAATACCAACTAGTGTTCTATACTTATCCGTAAAAAAAAATATATTTAAAAGGTTTCGATTTAACAAATTATTATGATTTTAAATAGAAAAAAAAAACTTGCATTGTACCCTTTGCTCTTACCTCCACGCCACGGCCCAACCTAAGAATGATTTAGGTCATTAGGCTAATATGGTACGACTGACAGATAGCAATTGGGCAGAATGACGGTGGGCCAGTTGATTTGTGGTGTTTAATGCTACGTGATGAGATGAGATTAGTGTCGACCGGGAGATGATAGAGACGTTAGCATTATTAATGTTAGGAACCGTTAAGATGAAGGTGAACACATACAGAAAGTACTTAATGGAGACAGAGTAGACGTTGAATTACAAGACGGTGATTGTAGACACGTGGTAGAGATAAATCGGCTCGTCGGTGACCGCCGTCCAATATGTTGCTACATCGGACGCTTCGAGATAGCCTGATATGGACGTTGGTTGCCATTGCCATTTTATTGCCTCGGGAAAGGTATTTTTTTTTAAATAGTGTTTATGTTTCAATTTAACGATATCTTCAATAGGACTATTGCCGTGAGTGAAATGTTAAGTAGTGTCAATAACAAATGTTGTAATAATTTAGAGAAAATGCCGTTTCAAGAGTTTCTTTATACTACAATGATGAAAAGTTCTACCGTCTCTACACTTTTACTAATCGTGAACCAATATAAAGCCGGCGCCTTTATAGTGATCCGATCGTGCATGTAGGATGTATGCTGGGACATGGCGGAGTCACGAGCGGCGACAATATCGCGGACCGCTGCTAATGAGAGATCGCGCGACCCGATAGCACGCGACTCCACTCGCGCGCTACAAACCAAGCTTTTATTTTAACATTCTATAAAACAGTTGTCTGG
Organism: Acleris holmiana; assembly: GCA_949316455.1. Lineage (NCBI taxonomy): Eukaryota > Metazoa > Arthropoda > Insecta > Lepidoptera > Tortricidae > Acleris > Acleris holmiana. The sequence continues at coordinate 8,291,092 of OX438773.1, read as the reverse complement.
TTTACTTATTATTGCAAATTGGTTACATTCGGCATCGCTGTTGATGCAATCAGCTTATTTTTAAGAGTTTGTTTTGTCCAATAAGTTAAAAGAACTTTCTCTACTGATAAAGTTTAAGTATTCGGATGTTAATAATGACGGTTGTTGGTTGAAAAGATAAAAAGAACCTGAATAGGTTTACCCTTGAATCATTGACACTCATTTCACAGAATGTTATACATCGCTGAATTTTCATTTTATCGACAGGCATTTCCATGTGCAGGAGTTATAATTTTTTGGTGGTCACAGGTCTGACCTAACCTTAACTAAATACCCATGCTTAAGATAACCTAAAAGCAACAAAGTTTCGACTGCAGAAATGAAATTTGGTGAAACGGAGTATGATGAAATTAGTGTCGGTGTTCAAGGGTATCTCACTGAAATAAGTTATCGTTATCTTTGTAGCATTGAAAAACTGAAACATTTGTGTACCTACCTACTCAAAACTTGGGAATAATTATTTACTTTATTTAAGATACATTGTTAATACCTACTTACTTGTAATTTCTAGAGAATAATTGTCAACATGTTTAGATACTTTGGGACGTCACTGTTATCGTACAAAGCGAGAGCTTGCTTACTTTCTTATTCATTTCATCATAGACCTCGGCTCACACAGCCACGTCTACTTCATCACTCAGACACCGGTAATAAATTCTAAATGTCACAGAAGATGATGCATAATGGATTCATCGCCGCGAGGTGTCATCTCAGCCCGCGTCGAAGAATAACATACTCTATACAACTTTGATAAAATCCAACATATTCTGGCTTGGTTCAGTTTTTATGACCTATTGTGATTATCTCCAGGAACAAAACCTCCGGTGACAGCAGTATTCGATCCGGTCACGACTGGGCCCATGTATGAGGAGTAATTATGGCCAGAGTTAATTGAGAGGTTCCACGGTTGGTGCTTGCAGGGTTGTCAGAGGTAAAAGTGGAAAGCGATGTTTAATAGTTAGAAGGAGACTTTCAAATCAGTTAATTAACAAGAAGAGTCGCTGTTACAAATTGCTGTATTTTATCTATCTTAAGATCTAGTATTTTCCTTTATTTACGTGTAGTAATGTAAAAATACTACTTCAGTAATCGGTAAGTTAGCTAAATCAGGCTCGGTCGAACCTCGTATGTGATAATTGTGATAAAATACAAAACATAGAGCTAACCAGCTAGACTAATGTAGCTTGTATACTTAGTAGTTTTTCAAATATGATATTTAAATGTTACTAAGTTTATTTAACTCGTAATATTGTCAAATTTCCTTTTTTGGCAATATTGGTGACGTTAATATATCGCAGTTTCGACGTAAGGTCACGAGGGAGTGTTTTGTGTGATTGTAATTTTATACTTAATAAAACTTCATATCATTATATTTTCAGCGGACGTCACACTGTCAGACTGTCACACTGCCCTTCTGAATATTTTTCTCTCATTCATTCTTTGTTTCGTAGCTTTGAGAAAAATAATCTACCTATATGAAATTCGAGCTCAAACATCTTCCTTTTGAGTCTGTGGTAAAATTGTTTCACAAAGGACATCGTCGTGCATACGACAAATTTGTATGCACTTGTTCGACTTATTTCCATACAATTTGCGCCACACACGGCGGGGCGCGTGCCTCGGTTCTGCGAATCTCTCGTATGAAATTGCGCTTTCAGTTTAGACGTCTTCTTAATAACGTCCAATGTTTTATGAGAAGGCATTTCTTGGTTTTATATACGTATGCATAAAAAAGACGTAGCTTTTAATGAGATTCCTTAAAGGATGGAAGGGCTTGTACATTCTGACGACACATTGGCCTAGTTGGGAGTGACCCTGCCTTCGAAGTCAGCGGTCCTGGGTTTTAATCCCGGTATGGGCAGATATTTGTGTGATGAGCGCGAATATTTGTTCCTGAGTCTTGGATGTTTTCTATGTATTTATAAATATGATTATCGTTGTCTAGTACCCATAGTACAAGCCTAGAGCTTAGTTTGGGACTAGGTCAATTTGTGTGAGATTGTCCCGTGATATTTATTTATTTATTAAATTGTTTTTTTTTTCTCGTTCGTTTATTTAAGGTGTAAGCACTCTTTCTCAAAACGGCGATGAGCTCGTCTACTTACTCAAATTTACACTGTTAATTAATCTTCTGTTTACAATTTTCGCTGCGTTCATTTTTCGAAGATGGATTTCCCCGGTAGCTACAAGAGTTTTTGGTGGCTGTAAACTCAGGTAGTAATTGTCCAGTGTGCTGTGGCACTCGACAATAAAGTTCGGACAATGGCGGTGTTTGCGGAGCCGCGGACCACCGGCGGCGCTTCGGTCACCGCTCGAAAAACCACCAGACAACTGGGATAAGTGTACCACACTCGTGTGCCCTTACGAGCTTGGAAATTTACCCAAAATCAGTTTATTAGCAATCAGTGTAAATTGGCTTTCTTCAACGGAAAAAAGTAGGTAGGTACTAAAATAAAAATGCATTTATTATCCTGTTATAGGATCTCTTGTCATAATCCTCTTTGTTCATGAATTAACCATATTTGTATCTAGTTACATTTTACCGCATAACCGCACGCGGCACTTGTTAAGATTCTTTCAACACCTAATTAACAACGGGCTGTTAAACTAAAACGACAGTGAAGTTAGAGTTCACAGCATGAAATGAAACTATTCATGATAATTTACTACGCAAGCTACTCTACTGATGAAACTCTCTATAAAAGGGTAGCAAAACATTTGATATGAACATCAAATACCTAAAATTCATACGTAGTTTATGCTGATAGCCGACAATAGTGACATGTTATAACAAATACATTTTATGATACTTCAGCTATAATAAATAGAATATATATTTTTTCGTTTGCATACGTATGTGTCATCAATATTGTAGAGCGTCGTCCCTCTGAATGCACGCACGTAGTGTGCGTGAAGGTATTCCATTCAGTCTACTATCTTCACGTGCCCTGAGGCCGGCTGCTGCTCTTTGATCTTTTCCTACTATTGACTTCATCGAATAGACCTTTAAGAACACCACTATTATATTTATTACCATTTACGTACATCGCTACTGACCTCAGTAGAGTTTGTGAATGGGTAGACAATAACGTACTTGTTGCAGAATGTTACCTTGATAACGCAATGCTCAGACTTAAACGATGCATTTACAAAGCTAACAAGCTAATTATATCAGGCTATGAATTTAAAATTTGGTTTATAGACATATTTTTACTCTTGCATACATAATATTAGTCATGGTTAGACTCGCACAACAGATAATAATTTGTTTGTTGTAGATATCGCTGTTAAATAGACAAAAAGTGGGCAGGAGAGCGCAGTGCAAGACGAATGACCACCCACAAAATGCATTTTTACTGTAACGGGTATCTAAATGGTAGTGCAATATGGCAGCGCTATCGGTTGATGTCAAGGATAGATAGTGTTTTGATGGGAATTTATCGCCCTTTGCGGGCCTGGGTGCGCCCAAGGATACGATATACGAGACTCGGCTAGGAGCGGTCTTTATACACGATGGATGATGTTTGCTTTTTACCGGTTAATGGAAGGATCGCATTCCGTCTATGTTGACCGTGTCGATAACGTTCGTAATATTTTTCTAGTGACTTTTGTATTCGATACAATACTTGAGCGTAGGCGCTGGTAACCCCAATGAGGGTCCGATCGATCGCCACTATGTGGGCGCAACGTTGCACCATAAATGAGCCTTTTGTGCTGTAAATTGGTTATGAGGGCTTTAACGAACGCCATTTGCAGCTACAAAGTTTAAACGCCTTTTTGCAGTGTACGCGGAAGAAAGGGAACTATTTAAGCTTTCAGTGCAGCGGCTTGCGTCGGCGTGTTTGTTTAACTCGAATTTAGGGCGCGCTGCTTTCTCGGGACGCGGCGCGCCCCGCGGCTAACAAAATGTTTAGATAAGGAAATGTCGCAACACCCAGCAAAACAATGAAGCCTTAATTGTGTTTTGTTACTTTCTTTATAGTTATTGTTGAGTCCGTTGACCTTTGAAGTGGGTAGGTGTTTATTAGCTTGGAGCGCGATACGAATACGCGTTACCCCATGAACATTAATAAACAATGGGAAAATCATTACTCGTACGATTATCACGATATCTCTTAAAAATATGACAGAGTGTCTTTACTAAACGAAGAACTTATTTTTATACGTCGATGCACGAGAGTCCGCACAAAGTTAACTGTCAGAAAGCGGTGTCAGTGATTTATGTTAATTTAAACGCATAAGGGCAAGACATGAACACAAGCGAAGGGCCGCGGCCGTGACCAATGTTAAATTGAATACGGACGGAATCGGCTATTTGCCATCGAGTGATTGAACACTGCATGCGCGCTGTAATTGATTCGTCGCGAGATGATCGATGGCTTGGTCATTAAAAACGTTAAATTACTCAATCAAATATGTTTTTTTGAGGTTACATTCTTTGTTTTAACTTCATTTCAGTGGCATTAGTCTATCACTGATATTTTTTTAAGGAATCTTCAACCGTCCAGAAATTAAATACTCTTCGATGTTTTTACAAACAGACGGACGAAGTGACTTGCACATTTAGTATATTATTTTTTATGATATTTATAGATAAATCAAGTCAGTCAGTCGATCAAGTCAGTTTGAAATATTAAAGGAAGTTTGTCTGTTTTTGGTAAAACTTTACTTTATGAACATCCGCATACGAAAACGTCCCGAATTCTACTGTTATTACGTTTCATCATGACATAATAACATTTCACAATAGAAATGCTAATCAGCTCGACCTTCAAATTGATATATGTATTCTAATTACAAACCCTACAAGGGCGTGAGGGCATGTTGACGAGCCGTATCGGGAAAACAATGGGCGTTATATCGATGCAAATGTTCCGGGACTAATTAAGATATGAGTCCAGGGGGACGAGCACCTACAATCATTTACGCTAATTTTACTAGCAGGAACTACCAGGATCTAACAGCTTGATTACCCAACGTAAGGTACTAATCGTGACTAAAGACAATTGTACGATCGAACGAAATACATTTTTGAAGAAACCACTTATGGAATTAATTTTTAAAGTGATTGTTTAGACGTCTAGACAATAAACAAATTGTTCAACTGATATTGCGAGAATTGCCAATTTGAAGAGGGTTTGGTTTAAACACACTGAAAAGTTAAAAGCTTCATTATACAAACTCGTATTAGTAACAATATATTTTTAATTAGTAACGGGATTTAATAGTTTGATAGTTTATGGTCCGTTACGCTGTTATCGGTCATCTTTTCGAATAAAAACGTAAACATTCGTGCATGCAGTTGGTGTCCACGCCGCAGTCATTACCATCATAATGACGTAATGAGCCCCCGGTGCACCGCAATCATGTCCTACTCGTTAGCGCACATTGTGGACCCTCTATCATTTTGGTTTTGTTAGTTTTATCAGTCATAATCATTCAGGGTAATAAAATACTATTATCTGTATTTTTATGATCATTTGATATCATTATTTTAACTTGATGATAGAGCTGTTTGAATGATAGAAGTATACAGTTACGAAGCTCTTTTTATAGGTGTTTAAACAATTCTTCAGACGTTTGGAATACATAGCTTTAATAATTTTTTGGCGATCCGTTTGATATTTCCAATATTAGGGCTCGCTGGTTTCGTTACTTAAGTAAGTATTGTAATGCTTTCGCAGAGTGTTTTTGTGGAGCAAAGTAAGTTTAGATACGAGTAACACCACCTGTCTGAAATGTATGTGCCATTATGCGACAACAATAAATATTTGGACATGAATAATATCTGCGGATCTTTTCCTCTCTCTTCCCAATCTCCTCCATCGAGCTAGGAGACAAAACACAGGTTATTGTCACGTTAGTCTGTTTCAGGCCGTCACTTAACTACTTCTACTTCACACCCATTTGCTGGATTTCTTCTTTGCACTTATTGACTTGACTTTTTTCTGAATTCCAGGTTGCTGGTAGGCGCTCCCCTAGGGCAGAATCTGCAGCCCAACACGTCGCGGTCAGGGGCCCTGTGGAAGTGCCCTCTCAGGTCGGCCGTCGATGACTGCGAGCAAATCCCCACCGACGGCAAACGAAGTGAGTATTCAACAAGGCACTCGTGCTACTACGAAAATATATTGGTTTTCATACGTGCACTTGTCACATATTTCCAAAATTCATCTTTCGACTTTACTCTGGGGGGTTATCATGAGCTAGCTTTGCAGTTCATTTTACGGTCAGCGTAAAGGACAGAGCTATGGCGGTTATATAGCTCTGTCCTTTTCTCTGAGCGTAAACAGAACGGCAAAGGTAGCTCATGATAACCCCCCAGAACATGATTTTCGCCTTACCTCCTTTTCTAAATAGAAATCTATTCGCATACATTTAGATTTGCTATCTCTTAAATTAATGGAGTATGTTTTTTTATAGTTTTTATTTTTATTTAGTCATTCATGGGAATGACTGAAATTTTTCATAGCGAACACGGGGTGTTCGCAATGAAAAATGAAATGATTGAAGAACAAACATATACCTTGATGATAATATGAATTTAGATATAACTAGTTACTCCCAAGCATTTATAAAAGATGTCCTCGTACATCTAGCCCATGGAACTGGTACATTTTGCCTTACACTAAACTTTTATCCAGTGATGTATATTATGATGAAGCGATTATAATAATCCTAAGATTTTCTAATTACCAAGCTCATTGGATCATTGGTAAAAGTTTGGAAAAGCCTTGTAATTTTCGACACTTATTCAGGTGCTTTAATTTTTTTATCACCACGGTTATGGCACAAACAGTAGTAAAGTTATATCAAAACCACTGAAAGCCTCCCTAGTTGTAGTTTTCTTATTTTTTGTAAATTTTGCAAACTTATGAACAGATGCATCTTGAAAAATAAATTAATATAGCGAGACCAAATTGTTCTCGCTTTGCAAATTTAGTTTACCTTAAGTTGTCTTTAGTAGGATTTTTTGCCGTAAAACTGTGTAAAAGTTGACAAAACTGGAAAAAGAAACCAGTGTTAAACAATAATCCGGAGGGCTTTTGATTGGAAGAACTAAGGATTGCAATAACTACTTCATAAAATACGCTATAAAAAACAGAACTTTTATTGTTTTTATTGTGCGATTTTAATGGGCTATCTAAATCACGTGTATCAATTATCTAGTGACTTAGAAAGTGCATCACTGTGCATCAGTTCACAGTTAGAACATAGAAGTAGTTCAACCATCTCTTTCTGAAATCTAAGAGGAGAAGTTACACCAAATTAGAAGATAGAACCACCGTTTGTTGTAGTAATAGTAAATAGCACCTGGTACAAAAAATGTCGCAACTGAGTCAACCGCAACGACCCTGTCAAAGTCCCTGACGAAGAAAAAGAAGAGAGTGAAGCGTGTACGCTTCGTCCAAGCTTGCGTATAAGTGACACTGATTCACATTAACTAAAGTAGTAGAACATATTGCTAATCCAATGTTGTCTGTTGTCGGTGGTGCCCCAAACAGCGAAGTACGGCATAGACAAGAGTAAGTGAGCTGTGGTCTCAACATCCTTTATTAATCGTTCTTAAACTAATCAACTAACTTCTTTTGATTCTACTAATTTTGTCTGCTATTAAATTCCAGATTATATCAATTCATCATTATAACTTGCAACGCATGTGCATCCTTATATACCTCGATGTTTATTGGTTGCCTGAACTTATTTTGCATATGTATAACCATTATAATCATTATTATTTACAGCTCTGCATTTGGGAACAACGTCGTTTTAAGTTAGTTAAACCGCTAGTCCCAAGTACGGATTGTTATTAAAATAATTTTGCACTGATTTGCTTGCAATTACACCCACTCGCTTAAGCAAAAGCACTCGATGTAAATATTATCATCATTATCATCAAACATCTATTCATTTGCTTTTAACGAAAACATTTTTTTAAAGTCATATGTGTGAGTAGACAAGTGAAATAATATGTAGAGATAGGTAAATTATTTAGTTATATTTACATATTGAAATTGATTTATTAAAGTTTTTTCGTTAAATTCGTAAATAACACACAAAAAATGTTACAAGAAAATCGTAATAGGTGATTGGTAAGTGACGGAAACATATTTATTTACAGGTATTTTAACAAACTCATACAAATAACAAAAAATATTTACCTGACAAGTTTAACAAGCACATAAATTAATAAATTTGAGTGATTATAGCCAACACCACTCTATATCTGGTATTACACAGCACTAGTATTACATTTAACACGAGGACTAGCACTTACCTAATGGTAAGCCGAATAACATAATTATTAGATTAACAGTTAGTTCTCATTTTGGAATAAAAATCTAATTGGTGTCCTTCTGGTGTATTAACGTATCGGCCATCGATTAATCATATCAGTATCAGCTCGAAATTAACATAGTAGTTTCGATAAAGTCCATTAACCCGAGACCACAAGTTTAAGCCGTGTCGCCACGTTAGTTGGTTACAGGTTTGCAGGAGTCTATCTTCACCGCCGTACAGCCTACACCGTCACCGTTTTGCAACTCACTCGTACATTAGGCCTATTAGATTTTGAGTTTAAGCATGTTTAATTTAAGAATTCAATATTTCCTTTACTGCGTGCTGCGCACAATCGGAGTATGTTTTTTCTGGTTCGTTTGCAACAATCCTTATTACTTTGCTGACCCCTTATAAATCTGTATATTGCATCATACACGCCTGGTTGCAATGCTTTGCATTTGCCAATTTTACCGAATCAGTTTGTCATTGGTATGAATTTTTCTTTTTACCAAATTAACCGAAGAGAATATCGTCCAGCTTCATAAAAAAAATAAGTTAATCACGTTTTGTCATTTTGTGAATAATATTTTTGGGTGATTATATAACATGCTTGTTTAAAAAATGTCTTAAGTCTTGGGAAGACATCCAAGGCACGATACAATTAACATTTCGAATTCTATTTATTTGAGTTGCTGCTAAAACGATTCTAAACGTGTTTATAATTGGTTGCTTTGCTGATGTTTTAGTTGTTAGTTAATACAAGAGTTTAACATAGTTGTAAATGTTTAGCCGTCGACTCTTCGCACCTATCGCCGCCGCTGTCCGACGAGATCAAGAACGGGCAGTGGCTGGGCGTCTCCGTGCGGAGCCAGGGGCCCGGGGAGAAGGCTGTGGTCTGCGCGCACAGGTAGTGACCCAAAAACTGTACAAGATAATACTGAGGTTTCCCAGAAGTAAAGAGACAACGTTAGAATAGAAATATTTAATATAAAGAATGCAAAAAGTTGAGGTTTATTTGTTCATAATAAATCCTGTATTAATACGAGTTTAATGAAATAAACTATACCGAATTGGCGCCTACTACAACTTTATTACCATTTTTTTTAATGGTTAATTGCTGCCTGTCTCATCGCAGCTTTTCAAGATCTCGAAGCTACAGTGTTGGCCAATCTGGTCCACCGATAGTTAAAGATTTGGGTTTATCTGCTTGCTTTTTTACATACGACCATATCTAACTACCTTGACTAAAATTAAAATAATATCGCTTGCTTGTAATACAATTTCTATATTTTTTGTCAACTTTTCCGTATCCTGTTTTAGCGTGCTCCTTTTGATCTTTAATAATAAACGTTTGCCAAGGTAACGTTTCAAAATCTTCAATTCCTGGTTACTTAGCCCTTATCCGGGTTGTACCAGATCATGATATCTTACATTTTACGGCTGTAATAATAACAGATGTTAATGATATTTGCTCAAATGAATGAATGAATGAAAGAATGTATTTATTTGCTATTATTTTTGGGTACATATCGACGGTGGAAATTTCAAATGTCGTAATTTTTGAAGTCAGTATTTTTTTTTCTATCTACTTGTTGTATTGAAATTTCGATATGACTTCTAATAAAAAAGTTATGAGTTGGTCAAAGTTTGTCGTAACTTCCTAATATTTAAAACACTATGTTGTATCGGTCAAATATTTTTGTATAACGTCTTGTTTCATTAAGCGCAATATCGTATATCTCAATATTTTTAAAATTCCTATGTGGTAAGGCACTAAAAAGAATACATGTTGTCAGATAAATACTGTGTTTTCGGAGGTGTAACACACATTTTCTTCTTATTTTTTTGTTGTAAGGGACACTATTTCCTAAACCACTGTATTTATGGATGTCCAATTGGGTGACGTCACGGACGATGACGAGTGCGGTCGCGCTGATATTTTATCAAGAGTAAATAAAAGACTAATTATCGTAAAGGGGCCTTTAATCGAAGTACTAAGTTGGTAACATTGCAATTATTGCCGGACAGTGTTTGCGTTGTGAAAGTGAAACAAATAATATATGTTTTTGGCAAAGCAGGATAAGTGAACTAATCTTCTTGTGACTTATACCCACCACATACGCGATAAAATAGTGTTGATCTTATTCCATAAGTGTGAAGTTCTCAGTGCCTGAATAAACCTGTGCCTTAGCCTTCAGTTACGTTGAGTCGGTACGCTTCGCGCCGGAAAGTCCCGATTAAGGAAAATATTTAATTAATTTGTTTTCCCCTTAGCGCGTGGCGTCATCTAGTCCATTGGTGCGAAAACTTTGAATAGTGCGCCATCTAGTGTAGTTGTGACGAATTAATAGGCCATACTGAGACCTATTTGAGCGATCGATATGGCGGCTTGCGCGGCAGCATGTGGAAAGCCGCTTGCGCCGACAGGTGTCGCTAAATGCTGTATGTGTCCTTCGGTATATCACAAGGGCTGTGTAAATATCCCCCATACCGGCCGCGTCCCCTCCACTTGGGCATGCCCTGCTTGCAGGGCTAAGCCTATGCGGGACAATGCGGACAACACCCCCGTTAAAACCGCTGAGGCAGGGGGGGCGAGTGCCGGTGCATCGTCGCTGTCGCCTGGGGAACATGCGGGTGTTGCGGAGCAGCTTCGATTATTCCGGACAGAGTTTAGTGCGACAAGGGATGAGTTGGTGGGGCTTAGGCATGAAATGGCCGAGATCTACAAATGTGTTCGAGGTTTCGAGGCTCGCTTTCTGGCAGTGGAGGAGAGGGTGCAGCGGTTAGAGCAGATGGTGCAGCGATCTTCGGCTGGTACAGCTGACAGCGAGTTGGCAGCGACGGTTGCCGCACTAAAAATTGAGCTTTCCGACCGCGACCAGGACCTGCTCCTCAATGATGTAGAGGTTACTGGAATCCCCGAGCAACCAAATGAGAGCCCCGTACACCTCACTTGCTTGGTCGCGCGGAAGCTCGGTGTCGCCATTGAGGAGCGTGACATTGTCTACGCTGAGAGAGTGGGGCCGAAAAGATTAACGCCAGCCGTACAGGGAGCAGGCGCTGTGGCGCCACCTGCTGTCGGACGCCCGCGCCCGCTGATCATACGGCTTGCGCGCCGCGGGACGCGCAGCGAGCTGCTGCGTGCTGCGCGCGTGCGCCGCGGGGCCGACACCTCCGACTTTGGTGTGCACGGGGAAGCCACTCGTTTTTATGTGAACGAGCGGCTGACTAGGCTGAACCGGTCTTTGCTCTTCAGTGCCCGCCAAGAGTGTAAAAAGCTGGAATGGCGCTACTCGTGGACCAGGGACGGGCGAGTCTATGTGCGCCGCCAGAGTGGTGAGCCACCACATCGAATCCGATCTGAGGAGGACATTAAACAGGTTTTTGGAAAGTTTCAGATTTGATAGATAGTGTTAAAATTAAAATTGTAACCGTTTCGTATCTGTTTATTTTATATAGTTTAAAGTATTACACTGGGCCCATGTTAGGTAGGCAGATTAATAACTATAAATTGCTAACTATTTCTACTAGATTTTTCTTATCGAGTTTTGTACAAGGAATGCAGCAGACGATTAATATAGTATTTTATTCCCTGTCTTATCGTTATCGAAATTTTTATATGTTTGAATTGTTGGTGTTCCAAATTATACACATTTATAATGATAAATAAACGGCTAAAAATTGGTTTGCTAAATGCGGGTTCTCTCGGCACAAATCACGATAACTTCATTGCAGCGTGCACACGACAGGACTTTGATATTCTGGCAATTAATGAGACGTGGCTGAGAGCGGGGGAGGAGGGACGAGCTCCCTTACTACCAGGTTTCAGACTTCGCCACAAACCTCGCCCGCCAGGCCCCTTCTCCAGGGGGGGAGGAGTAGGCTTCTATATAAAGCAAGGGGTCAGTGCTCGTACCTTGTCCCACCCGGTAGATCCCCAGCATGACTCGGTTGAACAAATGTGGGTGACGTGGAACCTTAATGGGGAGAGACTGGTGATTGGGACTGCGTATCGGCCCCCTCGTATGGACGTGGACCTGTTCTTTGATGCCATCTCTGATACAATTAGTTCGCTGCACAACTATGACCATATAATTTTTCTGGGCGATTTTAACATAAATACTTTAGCCAGTTCTGATTTTAAACTAACTAAATTTAATAATTTCCTTTCTAGTTTTAGCCTCACTCAGTTAGTTACAGAGCCGACGCACTTCACAGACACCAGTAAGACCCTCATTGACGTTGTTTGCACTGACTTGAAAGCTAAAAGTATCGACATTGCACACGTGGGGTCCCTTCATGGACACTGTCTTGTGGGTTGCGAGTTTCTCATTAAGCGTGAAAAACCGAAGCCATTTACCATCACCCATAGACCAATGCATAACATTAATCTCTTATTTTTTGATCGAGACTTGCAAAGTATTGAATGGGAACTAATACCTTTGGACAATGTAAATGACACAGTCAATGAGTTAAATCGGCTAATAATTTCTTTATTTGACCTGCATGCACCTACAAAAACAACCGTCGTCAAGGTCCCTAAACCCCCGTGGATAACTGATACTATAAGGCTTATGATGCAATTGCGTGATAGGGCGGCAACAGAATATCACAAGACAGAATCTAGTATTAAGAAACAATACTATAAGGATTTGAAATCTACTGTTTCTAAGGCACTGTACCACGAGAAAACTGCCTACTTCAAGCACAATATAAACAGTATAAAAAGTCCTAAACAATTATGGAAGAATCTCAAGTCTACCTTGCTGCCTAAACATGAAGCCGAGTTACCAACTTCTTTTAATGACCCTCACATAATTAACAAGCATTTTTTGAGCCTGCCGAGCACATCGCAAATCTCTATTTCACAGCTGACCTTCTTTGAATTTCATAAATATAGTGATTCAGTCTTTAAGTTAGAGCCAGTAAATTCAGATGTAGTTGCTAAATTATTCAGAGGTCTTAAATCAAATGCAGAGGGCTGTGATGGCATTAGTTTGAATATGTTGATAACGACCTTGCCATATTCTCTTGACATAATCACTAACTTAGTAAATACCTCAATAATAACATCTACCTTTCCCGACATCTGGAAGGTGGCCATTGTGCGGCCCCTACCGAAAATATCAAATCCATCTCAGCTTAAAGACCTAAGACCCATTAGCATTCTTCCATGCATGTCTAAAATAATGGAAAAAGTTGTCTGTTTCCAAGTGACTGAGTTTTTGGAGAAAAATAATATATTACCAGATGTTCAGTCGGGTTTCAGGAAGGGTCGGAGCACTGTGACAGCCTTGTGTAACATGTGTGGGTAGACTCTATGTTGTTACAAGCAGTTTGAGACTACTCAACACCGGAGTCAATCTCTGTAAAAGTTCCTAGGCTAGAACCCAATAAAAATAAGTTAGCAAAATTGCTATTATAAAGAAAAGAAAACTATCGGGCGCCAGGGTCCTAAGCCAGGCAAAAAAGAAAACGGATAGCATCAAAGATAGATGGTAGAGTACTGGAAACTTTTAATCTCAAGGCGGGCTTAGTAAAAGTTGGAGTTAAATTAGTAACACTTAATAGTTTTTAAGGCTTTTTAATAAACAATAAATTATGTTCAGGCGGTTACACAGTAGTTGATAACCTACATACTTAGGTGGTAACCTAGCTAGAACTTAGATCTATAGGTTACATAGAAATCAGGTCTTATGAATTAGGTTTGAAATTAGCTTGGTCGTTCACCTGGTCAGGTTTATATTGAAATGAAAAGAAAACTTACAATTTAACGGACACAGAATTACTTAAAGTTCACCAACTGCACCAGAGTCTCGAGGTAGACGGGGCCGTTTCACGCCAACCACGTCCGGTCGCAGAACTCCTGCTTCGCAGTTCCAGCACCAGTGGTGTAGGGGCAAAGGAGAGGGGAAATTTAAATAAGCTTGGACCAGAAGGGTCCTTACAAAACATTAACTTGAGAAACGTTCGAAGAGAACAAAATAAAGAGACAGATGTCTCAAAAAAATAAGGAAAAAGAAATGCTCAAGGGCGTTAAATCATAATTCCCTAAGAGTAAGAGGCCACAGCCTAAATATGCTTGCAAAAAGCTCACTAAGAGGTTAGAATAAATAGATCCATATAAAATGGTTAAAGGAAATGCTCAAGGGCGTTAAATCATAATTCCCTAAGAGTAAGAGGCCACAGCCTAAATATGCTTGCAAAAAGCTCACTAAGAGGTTAGAATAAATAGATCCATATAAAATGGCATTAATGGGAGACTAAATGGGATCATCAAAAATGGGGTAAAAAATGGTGAAGTGAAAAAAATGGGTCTTAAAAAATGGTTCTTAAAAAATGGGTGCGATATCACTGCAACAAGAAAAGGAAATAGCATCAAACTCGTGCTCAAGAAGCGTCAGGTTGCACTAGGCAACATGGCGTCAAAAGATGTTTTCACCAAGTGAATATGAAAATACATACCACCCATTTCTTCAAAAAGACGGGATCCCATCGCCGGTTTCTTGCTGAAGCTCGGCTTACACAGCTAGTCGCATCCCGACTGAAATAAAACAACATATGAAACAACGAGACCACAAGGCTTCGGGATTGAGAAAATCATCCATCGAAATAAATCTACTTACCGATAGAATCCCGAAAATCAGCGTCATATAATGACGTGGCGACGCATCTCCGCCATAAGCCCGCCGATCTTAACCGCAACAAGCGACGATTAACTAATAATGCTTCAGTACAAAACGAAATGCCGGCCGGTAACGCGCGGCCTCCGAATCGAAAAGAGAGCTTGACAAACAACCCTGTCTGACCAGTATAGCTCAGGTGTTGCCATCCTCGAATTGAAAAACCAATCGAGACACTTGAAAACAATACGCAAACGTTCCATTTCGACAATCATCGTTTAACTGTCAGAGCAAAAATCAATCTCTGAGACGTCAAAATAACCGATAATCGCGAATTAAGATCAATAAATAAACAAAACACAATGCATGTCGCGCGAGTTTAAATAGTCGCGTGACATTACCCCCTTCCCTGAAAAAAAATAAAAAATAGAGACTATTTTTTATGCCAAAAAATTACAAGTCCAAAGACCCGCAGAAGTTCAAAGAAGTAACCACCGAAGAATGAGAAACGATAGGTTAATCCACCTAGAACAAGCAAAACAAAAATAATGATAAACGATAGTCTAAGGGTAAGACCCAAAGAGACAACAAACAACAGAGTCTCAAGAGTAGAGACATCTCTCACAAGAAAAAGTTATCCAAATGAGTTCAGGAATCCTGAAAATCATCACTATCAAACAAAACATCAAAAAGGTAAATACAAGTTCAACTTAGTTGAAACAAGTAAAATAAAAAAGTTAGCAGTAAAGCTAAAAAAGAGTTAGTACGGTTGGGCCACCTAGCCACCGGCTAAAATGAAACAAATAAATGTAAAGAAGCTAAGTTAGCTGTAGAGCTATGAATAGAAATCGTAGAACGGTTAGGCCACCTAGCCACCGGCTAATGAGAATAGCTTCAGAACTAAATTTATCAGCTAGACCTACTCACAGTTGAAAACTACACAAAGACAGATAGGCACCCTCGCCTCCGGCTCGGAAACTTTCAACAAGTGAGAGCCTACTAAAGCTGAAACAAAAAATGAGAAGTTTAAGTTCATCTCTTACAAAAATCCAAACAAAAAAATTGTTATAACGTGATAACAAAGAATAATAATTGCATTATAGCAAATCCACTCTGTGACTGGCTCAACCCTACCAATCTTCCATTCACAAAGGGACAAAGAAAATAATCTTCAACTATGCGACTGGCTCAACCCTGCCAATCTTCCATCCGCACAGTGAAACAAAAGACACTCAACCAAGTGACTGGCGCAACTCCACCAATCTTCCAAGCACAAGGAGAGGCAAAAAAGATTTTGACAGATGTCAAAATAAAGAGTCTCATATGTGACTGGCGCAACCCCACCAACTTTCCATTCACATAGAGAAATTTGTTTCACAACAAGGCGGTGAAACAAAAAAAAATGCCCCACAGAGGGCTAAGAGAGGGTCAGCGACCGCGTAGCAGATGCTACGAAAAGCCGGGCGCTGAAAAGACTCAACTATGTGTCTGGCACAACCCCACCAACTTTCCATGCACATAGAGAGGAGTTTGTATCACAACAAGGGCAGAGACTGGAGAATCAGCGACCGCAAAGCAGATGCTAAGACAAACCGGAAGCTGAAACAAAAGAGGCACTGTCAGAGGCCAGCTGAACAGGCTAAAGTCAAAATAAGTACGTACGAAAAGAAATGTCAAGTCCAGGGAAATCCTTATATGTAAACTTAACAAAAGAATAGGTACTAACAAGTACTTAAGAATAGATACTTATAAAAAGTACTTAGGAATAGGTACGACACTCAACTAACCATCTATGAGTACGCACACAAAAGTAATGTACAAGCAAATACAAATGTACAAATAGAATATACAAAACTCTTATATTTAGGAATGTACAAAGAGCAAACTAGCAATCCGAAAATGTCCAAAGTCCTTTTTTGAATAACAACAAACGAAAGTGCTAATGAGAAAAGTCATCCTAACAAATTAACCATACACTGCACTAACAAACAACCTAGCATTCATCACACAATCAGGGGCACTGACCTACTCAGAATACACAAACAGTGAAGTTATAGACCTAATAAAATTAAGTTTTAATAATGTCTTTTACATGATAACGGCCTGAAGTACCTTTAGTAAGATCTTTTAAAACATAGACATTATCTGAAATTTTGTTAAGAATTTCACATTTAACGAACCTTGGAGCTAATTTAGCCGAAAAATAGTGCGCAGCACTGGATTGAATGAAATTTCGCCTCCAAACTACATCACCTACATGATAAGAAACAGCTTTGCGACCTTTATTATAATAAGTCGCATTGCGCTTATAAGCTTTCAATAGGGAAGAAGTGACTTTTTCAAAAATAGGTTTTAATACCAAAAAGGAATTAGCAAAAGAATGGCGACTGT
This sequence comes from Acleris holmiana, assembly GCA_949316455.1. Classification (NCBI taxonomy): domain Eukaryota; kingdom Metazoa; phylum Arthropoda; class Insecta; order Lepidoptera; family Tortricidae; genus Acleris; species Acleris holmiana. The sequence goes on along the minus strand of OX438773.1, from coordinate 8,273,762 downwards.
CTATAGTTAAGTCGTCCAAATTATCGAAAGAATTACTAAAGCGATGGAGAGCAGCATCAAAAATAAGTTCTCTTCCAAACATAAGAAAATTAGGTGTAAATTCAGTAGCAAAATTTATAGAATTATTTAAAGCCAACTGAATATGAGGCAGGAACTTTGACCACAACCTATGGTCGTCCTTTACAAAACAAGAAATACAAGTCTCTACGGTCTGGTTGTAACGCTCTATAACGTTGTTTTGTGGGGTGTACAAAGTATTGTAAAATATTTTATTTATATTAAATTCTTTAAGAAAATCTACAAAATGTTTTGAAGTAAATTGAGTTCCATTATCACAAACAATTATTTTAGGTGAACCAAATTTTAAAAATATATCTTTTTCTAGAAATTTGCAAATGACTCTAGTAGTGGCGTTTGCTAAGGGAAAAAGCCAAACATATTTAGTAAAAACATCAACAACTGATAAAATGAAACGGTGTCCAGAATAAGTACGGGGTAAGATTCCAATTAAATCCATGGATAACATAGTCATAGGTTTGTCAACAATTTTAGGATTGACAGAAATACCGAAAGGTGGAGCATTAGAGCACTTATGAGCTTTACAGGTGTCACAGAGTCTAATATAATTCTGAACATCTAAAAACATCTTATTCCAAAAATAATGTAATTTTAATTTATGTAAAGTTTTATGTATACCTAAGTGACCAGAATTGACATCATCATGGTTGTTTCTGATGGTGTCCATAATATTTTCTTTGGGAATTACTATTTTCCAATCTAAACGAGAATTTTGATTAAATTTGGGTTTACAATATATGTAAAGAGTTTTATTTTCCACTTTGTAATTTTTATATTTAGTGGGAAATTTTTGACAATTTATAAATATCCTTTTATACCAGGGATCCAAAATTTCATCATCTGGGGAAACAAAGTCAGAGGGGCCAACAAAAGCAGCAATTTCTATGCGAGAAAGAGCATCTGGGACAACATGTAAAGAACCTTTCTTTTCATAAGAAATGTCTTTTTTAATAACTGCTTCTAACTGAGTTTTTTGAAATGAAGTCAGAAGAGCAGCTGACGTTACTGAACAAATTGAAGGTTGAACGTCAGTATAGGAAATATTATCAAATAATTCTTTAGCTAAGCCAAATTTTAACCAGAAATTAAATCCTAGTATGATAGGAGGTTCGAAAGAAGGAATAACCAAAAATGGAATAGTGTGTGTTATATTATCAACAGTAACTGGGATATCCAGAATACCAAGAACACCTCTTGAAGAGCCGTCAGCTGTGCTAGCCACAAGCCTAGAATTCTGTCTAAGTGTCAAACCGAATTTCAAAAAAGTTAAATGAGAATTAGAACCAAGAACACAACTGTTCGCACCGCTGTCCAATAATCCTGAAAACATTCTATCTCTTACTCTGAAATTTAAATAAGGCCGAGAGTCACTATTATCAACAAACAACACTGGGGCAGCCTTATGAACTCCAAAGAATATTTTTAAGTGGTCAAGCCAAGAGTTAAAATCATTTTTTATATCTGTATCGGAGGGTTTAAAATTAAAGTGGAGAGTTTTATTATCATTGCCAGCCGAAACACTAGTAACTTTTGTGCAAAGTGGTGTTCGACCGGAGCCTACAAGTTTTTTGAACTACTAGTACCAGGTGACACGTCCATTACATTACAATTGTCACATGTCATAGAAGTGACATCTTTTTTGTTACATTTAAAACACACTAAGCCTTTTACAGTTTTACAATCTCTATAGTGATGACCAGGCTTTTTGCATTTCAAACATGAGAGATCCTTATTAACAGAAATTGGATTAAGTTTCCTTACACTAGCTGTAGGCGGATTAGATACTAAATTAACAGAATTAAATGCATCAATTTCCTTGCTAAGACGAACTATGGAATCCAAATTTGTAATAGGTCTACCTATAAAGTGCACCATGAGAGACGGTGACATATTGTGTCTAATAATGTCGATCAAGGTTGCCTCAGACAAAGGGAATGTCAGTTGACTAGACATGTCCATCATATCAATAATGTAATCAGAAAGAGATTCTCTAGGCTTCTGTTTACGTGTGCGAAGTTGATATTCAAGCGTATAATCAAAGTCATTTTTATCAAAACGTTTCATTAAAGCTACTTTCAATTCGTACCAAGTGGCAATAGTAGTACGAACGGAACGAAACCATTTCAACGCCTGATCAGAAAGTAAACATGAAAAAGCTCTCAACAAATAAGATTCGTCAATGCTACGAGCGAATTGATAGTCCTCAACTTGCATCAAAAATTCGCGAACGCAAGTGCGCCCATTGAAATTAATTTTAGTTTTAGATAAATCTGGTTGTTTTATAAAAGTATTATTTGACCTAAAACGGTTATCCAAAAGCATAGTGTTATTATGAGCATTAGTCAGATTTAACGCGTTAGGTAACTGAGATCGAACAGTACTATTATTATGAGAATTGTCCTGATAAACCGATAATGTTATCAAATCACCCTGAGGAAGGTTAACTGAATCTGTACTAGTACCAGTGGAAACAAAAGTAGGTTGATCCATATTAGTTACTGGTTGCTCAGATGGAGCGGCACCTGAAGGGTTAAGAATTCCTCCAGCAGACACTAAATGTTCCTGTTGATCCATTTTTAAGAAATGAATCTAACAAATATTTAAATACAATGATTTTAAATTTAAATAATATAAAGAATAGTATCAATACTGTAAGATAAGTCAATTAAGAAACTTCATACACTACCACAAATAAACAATACTGCATATACTGACCGTAAAGTACGTTAACAGTGATAACAATAGTAACAGTATTACACTGACACTATAAAAATAACATTCAGCATAAGACCAGCAGAAAACGTCTTATGTCTGATATAAAAATAATAAACAGTTACACAATACACTGTTAACAAAAAATATAGCAGGTGAATGACCACTATTAGCACTGAACACAACTAAGTAAAAAGATGACAAAACATAAAGTACCCAAGCTTGAGATATAAAAGCCCAAATAAAAAAAAAAAACGAAAACAGTTACTATATCAAGTCCCTGTTCGCGAGCGACAAATTTGTAACATGTGTGGGTAGACCCTATGTTGTTACAAGCAGTTTGAGACTACTCAACACCGGAGTCAATCTCTGTAAAAGTTCCTAGGCTAGAACCCAATAAAAATAAGTTAGCAAAATTGCTATTATAAAGAAAAGAAAACTATCGGGCGCCAGGGTCCTAAGCCAGGCAAAAAAGAAAACGGATAGCATCAAAGATAGATGGTAGAGTACTGGAAACTTTTAATCTCAAGGCGGGCTTAGTAAAAGTTGGAGTTAAATTAGTAACACTTAATAGTTTTTAAGGCTTTTTAATAAACAATAAATTATGTTCAGGCGGTTACACAGTAGTTGATAACCTACATACTTAGGTGGTAACCTAGCTAGAACTTAGATCTATAGGTTACATAGAAATCAGGTCTTATGAATTAGGTTTGAAATTAGCTTGGTCGTTCACCTGGTCAGGTTTATATTGAAATGAAAAGAAAACTTACAATTTAACGGACACAGAATTACTTAAAGTTCACCAACTGCACCAGAGTCTCGAGGTAGACGGGGCCGTTTCACGCCAACCACGTCCGGTCGCAGAACTCCTGCTTCGCAGTTCCAGCACCAGTGGTGTAGGGGCAAAGGAGAGGGGAAATTTAAATAAGCTTGGACCAGAAGGGTCCTTACAAAACATTAACTTGAGAAACGTTCGAAGAGAACAAAATAAAGAGACAGATGTCTCAAAAAAATAAGGAAAAAGAAATGCTCAAGGGCGTTAAATCATAATTCCCTAAGAGTAAGAGGCCACAGCCTAAATATGCTTGCAAAAAGCTCACTAAGAGGTTAGAATAAATAGATCCATATAAAATGGTTAAAGGAAATGCTCAAGGGCGTTAAATCATAATTCCCTAAGAGTAAGAGGCCACAGCCTAAATATGCTTGCAAAAAGCTCACTAAGAGGTTAGAATAAATAGATCCATATAAAATGGCATTAATGGGAGACTAAATGGGATCATCAAAAATGGGGTAAAAAATGGTGAAGTGAAAAAAATGGGTCTTAAAAAATGGTTCTTAAAAAATGGGTGCGATATCACTGCAACAAGAAAAGGAAATAGCATCAAACTCGTGCTCAAGAAGCGTCAGGTTGCACTAGGCAACATGGCGTCAAAAGATGTTTTCACCAAGTGAATATGAAAATACATACCACCCATTTCTTCAAAAAGACGGGATCCCATCGCCGGTTTCTTGCTGAAGCTCGGCTTACACAGCTAGTCGCATCCCGACTGAAATAAAACAACATATGAAACAACGAGACCACAAGGCTTCGGGATTGAGAAAATCATCCATCGAAATAAATCTACTTACCGATAGAATCCCGAAAATCAGCGTCATATAATGACGTGGCGACGCATCTCCGCCATAAGCCCGCCGATCTTAACCGCAACAAGCGACGATTAACTAATAATGCTTCAGTACAAAACGAAATGCCGGCCGGTAACGCGCGGCCTCCGAATCGAAAAGAGAGCTTGACAAACAACCCTGTCTGACCAGTATAGCTCAGGTGTTGCCATCCTCGAATTGAAAAACCAATCGAGACACTTGAAAACAATACGCAAACGTTCCATTTCGACAATCATCGTTTAACTGTCAGAGCAAAAATCAATCTCTGAGACGTCAAAATAACCGATAATCGCGAATTAAGATCAATAAATAAACAAAACACAATGCATGTCGCGCGAGTTTAAATAGTCGCGTGACACTTGCTTGATGTCACGGACCACATACTGTGTGCCCAGGATCAAGGAATGTGTACTTTGTTAGTGCTGCTTGATTTTTCTCGGGCATTTGACTGTATCGATATTAATTTACTTCTGTCCAAATTGAGTTACTACGGCTTTGATAAAAATGCACTAAAATGGTTCAACAGTTACCTTAGTCGTAGATGTCAGTATGTGAGGTTGTGTCAGAGTGATGGGTCATCTCAAGACTCGGGTAAAATGGAGCTCACACGGGGTGTACCCCAGGGCTCCATCCTTGGCCCGATCTTGTTCATATTGTATGCTGCTGACATAGGGAGACAAATTTTTGATTGTAAGTATCATTTTTATGCAGATGACGTTCAAGTCTATATCTCGTGTAAACAATCTGAAATTGATAATGCAATACAAAAACTTAATATGGATCTTTCGAGAATAGCGGCCTGGGCCTCATGTAATGGTTTAATATTAAATCCATCCAAAACTAAGTACCTAGTTTTTGGTAGCAAGCAGCAACTGTCTAGGCTTGCTCCTTCAAGGGAGGTTAAGTTGATGGATGAACCTATTGAGAGAGTCTGTGAAGCGCGTAACTTAGGCCTGGTAGTGGATGGCGAACTACGTTATGAGAAACACATTTTAAATTCGGTGAGAGGATGTTTCTACAAGTTGAAAGTTTTGTACAAGATTAAGCCCTTTTTAAGTGAAGCCCTGCGAATCCAGTTAGTGGAATCTCTTGTATTATCTAAATTAAATTATATGGACATAGTTTATGGTCCACGTCTACTCTCAAAAACAAAAAGGCTTGTTCAGCGAGTTCAAAATGCCTGTCCCCGTTTCTGTTTTGCCATTCCGTTTCGGGCTCATGTCACAACTTATTTAAATAATTGTAACATTCTTAAAATGCTTCACAGACGCAAGCTTCACTTGGCATGTCTCCTCTTCGGGGTATTTAAGCACCAGGCCCCAGCATATCTCTTTGATAAACTGTCTTTTCGTAAGCAGCGGTGTACTCGGCAGTGCGGATCGCAATTGTTGTCCCATCGACATGCGTCAGCTGCTTTTCGTGGGAGTTTTAGATATGTAGCAACAAAGTGTTGGAATAATCTGCCCCCACCGCTTCGGAACCTGAAATGTATACATAGCTTTAAGGCTCAGCTAAGGAAACACTTGCACGAACACCAAAAAAGTCAAGAAAAATTCAGACATGATACTAGTTGTTACTAGTTTGGTTCAAAACACATACCTGATTTTTATGTCCCAGAAGCACTCAGGAGCATGATGTTGCTATAGCTGTATTTTATTGTGCAATTTCGGTTTTAAATATCACCTCATTTAGTTTTGTAGTAAATTTTGTAGATTTAATTTGGTTTTTCATGGTCCTAGACCTATTTTTGTTCATATTTGCTGCGAATTATGTAATTGACCGTTGATGTTACGTAATATTTGTTATTTTGTCTGTCATAGATAAGGCCTACTCTAGTTTATCTCACAGATTATAGGTTAGTTTCTTTTAATAAGCCATAGACTGCATAAAGCTGCGCAAAGCGGTGTTTGCACGATGGCTTTATGTAACTATGTGGCATGTTTTTCACCTGTTTATTTATTTATTTGTCTTGTCTTCTTTTTATCTTGTTATTTTTCATTTTACTTCTATAATTTGTAGAACAAAGTGTGTGCGGTCGTGGCGTCATTGCGCCGTGACTTCACCAAATGGCCGCAACGGAAGATCAGCGCTGGCTCTGCCAGCATCACGCTGAGTTGCGACCATTTCGTGACAAATTATAATTTTGTGTTCTAATTGTTTTGTACTAATTAATGTTTACACGTCACGAATAAATAATTTCTTTTCTTTTTTTTTTTTTTCAATTAAAAAAATAGGGTAGGCGAAGTTATTTAAAAAGTATGCTTCCAAGAATCATCTTAATGGGATGAGTAGTTTCCAAGTTATGAATTAAAAAAAAAGTGGAATTTTGTTTTCTGGCTCCCCTGAAAAGTAAGCGTTTGTCCCTTACGACATTTGAAATTTCCACCGTCGATATAATTTGTTTCCTTACAAAAATACTTAAAATTAAGCTTTGCAAAAATTTGATCTAGTACAAAAAATAACATATATATACATTGTTTATATCTTATTATATTATCTTACCTTATTTATCTCCTTCAAATTTCGTTTTTCTGTTTCTTTAAAACATTATAGAATTCTGTTCATACTTGTTTTTTTACAATCTAATGACGTATCGGATGCGTTTTCCCGTGATATTCATAGTAGTTATAGAACAAGTGTTCTCAATCATAGTTCTCGTTCCGCTTGGTTATTGTTGAAAACAACCGAAAGTATGACGTAAAAGATTTGACATTGACTGTTGTCATAAGAGTCGGTTTAACCATAAGAATAAGTACCTACTATTAGAAGCAGGGATCGTTACCGGTATTCTGACTACCGGTTTTAAATGAGGTATAACCGGTTATAATTGCATTTCGCTATTTACATCGCTAAAGCTCTGATTATCTGTATAATTAATACCGGTATTCAAGTATATTATCGGTTAAGCCAATTGAGAACAATACCTCTTTTTGATACTTTACCCCTAAAAACCATAACCAGTAAACCTGTCAGTGTCAATATACTTAGTATGTTATTTGTTTCTGTAAATGTTTTTGGTATAAGTAATTACAAAAAACTCAGACACGCCCTAGAGAAGTCTGAAATTACAATTAATTACAGTCTAATTGACATCTTACTTATCAGGTGCAATTAATAGCAGTATTTAATACAGGTATTTAATAGGTACTGTAAATAGTGTAAATAGCAATAAAAACAAAAGCGGAATGACATAATACCTCTAATTCGAATATAGGTACTTTTTTAGCGGTAATAATTTGTCAATTTAAATACAGGTATTGAATAAAACCGGTTTTACAATCCCTGATTAGAAGGGCATCTTCAGCGTCGTTGTTTGGAATTGACAGTAAAGCCGTCAAACCGTCAAATAATTACCTACAACGCCCCACGCCCCGCCTTACCTCTCTCACGCCTGTCGCATAATTAGGGTTGTCACAAGTATACAGTGTGTAAATGGTATACGGGCGTTCCTTTTAACTGTGGTTAGTACAACCCCTACTGAGCACAATTAGGCAGCTTTTGTTAAAATTAAATAAAAAAAAAAACCATACAAAATAATTGACACGCAATGTACAACGAAAAATGTAATGAATTAAAAACGCAATTAATGACGTTTCAACGTTAAGTATTATTAAAGCTGAGGCTACTTAAGCCGAAATACACATTTTCACAAGTAAACATTACGTACTTACCTGACAGATGGACTTCGATGTACATTGCGGGTCGATAGTATGTTCAAAAATTAATAACGGTGTATACGTTAGCGTAATCAAAATAATTATTTCTGTTAATGATTAGTAGAGTCTTAATCTATGTCCAGTTTTAATAAACGCCCGTATACCATTTACACACTGTATAATAATACTAACTGAGCCCGCAACCTCGTTCGCGTAGAATTAGTTTATTTACCTGTAAAACTATATGACAAACCATAACCTTTTTTTACACCAGCGGAGTCGGATAAAAAGTACCCTAAATATTTTGCGTCTCAGTGTTGTCCTTGACAAATTTCTTATCAGTTAAGAGGTGCAGTTTTAAATAAAACGCTTATCCGGTATCAGTGACGTAAAGTATAGTATACCAAGAGCAAGATCCTGAAGGCGAAACTTTAGTGTTTTAAAACAAGCATTGTTAAATCTAAACAAAAAGTGCATAGGTAAATGTATTTATTTATTTCTTTAATTTTACGCTCTTTACTTAATGTGTTTGTTACAAATAATAAATAAAGATTCAATTTCATTGATATCGCCCTACAATTATCGTAAAACACGTGGTCAAATACGGAACTAACAATTTTGTATGGTAAAACCACAGTTTGCGTAGACAGTGGCTCCTTTGAGAGCTTCATTTGAATTATTGTTGCACGTTTAGCCCAAGCGCCGGGAATGCCAGTGGCAACCCGCAAGTGTTTGCTGCGATAAGTAGTCGACGAAAAGTCACGTGATCTACTAGTGACGCGATTGGTTTAAAAACCAAACGAATAGAAACGCTAATTAGCGAACGCATCTTGGCTAGGGCCTCTGGGCCTCTATTTCTACTGCGTTTTAACGTTATTGCGTACGACACGTTTTAGAATCGTTTATGTGTCGCCATTATTGTAATGACATAAGAGTTATCAAAACGTTGACAATACGGAAACAGGTCAAAGACGATATCGTTATTACCGTGTAGAATCCCAGCCCTGGACTGTTGACAGGCCACGCGGGAGCGCGCGTGGTGGGGATGAAGTTGCCCTTCTAATAGTACTTATTCTTATGGTTTAACCTTTTTGGATGTTTTCTCTTTGACCAATATTATTATGTAAAGTTGTCTCTTTAGTCTGGGACAGCCTTTATTTAATACACATCAGAGGTAGTACGAACTTGTGCAGGGTCTGTCAGGATCGCTACCACCACCTTATCCTAACGTTAACCTACCGCCAAGCACCAGTGCTCGCACTTTTGTGTTCCGGTGTGGGGATAATATATTGAGGCAACCAGGAGAAATTACTAGCATAGAGGCATTCCACCATCTTAGGGTTTTCAACGCATTTGCAGTCTTGTGATTATAGTCTTTAGAATGCAAATGTCTATGAATCTCGGATCCAACTTACAATCAGGTGTGATCGCTTGCGTTCTCCTTGCCATAACAATAACTTATGTCTGCGAGGTATGTGCAATCGTGCTCAAATGACAGCCCACAGACGAGAGGTTAGCTAGTATCACCCAAACCAAGATTCCCTGTACATTTGTTGACGACCCGTTGGCCTAGTTGGTAGTGACCCTGCCTTCGAAAATAGAGGTCCCGGGTTCAAATCCCGGTAAGGGCAGATATTTGTGTCATGAGCACGAGTATTTGTTCCTGAGTCTTGGATGTTTTCTATGTATTTTTAGTATATATTTCTCTTTATTAGTATGTTTATCGCTGCCTGGTACCCATAGTACAAGCCTAGAGCTTAGTTTGGGCCTAGGTCAATTTGTGTAAGATTGTCCCCCCGGATATTTATATTTATTTGATTATATCACGCAAATTCAACAGCATCTTCTGTGCTTATTATGCAATGGTTCTTCCAACCGGGATACAAACCCATGATCCTTAGAAGGTAAAGCAAGCTGCTTGCAATACCACGATACTGTACTAACAAATCAAATACTTTCCGAATGCAAGAAAAACTGAATGGTATGGTTTTACGTTTCAGATATATTCGTAAATCAGGGGAGTCGCAGTTCGGCCAAGGTCTCTGCTATACCCTCAGCAATGACCTGCAGCTGGCTGACGTCTGGGAACCCTGCCGCGGCAAGCCAACTGCGAGGTACGGCCTTAACAATATTTTCTACCTCCTCATTAAGGATTCGTAAAATAAGATGTTCTTAAAAGTTTTGGAAAATATATTAAGATGATCTCCAACAATACAAAGCTTCAGGAATTTTTAACATATATATAAATGCAATGTTAATCTACACTGTAACAGCTTAAGGCATCAATCGTTAGACGACACGTTGGCCTAGTTGGGAGTGACCCTGCCTCCGAAGCCAGCGGTCCCGGGTTCAAATCCCGTAAGGGCAGATATTTGTGTGATGAGCACGAGTATTTGTTCCTGAGTGTCGGATGTTTTCTATGTATTTATGTATTTATTTATCTATGTAAGTATTTTTATCGTTGTCTAGTACCCATAGTATGTACAAGCCTTGAGCTTAGTTTGGGACTAGGTCAATTTGTGTGACATTGTCCCCTGATATTTATTTATTTTTTATTTTTAATTAATAAAAACGAATTAGTTCACCATTGTGATGAAAGATGTGGATATGTTTATAACGGTAGCCAATCATTTTATTGAATTTAATTTCATCAATTGTATCATTTCATCAAACGCTATTTCCTTCTGAAACCATGTTTTCAGGATATCTTCTACATTAATTACGTAGACGTAGGGTGAGTCTAAACTTATGGCTATAAAAAAAAAACACGCCGGCGTGGAAATGCCTTTCGATGAAATGAAAATTCTGCGTAATGATACGTCCGGAAAAAGGTGTTCCGAGTAAATAATAGCTATAGGTGAAAAACTTAAGTAAAGGACCTGGGGCCCTAGCCACGATGCCAACGCTCCTCACGTTTTTCTTTTCTATCGCTCAAAATGTATGGGGTGACATTCTTCTGCGTTTCGATAAACCACGTGATCGACTGTCATCCCATACATTTTGAGCGATAGAAAAGAAAAACGTTTGGAGCGTTTGCATCTTGTCTAGGGCCTGTTGTTATAACCAATGTTTCACAAATGATTAATTTCACAAACATATCATTTGACAACCCGCGTTTTTTTCCGAAAATGTAAATAATTCGGGATTTATTTCAGGACTATCGTCCTAAAAAATCATAAAAAGATCCTGAAATATTTGTAGTTACAGAAAAAAAGCGGATTGGCAAACGGTGCATTTGTCAAAAATTTGTCGGCAAAAAGGCAGAGAACCCTTTATATCACACCTGCGGTTTAATTTGCAGGGAACACGAAGAATACGGCTTCTGCCAAGTGGGAGTAAGTAGCTCCCTCCTCAAGGACGACACGTTGCTCCTGGGCAGCCCAGGGCCCTACGCGTGGAGGGGAACCATATTCACGCAAGACGTGCAGGACAGCTTGCTAGACCGGGACAGCATCGTTTACATGGCCCCCGTGGTCGATGGCGTGAGCCCCGTTGAAAAATACAGCTATTTAGGTAAACACCTCTCCTATACCGTCACGAGCAATAATAACTTTTCATTTGTCCAATCACATCATCATCTTATCTAACACAGTATAAAGAGTGTCAGATTTTTTGCGACCAAGTAAGATAAGATACCGGCTGCACTTACCTAATATTCGTCGGTTACAACTAAATTATAATTCCAACGTCGAATACTTTCTCATTCTAGCATCTAGTAATCTGGAGGGCGATCACTCGGTTGGAAACTTGGAGAATGTACTACCCTTATCCGATACTTATAAGTGTAATATATTTTTCCAGGCATGTCAGTAGCGGGTGCCAACTTCTTCGGTGACACACCATCCTACGCTGCCGGCGCTCCCCGCTCCCGTGGGACTGGCCAAGTTGTGATCTTCAGCAAACGTGTCGACCCAGACTGGAGCTCGGCTGACTTCTACATCTTAAACTTTACTCTCATACTGAAGGGAGAGCAATTCGGGTCTAGCTTTGGCTATGAGGTGGCGACTGTTGATGTGAATGGAGATGGGTGCGTACGTTTTTACACACAACATACATAGAATGAAAGTTTTAAATAGATCCAACTAAAAAACTATGTCTAAACCTAAAGGTTTCAATTAAAATTTGATAATTTTTATTATATAATTATCCACAAAAATACAATTGTAGGCATAGCAGTAGGACATCAAATCGCTTACAATGTTAAATTAAATTTACAGACATGATGATGATTTATGATATGGCTTTCCGCTTTAGTTTTCCGTGGTAAATATAGGCACACAGAACAAAATGTTTGTACTTTATGTTTACAGGTTACCAGACTTGTTAGTAGGTGCGCCGTTTTACTTTTCAAGAGAAACAGGTGGTGCCGTATATTTATATCTCAACATTAATCGGCATTTTTCCCAAAAACACAACATGCGACTTACTGGAAAACCAGAATCACAGTTTGGAATTTCTATAGCCAATGCTGGTGACTTGAATAAAGATGGCTGCGAAGATGTCGCTATAGGAAGTCCCTACGAAAGCAATGGCGTTGTATATATTTACATGGGAAACAGAAAGAAAGGCTTACCTACGAAGCCAGATCAAGTGATTACAGCAGAGTCTTTACCGAATGTTTTGAAAACTTTCGGTTATTCCCTCTCCGGTGGTGTAGATTTAGACGCAAATGGATATCCAGACTTACTGGTTGGAGCTTATGAAAATGTAAGTTTTGTACAAACTTACTAATTAAACAAGTCACACTGCGCTCCGCTCCATACTAATTGGTTGTGTTTATTCTTTCCACAGAGCAGCGTAGCACTTCTTCGAACCAGGCCCATCATCGATATACAAACTTCAATACGACCTTCGAATACAATTATTAACTTGGACCCTACAATACAAGGATGTGCAAAGGATCCCACCTCAAACTACACATGCTTCCATATCGAAGCATGTTGCATTATCAAATCTCTAGTCAATTCTCCCCAGAATTTAGTACACAATATTAATTATGTCATAGAGGCTGAAACCTTCCCGGGTGGAAGAAAATTTTCGAGAGTATTTTTTGATTCTGAGAAGATAAACATAATAAATAAGACTATACAGCTAAGTAAAAATGTTGAAGACTGCAGAGAGCACATGGTTTACCTCAAGAATAATACCAGAGACATTCAGACACCTATCAAAGTAAGTTCTTAAATCTAAACTGACACCAAATATGTATTAACATAAATAATCGTCACGATTATTACAACTAAGTTTTATATTTTTAGTTTCAAGTAACATATAAAATAGTGCACGAAGAACTGAGGTATTCGACAACCAATGCTATTCCTAACATCGACGATTACCCGGTGCTGAATGCGACGGCGACGTCAACTTTCACCGCTAACTTCTTGAACGACTGCGGGGCAGATGGCGTTTGTACCAGCGATCTTGTCGTTCATCCTGAGTTGCTACTTCCATTGGGTAAGCAACAGGCCTTATTAACGGAACATAACTAAATTTATAAGTACTAAGTTGTACTTGTACCACTATCTTACTATTTTTTAGTTGGAATACCATCTATGTGAGATATTGTTAATTTATTAATCATATTGCTATTTACAGCTGACGACAGAACATCATACACATTAACATTAGGTAAAGAAGATGAGATAAAGTTGGTTATTACAGTCGACAATTATGGTGAATCGGCGTATGAAACTCAGCTGTTTGTGCAACATAACGAAAGTTTGCATTACATCGCTGCTAATACTAGCGTGAGTTTATTAGCGTGATTACTTATACAAATTTTAAACTGTCTAGTTAAAAATAAATGTTTTTAAAAACTAAAAACTGTCTTCAAAAATCAAGAAATAACTTGTTTTAAAATGTTAGCTAAATAGGTCAGACCAACTGAATTCGCCTTTTGGGTTAAGAATATAGTGGGACGCCGACTTCAGTTGGACTAACGTTTTACCTATCGTTTTCAAAGAAGTTATTTCTTACTTTTTGAAGATGGTTTTTAGTTTTTTAAACATTTATTTTATTTCATACCTTTTAGTGATCATAATAATATTGTTATGTCGTCCATGTATAACATTGCTATTCCTATTCCTTATTGGTATTCCTCATTGGTATTCCTCTAATATTTTAGGAGTTCCCTCGATTTCTCCAAGATCCCATCATCAGATCTTGACTTGCTGGAAATGGGACCAACTAGAAAGTTGTCCCAATCGAACAAAAATCATTTTTCAAAACGGTCCAGCAATCTTTGTGAGGGGAACATACATAAAAAAAAAACCCGGCGAATTGAGAACCTCCTCCTTTTTTGAAGTCGGTTAAAAGTCAAGCTGCACTCGTTTCTTTTTTTTAATATTTATCTTTAAATTTCAGGATAAACACGTAATTTGTACAAGCGTAAACAAAACGGTAGTGTCCTGCATGTTGGAAAATCCATTCAAGAAACAGAACAATGCCACGCCGATTACCATGAGGTTCGATGTCAGAGCTCTGGAGGACAATGAACCGACTGTAGTGTTCGCTGTCTGGGCTAATTCGACTTCCCGAGAACAAAATCCTGACAAAACCCCAGTTTTTATTGAAGCTTTAGTCGTTAAAAACGCTGAAATGATGATTAAAGGGTAAGTGAAGCAAGAAAAAGATTTAAATTGAAGGTATTTTAAAGTATAAATGAGGACATTTAGACTAATTTTCTTTCATTTTAAAGAGCTGCAAGACCAGAGCAAGTGTTCTACGGAGGAGAGTTGAAAGGAGAATCAGCTATGAAATACTTTGATGATATTGGTACTAGAGTGGTGCATACGTATCAGGTATACATTTATAGTACCTACTTAATTAAAATAAACAAATTTAAACGAACAAAAAGACTGACAGGCGGTCAGACAGACAGACGGATAGACGGACAGCAAATTCATTTAGTAAGGGTACCGTTTTTTTAAGTACTTGAGACACTTAAAACGACTTAAACGCCGCGGCTCCCACTCGCTTGTATATGAGACATACTTGGGAAACCCGTTTATTCTTATACTTCTGTATTCATAGATTTACAACGAAGGTCCTTGGCGTGTTTCATCCATCCAAGTAGTGATTTCCTGGCCACACCAAGTTGCTTCAGACAATGAGCAAGGAAAATGGCTGTTATATCCAGAAGATGTACCTACAGTTGACGGAGAAGGTATTTTAATTATTATTTATGTTTGTATACGCAACTAGCGCGACGTTATCCGTGTAGAAATTACGATATGGGTTTACGTTATGGGTAAAATCCTTTTAAGTTTATCTCTACTGTATAATATTTTGTAATCACGAACAAACCTAACGCAGTGAAAAGTTTAGATA
Organism: Acleris holmiana; assembly: GCA_949316455.1. NCBI lineage: Eukaryota > Metazoa > Arthropoda > Insecta > Lepidoptera > Tortricidae > Acleris > Acleris holmiana. Next base: position 8,258,322 of record OX438773.1, on the reverse strand, counting down.
GTATTAACAAATGGCCTAAGCTGTTATCGTTATTGTATCAATTTCGCCGATTGTGTTACTTTAGATATTTAGTTAACTTGGATCGTAAAGTCAGTTATTATTTTACAGATCAAAGCAACGGTAATTGTTACATTTCTGGGACACGAGTAAACGAGACAGAAATCAATCCCTTGAAGTTATCAAAGAGACCTGGCACAACAGAACCAATTCTGCAGAATTTAGAAATGGATCCATTCCGAACGACAGGCAAACTCAGCGTTAGCTCAAGCGAAAAACTTAACGAAACAAACTTCAAAAACGTCATCCAATATTCAAGTGCCTCAGAGAATAGAGTAAGACGGAAAAGAGAAAGCGATGTTATAAAAGCAGAAGCGTATACAGATAAAGATGGACATCGCAAAAACGTTGTGAATATGGTAAGTCTCTTTACGAGTAACTTATAACAAGACCGGGATCCATTCCTAACTTAAGAGCTTATTTACAGCTTCATGAATTAGTCACTAACAAGAGGGACGCAGCAATATGTTTTAGTGACTAATTTAGGATGGTGTTATAAGCTTTTTAACCAAACTTGTAGAATTGTTTTTGGAGTAAAACTAAATAACGAGACTAACAGGTAATCATGGTATTACATTTTACAGAACTGCCACAATAAAACAGCAAAGTGCATTCAGTTCACATGCTATATCCTGAGATTAAAGCGCATGCAGGCGACCACAATCACCATCAAGGCTCGGCTGTGGAACTCGACGTTGGTGGAAGACTACCCTCGCGTCAGTCACGTCAACATCGCCTCTTCCGCCTACATCTACATGCAGAACCCAAACAACATCCATCAAAACAAGCACCATGATGATAAGGCTACGGTAAATATACACCACACAAATTCATCCTTGCTAAGCCTACTTCATTTATTCTCTGTAATACTTGTACTAGTTACTAGTTACCTACCACTTTAGTAAAAAAACATTTTTCTCGTTTTTAAAAAGTAGGTATGTTTGCAATTTATAAAGGAAGGTAAAATAGTGGATAACATCTCTTTGTAGTCGACTGTCCTGTTAGTTTCTGTCATTTTAAATCCTTTGTCATAAATACATTTATTTACTTTGCTTCCTCGTAACTTGTGACACAGACTTCTTTTTGTAAATTTAACCGTATTTGATGTCGATTGCTGATTGCATTGCGAACTGCTTGTTGAACCAATTTGCGTTAAGGACTTTTGATTGGGATGTTTAATAATTAGGTGCGTGAGAGTCAAAAATATGTACTTGTCTTAAAAATGACAGGTAGGTAGGCCGTAGGGTAGGACTAATTTATAAACGAAACCCCATAAAGCTGATCTTTTAAATTATGTCTGGAAAACTACTTCATCGAATTTCATTTCATCGAACGCTATTTTCTGCTAAAACCATAATGTTTTCAGGGAATCTTATACATTAATTACGTAGGTTAGGTTAGGTTACATGTTTAAGATACCCTGAAAACATTATGGTTTCAGCAGAAAATAGCGTACGATGAAATTAAATTCGATGAAATGTGTTTCGATGAAATGATAGAGACCCCAGGAAAAGGTATCCTCTTTGAAATTTAGAGTGGTAATGATTGTAAACTATTTAACCAAAATTTCTGTTGCAGGTGGAGACTGTCGCGTATCCAGACTTAAAGATTAGTGAACCAACAGAGGTGCCTTTGTGGGTCATAATAGTTTCAGTGATTGTAGGACTTATAGTGTTAATTCTGCTAATAATTGCGTTGTGGAAGCTCGGGTTCTTCAAGAGGAGCCGGCCCGACCCGACGCTGTCGGGCAACCTGGAGAAGAACAACCACGAGTCCAGCCCCTTCATCGGTCGCGAGAGGAATAATAAGCGATAGCCCATGTTTTATTTTTCTACGGCCAAGAACAATACATTTCAAAAGTGGAACTGTGTAATTACAAATTTGTGTACATAAAGGTATGCTTAAGAATCGAGTTTGGTGCGCACGGAGCGCTGCGCTGTCTAGTGAGTTATAATAATTTATGTTTTGACTGTGATGTCTTCATAGAGGAAAAATGCGTGAATGTGATGTTTTGAAGAGAAACGTGGTTTTTATTTTGTTAATGTTTTGTACGAATCCTCATGTGAGAAATTTTATTGTTTCGAAATAATACTTGCATTGCATTTCTATAATGAGTAGTGGTGGTGAAAAAATAAATCGTCTTGTTGAATACTTGTTTATTATATATGAACGGATACTATGATTTTTCTGTAAATAAGTACTTGCCCTTTAGATAATATTTATGAAGAGTGGGTAATTAAGGCCTCTGCTTAATTTCTATGACTAGATTTTTACTAGTCACAAAATAATAAAATAAGCTACGATAAGTGTTCATTAAATATAAAGTGAAACTGGTCACTTATATAACAATCTACTTAAATTATGTTGGTCATGGCTGACAGTTTGATCTTATGAGATAAATGTACATAATGTAGGCCTATTGCTATAAGTAAGTAGGGATGTGGAAATTATGTACTTAATATATTTTAGTGCTTGTCTAGTAAACGGCTACAAATTTCACGTCTCGTATTGTATGTATCGTACATTATTCCTCACACAGACAGAAGGTTAAAGTCAATCACGTCCGTCCTTCGCCATAAATACAGGAAAAGCATCGTCATGAACCACCAATGACATAATATGTAACAACCAATGGGTACAAACAACAGTTACTAGCTACTAGATTTCGGAGTGTAAGATCTAAGAAATAGTAACTAAAACATCCAATGGTTAAGTTTTGTTATCACATCAATACATTATCAGTGAACTCCTCAGAGGTCGCACTAAAAACTGTCAAACTCTGCTTAGTTCCAGGTAGTGAAAGGGGTTGGGTATAATGACTGATTCGCTTCTGTCCCTTCCACTGCCGGATTTGGACAACTTACAATACGGCCACTGTTGATGGCTAGGGTACTTTTACAAAATACTAGGCAGGACTATGTACAATTCTTAGTCTAAATTAGTAGGTAATAAAGGTAGATTTTTTTACTGTTAGCAATAAATACTAAAAAATATTAACCAATTGTTTCCATTTCGGAGTCCGCATTTCTTATGTTTTTTATTACCATAATTGACATTTATTTAATTATGACTTGGATTGTATGAACTCAAAAATGTGGATTTTTCTTTTAACGATATCATGAATATGTCACCACCGACAGGTTTTACTAATCTGGTTGTGATTATTTTCGTTTTTCTGTTAGAAACAGATACAGTTGCAATTTTCAATAAAACAGTGCCATTTTCTTATATTGTGTTTTAATTTGTTTAAAAAGTTCTCACTACAACTTAATGATCCTAATGTGATGGAACATATTTTCAGAAATATGTATAGGTTAGCATGTCAAGTCCACAACGTATGCACATACCACATGTATACCCCTTTTAACTGCCGAGATTTTTTTCATCGAACGTTCCGCCCGTGTTGTATCTATATAAGTATGTATAAAATTACACAGGCTTACGCACAACCGGCAAAATGGAACCCTGACCCATCAAAGAACTGTGTCTCAGAGTCATTTTTCGCCATGTCCGTCCGTCCGTCCGTCCGTCCGCCCGTACGTGACTTTAAATAAAAAAAATGTTATTACTTCTTGTTTTTACGAGTAATATGTTTGTAGTACTTAACGCCTTTGGAACCCTACACTACCTGCGTGTGTATCTACGTAACTGTTGGTGGCATCGTAGCTCCTAAACGGATGGACCAATTTTGGTTTAGTTTATTTTCTTAGACAGGTTACTTAATCGAGTGTTCTTAGGTTTGTTTGATGAAAATCCGTTGAGTAGTTTTAAAGTTATGAGCTCTGATTCCGATTTTATCGGTAGTTTGTATAACATCTGACAGCAGTGACGAAGTCCAGTGAAGATATACGTGCTCGTGAAGTTTATGCTCATTGCTCAGTGGCTTTTTCAGGCGCTGAACAAATCGGTTGGGCCATTTAAAAAAAAAAGTAGGAGCCATTAAGAAGCCGTAATGCTAAGAAGGCGGCTAACTGCATTATAATACGTCGGTGAAACTGCAATACTGCGTAACTAACAAATTTGATAAGTTGCAAAATACTCCTTAACGAGTAAGTCAGTAAGGCACATTTTGTATCTTATTGAATTTGTTAGGTACGCGGTATTGTAGTTTCATCGAGGAATAGTATAAGCATTATAAAGGTAATGTGAAAACAGAATATCTTGCAAAGGGCATAATAAGGAAACTTGGTGTCTTAATCATTATAATACTGAAGCTGAATCTTGAAGGTCTTGAGGTTTTGATACCATGGGGACTCTGTGGTATGACTTTTCGGCTCGCATGCTATTTTGAGGTATCCCGTCTCCGTCTGTTTTGTATGACCCTCACACTTTTGTTTCTACTTTGCTAAAGTATGGTCACAGTTGGGATTAGCCCTTAGTTTACTATTATTCTGATTCATATCAGCAATGTATGTACCTAGGTATGTATGCAAAGTTCAATTTTTTTATTACACAAACAGAAAACAACAAAGTAAAAAATAAACGGAAACACAAAAGGTATGTAGAAAGATTAATGTATCCCTTTAAGAGATCTCCTCCAGTTAACCTTTGAGTGATTGAGAGATATTTAAAACAGCGGATGCCTAAAAGTAAATACAGAAGACAAAGGTAAAAAATGCAAATAAATACGTTTAAACATGTACATTATAATTAAATAGGATAAATAAACCAAAATATACTAGTATTAGCCTACGTGCTACTCGTGCTACGACGATAATAATCACAAAACAAACATTTAGATACGCGCCTACGCGTTACAATAGCAATTTTCATTTATGATATGAACAACTATAAACACTAGGCGCTACAATTGAAGACGAAGAATTGGTTTAACATATCAAATTTTCGATTCTCTTTTAGAATTTTTTCAATTAGTTCAGGTAAACTAGTGATTAAACAACGTACCCTTAGTGTTATGTTTTTTGTGTAAACGAATTTACCACCGGGCCTCTATTCTACTGGAGTAAAACCATATCGCCTTTGGCGTGTTTCCGTATTCTCAACGTTTTAATAACTCGTATTGGCTCTTATTTACTTGACAGTAATGAATGGCCGTCGAGTTTAAAAACAATAGCAAAGCACGTCGAAGACGATAGGTTTTTACCATGTTAGAATCGTTTATGTCACAGTCGCCATTATTTTAAATGACATAAAGAGTTATCAAAACGTTGACAATACGGAAACACGTCAAAAACGATATTTATTTATTTATTATCGTTATAACCGTGTAGAAGCCCACCCTAGTTTTATAAGTAATTTAAAATCTACTAAGTATAAAAATGTACAACAGATTTTAAATGTTGTTAAATGGTAATACGACCAGAGCTCTGTATTCTTCAGTCAAAATGGTGTTTTGTAAAAGCTCCCCATAGCTGCTGAGCGTTTCTGAAAGCAAAAAAGAAATAATAATAATAATAATAATAAATGCTTTATTCAGTAACTAAAAACTAGGTTACAATAATGGTAGATGCCTCTTTTTAAGTAAAAAATATACTTGTGTTAAGAGAACATCGCTCTTCCAAGTGCAGTTGGCTCAAAACATGACAAACAGTAGGTACTATTTTATACTATATTGTACAATAATTTAGTTTTTTTTTTTTTTTTTTTAGATAAAATTACTTTAAAAACAAACTTTTTATGACTGTTGTGTGTGTGTGTGTCTGTGTGTGTGTGTGTACGTGCTTGTGTGTGTGTGTGTGTGTGTGTGTGTGTGTGTGTATGTGTGTGTGTGTGTCCGTATATTAACAATACCTCTATATACTTAACAGAGCTAGCGGTCCCGGGTTCGATTCCCGTTGTGGGCAAGCAATTTTGTGATCAGCGCAAGCATTATTTCTCATCATGTTTAGCATGAACTAAGTTATTTTAATAAAAGTTCAGTGTCACTGTAATTTAGGGAATTTAGCCATTTCGTAACTACATATTTACACTCACGAAAACTAAAAGAGTAGATATTTAGGTTTTTATCAATGCGATTGAAAAGCATGGCTGATTGTACTACATATTGAATCTTCGCAAAGGCTGACCTCGCCCTCGGAATTTTGATTACACTGGGTTTTCTTCTAGCAACAGCAGTAACGGGTTTGTATGGTGTGGTTTTATGTCTTCTCAAGACTACGTACAATATATATAACTTCCTGACACTAAGTAAATAGTAAGTTAGCCTTTACTGTAACCCTAGATTTCCTGTTTCGTCTATGTAATGTAACACTTACATCTTTCTTAACAGTTGTCCAGCAAAAGGTACACAAAGACCTATTCTTATTGTCGTCGTCGTTTTTCTGCAAACATGGCTGATCTACGTCACCTGCAAATGTTTAAGTCAATATTATACTAAAATTGTCTTTCTAACTACGAGTTATACTTAAGACAAAGCATTCGGAAGGAAGACAATACGAAAAGAGGCCAGTCTTTTTTTTCAAATACAAAAAAAAACCTCAAATTTGGGGAATATGTGATTTTGGGGGGTGGAGTTGAACTAACTCAATTTTTTTTTTTTTTTTTAATTATACAAAAAATAAACCCTGAAAGAACTATGGGTTCCTTCTATTTTAAAATAAAGACAAAAATAGATTAACATTTTGTCGATTCTAAACGGTGGTGCTAGACAAGTTGCATTCGACAATCGTTAGCGATTATGTTTCGATTGATAAATGTATGGAATTGACGTAAGCCACCGAGATAGTAACGTGACACTCACGTCAATTCCATATATTTTTCAATCGAAACATAATCGCTAGCGAGTGTCGAATACACCTTGTCTAGCCCCACTGCACGGCTAGCACATGTCATGACGGCGCGCGAGTTATGTCGCCCGCGAGATAGACTACCTGTCTTTCTCTCACCGTTCCTATTAGACAATGACAGGTAGTCTATCTAGCGCGCGACAAAACTCGCGCGCCGTCACGTGCTAGCCGTGCTGCTAAACTGCAGGTGGGCTGTGTAAGTGTCTCCGGCGAGAACTCGGTTTTCCTTGTCCTCCAGTTTCCTGTCAGCAACACCGCAGTAGCAGAAAACGAGTGGTATATGTTTTTTTTTTTTCAAGTTAAGGAGAAGGCACGCGAGCACTCAGGCCACCTGATGGTAAGTGGAATCTGTGACCCATAGACATTTGAATGTATGTATGTATGTGTGTTTGTCTGTTTGTAGGTATTTGTATGTATGTATTTATGGACCCATATCTGACCTGTGTACAGCTGGTTGTCGAGGTGCGCGATGTAGCTGCCGGCGAGGCGCAGGATCTCGATTTTGCTCAGTTTTCTGTCGGGCGGCTCGGTGGGAATCAGCAGCCGCAGCGTGTTGAACGCCATATTTACGCTGCTTTCAAACAAAAACCGCTTTTTGATAACAGTTACATTTCAAGTCGATAAAGTGATAAAAAAGTCGTGTCTCCTTTCCCTATAGTTAAAACGATTGGGATTTGGGAAAACTTTAGACATGATCGCAATTTTCTGGCTATAAAATATTTATCGTATTAAAGTGGCTTTGAAGTTAAGTTAAACCCTTTAGGGTTAATACCCTTTTTGTAAAAAAAATGTTGAACTTCAATCGCTCAAATACGTTTTAAGATTTAGTCCTTAATAGTAGCTGAAATCTATGAGAGTCCTCGGTAGGTTCTTCAATACCCTGAAAACAATAAGTTTTAAGTTACGGTGTCACAATTTTCCATTTAATTTTAGTACCGAACCTTAAGCTGGGTCCACATTTGTATCATTTCGTCGTATCGTATCTCCGTCGCGTTGCCCCGACGCGTATCAAGATCGCTAGTGTGGACGCCAAAACTTCATGATCCACGATCATGCAGCGCACCGTATCTGATCGCTCGAGGTCGATGTCAATACGTTTTTATTTAATACCCCGTGTATCAAATAATATGATTTGATACGCGATACGCCGGTACGGGGAGCATCCACACTTAACGATACGGCGTTACGATACAATGTACGCTGACGCATTTTTTCACGCGATAGTACCTAGTGATACGGTGTGCCCAAAGGGCGTCCATACTTAGGATACGCGAGCTCGATAAGATACGCGTGATCGTGATCGGCAAAATGATACAAATGTGGACCCAGCTTATGTATGGGGCCACTTGAAATCTATTAGGGCCTTTTGTTTGATCAGCCTTATAGTTGACTGGTAGAAAATTCCTGAAGGCATTAAGTCAGCAGATGTCTTTATATACTTTGTATTTGTGTAATAGTTTAAATAAATAATGGAGGTTATATTATAATACAGGACTAGTGATATTCCCCTATTAATGCAACGTATTACTTCTATTTTTAACCCCCGACGCAAAAAGAGGGGTGTTATAAGTTTGACGTTAATGGATGAACCGATTTGAATGGGGTTTTTTTTTAAATGAAAGCAGGTTTTCTAGTGCTGGTTCTTAGACATGTTTTATAAAAATCGGTTCAGCCGTTTTTGAGCTTTAAGGGGGTTTGGGGGGGGCTTTTAGGGGTTAAAAGCCCCCAAAATAACGGTGACACCTACTTTCAGAGCTGATATCTCTTAAACAGCTCAACCAATTTTCATGAAATCTTGCTAAGAACCGTCCTGATTAATGTAGCTTTATTTTAAAAAACCTGCGTCCAAATTCGTTCGTCCGTTTCGGAGCTATGATGCCACAAACAGACACTCAGATGGAGAACTTTAACAAGCGTGAAATAAAAAAGATTAGAAATTTAAAAAACCCCCGACTAAATAGTATGTAAACCAACCTCTATAAAGTAAAAAATAATAAGTAGTGGCCCTAAGAGCTGATTGTTTGATAAGTAGATAGTTAACTGAACACTGACACTAACTAAACTGTCACCGCTGAGTAAATAAAATAACATAAAATACCCCAGCTACTTAACTTAGCGGTCCCCGACGTGTCAGTTCAGTTAGTGTCAGTGTTCAGTTAACTATCTACTTACCAAACAATCAGCCCTTAGGGCCACTACTTATTATTTTTTACTTTTTAGAGGATGTTTAACAGACTATTAAGTCGGACGTTTTTGAATAGCTAATTTGCAGTAAGAACGTATACATTTTCCTTTTGGTAATTATCTCAATAAAATAGTTGAGGTTTAGACTCTATCGGCTGCACTGAGTGCCAGATAATGAGACAATGATTTTTCACAGGTGCAAGTTCAAAAAAGGGACGAGTTAACTGGGTATAAAATGTTTCGGAGTACCTTTTTAGAGGTTTTCGAAATCTTTAACTTGTGGTTTCATTTTAAGCTTTCGTCACACAAAAAAAGTTCACTTATCTCAGTTCCGATACATATTTTATTTTAATAATTTAAGGCTTAGGGCGTAGTACAGGTTGAACATAAATTTAGTAAAAATACATGATTGCTACGAAAGAAGTATACATTTACTTTCTGACTGCTTACACTTATTAGGCAACTGGGCCATATTTGTAAATATATTACAGACTGGAATAATTCCGTAGCAGAGCCCGTTATCTGATGGTACGCTGTGTCTCTGGCTTAGTTATGATTTGGTCTACATAAGAACTTAACTTTCCCGCCGTGACCTGGTTTGTATTATGTTTCTATTTAATTAGGATGCATTTATTGAACTCTAGCCGTTACGGTCATTATTAAAGTAGGTAGGTACTCATTATATTGTAACATTTGGAATATTCGTTATTGTGATACCGTAAATAGAGAGACAGACTTTCTAGATCACTATATTATGTCGCTTTCATCTCTCTTTTCTTGACAAAACATAACTGATGAACTATCTACCAATATAGCCTAAACCTTACGGCTGACTTGAGGAGGACTTTAAGGTTGGAAAATTAGGGGAAATAATACTTGAGTACCTGCCATTGGTAGTGCACTGAAACGCGGACGAAGTCGCGGGCACCATCTATTTACTTTACAATATCACTTAGACAGTGCCAAAGATAGGTCCTCATATAATTCCGCATCGCAATAATATAAGTACTAACTTTTGTGTCCTGTCCCTTTCCCGTGCGTTGGCTTGGCATCTTTGCTTGACCACCGGCACCTCTCCACTCTTCTGGTACGGATTCACTGAGTACACGTGTTTCTCCCAATCCTCACTCAAACACTGGTAGCCGAGAAAGCTCTCCATGTGCAAACGACGTGTTTGTTAATTTAAATTAATTAAAGCTAGTTACTGCGAGCTGGTCGGCTGCGGGGAGCGCACTAATCCGGGTGCTTGGCGGGCCCCTAATAAGTATCTGGATGGGTGTCGGTTATGAAGGAGTCATTTAGGAGGAACAGCGCGGCTCTGGCTCGGCTCTTAACCGATAATTGTATAAACAGATGGCTTCTTAGCTCACAGGGCTGCATTTAGACGCTTTACAACACATAACATAGTTAAAAAGTACGTTATTGCTGTTAAAAACACGGTTCAATTTCTATCTTATTTTTGGCTACGAAGCTAGCGGTAAATAGTTCTATTCCCAGTTTTGCCAAATATTTTTATGGTGACCGCGAGTATTGGTTTATGCGTAAGTCCTGGATGTTTTCTACGATGTAGGTATATGTATAAAAAAAAATATAAGGTCAATCACTGTCCATACCGTACGTACCCATGGTACCTACAAGCCTTGAGCTTAGTTTGGGACCAGATCAATTTGTGTGAGTTAGTACCCTGATACGACTTAAATAGTCGACTATTTGTCGATAAAAGTTCTCGTTGCAATAAAGTTGCAATAGTAAAGTTATTAAAATATTTGTTAAAACTTCCCGGAATGAAATTTAAAAAACTAAAGTATGTCGCTTATTGACAAGTAATTTAGAAAAATGGGGAAATAGTTACAGACCTTTCATTAAGTATTTATTTTAAACACTTCTTTGAAATCAAGATCTTAACCTGATTGCGCAAAATTTGGTTACAGAGTTATCAACTAGTCTTCTTAGCGTTGTTGGTTTTTCTGCAGCTCCGCTTATCCCACTCTGGGAATGAAGGCATGATGTTATGTAATATGTATAATTATACATAAAAAATACACTAATTTTTTAAATAATTTATTACTGACCAAAGACAATAAAAAACAGAAACATAATAAAAACATAAGTAGTTAACTAAAACAAATAATGAGCTTGTTTTAAATCTGTGTCAAATTTTATCGCAAGCGGGTGGCTAAGAAAAACTGTTGGGACCTACAGAAGACTACTACCGGAGACCATGATACGTCCCGTTCATCATTTAAATACGGAATCCTAAAAAAAGCCGCATGAAAGTAAAGTAAACACATTCCTCTCGTCGCAGTTCAACCCTGTCTGGCTTGTCATCGAGATTGTAAAGCGTCGCCCCGTGCCCTCTGTTAGTTTAAGCAAACTACCGCAATAAATGTGTTTAATGCCCGCGACGACGGCCCATGCGATTTGTCAACTAGCCCGTGACTCACCCCGTGATCGAAAAAGCAGCTGGATCTGCTCTAGAGGCTTCTGATACTCATTAGCAGATAATTAGATTAAAAATCTTGTGCTGGGTACGCTTACGTTGGGTTTTGGATGCACTGTTAAGTGATAACCTCCTCTCGCCCCGTAAGGTCGCGATTGACTTTGACGTTTAGAAATGGGGGTGTTATTATATAAAGCCCGTTACTAAAATGTATTCAATATAAAGTTATAACATAACTAAAAACTGAAGTTCAAGAATATACACATATACATGTAGTTAAACAAAGGTATATTTACCTAGTTTAGGCAAATCGCCAGAATATCAAGGCACACTGGCACCTACTTAAATTACCATACAACTGTGGCGCATACTCAGTTAATTTACCAAATTAGTAAATTATGTTATAAATCACCTACTTGCCTGCATTACTTATTTGATTAAGCTTTTTCAACAAAACACGCTCCCTCTAGGGATGCGGAGTTCCGTGGGAACGTCGCTAATTGGTTTAATTATACGACTCGTCGACGACCGCGGCCAACACATTCGTATTAATTTGTAACATTAACGAGCTTTACCATTCACACTAAAATAAGCCGGTCGACAGTACAGAGTGGGATGGTTTTGTTACTATAAGAAGGAGAATAACAGTTGTCATAGAGTAACTTTGTATATATCTGAGATAGAGATATCACTCGATTATTTGGCATACAGCGCCATCTGGAAATAAGTTACGATCAAACTTTCTAGGGACCCTGCTACTCGTCCGTTTAATTCAAAATAAAACGTTTTTCTATTAAAATGGGTATATATATTATAATAATATATATACCAATGTCATCATAGCGCAATGACCCAAAGTGGGTCTTGGCATCCCACACCTAAACCGCCAAGGTTTTCCGTTCTGAAATAAAACTACAATTTGCAAATTTTAAACATTTACTTATTATAAATCTTAAATGCGTAACGCAGTTAATTAATAGTTTAAACCTAACAAACATATATATATATATATATATATATATATATAATAACGGAGTTCCACTTAATTAAAGCAATAAGAAAATAATTTGCTTAACAAAGAAGTTTCGAAAAACGGCAAGCTACCGGTGGTTAAGGCTGCAGACCGAGGAACCTCCTCACAATACGTGCCGTGTCGAGAAGTATCATTTTCTGTATGGCCCTTGATCCAGCCATCTAGCGAGAGTCTCATAAGATGTTGGTCGACACTCTTCGCTATGAGAATGTTCAATCCTTATCAAGTTAAGGCGAAACAGAAGGGATATCTCACCAACTGGTTGACGAAGGATTGTAGCTACGCCTCATTCATACACCTAAAAATGGCCTCAAAGTTGCATCAAGTTTATAAAACTCCAAGATCCTTTCGAGCCACGAGTGAGGCACCGTCATAGGCCTTCTTATAGTCAATCCAAGCAGCCGAAAAGGCCCCCTTCCTTCGCCTGACTTTCTGGCAAATGGTCATGTCTATGAGGAGCTTCTTAGTACCGCGGGACCCAACCTTACATCCATAATTACTAGTAGGCTTTTTTCATTAAAAACAAAATTAATAAAGTAATAGTAATGTTAGTTACGAGTACATGTAAACATTCACTTATAATCCATATAGGTACAATGGTACATGTCATCGTCATGAATCGTCAGTGTCCAAAAGCAAGCCGTAATTAATACACATTAATCTCGTCGTCACCATAAAACCAATAAAACAGGAATCAAATATTCAAGTGGGAAAATTCAAATGTGACAGGAAAAGTTTTGCTGATTTTGTCATTTCATGTTTTTAAAATAACGTTTCGTTTCATTGGGGCCTATGGAATGCTGGAGTATAAAACTTATTGTTGATCATTACATAAATGCTTCTTTTCATCTGATGACATATGTAACTTTTACTACTTCTTGTTTTTAACGCTAAACTGTTATTATAATAATGTGCTGCTAGTGACGATTTGTATTTTCTTATTGAAAATAGATTGCGTGCAATGAGACGCCTGCAGTTCTATGTTCCTATTGGTTTTGGGAACATTGTCTATGCCACTGGGCCAGAATGATTATAATCTGTGGTGAAATTTATTGACTTCATTGTAAATATTTTAGTTTTTATTTAATTTACTTTAGTTTTAGTGTTCAAGTTTCATGTTTTGTTAAAATAAAAATTTGTATATGATAAAGCTGAATGCCGGTGAATACCCTAGCAGCCAAAGCTCAATTTAAAAAAAAAGTCTTCAGTCAGACAGAGACCTCTGGATGGATGTAACTATGACTTCTAGACCAATCACGACGCCGTTCGCAAGTTGTTTGAAGTGATAACACCGTGACAGTTGTTACGTACAGGGTGGAAAGATCGGATGCTGCATGGATGTCAACTACCTTTAATATTGGAAACAGCACATTCTGCGTAAAGGAGACTCTTTTCCTTTATGTTTAAAAACAATAAATTCTGCATTTATGGTTATATGAAAAATCGCTTCTCTGTACACAACAAATACAATCAAAATAACGGAAGGCCATGAAAACTAACAATTACCTTTTAACTTTTTTGTCACGTGAAATGCACAGCAACTACTTTTATTATTAGAAATAGCAAATTGTAGGTACCTACGCAATGCAATGGAGTCTTAATTTTATTTTGATTGTGTAGGTTATTCAGAGAAAAATGAACCTTATCAGTAACCCCTTCGATCTGCACCATAAAATACGACATGTTATTTTATATCGCATTTGCCCGGTTCGAAACCCGTCTAAGGAAAGGGATTTCTCATAAATCAATAAATGCAGAATTTATTGATTTTAAAAATAAAGGAGTCTCCTTAACACAGAATCTGCTATTTCCAATATTTAAGGTAGGTAGTTGCCATTCATGTGGCATTCGATCTTTCCACCCTGTATGTTAAAGATCTCTCAAAGTGTGGTGCAGACACGAGATTACCATATCTGTTCATATAATATTTTTTATGATTGTGATGTCTTCGTCGACTGCGGGGTCACCAGCCACCACGGATGAGCGGTGCTCGATCGATGGGGTCGGGTCATCAGGTGTCTGTCGGCGCGCAGACGTCACGTCCCCTCCACAGCGCGCCGCCAACCCGCGCGGGCGCACCATGGCCGAGACTTTCTCCTCGCGACACCTCGAACGGGGAAACGGTCGTCGCCGCGAGTCGCACACGCAGCCGCGCGCGAGCCGATCGCCTTCACAGCCGCCGGCGCAGTTACAACCACATTTCCGCGAGCTTTCGCTCAGTAAACAGTTCTCGTGCGAACATTTAGTGTTTTATAAGAGTATCTCCCATTGTTCTCGAACCGATCCCGATCAGTGCTCTCTTCTCGTGTCCCAGTTAAAGAAGAAGAGTTCGCAAGACGCGGCGGCATGATGCCTAATCATAATTAAAGGTGAGTTCAGTCGGATTGCCTTTCTACTAGCCGTAGTCCAGTCGGAGTTAGACGATGACATTCAATGATAAGGCGCGGGCTCGTGGTGAATGCAAGGACACGATAGTTCGCGGGATTCACTGACCAATGCATTAATTGTGCATCTGCCAATTGCAAATCGTCAACTAAATGCTTTAAACGCTAAAAAATCTAATTAACATACATGTTATTTTACTGAACAGAAAAGTTATAGTTGTATTTATTTAGTCATGCTACCTAGATATTTAAATAATTATTGGTTAACTTACCGACTTACATAAAAAAGCGTTTAACAACCAGCCATCAATCCATGTTTACGACAATAGTGCTAATTACATAGGTAAATAAACGAGTTTATCTTAACAGTAACCATAACTTGCTTATACCCTCAGAGTGCACAGTTTTCCTTTATCATTAGCCTTCAGTGTATTTGGTACATACCCCCTCAATCAATAACCAATTCAACAAACCACTTGTAGTGAATGTAATCTAAGCTTAATTTGATTGTTCACTATAGGTACGTGAGACAATTGAATAGCACTTAACGAAGAGCGTAATTTCCGCATGACTACGATACGCCGAAATTACGTGGATCTTCTTGAAATCCGAGCCGTCACGCGACAGCCAAGTTTTATTAAAACCTATAATGCAAATAAAATTGGACTCTTTCAGTTCGTAATACAATTTATAATCCAATCAATATATAAGATATATTTACTGTGTCAATTCGCACAGAGATACAGTCAATGGTAATCCGAATGATTCACTCAGGATCTCGAGTTCCTGCCAATGACCTATTACAATCGTAAAGCTACGTTGATATTATGCACGCGGGGGCAAACACCGCATCGCGTACTTACATGATAGGAAATACCGCTGCCGAGACAATACGACTTGGTTCTTAGAACATGATTGTCATCAAGCACAAATTAAACCCCGCGGTACATAAATAATATCCTCCTGTTAAAATATACGTGATTCAACTCTTAAAGGTTCAACTGTTAAATAACAGTAATAAAGTTAATGTAAATATAAATAAAACATTCAATAATAACTATAACCCTATAACAACTTAAAGAGTTTTGTAGTATATAAACCCTAAAAAAGCATAGAAGTATGTAATACGGTCAAACTCATAAGCACCTGTATATTTTAGTACTTTGTCGCAGATATTGATATACTAAATTCAAAGCACACACATAAACGAGAATTTTCGTTGTAATATAAAAAAATGGTCTAATCATCGAATTCATTAGAACCCATTTTTTTGGACGCTATTTGAGTCATCTCGATTACCTGCTCTGAAGCCTGGCATTTAGGAGCACTATAATTTATTTAAACACTACAACATGACTAACTAATGCACTATTCATATTAAATGTACGTAATGCGAGCGTTTAGGTATAAGGTAAAAACAAATATCACCTTAGTCCACCAACATTATGTGTCGTCACCTTACTCATGCGAAGGCGAGAATCAAATAACGTAGGTATGACAATTGCTGACGCTGCATTATTATCTTAATTTCCACTAGCAATGCTCAGGAATTCACACGTTATCTTCAAACATTTTATGTATTCACTAAATCTTATTTGCTCAAAACACAATAACACAAAACACAAAGTACGGGATTACCTTCGATTCACCAGAGTTTTTGCCAAACTGATTTATTTAACAAACATACCATTTGACCAAACCACTTTTTTCCCCGGAACTGTAAATATTTCAGGATTTTTATTAAACTAACCTAACCTATAGGGTTCTGACTGTTCTGAAATAAATGCGTCCGTGGTAAAGCGCCCCATTAAAAATCAGCGCCCTGGCTTGCCTCGGCATCGTGCTGAGTGGGTCCCTTATCGCAACGGCACAGAAAGTTGTCTTAATACTTTGTTTGTTGAAAACCGTGTCGTTTGTATGTCAATAAATATATTACCTTTCTTCCTTAAATGAATCCTAAAGTACGAGTTGCGGACTTAATGTCCGAGGGCATTCTCTACCAGTCAACTAAACGGCAAAACAGAAAAAAACTAACTCTTTAAACACTGTCGCTGCCATTTCCCATCATCACTATAGACTTTACTAGATCAATGTAAATCGACCTTAAATTGATAATCATTAAAAGATCGAGACACGCCGCACTGAATGATATCATTATCTTGCCTCAATTAACTTTTACTTGCCACAATTAATTTAGAGCCATCCGGCATTTCGTAAATTTTGGCAAGAGACCCGATAGGACGGCCTTAGTTCCGTGGAAAATGGGATAAGTGTGTGTGATACTGCCATGTAGGTACGCTAGCCCCGTGACTTCTCCATCGAACCTTCAAGAGCTGGTGGGGCAACTGAAGCGGCTGAAAGCACGAAGTGGTCTCTGCCCAGAATTATATTTTTATTCGAAGTGGCTCAGTGACATCACGGGAGCCCGCAGTTTCCTCGCTCAACATTATGCATTTTTAGTTGTAGCAGTTTTATTCCAATTTTAATTTGCATTTTCTCAAAAATGCTATGTAGTCTTGCATAACACCAGTAAGTACTTAGGAGCCAGTTTGTTGCAGTTCCTGAACAGCTACTACAGTGTCCATTCACACATAACATAATATACCACGCCTTCACTCCCAGAGTGGGGTAGGCAGAGCTACAGAAATATCAACAACTCTTAAAATACTCGTTTATAATTCTGTAACCACATTTTGCACGATAAGGCCAAGAAGTTTACTAGTGTATTAGTGATAGGTTGCAAGCCCATCGCCTAACAGTACTACAAGCCCTTATTCCCTTGGTCACCTCTTACGACATCCACGGGAAGACATGGAGTGGCACTATTCTAACCCGGCGACCAAACGTGTCCATTAAAGTCATGTGATTTTGAATTTGGAATCAACAAATGTCCATTTCACTTCTCACGCTCTAAAATGACTCATAATAGCCATGTATAGGCGGATAAAAGTGATAAATTTAATCCCTAGGGACTAAAGTGTATTCTTTAAAGGTGTAGGTATATGTAAAAAAGCAGTAAGTTTAGATTTCCTCAAATTCAATGTTATTTTCGATATACATACATACTCGTACCTATTTATTCATTACTTTATTTTATTTGCACAAAAAATGTTTAGCGTATTTTCCAATTTCTTTGTTTTTTTTTTTTTACTACATTGGTTTTTTTTTCTTGTTTCTTCATGTTTTTAAATTAATAATAATGAGTAGCAGTAGAAAACTCGCCAACTACGGCAGAACTGTATCACTAGCATGAGACAACAGGAGCGGACTGAAAACCAGCGCTGCCAACTCCCGCGCTTACGCTCGGATGCGCAGCATCTGCTGAGTCCGCTCCTTTTACCACATGTCATTGCTTTCCTTTTTTTTCTTTTTAGTTTATTTGTATATTATTATGTTTTTTTTTGTATTGTGGTAATAAATATTTTTTTTTCTTTTTTCTTTTCTTAAAACTATTATGCTGTTACTACAAAAAACTTAGACACGCCTTAGACATGTTAAAAGTGAGTTTTATGAATTGACAGTTACTAAACAATTTTTCAACGGTTGTTTAAGTTTTTGTAATATAATAACAACATTATAATTTAAGATTTTTTTTCTCGCAATCGAAGTGAAAAACAGAGTGCTTAACTCGGACTAAAAAGCCATAATGACACTCGAAGTTCAACCACACCTACGATCGGGTGCTCGGGTGGAATATTAAGTAAGAACTGAAAATCCATAACATACCATGTTATTTGAATTTGAGACTACCTAGATACGGACCTGTGACAGCAATTTTAAAAACTATTTTAGAACGAAAATGTTACACAAATATTTTAAAAAGAAAAATCTTACTTACTTCAGGATTTAAAAAAAAACCTTTATTGAAAACCAATTTCATTACCTCCATAATTTAAATAGTCATTTTTTAAATAGTAATTTAATTTCCATCTTCCATCATAACTGAACATTCAGCTCATCAGAAATTGGCAGTTTGATACTAAATCGCGGTCCTTTTAATAAAAAAAATGTCATCAACGAGGTCACTATTGCCAGGATGCCCAGGGTGTACATGCTGTAAAAAAGCGGGAAAATGTAAGTTTAGCGTTTGGTCCACGAAAAATCATGGAATTGTAGATACATTTTGCGTAAAGTACCTAAATTAGTATATTAAATCAACTATTCATTCACTTTTTATACAAATCGAATTGTTTGATTTTAGTAATATACTATTATTAGTTTTCAATTATGGTTTAATAACATAATAAGTTGATGTATTTTTATATGTCAATAAAACATTTCCATTTAAATCTGCTTCATGGCATCATCGTTTCTAGTAGGTAACTTTAATCTTGAAGAAAAAAAAACATGTATTGTTTAAAATTAAGTGAAACACTAGCATCACAGACTAGTTTTTAGAGTACCTAGTTGTTTGTGTCTTCTATTACGTCCTGTACAACGTTTCGTGATTAGGCTAGCTATCCTAGGACACCCATCTTTTGTAAAGCTTATTAATTGTAAAATTATTACATTTCTAACGCAAATAAACCTACTGACTCCCTGGAAACCCACTTTAAACACTAGGCAACTATTGTATTGTACACATTAAGTACCTACCACAAGTTACATTGATCGGGCAGCCTCTGCGCTTGAGCCGCGTACCCGTGGAAGATACGTCTTGCTGCGCTGCGCACAATACAGGCATTTGGTAACCGGCCTTGTCCGCAAACAATTATGGGTCAAATTCACGCCGCTTGCTTAAGCGCAATTATACATGACCGCCCATTATTTTATTTAGTAATTCAAACGCTTATCGGTCCATCATGAGAAATAATAGCCGCGCAAGTAGTTATGCTATTTTGGCCCAATCATTCAAACCTTAAACGTTCGCTCTAATAATTTTAAAAAAATAAATGATAGTCATTTGTTTCTTGAGGTTAGTGCCAAATTAGTTGCTTGGTTTTTGAAGGCTTAACATTATTTGAATAGGTTTTAACTTTGTTATCTGCACTGAAGAACTCATTCATTAGGAAAAATACAGTCGGTCTTATTCACCTCAAAGTATCTGCAGCTAGGTGGCGGCGGCAACACACAACTCCAGTCGGCGTGGCCAAGATGCAAACGCTGCTAACATTTCTTTTTGTATCGACTCGAAATGTATAAAGTTGACATACAGGTGAGAAACTTAAGTAAATGACCTGGGCTGGGATTCTGTAGAATGTTACCGTGTACGGTAATAACGATATCGTACACTCGAGAGCAAAACTTTCGGGTCACTAACATAAATTGCAATATCTCAAAAACTAATACAGCTAGCCTAATAAAATAATTTGGACTTTAAAGATATTTTAATGTCACTTAAATAAAATGCATTACAATTAATACTGAATGTTCGTTTAATTTTATAAAAAAAAAAAAGTAAAAATGCCATCCACTTGCTTGAAAAAACAAAATTGTTTTTTTTTTTATATAATTATCCAAATTTGACACATTTTAATACTTGGTATTGCCTCCACGTGCAGCCTGCACAGCTGCGATGCGATTCGGCATGCTGTACACCAAGTTTCTGAAGCACAGTTGAAGAATGTTCTCCCATTCCTCAACGATTAAACACGATATCGTTATAACGCAGTTGAATAGAGGCCCTGGGCTGGAATTCTACAAGGTAATAATGACGATGTGTTTCCGTATTGTCAACTTTTTGATAACTCTTATGTCATTTAAAATAATGGCGACTGTGGCCTCTATTCAACTGCGTTATAACGATATCGTGTTTGACGTGTTTTAGCATCGTTTTTAACTTGGCCGCCATTATTATCAATGACATATGAGTTATCAAAACGTTGACAATATGGAAACAGATCAAAGACGATATCGTTATTACCATGTAGAATCCCAGGGCCTATATCCTACTGCGTTATAACGATATCGTCTTTGACGTGTTTCCGTATTGTCAATGTTTTGATAACTCTTATGTCATATACAGTAATGGCGACCGAGTCATAAACGATTCTAAAACACGTCAAACGCGATATCGTTATAACGCAGTAGAATAGAGGCCCTGCTCTGTTGTCTGTGGGTAGGTAATTTGACATAAGCTCCTTATTACTTTTGTACACAACTACATATTACAGTTCCTTTACTTAAGTTTTTCTCCTATACCGGTTAACGCGATCTGTCATCAGACGTCTTTCCCATACATTTTGTCGATTTCCGAAAATCGCAAACTTAGCGTTATGCATCTTGATTATGCCACGGTTCTTTAACGTCAATTGTCGATCGATATAAATTTCCAAAATGCATTTTTTTTAAATTACGTTGCGTTTTTTCTTGTCTCATAGTAGCCTTCGGGGTTGCTGTAACTAACTTAACTTTAACCTTCCTACGTATTTAGACCTAATTATAAATGGGAACATTTGCAACTTTACAATTCTTTCATCCTATTTTCTTTTCTCGGGTACTGATTTGACTCGGCAGCCGGCCCTTTGCGTAGACAGTACCGTCAGTCTTCAATAGTGACTTTTTTCGCAATTGGTTTGCTGGTATACCTGTGTAAGTACTGGTCATTTTGTTCCCCGGTATCCATTTACGAAGACATACAGTTAGAGGAAATACATAAAGAAATTTAAAAAAGATTGTTTTCTCGTTATCTTGAGTTTTTTTTTGAGAAAGGATCTACTTATTATCAGAAAAATAGAGCAAGAGATTTATGTAATCTTTTATAAAGTAAAAATTACTTCCGTCCCCGCAATACCTGGCGCTAAACTTTATTCTGATAGACAACGCATCTAGCTTCGTTCTTTACTTGTTATCGTTAAATAGACGGAGAGTGATCAGACACATGGCATTTCTTCATTTCAGAGGCAGGCCAAATAAGTTGTTGACTCAGTGTATGTGCCTAGTCTGTCTGTTTAGCCCAAAAAATACAGATCCCGAGATATATCAATAAATATATTCGTGCGCGAAGTTGCTGGCAAATGCTAGTTTCTATAATATTCAATGCCAGAATAAAAAATATACATTTTTTTAGTATTATGCAAAACATCATCATCTGGGTATCAAAAGTTGTCGGCAGAATTCATCTTAACGTTTTTGATAGAAAGTATTTTGGACCCAAGTGTAATTTTAATTTTCAGAAAACCATCTGACCGCACATTTTCCTCAACATTCACATACATAGTTATAACGTTTTATAAACATAATTGTCTTGCTGATAAGAATGTACTAACATTACCTTTCAAGTTTGCTGAGGGTTTTTAGCACATTAAATATGAAGTAGTTACCTATATCTCTCGATATTAAAGCATTGCAAAAAGCAGAGTTCGCATTAGGCGAGCTGGCGCGAGAGTGAGTCGGTTGCACAACAAGGATTATGTGGGCCAAGCGCCTCGGAGCATCTCCGCGGCATCGGCGTGCGAGATCATATCAAACTGTATTTACCTTCCGAAAATCAATACGAACACAATACGAATATAATATAATAATATTGACTACTTAATTTCGCAACGATAAAGTCCTACGGTTTAACGTTTCTAAAAAGGGTAAGTTAACATCATAATAATATGTCAATTTCATTGTAAATAGGTCCCGATACGACAGCATATTTATTGTTTATATTAACGATATTATTATACAAACTATTACATGCCTTTAAACTATTTTCTAAAGGGGTCTCCTTTTAGTCCAACACTAATGTAACCTATAAATAAATGTTGTGCAACCATAAAATCGGTCGAATAAAACACTGCTAGACTAAGCACCGTCAGCCTAGGAGGTTACATAATACGTTGGTCAAGGTCGTAATAAAGATGTTACATGTTGGTATTGCTGGTACTCGATGACAGAGAGTACTTCTGAATGAGACCCTAAATAGTCGCAAGTCTGGGCGCGGCAAACGAATTTTATCTAGCCAAACTTATAAATATTGATCATTTCTTCGAACAAAATGAATTAAGTAGGATATTTTATGACGCATTTTGTGTATGTTTCTTCGTAAATCAACATATAATGCCACTCGTATTAAAATAAAATATACCTACTAGAGTAGAGGTCTCCCGCGGATCCTACCTACGCGTAGAATTCGTTTCCCACTTTAGGGGATGAATTTGCAAAACTCCTTCTTAGTGCACGCCTAGTAGGATATCCAAGGAATAATCCCTCGCAATTTCCAGTGCAAGGTTTCGGCTGTGAGTTGATCAGTCAGACAGTCCAGCCTCTTCTTTTATATAGGTGATAGATAAAAGCAAGTAATATCAAATTTTCGTTCCAGTCTCGAATAATAGTTATAGTCATATACTTTATTGTCTTACTATTACAACGATCAACACATACTTATGCTAAGCTGTCTGACTAGGAGCCAGGTGGGCATTCTGTTAAATTTAGTCAATATACTATCTGTACATCTTTTGGTCACGAGGTTGAGTAGCCGCTTTTTTTATAACTGACCACATGTGAATGTCCTAACATGGATACAACCTCTCGACAGTATCAACGAAAATAAAATTAATTATTCATCGCTCTGATTCGGTTTTTAAGAAATAATATTCAAGTAAGAAGTATAAGGATTTGAGAGTAAAACAAAATAAATAATAAATCTCAGCAGAGCGTCACGAATTTAAACGACTTCAATTCAGCTCGAGTATTCCGCGAATGGCTATCTGCCTACGATCGGTTACGGACCTAAAATGTAGGTCCTACATAAATGGGTACCTATTCGGGAATGGCGCTGCCCTTTTACCGGTTGGAGCCGAGCTGCTTAACTGTTTTATTACCTATTTACTCTGCTGAAAATGATGTACTAGGAAGTACTTTAAAATGTACTATGTGTATCTAGTTTTACATAGGTACGTATATTCATAAACGAAAAGAAAGCTTGGTTAGTCATGGACCATGTTAATGTCCTACCAATTTGTATTACATCTTTATCTAATTTAAATGTTGACATGTTGTATACTAATTTATTTATTTAGGTATTAGATAGAAGATAAAACATATTAGCCCATTATATACAACTTATACTTATATATTTAATTAGTGATCACGTTATTGGTTTCAGTCTGTGATTTCACACGATGCCTGCCAACAGCTCCGCGGGCCGCCTGGCTGCGCTCGCGCTGGCCGCGGTGCTCGCAGCTCTGGCGCCGTGCTTGGCTGATCCAGGTAAACATACAACTAAAATAATATATTAATGATATGGTGGGAATTGATTTAGAAATACTCGTGTTTATAGCTCAAACAGTTGCCACGTTTCCTTACCGGGGACCGACCCTGGGACCGCTAGCATTGTCGGCAGGGTCGCTACCAATTATTTTAACTTCGTTTTATTAAATTACAACACTGTTACAAATTATTAACTATAAGGAAGGGTTATCCATCACCATCACACAGCTGGTGCCTGTTTGTTACGAGACAATGTCATCCATTATACTTTTTCTACTCCTGATTCATAGGTACTTTTAATTAAGGTATGGTGGCCTTTTTTTGTTGATTAATTGGATACAAAACGATTAACAGGTTCTGTCAAATATTTTTTGCTGGCCAATGCTTAAGTAATGTCAACGTTCGGCCTTGGGTGTGTCCAAATAAAGGAAAGATTTTTGGTAATCCAACTAACTGGATTAAGTTTTAGACTGAGGTTTTTTCTTTTTTATTAGTTACGTACCTATTATTTAAGAAATGTTCAATCTCAAGAGAGGTAATTAAAGGAAAGCAGCTTTTTAGTAGAAAAGCAGACGTGTATCATAACAACTGAAACAAAAAACCCAAAACTATATGTTTAGGCTGGCGGGTATCGGCAAACCGGATAAGTTAAGGTTTACCCAGCCCTATTACCTACCATTTATTACTGAGTGACTCAACGCTCCAGAACTGAGTGGGCACTCACAGACCGGATCTTCACAACATCAACACAGCTCAGTACAGGCGGATGTGTTCATGCTACATGCTACAAGGATGTGGCTGTTGGTGTGTTGTCGCTCGCCGCGTGTCGATCGGTCACGAAGCACAATCAAGACGGTTGCTATTATGCAGTTGCTATGCGAGGCTTGATTTACAACATGACAGGATCCAAGCCATTCCGGCGCTCACGTATTACGGCCTTTATATGGCCCCTCATTTTGGATAAATAATCTTCTACCATTCCACAGAATTACAGTACTTTTTAGCTACTTAAACGTTATCAAACAGGTATCTAGGTATATGGAAATTTATTTTTGTCTGAATCATCATCTTACCTAAACGACTTCCGGTACCTACTAAATGTCAAAATCTAGATCTCTTAAAAGTACTACTGGCTCAAGATCTTGACATTTGCGGCGCGTGCGCGGCGTCAGCGTCACGACAAACATTTCCCCGTATCCTTGGAGGCACTTCCGCTTCCGAGCCAAGGTCAGCCTTAGATCACTTGTAATGGGTTACTTTCTTATGAAACATTGTTAAGTCTTTCTGTATTGGATTTTACTGAAGCAAAAATATTGCATATTTAATTTCTTGCCAATCGCTCGGTGGCTTGAATAAAAGACAAGTATTTTGCCAATTATTCAATACTTCTTTTATATTCCTAATAAATGGCTCGTAATCTACCAACGGAAGTATTTTTTATCTGAATTCCATAACAAAATGGTGGTGTTTATTTTAAGTATCATTGAATTATTTTTTCCCACACATGAATTGTTCATTACAAATTACTATGATTGCATTCGAAGGTCTTATCCGTATGTTATTACTTATTAGTCTTCTTCAAAAAGCTTTAAGTTCGTTTAGTGTTCCTTGCGTCGGTATGATACCTTAAAATAAAACTCAAGTAACCGTAACATTATTCAATGACTTGTTATTCTTATTAAAGACGATTCTGGTCCAAATTAAATGGTTTGGCCATAACTTTTTTTCGCGTGTCCGGCGGAATCAGGTTTTTAATCCATTAAATATACGATAACTAGATCTTAATGTCATATACGTATATTCATAATTACCATTAATTACCTACTGGTACGCACAAACACACAAAATGTCTGAATTCTACCACGTGCGCAATTATTTGCGCACGTGGTTCTGTTAAAACTTCAAAAAACATAACCCTGTGTTATCTTATCAGGGTTATGTTTTTTGAAGTTTTAACAGAAACAATTTTGCTGTCAGATTAAGTATATCAGAAGAAGGATGGAAGAAAAAGTCATGTTGCGCCGACCCCAAATAAGTTACAATAAGGGCAGGAGAATGATGATTGGGTATATCATTTTACTTAGTGCTTAGTCGTAAGTGAAATTTAAATAGTCAGTACATAGAACCCACGGTCTCATTTGACCACTTTGTTGTTATATTCGGTAACTAAGACCATACTGAGACCTTTGTTTTCTTTCCCTATTTATCTCTACGAATTTCTGATAAGCCACGCACCTGCCATATAGGTGTTGCAGGTGTTCATGAGTAACTATTAAAATTTGGCATAGGTGTGTTCTCTAAATACACAATTAGCTAAATATTGACTATGCATGTTAAGCTTAACCACAGAATAGATAATAAATAGTACCAGTAGCTTAACTTACGCTAATTGAGTAAGTACATTGTTGTTCTAATACTTTATACTTACTCAAAGTGAGGTCAATGTTTATTAACAAATTGGAATCTGTTGTTAACCGCTACTTTGTTTTTGTGTGCCTGCAATTTTAATGACTTATTATAAGATCAGCACAAGACAATTACTTTAGACAATAATTATTTTTTTGGTAATTAACCACAATTAGCTTTCGCAATAGCATTCACTAATACATAAAAATAAAAATCATATCTATATTTGCGTTATTCCTAATATGTTTAAAATTCTGTTAGGTTTACAGTTCCCGCTCGTAATTTATTTAGGCCATTTTAGGCCCAAAGTCCATCCTATAACGGTATAGTCAGAAGTGGAGTCTCTTTCAGCATTCTCAACTTTTACGATCTTATTATTTCCGAAAGTCTTTTAAGGCTATTAATAAACTGATCTTTTCAGAGATGCAAGTTTCAAGACACGTCAAAGTAAACATCAAGTCGTAAAAAACTGTTAAGTTGATGAACACCACCCTTAAATCCATTTATCTTCTTTTTACTAGCCCGCCCGCACTTCGGCGACTCCACCCGTACTTTCCTATCGATGAGTCAGATGAAATTTAACTCTAAGCTACTCTAAAGATGGTAAGGTGGCAGTGACAAGTAATGCGGTCGTACCTGCGCGCGCGCACGCCCGCGTTAATCACCGCGTCGCCGGCGCACATATCGCGATAGTGAAAGCTGAAGGCCGCGCGGTGCGTCGAGACGCTCGCGCATTTGAATAAGTAAAGCCTGTGGCTCGGAATTTCTTTCATTCTCTAGATGTTCCCTGATTTCAGTGTAGGTGACGTCAGATTTACGTCATAATAATACCTATACCCCTTCACTACAACACGAAAATAATACAGAGTTTGTCTTCATAGCAGATTGAGTACACGGTGCAATTAATTTCGTCAGTAAAATTCTTGGTATCTTTGCAAAAAAAATGGGTTTTAACGACAGTAATTTATCTTGATAAATCGAGATATGTGAAATATTTTTCTTTGTTAGTAGGGAAGTAAACAGGAACCTAAATATATTATCAAATAAGTGGATCTAATACGGATATCTATAATTAACTGATTTGCACTTGTATTTTTATCATTGGGAATGACGCGAATATCAAGAAACCATAGCACCCAAATTATTTGATGGGGCTTTCACTAACCTAAATATTATACCTGGGTCATACACACTCTTAAAAACAAAAGTTGTCTCTCCTGTGGTCAATAGTTAAAAGCTTGTGTGCATATAAGTTATATTTTTATATGATAGGTCTAAGCAGTCTTACTCGAATAGCGCGCTTAAACCAAACCCATATAGGTACAAAGGCAAACTTTGCTTGGGTGGAGGTTACGTGCCGCAATTTTCTATTAAAACGAAATTACGAATTTGAATGGACCCTGTTGGTTTTTCCGGATATCAGAAGCATGCAAAATTATAGATTTTAATTTTCTTCAACCAAAAGATTTAAAGATTTCTAATATCTTCGCTTATTATTTGCACAATATACTGCGTTTCAAAAAAGTCATAATAATAATAAAAAAATACTTACTTAAACCGTTTGACTTCAAAGTTTTTTACTTCAAAACTGCTAGCATAATTCCACTGGATTCGCATTGACTAAAAAAGCTTTTTTTTGTTAGTAAGAAATTGAAATACTTTTTTTAGGATTTCGTAGTCAAACTAGAAACCCGTAGTTTCGCCATGTCCGTCCGTCCGTCCGTCCGTCCGTCCGCAGCCTAGCTCAGATACTCTAGAAAGCTGAAATTAAGCATGAATATACATATTAGCCACGCCAACAAAGTGGTAAAATAAAATCTTAAAAAAGAGGGTCTGCACGTAACGTGGGGATGTATTTTTCTTTTCTCGTCTACCACATAGTGTGGGGTGTTGTTGGATAGGTCTTCCAAAAATAGTATGGGTTTGCTAAAACCATTTTTCGATTAAGGAATCCGTTTGGGAAATATTAAGCTATAAAGCGCAAATTTGTATGACTCAAGTGTCCCCCTACAGCCAAAACTAAAAAAAAAAAAAACTGAAAAATATCTTCAATGAAAAAGCATATAACGAATTTTAAAGGAAAACTATATCAACTAAGTAGACATCATTGGTTCTTGAGATACAGGCGATTAAAGTGTTTATACTTACTCAAATCATCTAAGACGGCACCAATTGACTATGTATAGAAAATTAGTTATTACTTGTTGATTTTTATGTTTGTAGTAAGCACTTAACGGCTTCAGCATGGTCCAACATGCTCTTGCTCGGCTTTAATTTGAATAAAACCTGGGGGTGATTCTCTCAACACAGCGCTGCGTCGATCTCAAATTGTCTTCTTAATTAGGCAGCTTTATACGACACTGAACTCTACTCACCTGCCAATTGAAAAGGCACGCGCTAAAATATGTTTTGTACGCTCCGACGGGACTTCTTAAACTTGCCGGATAAAACTTCATCTTTGAGATCGACGCAGCGCTGTGTTGAGAGAATCACCCCCTGGTTAAGCAGTGGTAAGTGAAAGTAAATCTTGTGATAATGGCGACTCTCGATTTTTCACACAAATCGTTTTAGATGTTAGCCTAATTGTCTGATTATTAATCGTGTAGGCAACGTCGTAAATAAACGTATTTTTTTCCTAAAGCTCATATAAGTTTCATTCACCCAAATATGTTTATACATATACGTAAATGTTCCTATGTAAGACACTTTGTCTATGATCCTTAACTATGTATGTACATATGAGCTATAATCAAATCATGACAGTTTAGCATACCAAACAAAGACTATTCGCATTTGTGAAACACGCATATTATCATTTCTTAAAATTATTAAATTTTATTTTAGAACCAATTGCAGAACAAGTTAGTAGAATATAAATGAATACAATCTACTGCCAATACTCGTGCATACTTATATGTATCAAACATTCATTATCTGGAATAAGGGTTAAGTAGCTCCAAGTATGTCAAATGTCAACACACATAAATGCATGTCTGTGTATCCATGTAAAATAAATAAATAAAATAAATAAATATCAGGGGACAATCTCACACTTTAACTAGTCCCAAACTAAGCTCTAAGCTTGTACTGTGGGTACTAGACAACGATAAACATGCTTATATAGAGAAATACATACTTAAATACATATAAAACGTCCAAGACTCAGGAACACATATTGGCGCTTGTTACACAAATATCTGCCCTTACGGGGATTTGAACCCAACCAACTAGGCCAACGTGTCGTCAAAAAAATAATATAAATGTGTCCAAAGTCCATTAACCAAAGCATTGCCTTCGTTTGAGTTCTGAGTGGAGCGTAGGCGGGCTTACGGAAGTTGCTGGTACTGTCACCAACAACGATATGCTATCCAACATTACGTTTGAAAATATCTGACGTGCTCTTATGCTTTTAGTAATAAAGATGTGTTAGATATGTTGGAGCTCGATGTTGAATAATATTTGAATGCTGGTGACTGTACACGAGGATGGGTCGGTCCTTGGTGTTGTACCAAACGCTTCTAACGCGCTTCCTGCTCAACGAGATTTCCATATATTTTCAATGGCACTTGTTGTCCATATTCTTTTCAAAGGGTATATCTATATACTTCCGTGGTGTTTTCTCCAATTCGCATCTTATTTAATAAATGCCTCTTATACATAATAAGTCAATGTAGGAAGAAATTAATAAACGAAAATGGTAGGTACCTTTATTCGCAAGTTGCAACACCTAGCAAAATACCATTTTATATATAATTTATTTTTTATAACTTACACGGCCATAAAACTAATAAATTATTGTATATTTATGCCATTTCTTAATTTAGAACAAATACTGGATTATTCACCTATGTTAAGTTCCGTGTGTCGGTTTTTTTCATGTAGGTACCTACTTACCTTCTTATGAAGTGACAACAATGCTTTAAAAGGAAGAATAGTAGGAATATATCTCATCTTAAAAGAAGATGTCTTAAGAATAGTTAAATAATTATATGTGAATGACACTTGCTTAATATAGTTAACCATTGATGTAATACAATATGCAGACACGCGTGTTTATGGCTTGTTAACAGCCATTCATCACTTCCTTATTACAATTTAATTATTTATTCTCTTGATACTATGTATTTATCTAAGTAGTGCTTGACTAGTGTCAAGAATCTTTGTTATTTTCTACATCAAAGGCTTACACATGCAAAGCTGTAGTGTTTATTATCACAGTCTTTACATGCAACGTGCGAGTACCTAACCATGGAACATTGACGTACATAATTATATAACATGAGTTCACTAAATAGGTGGTTTAAAAAATAATGAAAAGGCTTTCTGAAATCCTTGACTGTAAAGAAGCTCAGAATTTCATGCTGGTGATCTTACAAAATAAAGGTGTAAATGGTGTGACGGTATTTCTCATAAATTAACCATTATTGTTAATTTGGGGTGGTAAAAGTGTTACTCTCGGGTTAACATATCATTAAATTGACCCCAGCTAAACTTGTTTCATGTTGCAGAAAACCATATATGTATTAGTTAAAAAAGTATCATTTTAGCTTTCTTATTGGCCATAAATATATCACGAACTTCAGCTCTCATAATTGAATTCATCCGTTTTCATCGAACGTTAATTGAATGGGGCGTGTCGATACCGTATACCACATTCGCTACCAAAAACCCAATATTGTGTCCAATTTATATGGAAATGAGATAGTTTGGTACTGAATGTGTTAATTAGTTTAAAGTTCGAACACTCACCAGAGTTATAAATTAGCAGACTGGATAATTGATCCGATAAGACCTCTGATATATTTATATAGCCTGTTTACATAACTAAGTTAGGTGATAACGTGAACAAAGCGCTTTTCACACATTAAGAGGACTGATGCGAACCAAAAATAAACCATAGAGATTAAGTTTAAAGAAATTAACATATTGACCATGCACAGTCAATACATTTATGAAAACATTATGTATGTTCATAAAAACATCGCTAAATTTAGAAAGAACTGTGACATACATAATGTTAATACCAGAAATAAATATAAGCTCGCAGTGCCCTTCACGCGGCTCCATAAAATAAAAAACTCTTTTATGGGTAATTGTATTAGGTTCTATAATAAGCTCCCAAGTAATGTTACTGAACTATCAGTAAATAAATTTAAGAGTTACGTTAAGCTTAAACTAATTTCTAAAGCATATTATAGTATTAAAGACTATATTAATGATAACAATGCTTGGGACTGAATTGCTTGTAATAAAATGTTTAGTCCTTACGACAAAAGGTTGCGAACGTCGAAAAAAAAAAAAGACATCCGACAGAGTTTCTTACAGGTTCTTCTCTGATCGGTCGCGATTTGAACCTGCAGTCAATTTAGGCTAAGTCGCTACTATGACGTTTCAAAAGAGTTTATTATTTGTAAACCTACTTGAATAAAGATTATTCTGATTCTGATTCTGATTCATACAAAATTCCATAAAGTATTTCTTCCCAATGTTGTCCGATTTTCAAGATTTTTGAATATGTTGTAAATATTATGAAAAACTAGGTCTGTATGTTTCCTTTTTCACAAAAATATTGATTGGACCTAGTTTTCATGAAAACAACATAATATTTAAAAATTGTGGTAACCGGATAGATTTAGAGATGAGAAACGTTATCGCCTGGAACTAAATTTTTATGCATTCTTCTTGTCAGCTACTGGTTTTAAGCATCGCTTCACAATCCTCGTGAGATATAAGAACATACTATTATTAGCCATATTGCGCCACGTATATAACAACTTAAAGCTTCATTATAAAATTGCTTAGACTCCGTGGATTAATAACTAAAGTTTTAATACGAAAAGTAAACATTAACTTAAAGTAATTTAAAATCCGGAACTGAACGTCTCCCGATGATGATGTAGGTAAATATTTAATAAGAAAAATAATTACCTCCAATCCAATTTCGTTATTGAAGCGAGATCGTGATGTGCTAGGCATGATCTCATTTTGCTACAAAAAGTTTTATTAGTGCAAAAACTTACCTACTTGTTGGTATTATAATTGTCCCGAGGATACCGGATTTCGTTTTTATTCTTGGCTGGATAGAACCTTTGCTCTTCAAATTACACCATTTAACCGTTTTTTTTTCAATCATCAACACACAACACCTAAGATAACTTAGAACTAATCAGAAATTAATGATATGTGCAAGATGCAAACTCTCCTAACGTTTTTCTCTTCTATTGCTCAAAATGTTTAAAATGACAGTTGATCACGTGTTTTATCGTAACGCACGGGAATGTCATCCCATACATTTTGAGTGATACAAAAGAAAAACTTTAGTAGTTTGCATCGTGGATTAAGCCCCTGATATTAAATACTAATTCATCGTTTACCTTTTAAATAAAGTGTGACTAATAAGAAAACTTGTTATATTTATAGTGTTTACAATCTATTAAGACCTACCGCACTTAGTAATTAATGTTACCTAGGTATATTTATTAAAACCGACAGTTTTGCACAAACTAAAGTATATTTTGATAAAAACCGAGGTTATTTCTATGTATCACCCGCAATTTTTTTAATGATTTTTAACATAAGATTCTATGCGTCAAAATTAAGCCATCTGCTGTCTGTTTATCGGTCTATACACGGTTCATTTACCGGTAAAAGTTATATTGTATAACAGTATAATTAGGACTGGTAATTCCAACGATCATTGGCTTCGACGTGACAGATATTTTCCTCGACGTCGTTGACACGCAGTATTTCGTATACGACAGCTGTCGCCGATGTCGCTGCCGTCTGGCATGATTCGACTGACAGCTCTAGCTTATCTGATCTTGATCCACTTACCACTGTTAATTTAAAAAGTGGTCGAGGCTGTGAGTATGGTTACATACAAGTTAAGCGAGACTTGTTTGGCTAACGGCCGAACCCTATATTCAAACCGCGGATAGGTAAGGCTTACTTCGGGTTGAAATTTGACATTTGCCCATACAAAATGTATCAAATTTTAATCCGAAGTAAGGCTATCTGTCCGCGGTCTGAATATAGGGTTCGGCTGATAGCCAAACAAAAATATTAAGGCAACTCCAAGTTTCATTAAAAAAGTCACTGCATTTAACAATTCCATTGTAACTGCAATGAAAGTACCACGAGCTTATCTGCACTTTATTCGTTTTGCGATTTAAAAATAAAATAAGAGCTATGTTTATCGAATTTATACGTAAAACATTTTTCGCGTTTTCTTCCTCTAGCTAATAAATAAGATTAAAAGCTTAATAAGTATTACCTTCAAATTATAATTGGGATTAAATAATGATTACTTTCCAACGTATGTTAGTTGCCAGCATTATGCGCTAGTTTGACGCAATCATTCATCAGATTAACCTTTTAATAGATGACCAATCGTTGGCCTTTATCGCGGTAACAGATCTGATTTATATGCGAGCATCGCTTATTAACGAGTTGCTAGGCAATTTATTTAACTGCCCTGAAGTTAGAGCAGACATTTTTTATCCAACAACCCTTTAATCTTTTCAATCAATCATTTTATATTTAAATATTATGTTTTTTTCTACAGAGAATGTAAACAAGCACACAGGCCAGTATAGTAAGTGGGGTATGTGACCCATATACATTTACATTCTCAAGAATACAACAAATGCAATTCTAAGACTGCACTTACGATTCCATGCCTCAGGACTAACGGAATGCCTCGATACTAGTAATTTCCCCAGTTGTCTTTTCTCCACACCAGGGGTGATTCTCTCAACCCAGCGCTGCGTAGAACGCAAAGATGAAAGGTTATCCGGCAAGTTTAAGTACTCCCGTTGGAGGATACGCAACACATTTTAGCGCGTGCCTTCTCAATTAGGCAGCAGAGCTCGGTCGCCCAGAGGAACTTTACGTTAAACTTTGCGTTCGATGCAGCGCTGTGTTAAGAGAATCACCCCCCAGAACACAACAAAGCCAACAATGCTTGTCGGTAGGTTAAATAAGACGGTGGTAGCGTTCCGGACGGACCCTGTACCCTGCAAGGACTTACCACCACTAAACAATCAGGACACAACCAAATATTGCAGTCAATTATTGCACCCTCATGGTTTTAGGGTTCCGTAGTCAAACTAGGAACCCTTATAGTTTAGCCATCTGTCCGCAGCCTAGCTCAGAGACTCTTAGTACTAGAAAGTTGAAATTTGGCATGAATATTAGTCATGCCAACAAAGTGGTAAAATTAAACCATGAAAAAACATTAGTTTAGTGTACCTAAGCTCCCCTACACGTAACGTGGAGATGTATTTTTTTCTCTTCTACCCCATTAAAAAATAATGGAGTAATACAGTGGCTGTCCGGTGAGATACATCACAATGCACTTTCATGTCTAAAGTGTCTTGTGGACACTTGAATAATAATAGTGAAGTATCACCCGCAAAACAGGACTATTTCATGTTTATCGCGCACAACATATGGGAGATCGTTGATATAAATCAAAAACAAGAATGGGCCAAGAATTGACCCTTGAGGTACTCCCATAGCAACAGCTGATAAAAGCAAAACAACAAACACTAAAAGTCAGATTTTTTTTTCTAATGAAAGCGCATTTAACTAATTTAAAAGTAAAGCTATCACGACTACGTAGATATCATTGGTTCTTAAGATACAGGCGATTAAAGTGTTTATACCTATTAAAATCATCTAAGAAAGCACCAAATTACATTAAACAGAAATTTTGTTATTGTTCATTTTTATGTTTTTAGTACTTATCGGCTTCGGAACCCTACACTGAGCATGGTCCGACATGCTCTTACCCAGTTTTAATCTATGTTTTTTTATAGAATGCCGCAAAGCTGTTTCCACGGCAAATGTGGTAATTTACAACAAAGTGTTGTATTAATTAACTCACATTTTCCCACAGTCGCCGGTTAGCATTATGTTACACCCAGCTGCACTGAGCCCGTGTCACAATGCCAACAGTGCAAAAAAATGCTCAATATGTGCACTGTTTTATTGCCATAGTAAATACTGGTATGGCAAACAGTTTGCAATTATTAAATCTATAGTTGCTAAATTATCTTTACGATGCCTATTGGTTAAGAGGTTTAAAACAAGATGCTCTTAAACTTTTCATTTTAGATTCTCATTACAAGTTGTTGTATCAAACAAAGTAAATAATGAGTAATGGATCTGATTAAAATTATTAACAAGTAGGGCATTTTATGACTCTATATCACATTCCTTATGGAAGCTCGGACGAGTCGGATGTAACAATTATCGTAGTAACAATTTAATTACATCGCTTGTATATGTTACTTAACATGCCAGTAAGTACTTGCTACTCGTATTACGCACAGGTGTCAGGCAGGTCAGTATGATGAGTAACATTTAAACAACGTAATTAACATTTTCTCCTCGTTTTATTTACATGACGAGTAATAAATAGATAGACGATGATAAAACTGACGAAGATTTATTACTATCTAGCTTTTTCCCGCGGCTCCGTCCGTGTAGAAATCGTTTATTGCTGTTCCCTCAGGAATCGTGCAATTTTTCGGAATAAATGTACCCTATGTCCCCGGGACTCAAACTACCTCCATACCAAATTTCATCTAAATCGGTTCAGCGGTTTACCCGTTAAAGCCTAACAAACAGACAGAGTTACTTTCACATTTATAAAATTAGTACTTATACATAACATATAGTACCTTGCACTTTTCTCAATCTCTAAAGGGTTAGCTGGAAGAGATGCCTTAAAGGAATAAGTTAACCTTTGTACATTCTTTTTTATCTTCACTGTATTGATTTGGTTTTTCGCAAGGGCGACAAGATTTAGCTAAACTTAGGCCTTAGTTTTCAAGTAGGTACTGAATGGCCGTAACGCCAATATAACGATAGATTATTATATAGAGGAAGGTGAACCTAAGTTGTCCCACAATCTCTTTTAGAAGGGAATTATTACGTGACCACAATTTATTGACTTGGTGACTGGTACAGGTTCACATACTAACGTGTGTTTTTTTTAGAGGTATAAAACTTTAAGTTGGCTACATTTTTTAAACTGGCGGCCATTTTGTCAGCTGTCAAGTGATTTATGTTAAGTTTGGTTTGGCATTTCAACATGAATCAACACAAGATCACCTAGCAAGGCGTAGATTCGGTGAATGGGCCCAAAACAAGATTGCCGTTGATCCCAATTTTCATAAGCGAATTTTGTTTAGCGATCAAGCTCAGTTTTGGTTGAATGGATACGTCAATAAACAAAACTGCCGTATTTGGAGTGATGATAATCCTCAAGCGTATGTTGAGACACCGTTACATCCAGAAAAACTGACTGTTTGGTGTGCTTTATGGGCTGGTGGAATAGTTGGTCCGTACTTCTTTAAAAACGTTGCTGGCTAGAACGTTACAGTCAATGGTGACCGCTATAGGGCCATGATTACTGACTTTCTCGTTCAACAATTGAACAATCATGATGTGCAGGAGCTGTGGTTTCAACAAGACGGGGCAACATGCCACACAGCTCGTGCCACAATTAATTTATTGAAGGAAACGTTTGGTGATCGCATTGTTTCACGTTTCGGACCCGTGAATTGGCTTCCAAGATCGTGCGATTTAACGCCACTTGAGTATTTTCTGTAGGGATATGTGAAATCGCTAGTCTACGCTGATAAACCCGAAACCATTGACCACTTGGAGGACAACATTCGCCGCGTTCTTGCCGATACACGGCCACAAATGTTGGAAAAAGTAATCGAAAATTGAACCTCCAGATTAGAATACGTCCGAGCCAGCCGTGGCGGTCATATGCCAGAAGTCATATTTAAATTATAATGCTAGAAAATTTACTATTGAATAAAGTTAATTTCATGTCAATTTAAAAAGAACATCTTTGTTTTATTACATTTCAAAGTTCTATACCTCTAAAAAAAACACCCTTTATAAACAGTGAGCCGTTCATTCTCAATGTACAGCTGTTTTTACAACTGAAATAATTTAGTACATAAGTACTTAATATATAATGTATAATGTCTTAAACAATTGAAAACGCATTAGATACTTTATTTTTTATTGATTGTGAGACATAAACAGGGACACACAGAGTAGGTACTGAAGGATTGGTTTAACAGTTTAAATGACGTTTTTTACATAGCTCGTAAAATATTTGGGTCAAGTATTTAATTGGCATTGATCGATAGATAATGACGCGATACTACATCAATAAAACTAAGAACCGTGTTTTTACTGCTTCATCTAATAGAAAAACCGTGTTTTATAAATATTTGTTTAAGTAAGTATGTTTATATTTTTCATCATCAATCAGTCTATTTAATTTTCTGCTATAGGTACGTAGTTGTCCGTTGATGAATATTGATAATTATAGGTATTGAAATCCTGGTACCATCTTAAAAAATATACTACCTACCTTCCTATCGTGGTTTCGTATTAACTAATCATTTTATTGATTAATAAAAACAGCGTTTCTCTTGTGAAATTTCCTTATTAGGCGTTGAATACGATCCATGTTTATTAAATTTCATCAAATTGCTACTTGAATTTTACCGAATTTCAATATTCTGATGAAGAAGATAACCTTACAGAACTAAGGAACACATCCGCGCTATAATTATGTGCAATCTTCGGAAAACGACGATCATATTAAGTGGAATCTTTGTATGATTACGAATAACGGCTACCAAGTTAAGACATAAATGCTATAATCAAAATATAAATATTTTTGGTGAGATTTAAATAATACATATTTACAGTCAAGTGCAAAGAGATGTATCCACTTCTTCATCTTATTGCACTGTATTAAGGACCAAAAATGGATACATTTCTTTATGTCGATTGTAATTGTTATTTTATTGTTAGCAAGGAATCTTGTACGTGGAACGTGGGTTATTCTTAGTTCGTGGGTGCGTATCGAGAAGCTTATTACCGATGCATCTCGGCTAGAGCGGACAGTGCAAGGCCTCGATCGGATCGCGCTCATATCTAGAACAGCCATCCGCAAAAACACGAACTCAGTATGCATGACTTGTATGCACGCCGCGCTGCGCCGCCAATTAGCTGCAAATTAGCGGATATATCGGATTGACATTAAATTGACACTGTTACGCATTTTTTTAAAAACTAATAACAGTATTAATAATTACAACTCGTCTTGAGATTATAACTGTGCCAGATTCAATTAATATAAGATTATACAAAAAAGGAGTTGTCATCTCACTTAATTTTGATACTGGCTGTAAAAGCAGGCAAAGGAATAATTTGTAAAAAATCCGAGGGCTCCGCGCAGCCGCACGGTAGATATTATTTATTATATTCCAATTTGAATTCGATTTAGAATAGAATCAGCGCGTGCCCAACTCACACTTGACCATTTTTAGTATTTGATTTTTTTCAGGGTTTATAAAATGATCATAACAATTTTTAAGCTTTCTGTACCGTTTTAACGGTACCACAAAAATAAAAACACTTTGAAAAGAACACCTTATTATTTTACTTTCTTTATTTGGTTGTAAATCCGCCGTAATTAGCGTTATAAAATAACAAATATTCTGAAAAAAAGGTCTACCAGATATCTGTTACGGTCACAAAAGATACAGCTCGTTAAAGTTAGGACGGATGGACGGACAGACGGACAGCGTAGGCATATTGATAGGGTCCCGTTGGACTTTCTTCGGGTACGGAACCTTAAAAAAGACCGCTGTTCAAGATTTTATTTTGTTAGTCTTTTAATCACGGTATCTCGTTTTATCCTTAGACTATTTTGTTTTAAATTCGAAAACGTCTAAGCGTTCTTTGTTTTATCAAAAATAAAAAACCTACCTACCTACCTACCTACCTACCTACTTACTACTTATTACGATGATATTATTTGTATTTTCTTTTTCAGAGATTTACTTCGAGAAGCAGCGCTACGACGGCTGGTACAACAACAGGGCGTACCCAGACTGGGGCTCAGTTGGTAAGGGAACTTTTCATTAAATTACACAGTTAAACATTATTCTGCCCTAAGTTCAAACTCACATTGTTATGAAACGTATAGAAGTCCGATAGCATGAGAAACCTTGGAACTTACAAAATAATATGCTACCCGTTAAAAACGGCAAATACAAAGCAATACAAACCAAGAAACTCAATTTTTTGTAGCATGAAATAAGAATAATGTTTGAGTAGACCAATAATGTTTGCTAAAGAGGTATGTAGGTGTTCATAAGTTAATGCAGTATCAAATTACTGATTTGCAAGAAATTTGTATTATAATCATTTCGTTAGTCACCACTTACATTTATTTAACTTAGCCGTACTGAATGCAATTTTTCACCAAACAATCTATTATAATCTTATAGTTTATACATACAAGTCCTAAAGAGAAAGGGACTCACGGGATTTCTCGCTCATTGTATTCAACTATATTTAATCCTCATGACAACAGAGAGTAGGTATTAATTGACAATGTTTGCATTGTAATATTTGTAATGCAATAATTGTATTGTTCAAATTCAAATCGGTTTATCGCCCGCTGGTCCATTCATAAAGCATTATTGTCAATGTAAATGCCTACATATGCGTAGGCTGGTATTATAAGGCTTCGGTTACGTATCCAGTGAACTGTATAAAAGTAATTATAAAAATAAGTAAAAACTACGTATCACAAGTTTTTCTTTTTCGTTATTTTTCAGTAATATCTTATATTTTACCTATACATATTTAAATAAACTATTCCCCGTATTTTCTTATCTATTTTTTTCTTTTGGTCAATGTCTAATACATGCCATCTTCGTTTATTGATTTATCAAAGCTTAATTTAATCTCGTGTAAAATTTCTATTTAATTTTAACCTCGCGTTGAGCCACGCTGGATTAATAACAGATATTACAATTAATTAGCAACAATACTCTTGCGACCGCAGCCTATGCAGGAAACCACAACGCGTTACGTTATCATGTTTCGACATAGAACTGCGTCTGTCAAGTTTCGACTGTCAGCTGTCATTGTTTGACCCGCACTAATCAAGTCCGATTGGGTTGCTGCTTGATTTATCGACTTAACCTTGCTACAATCTGTTTTAAACACTACGCTCAATGGAACTTGTTAAGCTAATGACTCTTTGCGTTTGGTAATTAGATATATTGTGTATATTAATTAATAGTAAGAAGTGCTATTGTGTTTAGAAAACTTAGGAACTCTTATAAATATGAATTTATAAAAAAGTGCTTCTTATAGTATATGTTTCCAAACATGTTAATACCGATTTAAAAAAGAGCTCAATGAATGGTTTCACAATAGTATAACTGCACGAAAATATAAAGCAGCTTAAGTTATTTGCGATCGCGTGCCATTCGAGCAGTAATTTCACCGGATTGTACTCATAACTAAACGGTTTACTTAAAATATTGTTATTATCGTTTATTAGCGCGGTACTCGTGGCCTGCACTGGCGTTTTTTTTTCATAAGTGTAAATGTTTATTATATAAGCACGTGTCATATGTACATTAACATAGTATATTAAACCTGCAATTAGCCACACTGCTAGGCGTAGGTAAATCAATGACCTATAAACTCCAACTCACAACATTTATACCTATGACAACCATGCACGGAAAAGAACACAATTTTATATACGTTTTTGACAGGCGATGTTTTAATTTAAAAGCAAAGGGATATAAACATGTATAAAATACATAAAAAAAGAAAGAAAAAAATATAAACTTATGTTATTTTTATAATTGTGTAAAGTAATTGTTTTGGTACTATACAGTATATATACATACATAATCATAACATAACATTACAAAAGAACAGATTAATACGCACAAGAAGAATGTAGCCACGAAATATAGGTATAACGTCTCACAATAAGTAACTTATTTCATTTCTATCGTATTTTTTTCATATTAACATGATGTGGTCAAAGATATATCCACAAAATAAAAAGTAGGAAAGTACGAAACTTATTTTCAAAATTTGCCTTATCCAACTCTACTCAGTAGTCTCAATGTTATTCCTTTAACATTCAACACATGATTATTTCTTGCAAATAACCCACATTGTAATCGGACTGTTAAAAATGATAATGTTATGCTCCACTTTATCCCACTTCTCGGATCTTGTGTTCGCTTTAAGTCCACTATAACGAGTTAACTTTCGAAACATTGTTGAAGGAAGAACATAAAGTAATCATGTTTCCGATTTATTTATTACTAGCGACCCGCCCTCGCTTCGCTCCGGATTAAAGTATTATACATATAAACCTTCCTCTTCAATCACTCTATTAAAAAAAACCGCATCAAAATCCGTTGCGTAGTTTTATGGATTTAAGCATACATAGGGATATAGGGACAGAAAAAGCGACTTTGTTTTATACTATGTAGTGACGCTACTAACTTTTTTCTGCGACTATATCCTCGCATAAGTTGTTTATCGCTTTACGCTTTTGAATTGTATTATGTTTCGGGATAAAAATACGCTATTGATTTTGGGCTGTAAACTAAACAAAATCTACGACCAGTTAAGGCGTTGAATCGTGAGAACGAAAAAACAAACAAGCGCACTTTCACATTTTTTATATATATTACAATAAGGGTTTTTTGTCCTTTGCAAGTAAAGTATACAAGGTTTTAAGACATCGCTCACATGGGCAGTTTTATATTTGGCTGGTCTAAGAAAATCCCAGTTTATGAAAACCCAGCCCACCTGTTCCGGTGGCTTCATGAATCATGAGTATCATGACTCACTGCATTATTAGCCCAGGTTTCGCCACACAAGTGACTACGCGATATTTTTTATGAAATTCAATATATATTTGTATTTTAGAAAACAATAACTTTGCAAAATAATTCTACTGTCAAGAAGAGGTATTAAGAATTTAATAAATCACTCTTCTCAGCGAGGTATTGTCATTGTTCAGTTCATTATTTATATTGTTTATCGTCAGCGCATAATTAAAGGTTCCCTCGGACAAAGCACGTATGTCCGCCCACGGGTTGGTAAACCGAAACTGTAACAATTGGCAGCCATCGTAATACAATAACAGCAGGTAGGTATGTCGATACAAGTGAAATACGAGGGTGGTATGATAAGTAATGAACCTTGAAGCTACGCGGTTTGGTTGAATATTAAAAATGTCTTTGCCTACATCCGCCATCTTGGACGCGGGAAAATTGATAGTTTCAAATGATTCCGTCAATTACTTCATGACTTATAGTTTTTTAAACAGAACGAGTGGCATTGTTTGTGTAAAATGGAAAAAGAACAATATCGATCAGTGATTCGCTTTCTGTTATTGAAGGGGAAAACGCGTGATGAAATTAAAACTGAGTTAGATACCGTATATGGCGATGCTTCACCTTCTATTGCCACAGTAAAGCGGTGGTATAACGAGTTCAGAAATGGAAGAATATCTGTGTTTGATGAGGCCCGCCCAGGACGTCCAAATGAGGTTACCACGGAGGAAAACATCAACAAAGTCCGTGAAA
This sequence comes from Acleris holmiana, assembly GCA_949316455.1. NCBI lineage: Eukaryota > Metazoa > Arthropoda > Insecta > Lepidoptera > Tortricidae > Acleris > Acleris holmiana. Next base: position 8,215,468 of record OX438773.1, on the reverse strand, counting down.
TGTTGATGAACGATCGTAGACTGAAGTTGAGGGAGGTAGCTGAGGTATGTGGCTTGTCACTGGAGCGTGTACAAAATATTGTTCATAAACATTTGGGAATGAGGAAGTTATCGGCCCGATGGGTACCGCGTTTGCTAACAGAAGAAAATAAGCAGAATCGTGTAGCCACTTCCAAAGAGTGTTTGGCACTATTAAAACATAATCCGAAAGACTTTTTTATGCGTTATGTTACCGTGGACGAAACGTGGATCCACCACTATACTCCCGAAACAAAACAACAGTCCAAGCAGTGGACCTGCCCCGGCGAAAATGCTCCAAAAAAAGCCAAAACGGTTCCGTCGGCCGGGTAGGTTATGGCGACCGTTTTTTGGGATTCCCAAGGAGTTATCCACATTGACTATTTAGCGAAGGGAAGAACGATCACGGGGCAATATTACTCTGATTTATTGTCTCGATTTGATGAAGAATTAAAGAAAAAACGGCCCCGTTTAGCCCCTAAAAAAGTTTTATTTCACCAGGATTTTGCTCCGGCCCATTCATCTCACATCGTCAAGGCCAAACTGGATCAATTGGGCTACAAAATACTGCCGCACGCTCCTTATTTGCCAGATTTAGCCCCGTGCGATTTCTTCTTGTTACCAAACATGAAAACTTGGCTCGGAGGCAAACGCTTCATGTCAAATGAAGAGGTCATAGAGGCCACAGAGGAGTATTTTGCAGAGTTTCCGAAGACATATTTTTTGGAGGGCTTAAAGAAGTTGGAGACGCGTTGGGATAAGTGCATACTTTTGAAAGGGGACTACGTAGAAAAATAAAAACAAAAAATAACAAAAAATATTTTTTTTCTTGGGTAGGCTCACTACTTATCATACCACCCTCGTATTACCTCTTTTGCAGATGCACGAGTTTATTTAGAGTATTCATTATTTATTATAAATCTGATAATGCGTTTCATTGGAAAGGAAATACCTAAATGTAGGCATTTTATTATATTTGACGCGAGACGCAGAAGAGTTATAAAAATAATCTTCAGTTAAAAATCGCAATTTTGTGATTCTTCCACACGCGCAGCTCGTTAAATCTTCCATAAAAAGCTCGTAAGCTTGAAAATTCCATGTCCACCCATTATCATTACTTCATTATTCTGATACCCTGGTTAATTATTGCGTAAGCGACATTCTGGGTGGTAGTTTCGAAAATTTATTTAACAGTTTATCAGATTATTTAGTATCATCAATATATTATTTTGGTCTCGTTGAAAGCTTCCAATATTAAAGAATTCAACGGGCGGAGAAGTCGCTTTGTACTTTAAACAAAAATGGTAAACGAAAAAAGAAGAGAAAAATGAAATTGGAATTAAAAACAGAGGTATCAATTTCTATACTAGGTACTGTACTATGAAAATATTAAAGAGTTACAGCTACGAAAATGTCTATGTGTTGTAACAAAAAAATTATTAGCAAAACCGGCGTATAGGGCGATATTTTAAAGTTAATGTGTATTTAAAGACAAAATATCGCCATTTCGATGAACCGCGGTCTCATCGGTCGGCTGTCTTAATTTGGTCAGCGTAGTTGCATCGGGCACAAGTAACCGTGTGCCTTCAAAAGAGCGTGTCTCATTAATATTTCTATTGCATCTGGTGCTTTATCGATAGCTGCGGAGGGTTGAAAATGTTCCAGCTATTTATTGGACATATGCCCATTGGCTTAGGTCATGCACGCTTGCCGCGGTTTCGACACAGTCGTGACGTTCTAACAACCTGATAACCCGCTGAGATAAACGCTTTATTAATTTTTCAAAAATCTGCTTGACGTAATCAGTAATATCTTAATAATTATCGTAGCGATCTCCAACACGGTATGTTAAAATCAATATCGTAGGCAGCTTTGGCTAATTCGTGTTTAAAATATACAACGATAGTACTCGTATCTCCTTGTTTGCTCTACTGTTATTATATAAGTAATTCATTAATAAAAGGGTCTAGTGAAAAATTACGTTGCCACATATTTTTTTTATTTAAAGTGAAACATTGTTCTTAAATTCAACTACGCATAATTAGATATGCAACATGTCACAAAAATACCCAAAAAAGGCATTGTTTATCAAAGCCAAAAATAATGTTAACCCTGTCAGTCAACGAATGAGATGACAGCTTAATTAGGGTTGTAATTATTGATTTTTTACATACAGCAAATATATGAATGGAGGCAGTCGTTATTAAACAATAACAAGTGCATGTTCTATTTTAGAATTTAGGGGCTACAAAAGTAACCACTTGCGTATTACGGCTTATACACCATCAAGTAAGAGTACTTAGGTAACTTTAAATTACTTAGGTAACTTTAAATAAATGTCACATCGAAACAAACTGGATTCACCTACACCAAATATTTCGTAACAATTATATAAATTGCCAGCGACGTAGGCCTCGTGGCCGCACTAAACCTAATCAGCTCACAGCGAAGGTTGCTCGCATGTTCGCCCGTGTCATTCCGTATGACGCAGAAGGGCACAAATTGCTTCATTCTGTTGCAACCGAGTCGAATTGGATCCGTCTTTAGACAAACATCAATAAATTGTACACGTTAATTAGCGTACAAAAGATGGACGGACCGTGAGATTACTGTTGCCGTAAGCAATTCGTGTTACTCACTGACAATAACGTTTAGGTACCTAATACCTGCGTCTTGTACTATGTACGGGCGAGTAAGTTTATGGCACAAAGCGATGCGAACATGATAAAACGGCGCGTGGTTAAAAAGTGACACTAAGTACCAATTTCACCATACGATGTTAATACTTTTAACAGTGGCTGGCTGTTTGCACTGATAAAATCTTTCCTGGTTCTCTACGGTTCTGCTCGGCTACGAATGACTAATGCTGTAATGCGAAATCCTGATGAGTTTTAACTTTTAATCCAATTAAATATTAAATCATTGCAATCCTTAAATTTAAAAGATTACGATGGTATATAGTTCCGTGTGGTTGCCGGGTTAGAATAGTGCCACTCCATATCTTTCGGTGGATATCGTAAGAGGCGACTAACTGCCGAACCCTATATTCAAACCGCAGATAGATAAGGCTTACTTCGGGTTGAAATTTAACATTTACTCATACAAAATGTGTCAAATTTTAATCCGAAGTAAGGCTATCTGTCCGCGGTTTGAATATAGGGTTCGACCGTAAGGTATGGTAATACTGTTAGGCGATTGGCTTGCAAGCTGGCACTAATACAATCGTCAACATGACACGCCTGATTGTACAAAATGTTTGTATTTTTATAGGTCTGCCTACCCCACTCTGGGAATAAAGGCGAGATGTTATGTATGAATGTAAATATTAAATCATTACAATCCTTAAACTTAAAACATTACGATATTATTGCCACAAAACTAAAAGCCCCTAGTAATGTTTGTTTAGCTAGAATAGCCGTATCTAGGACAAGAGCCTGAGAGTCAATAAAGCAGAGAGCAGGAGGGCTAGCACAAGTGGTCCGCGACTTGTTTGTCACTCGGATCTCCCTTTCGACCGAGTCTGTAACGATGGAGACGCACTGAGCGACAAGCGAGAAAATACAACTTGTGCTACCCGTGCAGTATCCGCAAGCCGGCCGAAGCTGCGCGAAGGCTCCTCGCTCTTAATTCGTTGCTCATGCTGGTGCTTCGCCTGGTCGTTGCGACAACGCCGCGTCACGCGCGTTCGATTATCGACCCAACGACTGCAAATCATCAGTCGTGTGGTTTTGTACGCTGCGCTAGAAGCCAATATATGAAAATTAAACTGAGAAAAGTGTCAATGCTCGCAGTGGGTTGTGGAAATAATTAACGCGTGTTTTAAACTTTTCATTTGTTAAATAATATCAAATGTCTTCGTGTCGTTGTGATCGTCTTTCGAAGCCTCTTATATAAAATGCCTCCTCACACTTCACTGTTTTGGCATATTGTACTTACTAACTAGTACTTACGACGCTACGACAAATCTACTTTGTTGAAATTGGCCTATTTTTTCAGCATTTACAAGGGATCAAAGAACCCTAGATACACCTATGTGTATCTAGGGTTCTTTGATCCCTTGTAAATGCTATGCCAAATAGGCACTTGCATAGATTTTTACTTTCCACGTTATCTTCACCTATCGGGGACCGGGGTATTTTATATTATTTCATTTACTTAGCGGTCCTCCGACGTGTCGACACTTGTATCAAAAAATATTTCCTACCCTTATTCCTACCCGACGACGGTTGGATCAAAATATTAATACCAAGGTACTTATTATTAAACTTATAGGGCCAATACTTATTAATTTTACTTTTTAGAGGATTTTTTACAGACTGTTTAGAGTCAGGGGTTTTGCATACCAACTTTCTTTTTTTTAATTTCACGCTTTTTAACTTTGCCATCTGAGTGTCTGTTTCTGGCATCGTCGCTCCCAAACGAATGATCGGATTTAGACGTAGGTTTTTTAGTAAAGCTACTTTACCTAATTGGGATGGTTCTTAGCAAGATTTCATGAAAATTGGTTGGGCCGTTTAAGAGATATCAGCTGTAATAGTAGGTGTCGCCGTTATATCGGGGGCTTAACCTATTTTGATTACGCATGTCTAAGAACCACCGCTAGAAGACCTGCTTTCAAATAAATAAATAAAAACGTATCCAAAACGGTTCATCCGTTTAAGAGCTGCGGTGCTACAGACAGACACACACACACACACACACACACACACACTTAGGTACACATCAAACTTATAAGACCCCTCTTTTTTGCGTCGGCAAAAAATATTCTTATTTAAATGAATAAAAGTTAATTGCAGCGCGGTTGAATTATCACTACAGCTCAAAAGAAACAGCTACAGCTGAAAATACAGCTCAAAAGAAAGTATATACTAAATACTACATGAAAATAATGATTATTATTAGTACTCGTAACACTAACAACGCGAAAATTACACACCTACAAAACTTGATTGTGTAAGTATCAACGTCTGATCGATTCTTTGTAATTTATTACGAACAAACTCGTAAACGATGTGATTTATTATAAGTAAAATGTGAAAGGGAATTATTTATTAAACATTGAATTAATCTTGTTACGTAAGTAGATGTGCAGTATAAATTATATTACCCTTGTAACTGATGCAAACTCAAAATCGTCAGTATTGTTATTTATACTCATACAGTTATGAAATCTTGTGTTGTATACTGATGTGTTACATTTTGAACAAATTCGTCAATAAAACATTCAACAAGTAACGATTCAAAGTTTCTCTCATAAATCCATTCAGTTATTTACATTACAAATTGCGTATGTACACATTAAAGTACCGACAACGTCCAAGAATAATGTTCTTAAGGCTGCAGCCACTACTGGCTATAGGTGATAAAAACCAATTTTGTCATTGGCGATAAATATTTATACAATAAATGTGTTAGTAACTTATAAGGTATATAAATAAAGCAATGCCTTTTTCGTTCCTTTATATGGAGTATGATCTAATTTTTACTTATTTTACAGTCAAAGATAGGTACTACAAATAACAGTGCAGTATCAGTGTTTTTTATAAGTACACAACGTACAGTTTACAAGACAATTTGTCATTGGTAGTCATCAATTTTAAGTAATTAAGATGGTTCACTAATGTTTTACTTAATCATCATTTGACAAACTATATCATTTACAAACTTTCATTTCGCAAAGAGATACTTCCCGCCGCATTGTTTTATATTTTTTGTGGTCAAATAATAAGCCTATGTAACCTCTTTAATATGTAATGGTTTGGGGTGGAATCACATCTATCAGCACCGCTTCGCATTTTGTCTATAGAAAATAGCTACTTTGTACGAAGATGCGTACGCATCTATTCTCCTTTCGCATGCGTACGCATCATCATAAATAACAGACATTTTCTATAGATAAAATGCGAATCGGTGCTGATAGATGTGATTCCACCCTTAAGCACCAACACGTTGTTGCGAAATGAAAGTGATATAGTTTGTCAAATGATGATTTGGTCAAAAGTCGAGATACCAATTAAAATACTAGTAAAACTTACGTTACAGTTGATGTTAAAGATGTGTTATGTACCTGCCTAATTTTTGTTTTTAAAGTAACGACGGCGAAATATAGCTCAGCTTAGCTTAGCTTCCTCCCGGGCCTATTGTGGTCGTGTTTGCTGATGTGGATAAACGAGAATAAACATTGTGTCCCCTTCGGTTCAGTATGTAAGTGCGAGAGCGACAGATGCTTTTTCCCCCGCAATAAAGGCGACCATAATACGGGCCCTGTTGCCCTGGACAAATGCATTGCGAGGAAGTTATTGTTATCGAAAATGAATGTTTATGCATAGGAATGTTGTAAGGTGCCTTAGCGCTTATGTCAATTCCATATACTTTGATAGTTTTCGGAAAACATTTACTCTGTGGTCTTTGGTGTGGGTGCACCCTTACCATGTTTATACCAAAACCAAAAGTAGGACTCCACACTAAAAGTTATAAAGACCACCTGGTTTTGTATGCATTATTAATACAAAATAAACAGCTTCTGCTTTCAGTAATACTGCATTCTGGTACCAGTTTATAGCGTAAAAAAGTAGCAATTTACCCAAAAAATACCAGTCACTCATAAATATTATAAAGTATTATTCTTTTTTTATTGAATATTTTTGAATCATGCCTATTAGTATCATAGTTAACGTTTATCACTTTACTTTTTCTAATATTGAATTTAATCAACCGTGCGGTATGGGTCAGTCAGAGGCAATGAGAGGATCACAAATAATCGTAGCAAAACCAATAAATAAAATAAATAAATATCACGGGATGATGTCAGACAAATTGACCTAGTCCCAAACTAAGCTCTAGGCTTGCACTATAGGTACTAGACAACGATAAACATACTTAGATAGAGAAATTAATACTTAAATACATAGAAAACATCCAAGACTCAGGAACAAATACTCGTGCTGATCGTGATTTGAACCCGGCACCGCTGGCTTCGGAGGCAGGGTCACTCACAACTAGGCCAACGTGTCGTCAAAATAAAAATAATAGCAAAACCCAACATGGGCACAGAATAGATAATAGTACAAGACATGGGTAAATTATTGGCATTGAATGGATTGGCGCATAACTATGCAATATAACTAAAATGCAATTGAAATTATCTTGAAGCTCATTTTTGTAATTTTTTAAAGGCAAGTCTTTTATGTCTAGATTGGGAATGGATTTGAAATATTACATATTTCACTTTAATTTATTTGGTTATAAGTACTTTGGGTGCCATTAAAAGTTGAGTCTTCTTGATTTTATTATTTATTTATTTTATAAACTATATAACCACTTTTAAAATAATAAAACAAAGTTTGATATTTAATATCTAATACCTTACCTTATTTACTTATTGATAATGCACCTTTTTATCGCGATTGAGTAAAGTAACTGGTTTATTCATTGCTAATAATATAATACAACACCATCTTAGAAAAAAAAACGATATGCTGAAAAATAAACTGGTAGAGAATGCCATTAAGTTCACATATTTAACTCAAACTTTTATTTTTATGTAAATAATGCTAATCATAACCAGATAGTGTAGGTCTTCAATTTAATATATTGAAGACCTATAGGTATTATGTCTGTGATGTAGGTACATAATTTACGTAAAATGCCATTCACCATGATGACACCATGTTAATATTTTAAATTTATATTGTTAGAAACAACGTAATTAAAGACATCAAGAACAATCAAACAAGGCACAATCACTTCAATATTATGTGCATCCATATTGACCAAAGATGACATAAAACTCCGCTAAAGAAATTGTTACTTTTCGAGCTAAAATATCGCGAAGTAAATCAAGTCCATATACATTAAGTAAGTAACGATAACGACACGGACGACAAAAAATGACGCAGTAGAACCAGATGTCGCACATCGTTGTAACTGGAGCGGCGGCGCAGTGAGAGATGGGAGAAATCTCACCATGCGCAAATATGGTTATAGTGGTTATAATTAGGACTTTCGGTTGTCATGTTCATGTCAAGTAAAATAGTAGGTTATGTAAAATCACAAACATTAAATGTTTTGTTGCGATACCTCCCTTTAGTTAACTTCGCGGAGAAATCTCCCGTATTTTTACGCAGGGCAAGCAAAACGTAGGGTTTTGATTTTAAACAGTATTTATTGTATGAGGTTCATATTTCAAAGATTTTTTCCATTGATAATGCTCAAACCATATATTAAAATCTTATTAAAAGCAGAATGAGACGTCTGATGAAAACCTTAAACATAAGTACGAGTACTCGTAGATACCTAATTAAGTTTTTCATGGAATTGGAATCAACCAATATTTGTAACGTTAAGCACGATTACACACTGCTTCATCAATATCCGTTCACCACCCTACCTACATAATTCTTGGCTTGTACATTGTCCTATTTTTTGTCTTTCACAGACAGCCGGCTCATCCGCAAGACGCCCGCGGCGTACGCGGACGGTGTATACATGATGGCAGGCGCGGACCGGCCCGGCGCGCGCGCGCTCTCCAAGCTGTTCATGCGCGGCCAGGACGGCCTGCCCTCGGTGGCCAACCGGACTGCACTGCTGGCCTTTTTCGGTAACAGAAACTCACTTCACTCACAGCAAGATAAGAAGTTAATCCTGACAATAGCACATGTACCGACCTAGTACAGTATAAAATATTTAGTTACTAGCTTTTGGTCGCAGTTTCATTCGTGTAGACTTAGTTATTATCCTTCTGTCGGTAGCTTTGTAGGTAGACAAGGTCTTCCAAATAGGCTTAGCACATCGATAAATATCTTACTTTTGTTATATTTCCATTCAGGCCAGGTGGTGACGGGCGAGATCGTAATGGCGTCCGAGTCCAGCTGCCCCATCGAGCAACACCGGATCCCGGTGGACCGCTGCGACCACATGTATGACCCGGACTGCGAGGGCGTCAAGCACATGCCTTTCCTGCGCGCCGCCTACGATCGCTCCACCGGACAAAGCCCCAATAGCCCCAGGGAACAGGTAAACTTAATCACGCCACTCCAGCAGTAGGCTTAGTTTGGGACTAGGTCAATTTGTGTGACATTGTCCTGTGATTATTTATTTTATTATTTTATTTTAAATGAACTTCCTGTTTTTACTTTTAGCTTTCGTAGTCTTTACTCACTTTACTTACTTACTTTTGTCTTTACTTACTTTATCAAGCATCGTGTCTCAGTAGTTATGAACATTTATTGTTCGTGTCTTGTTTACAACAAATTTGTTCTAAATCACTTATTATATCATTGATGGGATTATTCGACGCTTATGCCATTATTGTTTCTTCGTAGTCGCGATTCTGCACAATATTAATTCCACACATTTGCATTTGATCACATTCGTTATGCTGGACATGTTACTTTTACACAATCGCGTTTCTTCCTAACTCTTAGCTCGACATATACTCGACTTTTCCATTGTATATGTGTACAAACTGTTTCCTTATCAAAAATAAATCACTTCACTGGTCACTTGATGGAGCCATTGTCACAATTGACTTACTGTGAATTGCCATATCGTCGTTCGGCATTCAGTACCGCGAATGTCGCATTGGGTTACAATTGGACATTCGCAGTACTGAATGCCGAACGACGATATGGTTTCCATTTCTCAATACAATTATAGGTTTGTACAATTTTGAGTGCTTAAAGTGACGAAAAACGGAAAGACGGAGGAAAACGACGATGAAGTTGTGTTTATAAAAAGTGAGAAGGGGAAGGATATTCTATTCAAAAGTGGATACAAGTATTATTAGACAAACGGTAGGTTTCATTAGACAAACGTATATAAAATAAATCCCTTGCTCGATTGTTATTTTGGACAGCCGCGGGTATAATGTTAAGGGCGAGTATATGTCGAGCTAAGAGTTAGGAAGAAACGCGATTGTGTAAAAGTAACCTGTCCAGCATAACGAATGTGATCAAATGCAAATGTGTGGAATTCATATTGTGCAGAATCGCGACTAGGAAGAAACCGGATCGTATAAAAATAATGACTGTGAAGAATAGCGAATGTGATCAAATGCAAATATGTGGAATTCATATTGTGCAGAATCGCGATTAGGAAGAAACAGGATTGTATAAAAATAATGACTGTGAAGAATAACGAATGTGATCAAATGCAAATGTGTGGAATTCATATTCTGCAGAATCGCGACTAGGAAGAAACAATAATGGCATAAGCGTCGAATAATCCCATTGATGCTTTGGCATTAAGCCCACAGCCATAAAGTGACATTTATAAATGGTATCCTCATTCCTGCCCGAACGAACAAAAGGCGTACTTGCTGGCGTGAAATTTGGAATTAAAGATTATAATACATTTGTTTATATACCAGTGACATTCACAAGATTAACACAACGGAAATAATAGAAGTACAATTAATTTTACCCATTATCACTATGATAATAAAATTAATTTACCACCTTAAACCGCGGCACCGGCGATTTGCAAGCTTCATACTTTATACGATATAGAGTGAATGTTTCCTGTCTGCTCCAAAATTATCGATGTGCGTTGTACTTTCTGATGACTTCAATGGAAATTAAATAGTAAATGGACTGTATAAGACTTTCGCTCAAGGTTGTCGACTTTAACGACAGCGAATCAATTAACTTAATTATTGCCAATAACGTGGGTGTATATTTTCATTTTAAGGGATTCCATATACGGAGTTGTTATCTTCATCAACCTGTTATTTGCATTAAAATAATTATAATTGACGGAAAATTCCTGCAATGTAAGCAATGTAGTATAATTTGATGAGAATGGCCAATTTAAAAGACATCACTCCTCCATTCGTGATCTGCAATTCACCAACTGCTTCTTTGGTGTTTAAAAGATTGAAATCATAAGAGCAAAAAATCTTAATATGTTTTTGATAATCATAAGAAAAGAAAATACTTTATACAATTTAGATTTTAAAAAGATTCAGGATTTTTAAATACAAACTTGTTTGGCGTAATAAATATTCGAGGATCTCCCGCCAGCTTTCTTGAATAGGATAAAAATAAATTGGTATTAAACCGTACCTTATCTCATACAAAATAATTCTGTCGGGAGGGTGTTTCTTTCTCGCGCCGAGAGCCGGCTGTCATGACACGGATAATTAGCATTCTGCCGTAATCGTCGCCATTGTCGGCGGCTGCGCCGCATCTCAGGCTAATAAGACGCTTGCGGATACTTGGAATTACTGCTTATCTGACTTACGGCCCTACACTTACTCTTGCGCAATGAAGCTGATTTTAAAACACGCTAATGTCGAATTTCACCAACCAACCACGCAAATGATCAATGATTTACAGGTCTCAAACTATAGTGACTTACAAAAGGATACATATTGTTGAAATTCTTTGTCAAATTCGATTTACATTTATTCAATTACGGTTTTAAAACCATGCAACACAGTAGCAGACCGTGAAGCGTAGCAATAATGTGCTATCTTAATGGCTAAACTTTACTCAGTGAACCTTCATTTCTTATTAAAATTTAACCTTGTCTAGATAAAATCGTTACCTATTAGCTTAGAGGTAAACTTTATTTTAGAGGCCCAAAATGATTTTTTTTCAGGAAATTGGTTGATAATTATAATCAAAAATACCGTGCCGCTACATGCATGTGGTAAAAAAATATAATGAACGCCATACAAATAAATCTTTTGTTTAGCTTAGCACATCCGTACTTCTAAATAGGTAAATATTTCTTAGTTAAAATTAGAATTGCTAAAACGTTACTGTTAAAAGTACGCTGGTTCATTTAAATTCACTCATCTTCTGACACTCGTGCTAATTGCTGTTTGCTATGCAGGATCTAGTCTCGATTAAACCATAAATTGTAAGTAATTTATAGGTTCGTGAAGTCTAAACATTCCTAAGCGAAATCAAACTGAGAATTTCAGACAGCTGAGATGTACTCGTAACTCATATGTATAGCGTTCCCATATTTGTTGTTTCAGATAAATCAAATAACGTCTTGGATCGATGGCAGCTTCGTTTACAGCACGAGCGAGGCGTGGGTGAATGCAATGAGGTCATTTCAGGTGCCACCAGCAGCCACGCCTGCCTCCTTACGTACAATCAAATACATAACTTAACTACATACTCATCACTGTCACCATCTTCTTTGACTATTGCGATTTACACTGCATCTTTCTACTTTCTCGGCAAACAATAGTGCTTAACTTTCAAATGAATACTTAATTAATACTTTTGTAAACACAATTGTAAACATGGCTTTTTCCTTACAGAATGGAAGCCTAGCTAGCGAAGGTGGGATGCCCTTACGAAACACAAAGCGTGTGCCACTTTTCAATAATCCAGTTCCTCATTACATGCGAATGTTAAGCCCTGAGAGACTTTTTCGTAAGTCAATTGATCCGAATGTAGATTCAAACATTGTTTATAAACTATGCACATTACTAAATTTATATACATTTTAGTACTAGGTGACCCACGAACAAATCAAAATCCAGCAATGGTAACGTTTGGGATCCTGCTTTTGCGTTGGCATAACGTGGTCGCCGCGCGGGTGCACCGGCAGCACCCCGACTGGAGTGACGAGCAAGTGTTCCAGAGGGCAAGAAGAATCGTCATCGCCAGTTTACAAGTATGTACCCCTTTTACGATTACCTTGGTCGACTTTATCACATACACATAAATGCAAATCGGTCTACATTTACTTCTGACTATTGATCGTGAGAGGGATTTAGTATTTATCATGCAAATCTGCTTTAAGCGACCTTTTGATGAAGGTCCTCTTATCTGAGTCTAGAATTTAGTACATACTACTAACCAATGTATCATTATAATACAACAAAAAACACTTATTAGGGTAATAAACTATAATTATTATAAATTAATGCATCATATTCCGTATGAAAAAAATGTTACAAATGTGTTTCATTTACCAGAATATCATCCTTTACGAGTACGTGCCAGCCTTCCTCGGGGCTCCAATTCCCCCGTACGAGGGGTACCGCGCGGAGGTGGCTCCAGGAGTGACGCACGCCTTCGCCGTGGCTGCATTCCGCTTCGGCCACACGCTGGTGCCTCCAGCCATACTGCTCCGCGACCGGAACTGCCGCTACAGCCGCGCCCCGGGTGGACACGATGCCATCAGGCTGTGCCAGACCTGGTGGGATGGCAATGTGAGTACCTATTATACAGGGTGGGGCATGTGACAGAATCATAAATGAAAATACAACTCTTAGAGTTTCTGCAACATGATTAAGATTCCGTCCCCTGGAAAATGTTTGGATCAAGCCATTCATAGAGTTGAGTTAAAATTGGATCTCTTTCGTCGATTCATTCAGTCTATTCGTTCTTCACATTCCGCGATGATTAAACACAAAAACCGCGGGTTTTAACCAGAAATCGCGGGAATTATTTATAAACAAACAACTATATAAAATTGGTTTTAAAAAGTGATTCTACTGTTAATTCCGGAAAAGCGACTAGGTCACTTGCATTTCGAAATATTTTTAACTGACTTAAAAATGGGTCAGTCCTATTGAAGTCGGTGTCCCACTATATTTTAACCCTAAGCCGAATATAATATCATTTTAAAATAGGTTGTATCTTGCATTTTGAAGACGTATTTAGTTTTTAAAATATTTCGTTTATTTAATACCTTTTAGTGATCATCATAATAATACTGTTATGTCGTCCACGTATATTTATTCCTATAATATTTGAGGAGTTATGTCAATTCCTCACGGGTCCCCACATCAGATACCAACTTGGTGACGACGGGACCACCTCGGGAGTACAACCTATCAAACAAAAAAATCTTTAATTGACGGAGTAATCGCGTAACAAACACATAAAAAAAAATACACAAACATTCAGTCGAATTCTTATACCCGAATTGTGACCAGACAATTTGTCTCATCCTTGTGAAATTTGGAGTAATCAAACTGCGAGTGCCGTGTTTTGTTGGTTTGAGACATTCATTCCCAACTTTCTCGTCATTCTTTTTTTTTTGTGCAACGGTAGGTTAATGCAAGCGGATAGATATAAACGAACTCGTATAACTTAAAAAAAGAAAGAAGTTTTGTTAACACTCATTTATGTTTCCAGGACGTGATGTCACAAGTGCCGCTCGAGGAGGTGCTGATGGGGATGGCGTCCCAGCTGTCGGAACGCGAGGACGCGCTGCTCTGCTCAGATGTTCGAGACAACCTGTTCGGACCCATGGAGTTCTCCCGCAGGGATCTCGGAGCTCTGAACATCATGCGGGGAAGGGACAATGGTCTACCTGATTATAATACCGCTAGGTAAATACATTTCAAAAACAATAAATTATAGACAGGACCTCTCGAAGCACTACAAAATGAGATACGATTCCTGGATGTAATTTAAATTAAATTGTCCACGAATCTCTCTCGCCTTTAAAATTAAGTCATACTTCTGCTCTTCATAACATAATTCACCTGCCTGTAGTTATAACGAGTAAGTATGTGGTAATTAAATCTTTCAAGTTTCGGGCAAAGTTTAGGTATAGTGTTGCTAATGCGCGAATCCTGTCCTGGTACATAATTTTACGAACAATGACGCAACGTCCAGATTTGAAAAAGCTCCACTACATCTTACCTTACAGATTATTTTTAGTCATAAAGTTATTTCTAACTGTTCTGCTATAATAATAACACAATATTTATTTATTTCCAGAGAGTACTTCGGTTTGCCAAAAGTGAAGTCATTTAATGAAATCAATCCTGAGTTGTTTGAAAACAATGCTGAACTCTTGCAAAGACTGGTTCAAGTCTACGATGGCAGGCTTGATAACATTGACGTTTATATTGGTAGGCAATAAACATATTTTGTTAACTAGAACTAAGCATTACAACTTAAAAACATTAGCTATTTATGTATCTAATCAACCTAATCTCTACCACAGGTGGCATGCTGGAATCGACGGGTCATCCTGGCGAACTTTTCAGAGCAATTATCATTGACCAGTTCACAAGAATAAGAGATGCTGATAGGTTTTGGTTCGAAAACGAAAATAATGAGTAAGTTTACCGACGCATTTTATGATGCCGGATCCACATGCTTGCTGTTTGCCACAAACACTGTAGGACACAACTATACGTTAGAGTAAGATGGATATACATCGTGCTCTGTCTAACATACAGTTGCATCCTGCAATGTTTGCGGCAAACACCAAATATTTTGGCTTTACAATAATTTTAGAAAAGCACCTACATTTAAACCTGTATCCTCGTGCAAGAAAAATCGCGAGATCAGCTAAACGCCCAGTGTGTAATACACTATAAGCCAAAACCAATGTATATTGGGGGTTTAGTTCAACATTTTTATGGAGTAGGTCTGGGCCTGGGTGGTTATGCTCAGTGTCACTTTGAACAATGTGATGTATTTACATTGTGCGGCACGAGGATATCCTAATCTTTTAAAGTCAAAGTATCAACTTCAAATGAAATTAACCAACCTCAGATAGACTCATCGTAAATAATAGTTATCAATGATATATTTAAGTAGATATTTTGATTTGTCAAGAACCTTTTTCATAAACCTTAATCGAGAAATAAACCAATTAAATTAATTTCATTAAAATTGAATAATATTCGATTATGACACTAAACTTTGTCATGAATACAATACAATACAATACAATACAAATACTCTTTATTGAACACCAAAAATAAAAAATAAAAACAGAACAGATATTTATGTACAGTCGCCATCAGTGCAAACGCAAGTGTCATACATCGGGGCAAACAAGGTGCTCACAAATATCTGAACACGACTCTAATTTCAAGGCGTTAGAGTTCAGATACTTTTGAGTACCTGAAGAGTACACTTATATTTGATGCCGACTGTACCATCCAAATTAATTGTTCGTAAAACTAATTTGAATTTTACAATCTTTCTCAGAATCTTCACCAAAGATGAGATCGAAGAGCTACGCCACATAAAGCTGTGGGACATCATAGTGAACAGCACGGCGGTGGGCCCGCGCGACCTCCAGCGCGACGTGTTCCACTGGCGCGGCGGCGACCCCTGCCCGCAGCCCTACCAGCTCAACGCCTCTAAGCTGCCCCCTTGCAAGTACTTAAGAGGCTATGATTACTTTGAGGTAATTAAAAAAGTTTAAATACGCTGCGTTTTCTGTTCTGTTTAGGAATAATATTTAACACGAAACCGCGTGATGCAGGTATTCTCCAAAAAGTCGTTATATCGTTAATACAGGAATAACAGTGGACCCAAGCAACTGCCCTGTGGTACTCAGATACTGTACAGCTACCTAATCAAAAAGCATGAAAAGTTATCGTTTTTCTAAATTCGACAAATCGGATGAATTCGGATGACGTAAGCTGATGACAGATCGCGTCGATGCTTATGTTGACTCCATACATTTTGAGTCGGTAGAAAACAGAAACGTTAGCAGTGTTTGCACCTTGGCCAGGCCTACAGGCCACTTAGTGGTTAATGGACTCTGAAACCGATAGATATTCGTAATTTCGAGATTGCATTATTTTACAGTGACAATCTCAGTATTAAGTAGATTGCTATTAGGCATTACGTCCGCCGTTCTGACGTACCTAATACTGTTAGGCAATGGGCTTGCAACCTGTATACAAAATGTGGTTACAAAATTATCAACAAGTCTTTTTAGAGTTGTTGGTGTTTCTGTAGCTCCGCGTACCCCACTCTGGGAATGAAGGCGTGATTTTACGTAGGTATGTATGTATTATAAAATGAAAATATCCAGAATTTATTTAAGTCAAAGAGGAAGTGACTGCTTAAATTCCTCTTAAAGACAATAATTATACTAATTGCTTCATTTAGGGCAATGAGTTTGCGTACATCTACACGTGCCTGGCGCTGCTTTTCGTGCCGCTGCTGTGCGCCGGCGCCGGCTACGGCGTCGTCAAGCTGCAGAACAGCCGCCGCCGCAAGCTCAAGATACAGCAGGAACAACTTAAGAATACACATCAAAAAGGTATTTCATTTTGTATACCTAAGTCACATGAAACTGGGGCACTACCCCAGCTTGTTTTAACCTATCCTGCTTCTGCAATTCTAACATTTATTGTAGAGTGAATAAGGGCGGTACAAAGAAGTAAAATGGGCTAGAGCTAAAAAAGTGTGGTAGGGGCCCTGGTAAATTTAATTTCGAAGGGGTCCTCCTTACTTGACAAATATTTGAGCCCGAGTCTCGGATATTAGAGCCTTGGAGATTCGATGTACCTATGTTTATCGATGTCTAATACCCACAGTACAAACCCAAAGCCAGGGACGTTTGGGACCAGGTCAATTTGTGTGGGGTTGACCCCCGATACTTATTTTAAAAATGTAATTGATGATGTTTACAGGCTCTGTTGACAAAATGGTTTGTCGTGAGTGGGTGCACGCGTCCCACAAACGCATCGTTAAGCTGCGCCTGGGACCCGAGCCCGCCCTCCACGTCACTGACCGCAAGGGGGAGAAGCTTCGGACCGTGCCACTGGACCACACAGATCAGCTCACAGTGTTGGAGAGTCAGGTATGGATCTTGGCGTTTATATCCTATCCTTTAAGTGTAAGTACAATATAATTTGTCTTTTACCGTTAAATCGACCTCGGGTTAAATTTTTCCGGTTTGTTATTTTTTTTGCCTGAGAACATGGTATTTACAGGTAGTACATGCTTAATATACTCAAGTCTATTTTAAGTTTAACTCTTAACAACACTTGCAAGCAACCCTAATTTTCATGTAAAATGGACCCAGATTATACTCGTATAATATATCTTTCAGCTCGGAGTATTTTAATGGAACATAAATAATAATTCTAGGCAGGATCCACCTGATCATTTTATTTTTTGTACCCTAATGAATAGTGTGTAGTTCGGAGGGAACTGCTCCAAAAGAGAATGTTCCGGCTTTATATGACGTGATTTTTTTTACTTGTTAATTACAGGTAAAGTTCGTCTATCGTTCGTAAATTATCATTTCCTCAGTATTTGTGAATAACATTATACGAGTACGAGTATGTATGCTTCGTCGGAATCGATTCTTGCCTAACTCGTGTTTTAGCAGGCATTGCTAAGGTTCGACCTGCTAACAACCTTGTCGGTTTGCCTGGATTTCATATTTTCCGGGTCTGTACAATAATGATTATTATTTGTTTCGAATTGTGTCCAGGAAGGGCACGGCAACAAGCGGCCGCTGGTGCTGATCCGCGCGGCGCGCGAGCACGACCTGGTGCTGGAGATGGACTCGGCGGCCTCGCGCCGCAAGTTCCTCGTCAAGCTCGACACCTTTCTTGGGCAGCATAAGAAGGCACTCAACCTTAACCAGGTTCAATTTGAAATTTACTTTTAAATCTACTGGTTAAGCTCTATCCATATCACCTATTAGTGCCTCTAATTTTAGGGTTCCGTAGTCAAACTAGGAACCCTTATAGTTTCGTCATGTCCATCCGTCCGTCCGTCCGTCCGTCCATCCGCAGCCTAGCGCAGAGACTCTTAGTACTAGAAAGCTGTAATTTGGCATGAATATGCATATTAGTCACGCCAACAAAGTGGTACAATAAAATGTAAAAAAAAAATACCCTATAATATGGGGTGTTGTTGGATAGGTTTTCCAAAAATAATATGTGTTTGTTTAACAGTTTTTCGATTAAGTAATCCGATCATGAAATATTAAGCTTTAAAGTGCTAATTTTTGTTAGATTCAAGTGCTCCCCCCCCTACAGCCAAAACTACAAATACTAAAAATTTGAAAAAAAAACATAAATTAAAGAGCTTATAACGAATTTAAAAGGAAAACTAACACGACCTGGAGAAACTATCACGACTAAGTGTTCTCTTTGGTTCTTGAGATACAGGCGATTAACGTGTTTATACCTACTAAATTCATTTTAAGACGGTACCAATTGACTTTAAATAGAAAATTAGTAATTACTTGTTGATTTTATGATTGTAGTAGTTAACGGCTTCGGAACCCTACACTGAGCATGATCCGACATGCTCTTGCCCGGTTTTTTGATGCTAGTTTGAGATACACATGAGCAAAATGGTGCCTTCTCTCTTTTATTTTGTGGCTCAGCATCTACACCAAGAACAAATTTCATTTATCAGATTTTGATCTTGGCATAAGTTGGGTATGTCACGAATATTAGTTTGTTTGTAAACGCTGTTTATTGGCAGTTGCCCGCGACTAACTAAAGAAAAAAAAATAAAGCCTATGTTAATCAACGATAAGATAGCTTTCCACTGGTGAAATAATTTTTGAAATCGGTCCAGTACTTTTGAGTTTATTCGTTACAAATATAAATCAATAGGTACAAATCTTTCATCTATAATATTAGTGTAGATGTGTCGTGGGCCAGAAATGATAACGTAACTATGATGCATGTGGCTCCTCGGTTTAGGCACTAGTTCAAGTAACCCCATACCATATCGACAAACATTCAATGCACATGAGTGAAAGCAAATCCTTTTATCATACGCAGTTTACAAGATTGAAATAATTTTAATTGACGCAAAAATTAATGCCATATTATATTTTACCATAAAATATTTTGACAGGGACACCGCGAACAAATTTTAGCTACAGCAGAAACAAGGGAACGGCGGCAACGCAAATTAGAGCATTTCTTCAGAGAAGCTTACGCCATTACTTTTGGATTGGCACCTGGAGAGAGACGAAGGAAAAAGGAAGATGCAGATCCTGAGGTAATATTTTCTAGAATAATATATGTATACAATTATCTTTAATTAAACGCATTGTTTCACATAAACGATGTTTCAGTCTATAGTGATGAGAACGTCGTTATCGAAGAGTGAATTCGCAAGTGCGCTTGGCATGAAAGCAGACGCAGTTTTCGTCAAGAAAATGTTCAACATTGTCGATAAGGACAGCGATGGAAGAATATCTTTCCAGGTAACTAACATAACCACGATATTGAAAAAGTCTAGCGAAGTAAAATACTTAAATTCTTAGTAATGTTTGTTTGATATACCAGGAATTTTTGGATACCGTTGTACTATTTTCTCGGGGAGCAACTGATGAAAAGTTGAGAATCATATTTGATATGTGCGACAACGACCGTAATGGAGTGATAGACAAGGAAGAGCTGAGTGAGATGCTGCGGTCACTCGTGGAGATCGCGCGGACCACGTCGCTTAGGGACGAGCATGTCACTGAACTGATTGATGGCATGTTTTCTGTAAGTAGTATCAAATTAAAATGTAGTGGCATAAACTTACTTGTAGAGCTAACTCATCATCAAAATCATACTGTGTGAAGGATACCTACGGGGTATTATTAAAGTAATATAAATTTTAGGACGCTGGCCTACAACATAAAGACCACCTTACATATTCCGATTTCAAAGTGATGATGAAAGAGTACAAGGGAGAGTTTGTGGCCATCGGTCTGGACTGCAAAGGAGCCAAACATAATTTCTTGGACACTTCCACAAACGTCGCAAGAATGACTAGCTTCCATATCGAACCATCAATGGAGCAATCTAGGTATGTAAACATTTGATGAGTGACTTATTTTCAACTTAAACGCTACATGGTGTTATTTAAAGCATTGAGATTTTTTCTTTGCAGACATTCGATACTTCTTAAGTGGGATTACCTCACAACTTTCTTAGAAGAAAATCGTCAAAACATTTTCTATCTATTTATCTTCTACGTCGTGACGATAGGGCTGTTCGTGGAACGATTTGCGCACTACTCCTTCATGTCAGAACATTTGGACTTGAGGCATATCATGGGAGTCGGAATAGCTATTACAAGAGGATCAGCAGCTTCTTTGTCGTTCTGCTATAGTTTACTGTTACTTACGATGTCAAGGAATTTATTAACCAAACTCAAGGTACCTTCACTGGCTACTGAGCATTTTTTTATTATCTTCTCATTTTTTTTCTCTATTTTATACCCTACTGTTTGATTCTTCTTTTGCCAGGAATTCAGCATTCAACAGTATATCCCACTGGATTCTAGTATCCAGTTCCACAAAATCGTGGCCTGCACGGCGCTGTTCTTTTCCCTCCTGCATACGGCGGGTCACATGGTCAACTTCTACCACGTGTCCACGCAGCCCGTGGAGAACCTGCGATGTCTTACCAAAGAAGTTCACTTTACCTCTGACTTTAGACCTGGAATCACGTATTGGGTGTTCCAAACTGTTACAGGTAAAGTTCACAAGTACTAAATTTATCGTAAGTATACCGAAAAATAAAAATATTGGGTTCAATCACTACTACAACCAAATTTTATTGTAACCCCAAAATATTATATAAATATTATATATATTGTGGTTTTTTTTTTCATTTGCGATTAAAAATGGAACAAAGAAAAACGGTTTTTTTTTTAATTATATTTGGAGGGGTGAAGAGTGAGTTCTGTATGTTTGTCCACAAAGATCTACGCAGACGAAATCACAGCCAAGAAAAGCATGGTTAAGGTAGCATGACATCGTAATCAAATCAGTTTTGGTTATGTTTAGTTTTGTTAACAAGTAATAGTTTTGTAAAGTTACTAAAAAGTTTTGTTTGCTCTGACAATGTTCGGTTTCGGTTGTTGCAGGCGTAAGCGGCGTATTACTGTTCGTGATAATGTGCATCATCTTCGTGTTTGCGCACCCCACGATCCGCAAGCGCGCGTACCCGTGGTTCTGGCGCGCGCACTCGCTGCACGTCGCCCTGTACGCGCTGTGCCTCGTGCACGGCCTGGCCCGGCTGACGGGCGCGCCGCGCTTCTGGATCTTCTTCCTTGGACCCGCTGTCATCTATACACTGGACAAGGTTGGTCTTCTTCTGTTCAAGTGCACGACCTCTCTGCACGCTATGGTTAAGAAGTTATGAGCACGCCACGCTTCTTGATCTCAAGTTCCATCAGAGTACGAGGTACCTACTCTCTGTCATAGTACTCATAGTATAGTGACGAGGTATAATCTGAGGGTACTTTTGGCATCCCGTCTTTTGACTGTATTGTTTAGCTTTGATGCTGTTGAACCAATAAAATATAAACCACAATACCTACTTCCAATGCTACCTTAACGTGTTTTTTTTTTGTACCAGGTGGTATCGCTTCGAACTAAATATCTAGCTCTAGACGTTCTAGAAACAGAAATGCTGCCCTCAGACGTCATTAAAATCAAATTTTACAGACCTCCAAATCTAAAATACTTATCAGGTAAGTAACTATAATCTACCTTACCTTGTTATTAAATTCAAACCTCGTTCATATTGTAATTATAACGTAAACTATCCATGGGGCAAGACAAGTTGTATTCGACAATCGTTAGCGATTGTTTCGATTGAAAAGTATATGGGATTGACGTAAGCCACCGAGATAGTACCACGTACAACACACGTCAAAACATCAACAACGAAACATAATCACTAACGATTGTCGAATGCAACTGACGTATGCCACTGAGATAGTCACGTCGCAACTATCTCGGTGGCTTTCGTCAATTCTATATACTTTTCAATAGAAACATAATCGCTAACGATTGTCAAATGCAACTTGTCTAGACCCACAGAACTGAGTAAATTAGGCATTTCTTATTTTTAAGCAAATTCGATTCGAAATTTTTATTTGAAAGATCTTCAGGCCAACAAAAAGGGCCTACGCCCCGTTTACAACCAAAAACTATACAGTGCAATAGTTTTCAAAAAGTCTTTCAGGTTCGGATGAAGTAAGCCTAAAAAAGAGCGTATAAGATCCAGTGAAAGAAAATAAAAACCCGAAGGCCGTTTTAATAACTATAGCATTATAATTATAATATTGCCAAAATCTATTTTTAGCCTTAATAACATGCATTTGCCTCTTATTAGGTCAGTGGGTTCGCCTCGCGTGCACAGCTTTCAAAAAGGAGGAGTTCCACTCGTTCACACTGACATCTGCGCCGCACGAGAACTTCCTCTCGTGCCACATCAAGGCCCAGGGGCCCTGGACCTGGAAGCTGAGGAACTACTTCGACCCTTGCAACTATAACCCGGAAGACCAGCCGAAAATAAGGTAGTTTCCCGTAAAATGTTTTATGTTAGCGGTCCCAGTTCGAATCCCGGTAAGGGCAAATATTTGTGTGATGAGCGCACGAGTATGCTTTAATCATTTTTGGATTTTTTATTGTATTATTGTACTAGGTCAGCATCAAAAGTAGCTAAGCCGAATAGCATGCTCAAAATGATCTAGACACGACGTATTTCTCTTGACAATAGAGTCGAGTACAGATCATTTTGAGCTCTCCGGTAGCGTAGCTACTTCTGCTGCTGACTGTACTGTCGGCAATTTTAGTTTTCCTATGAAACACAAGTAACAAATAAACGATCAATTACATATGTGATACCTAGTTACAGCCACATCGTCTATGATATACTTACAACAAAATTTGTATTAACTACTAAAGTATAAACATAAGATAGAGATCTAAGAAGACAGCAGAGATTCAAGATGGTACGTACCACAACATTGCTTTTGAAGTATTACGGTATCATTTTTAACTCGGCCACCATTACTGTCAAATTTGTCAAGTAAATAAAAGCTAAAGTAACGTTGACGATACCATAACACGTCAAAAGCCATATAGCTTTACCGTCTTGAATAGAGGCCTCGGTACTGTCGAGACTCATCTTTCATTTCAGTATTTGATTATTATCATGTACAATTCAAAAACGGAATATAAGTATAAAACTTCCTAAATAAGGAATGTGTATTTTTATAGAGAATTAAACCCAACCTATGACATTCTACGCCACACACGTACTTCATGCATTGAAGACAAAGTGAAACCCTATTTGTGGTTGCAAACTAACGACCTCGTGAATATGATAATATTTCTCAAATGCGTTGGCAAAACATTGCTCAAGTGCACGCGGAGATTACTGAGACGTTAGTATCTAATGTCGCCGTCACGAATTAGGTGGAAATTTGTTTCTACACAAACCTTGGGTTACGTCAAATTTTCTTTCTGCAAATGCAAATATGTTTTATAGTTACCTGGCCTTTAGTGTGATAGAGTCACAAGGTGGTCTATTAGGATGTTTGTATTAGTCTAAATCTCTTCCTTCACAGCTTTTTTTGCAGTACTATTTCATAATGTCTATGCCAATGTTTAGCTTTTAACTTTTGTTATTTTTATTAACGTCACTTATTTGTCCAAGTGCTGTAGTGAAGTTGCCATGTGTTGCACAATACGAGTAGCACTGGCGACACAAAGATTAAGGCTGTGTAATTGATGCTCAGGATCCAAGGTCCTTTTGGCGGTGGCAACCAGGACTGGTACAAATTCGAAGTGGCGGTGATGGTGGGTGGAGGCATCGGCGTCACGCCCTACGCCTCCATCCTCAACGACCTGGTCTTCGGCACTTCCACCAACAGATACTCCGGGGTGGCGTGTAAGAAGGTAAAAACAATGTTATTGATATATAGAAAAGCTTGCATGGTCTATGATGATATTTCTGTTTATTTTGACCAAAATCTCCTAAGAATGTAAACGTTAGATTCACGTATCTTTAGGGCAACTACTTACACAATATTTACATGATGATAAAACAGGAGGATAACCATCCTTATTATATTAATATTGGTTCTGTTTTCGTTTGGAATGTTCGTTCATAAACGATTCTGTATTCTTGTTAGTAGGTAATGTTTATAAATTGTATGTGCCTTTGTTATGTTATCCGATAATTCGTGTCTAGAACACAGTAATTGTATGTAGATGACATGATATTTAGACTGGACGTACGTTAAATACAAAATACCTTTTTATAGATTTTGACACAGTACTTTTTTACTTTGTGTAATTATTGATGGTATTTTCCTGGTGTGTAGGTATATTTCCTGTGGATCTGCCCGTCCCACAAGCACTTCGAGTGGTTCATCGACGTGCTGCGCGACGTGGAGCGCAAGGACGTGACCAACGTGCTGGAGATACACATTTTCATCACGCAGTTCTTCCACAAGTTCGACCTCAGGACCACTATGCTCGTGAGTTGCTTTCTCCGCCTTGAATCACTTAACTCAGTCTTCTTCAAGGAGCTTATGTCCGAAACACTGTGGAAGCGTTTTTTAAGGCAACTACTGCTGAAATAATGTTATCTTCCCAAACAAGTTCCTGATACTCTTGTTGCAGAGTATTTTTCATATGCAATCCATGTTTTAGACATCACCAACTCGAGTAAATTTTAAAAACGTTTTTAATAGATTTACTACATGTTTTATTTTTCCGTAATATCATGAAATGTCGATTCCTTGTCACGATTGGACACACAGTCATAGTCATAGTCATTTTGGACCTACACTCTAAACAGTTCAATTGGTGTGAATTTTGTAGTGTTACGAAATATTACCATTTGTTGCAGTATATTTGCGAGAACCACTTCCAGCGCCTGTCTCGCACCTCTATGTTCACGGGACTTAAAGCAGTGAACCATTTTGGGAGACCAGACATGTCATCCTTCCTTAAGTTTGTTCAGAAGAAACATAGCTACGTAAGTAAATTGAAATAACTGAGCCAAATTAGTTTGAGGTATACCGGATGTATATTTGTTTATGTAAAACTTAACCATCATCACGGTGCCCATTCTCTTCGTCAAACTACAAAGCAAACATTAATGAATAATTACGTCAAAGAGAAATCTAGTTTTGCTGAGGTGGTATCAGTATAAATGTTTGCTTTTATTACCTACAAGAATTTCACTAAGTTTTAATGGTTTACGTGCAGGTGTCGAAAATCGGCGTGTTTTCATGCGGGCCGCGTCCGCTCACCAAGTCCATAATGTCTGCGTGCGAGCAAGTCAACCGCACGCGCCGGCTGCCGTACTTCATACACCACTTCGAAAACTTCGGATAGCCGCGGCACTCTCCGGCTAAAGTCACCAACTTGAACGTTACCATTTAAGAATTTCTTTATAAGTCAAAACGATAAGTTAAGATCAGTAATATAAAAAGTGTAAGTTAAATTAACTTATTTATTTCATTTTCATACCCATGTTTCTCGTAACAATATTTCTTATTATTTATACAAATAAATTAGTACAAATTAAAGCAACAAATAACTAGGTACGTATTATGTACAAAATTAGAAATAGCTAAAACTTTTAAACATTCCATTGTAGCAAGAACATTTAATAAAAATACTCGAAAAAAGAAGCTATAACATGTAAATAATGTAAAAACTATATATAGGTAATTAGATATGAGTGGCTAATTGAAATTAATGTCTTTTACGTTTACTCTGTTCAATGTAAATACTATTAAATACAATTATTATTTCATGTACTACTTGTCTTTTTCTTTTAATGACACTGATGCCAAATTACACATATCATGGTACCTAGGAATCTAGGCACTTCAAATTTAACTACTTTGATATATTTTTTATTTAATGTACCTGTTTCTTGATCTAACATTAAATAAGGTTTTGTGATATGAAAGTTCTCGAGCCTGGACAAACGTTCTTGAAAATTATGAACGGTCTGCCATTTGAGGCTGAGTCTTAATTCAAAGTAAAAGGTAAACAGAACAGCCTTGCCACCCGAGACACGCAGCCATTATGTTCCACAAACCAAACATAATTATCAAATCACTCAAATGAATAAATCAAGGGCAATGCTGGAAACGTAATTAACTTACCGGGCTAGAGCAACCTGTTGGTGAGCAGACCACTGCGACCTGTTGAGGGTGAAATATCGTGACACGGCATGCACCTCCAGCATGTAAAAAACATCTCAATAACTTCATACCAAGGACTTCACTACTGCATAAGCGATAAGAATTACTTCAGAGCTCTACTCTTTTATGCGAAATATATACAAATTGCGGATATACACATATCTAGAAGTATAAAACTAGCAGCAAAAGAAATTTGACTCATAAAATGTCACTTTTCTCCTCTTTATTTAAATATATATGCCCCTTGTGGTTGCCGGGTTAGAATAGTGCTACTCCATGTCTTCCCGTGGATGTCGTGAGAGGCGACCAAGGGAATAAAGGCTTGTAGTACTGTTAGGCGATGGGCTTGCAACCTGTCACTAATACACTGGTTAACATCTTAGCCTGACTGTGCAAAATGTGGTTACAGAATTATCAACAAGTTTAGAGTTGTTGGTAGGTATTCTGTAGCTCTGCCTACCCCACTCTGGGAATGAAGGCGTGACGTTATGTATGTACATACATACATACATATACATACATGTATGTACATACATAACGTCACGCCTTCATTCCCAGAGTCGTTATGTATGTATGTATGTATTTAAATATATTTCCAACACAGCTCTACTTCTGCGTTGCAAGACGTTTGTTACTGGTTATTTAGGGACGTATGATTTTTTTCCCACTGTGTGTTGTTTCGTTTAATAAAACAGCTAGCATTGCGCGTGTCCTCAGCACGTTACAATCTCTACAAGCACAAATTAGTTCATGCTGGCTTGCCAATCTCCTCGGCCGTGTACGACCCAGCCGTCAAATCACTCCTCCCGCAATTAAGGCCAAAACGCCAACCAAGTGCATTATATTGCACCTATTACTGCTCGTATTTTAGCAGAAGGACATTGCAACATGCCTGCATTTCGTGTAGAACGTTATATATCGCGCATCAACTAAAACCATCTGATTTATATTTCGAAATAACCATGCCTGTAATAATTTATGTAAAAATAAAGGTAAATAATTCGCATTCGGTAAATTATGCGGGTCGTGCGTATCCATTTGCTTTGACCGAGAGCGCCTAGTGAGTTACTTAGGTACCTATTATATATGAAGTTAACGGCATTCTTTGGAAACGTTTAATGGTTAGGGCAACTAGGTTGCGTACGGAGAAGTAATTAATTTGCCTTTCTTAGTTGGAAAATGGTAAGTAGGAATTGTAAGTTTCGTTTTGCCATTATTTTTGGTCGTAAGTGTTGTGGGTTGCGGTACAGTCGATATATAAATATATATATATATATATATATATATATATACACTTTTGGAGCTTATTCTATTGATATAAGGTCCAAAAGTGCATACTTATCTTTGTACTCGATTGTAGGTCGGTCGCCTGTAAGCGTTTCAAGTAACGAATAACTTGCCACATCTTTGGCCTCTATTTCAGCCTCCCTTAGTTGGTCAAGCAACTACTAAAACGGATTGAAGAGTGAAAACACCCATCGATGTGGCAAATACCTGGTTGATTCGTTAAATCTAGCCGTAGTGACTACACTACCGCTAGATTCAGCCGAGAGATCCTTAGCACTAGCTATAGATCCCTCGGCCCGCGGTACGCTCAGATACACGTCCAAATCACGAGAGGCACGTACACCGAGGCGCCTTTGTGCACGGACAAAAGATCGACTCTCGACGGCTCGCCGCGCGCCGCTCGCCCGCGGCTCACGCACAGCGCGTACGAATTTGAGCAAAATAGGTGAGCCGTGCGTGCCTCAACCCGAGGCTGCTCTAATTCGTACCAGCCTTAATAGCGATGCTTTCCACTTACAGCAGATACTACAACTCTTAAAGTCACAATATGCCTTGAGCTTAAAACGCTGCGGTTTTAATTTTCTGCCTCAAAAACTTATTTAATGACCGCAGCTACGAAAATAATTAACTTATTAAGTAAATAGTTATTCTCTCTTCACTCGTTCCTTTGACGAGTTGTCTAATGCCCCTCATTACCGACGGGGTCTCGACACAGTGGGTCAACGCACTATCGCAACGCCTACATTTCGTCGAAAAGTGACGTGCATCATGAGCTCATAGCTGTCGCCTGGCGGTTCGTGTGAAGTATGCTTGCATAATTTAGGGCCACTCGCACGTTATGACCACATCCTTAATTGAATAAACCTAAAAGATACATTAAAAACCGGGCAAGAGCATGTCGGACTATGCTCAGTGTAGGGTTCCGAAGCCGATAAGTACTACAAACATAAAAACCAACAAGTAATAACTAATTTTCTATTTAAAGTCAATGGTTCTGTCTTAGATGATTTTAGTACCAAGAACCAATTATGTCTACTTAGTCGAGATTGTTTTCCTTTAAAATTCGTTAAATGCGCTTTCATTTTAGATTTTTTTTTCAGTTTTTTTTTTATTATTTGTAGTTTTGGCTATAGGGGGGGGGACACTAGAGTCTAACAAAAATTTGCGCTTTAAAGCTTAATATTACATAAACGGATTACTTAATCGAAAAACTGTTACCCTGCCTAATACACAGCCAACGATCCCGGGTTCGATTCCCGGTAAGGGCAAATTTATACTTATGTGATGAGTGCGAAAATGTTTACCTTAGTCTTAGATGTTTTTCTATGTATTTGTCTATGTAATATGTTTATCATTGCCTATAGTTATCATAATACAAGCCTATATAATACTATACTCGTAGTATGGGTAGTAGGCACATGATGATTTGTGTGAAATTGTCACTGATGTTGATTTCATTAGCAATGTGAATAAAAAATCTTGCATATTAATAATATCGACTGTTTACAATCATCCCAGC
The DNA here is from genome assembly GCA_949316455.1 of Acleris holmiana. Taxonomy (NCBI): domain Eukaryota; kingdom Metazoa; phylum Arthropoda; class Insecta; order Lepidoptera; family Tortricidae; genus Acleris; species Acleris holmiana. The sequence goes on along the minus strand of OX438773.1, from coordinate 8,185,970 downwards.
AAAATGATAATTATTGTGTCAACAATAACATTGAATTTCCATGATTATTTTCGCAACCGCATATCGAATGGATTTCCTGGAGCGAAAAAACGTGTGAACTGTTCGTTTCCACCCAGTTTTTCCACAAGATCTGATATTTAGCCAATTAGCAGCCGAGCAGATCAACGATCCAAGACTTTGTTTAAGCACGCTCTGTTTCCGTCGTGTGTTATATAATCGGTAATTCAGTTTGCATATCCATTATTTACATTATAGTGGAGAAAAAATATATGTCACAGTAAATCTTTAAGGGGCTTGCGTCATAATTCTAGATAGAGGCCTGAAGCTGACGTCGAGTTACGTAAATGCGCAAAGACAAAGCACTGCGTTCTAATAAGGATTAAAATAGCGAAGCAAAATTGGTGTTGGATTTGGTGATACATATTTTTAAGGTTGTAATTTGCTACTATCCTCGTAGTCTAGGATCCGATGTAAGAACTATATACCCTCATCTGTTATTTATTATTAGTGTACTACTTATTATAAAATTTATTTTATCTACTTCCCTCATTGCGTCTAACAAAATTTTGCGCTTTAAAGCTTAATATTTCATAAACGGATTCCTTAATCAAAACATTATTTTTACAAATCGTAATATTTTTGACAACGATACCACACTATAGGGTAAACGCAAAAAAAAATACATCCCCACGTTACGTGTAGGGGAGGCACCCTAAATTTTTTTTTTTTTATTTAACTGTACCACTTTGTTGGCGTGACTAATATGCAGATTCATGTCAAATTACAGCTTTCTAGTACTAAGACTCTCTGCGCTAGGCTGCGGACGGATGGACAGACGGACGGACGGACTGACATGGCGCAACTATAAGGGTTCCTAGTTTGACTACGGAACCCTAAAAACGTACACTAGTTAAGAGAATATACACAAAAGAATTGAAAAAGTAAAGTTTGTTGCCTGCCATGTCCCCTGCGCAACGTGGAGTTGCCAGGTATAAACAGGTGAGTAAATGTAATCTATATACCCTCATCAGTTAATATACGATTTAGGCTCCCTTTTTGCTATGTGTTAATCTCTTATATGCTTAGAAGCAGATCTGCTCCCAAAATTTGGATACCTTTTTGTATTTTTTTAAGCTTATTTGTTCGGACTATATCGTAATCCGAAGAGACTAGAAGTTGGTATTTTTTTCACCTCCCGCATACGAGAGGTTAAGGGAATATTATCTTATCAATAATAAATAACAGATGACGGTATATATTTCTTTTATCGAAACTCGCACTATCACAGTTAATCCGAATCATTGTTTGTTATGTTGGTTAACATTTAGGTTTTCGTATTTCGAATCCTAAGCGCGATGCCTAAGCCGGGTCGGGTCATACACACTCTTAAAAATAAAAGTTGTCTCTCCTGTGGTCAATAGTTAAGAGCTTGTGTGCATATAAGTTATGTTTTATATGATAGGTTTAGACTTGACGGAGCAGTCCTGACGGTGTTTTTGCGGGAATATGCTTAGCCAGAAAATTAGACCTTAAAATCGTTAACTTTCGGCGTGTCCACAGGAAAGACGGTAACCTAAATCTGTGTAGGTATGACCCAGCTATGTTTCGGGAGACAATGTTTTCATTACGAATTTAAACTAGCGATACAATAGAAGTAATGTCCAAATATAATTAAATCTGTTTTTAACTCTTATATCCCCTATTCTTACTTATACTCAGTCGATTTAGGCTACGCAATATAAATGACGAAATAACCTTTATTTTACTACCAAGATATAATGTGTTTATACAACACAAGCTCATGTCTCGTGCCCATGTACAGCGGCGAGCGGGAAGTGCGCGGTGGGCGGGCGGCAGTTTTCCGCTCGGGTGGGCGCGCCTGCGCTTGTTGACGTTTCCTTCCTCATTGTAGCGCATTAGCAGAACGGGGAAGTTTATCAATTACCAGTTATACCAGCAATCCTAACAGTTTCAATAGTTATATCGCCGTTTTAATTTAAAACAACGTTTTGTTAGTTCGCACTACAAAACTACTGCATTGATCACATATCTAACGGTCTACCGGAATCTCATAATAAGAATTAAACGTAAAAAGAAATAGATTTTCACGTGACAATGTTGCCGTACCAATTCAAATTTCACTGTGTGTTGGGGTTTGTTTTTGTTTATGGTTTTTACTTAGATATATATAGCGTTAGTTTTGTGAAATGTCCTAAAACACCTTCGATCTCAATTGAAAAATACCGTTAATCACGTGTACTGTAAAACTTGTGAGGAAGATGTAAATTAAACAAAAAAATAAATTTTGTGTTGTGGTTTTCAATAGACTTGTAAATCAACCCAAAAAATATTGATACTGTGGTAATATTACGACCTCCTTTATTTAGGACTCAAATAAAGAAGTAATACGAATGTCAGGGGTTGATTTATGTCACTATGTTTTAACTATGTACCTATGTTTAATTTTGTTGATTAAATTGTAGTAAGAAATAAGCCTGTATCGGATTATTTAGGCTTTAATCAACAAAATTAAACATAGGTACATAGTTAAAACATAGTGACATAAATCAACCCCTGACATTCGTATTACTTCTTTATTTGAGTCCTAAATAAAGGAGGTCGTAATCAACCTGCCCATCTGGCTGACTATGTGACGCAATAAAGAAGCCCAGGAGAATGTGGTAATATTACGACCTCCTTTATTTAGGACTCAAATAAAGAAGTAATACGAATGTCAGGGGTTGATTTATGTCACTATGTTTTAACTATGTACCTATGTTTAATTTTGTTGATTAAAGCCTAAATAATCCGATACAGGCTTATTTCTTACTACAGATACTTACTTTAATTTCCGTTGTACATTTGTTGGAATGTTAATTATCATGCCATTATGTTTTTATGTCTGACACTAAAGTCCATTAACAGCCCTTAATAAGGAACTGCCATTTAATTCTAGGATTATCTATTGCCCTCACGGCGAATCGTCGTTGTGCGTCACGGTCTTCGTATAAAATATTTATGAGAAATATAAAAAAAGAAATACTCGTACCTAGCTCACTTCGCCTCAGAATACGAAATTGATTAACATTAAGGTTGCATATCGTCCGTTAGCTAATAATACCTTCCTACGAGGTAAGTCAACGATTGAACGCACGATGGTAAATAGTTTATTGTATTACAAAGTTCAAAATCATAGGGTGGAAGGACACGAGGGGCTTTCCTGGAAATATTGCGTCGATTAGGACGTACACATTCGATTTGTGATGGTTATAATCATAAACTAGGTACCTAAGCTAAAAACAATAATACCGAATTTACTTATTTTTAATTGTGGTGACAACCCTATTGCACCTTAACACCGTCACGGCTGAGGATACGGGGCGTCGGGAAAGCTCGATGACCACACTTATTTCTAAACGTTGACGTTACTATAGTGATAACTTAGGTAATGACGCATAATATGTCAAATAACCCATTAATAACAGGAAATTTTGCAACACTTTGCGAAATTGTTAAAAGAGTCGAACACTACCTTCACATTCGGTGTTCAAAGGTTCCTCAGCATCTTATAATACACGCTGTAGCCCGTGCCCGAGTATGTCGGTGCACCTTCGATAGTGTATGCTTTTCATATTTTTTTCTACGCAAATTGTTGAAGGCATCAGTTATTCTTTATCGCATCTCGTCCGCGGTTTCGCTTTCCGTTTTGTACACACATCTTTTACAGTTGGTCGTTCTGAGTTGTTCCTGATACAACGGGCTGGTTGTTACCGATACGATCCAAAGCCCGTAAAATTGTCCTACGACCAGTTGGATGTGGTGGAGGATATCTTCCTCGGTATCGACGTAAAGCTTCAACCGCGTTATAGGGGTGAATCAACTTTTAAGGTACTCCCCAATTTTCGACATGTCTCACTATGTCACCTTAATTTGGTAGAATGCAATTTGTTTTTTGATGTGGTCAATATATTTAATAAATCAGACAATTAAACTTACTTTCTAGCTGACAATTTTAAAAATTCTTCTATGATTTACACAAATATATCAGGTAACACAGGGGACGACGTTGTCCCCGGGTTTTGTATGAAAAACGTGCATTTTCCACTGCGTTACCATGTTTTTACAAAATTATAGAATTGGTTTATGATTATGAATAGTAAAATCCGAAAATCTGATTATCTAATCTTAACATGTGTAAACCATTATCAATCTCACATATTCTAGTAAGTTTTTATTAGCATGTAGAAAAGGAGGACTTTAAAAGTTGATTCACCCACAGTTGCACGTCGCGTACAATAAAAGCAAATCTAAATAATCACTAGCATGTAACAAAGGCATTAGCTAAATTTAATAACGCTAAATTAATAACAAAATAAGTATGTTTCTCAATAATGTTTATGTATTAAATATTTCACATCACGTTTTTGGACCATAAAAATAGATTTAAAATGCCTGGCTCAACTATGCTAGTTACAATTTATTCATAAATAGTTTTGATCAACGTGTTAACAAGCTAAAACCTTTTTATTAATAATCTAAATAAGATACGACGTAAATTAAGAGACGACGAAAGAGGTTCTTATACCAACTTTATTGTTTGTGATGAGATGATTGAGTGTTGTGGTTAGTGTTTATTCGTAATTTTAGGATTAAAATACATAAATAAGTTGTACAAGGAGCCACAAACCCTGCAATATTTCTGACCGCGTTGCAAGCAGATCTAAGTGTGCATCAACGACAAGAAAAAACGTAATAATATCCTGCAATGAAAAGATTGTTTACCAGTAAGTTCATTGACCCAATCACATGGTTAGGGTTGAAACAATTCGTTTTTTGAGTGTTGTTTAATAGGCTATAATTTGAAAACGGCTACATATATTCACATAGATTGTATGGGGAAAATATACATACATACGTAACATCACACCTTAATTCCCAGAGTGGGGTAGGCAGAGCTTAACAGAAATACCAAAGACTCTAAACATACTTGTTGATAATTCTGTAACCACATTTTGCAGAAGTAGGCTAAGATGTTTACCGTGTATTAGTGACAGGTTGCAAGCCCGTCACCTAACAGTACCTACTACAGGCCTTTTATCTCTTAGTAAAATAAAGAAAAAAAAATAGTATTGAGGCTAAAACTATCTCCCGTTTACGGGAAAGTTCCCCCGTCCTCTTTCACCCTACAGCCAATTTCGACTTAGGTATGTGGTATTGTTAGCTAAGTTACGAAACGTCATAGAGTTTTTGAATTCCTTTTTAATTTTGAATTATTTTTTTATGTTAAGGAGAAGGCACTCGAGCACTCAGGCCACCTGATGGTAAGTGGAATCTGAGACCCATAGACATTTGAATTCTCAAGACTATAATCCCAAGACCTCAAATGCGTTGCAAACCCTGAAGACTAAGATGGAATGCCTCTATGCTAGTAATTTCACCGGTTGTCTTATCCCCACACCGGAACACAACAATGAGAACACTGTTACTTGGCGGGTGGTTAATGGATAAGATGGTGGTAGCGATCCGGACGGACCCTGCACAGGGTCCTACCACCACTAAAACACCATTAAAACCTAACAAACATAAATATAGCGCATTATTGTTTTTATTTAACTTAGATAATTATAATTTTAAAAAGGCCAAATTTGGTTTCAAGTGTTGGCTAATGTAATCATTATTTTACTACAAAGATATACTTAATTGTGCTGTTGTAATATAATGTCTGCACGGTATAGATAGCGCATTGTAAAGACGTTATTTTTTAATTCAATCCTGAAAAATTTAAATAATATCCAAAGAAATAAAAAAATCTACGCTGACCATTCAATCTTTATTTTATGTATAACCTCGGAATTGCAAACTATACATTTGAATTTCCCTTCTTGTTATAAGATTCTGGTAAACTTACACACAAACACATAATTTAAAATTTAGCTCCAATAACAACGATACGAGCATTTAAGTAAGTGTGGCGGAAATTGAATTCATGGTATTTATTGTAGCGTTAACAGCGCTACCACTAGGTCAACCTGACTGCAACACGACGAGTAGTCAAGTGATCGAACCGACCCAAACGGTTATCTATACAAACTGTGCAACTAGCCATTTCGCACGGGCGTGTCGAATTCTACCCTAATTACGTAACAAAACAAAAACCCCAAACAGTGTGAGTCGTGCGTTGAAAAATGGCAGGCCTGTCTTGTACAATACCGGCGCTGAACTATCGACCGCAGATAAGAAAGCTGGGTTCGCCGCGAGAGTGAAAGGAAGAAACTGTTTGTCCCTTTCCTGCGCTTTCGTCGGCGCCGGCGCGCGCCGAGAGCGCGGTTAGTTTTCAGCGGCTGCGCGGCGCGGGCGCTCTGCCAGCGACCTCCGGACCCGGAACTGTGTGCGTTTCCTTAGTGCTAGTGATGTGCTATCGTAGTTCCGGCGGTGCTGACGTCACGCACAGCTGGACCAATCAGGTGAATAAGATCGAAGTCTCCCTAATTTCATCAAACCAATAGTGAAGCTTTATTAAATAATAAATGTTAGTGTTTTTGACATATCATGCGCGTGGACTTGTTAGTTCAGCAGTGCTGTCAACCGTGGCAAAGATTGTGTGAATATTTGTATCTAAGTATAGATATAATTATCTGTGTATACATTTGCTTTATTGTCACTCACACCTTAAGGAAGGATAGATTGCATCAGTGAGTGTTCAGTGCCCAAGATATTAAGTGCCTTCGTTTCGATTAGCACGAGACTCGAGGGGCAGCAGCGAGTCGCGTGAAGCCGCCGCAGCCTGACATCCTTGTCCCCGATTAAACGCTTACAATTCTTGTTTGAATTAAACATTTTTCCCGGTACAAATTATCATGGCAATAAAAAGTGCGGTTTATTGCAGTGTCACTTGTTTATTTAATTCACGCCACCCGTTGAAGTCTTATTTATGGAATTCGTTCAAGGTGATCTTTATGAGCTGAGAAGCAGGGACCGGAAAACCCCTTCATTTGATTAACCCTATCGATAGGGTAAGCCTATCATTTGGCTACCCAATCGATGTGGTTACCCTATGATTGTGTTACCTTAACGTTAGGGGAACCCCTTTGAACTAGTTAACCACTTCCATAGAGCTTACCAATTTCATTAGGGTTTCGGTAGTTTAATATTGAAGCGCTTAGCATTAACTGGGTTTTACCCCATTGATCGCCTCTCTCTTTTTTGCGCATTTGGGCGATTTCTGTCTAGCCTGACGTTACTTGCCTACTTTATTTAAGTTCGTGTCGGGACGGGACGGGATTGAGATGATAATGTTGTTTAATAATTCTTAGTTCATGTTCCCGCCGGAATAATAAAGACGTTTGGCTGCGTGACGGATGGCTGCTTGTGCAAGTACCTACTGCAAAAAGTGCAAGCTATTTTATTATTATAAGTGTACGCGAGAGCTGGTTGACTTTTAAATAATAAATTTTGTTTGATTTGAAAGTATTTTTAACATGGAAACGTACCAGGACGATTCTCAAGAAGAACTAAAAAATATATCAAGCAAGCTTTAAAACGTAAATACCTATTTAATGTCTTGTTAATTTGAACGTTAGGTAAATAATTACATTTTTGATTATTTCCGTCCGTCCGCAGCCTAGCTCAGAGACTCTTAGTACTGGAAAGCTGTAATTTGGCATGAATATACATATTAGTCACGTCGGCAAAGTGGTGAAATAAAATCTTAAAAGATTATTTTTTTTGGTGTACTTACCTCCCCTACACGTAACGTGGGGATGATTTTTTATTTTTCGTCTACCCTATAGTGTGGCATGTTGTTGGGTAGGTCTTTCAAAAATATTGTGGGTTTGTGAAAACAGTTTTTCGATTAAGGGATCTGTTTATGAAATTTTAAGCTTTAATGCGCTAATTTTTGTTAGAGTCAAGTGCCGCCCCTACAGCCAAAACTACAAATAATAAAAATCTGAAAAAAATCGTGAATGAAAGCGCATATAACGAATTTTTAAGGAAAACTATCACCACTAAGTAGACATGATTGGTTCTTGAGATACAGGCGACTAGTGTTTATACCTACGAAAATTAGCTAAGACGGCACCAAATAACTTTAAATAGTAAAATAGTTCATACTTGTTGTTTTTAGAGATAGTTTTTGGTGTTTGTAGTATTTATAAGCGGCGTCGGAACCCTACCTGAGCATGGTCCGACATGCTCTTGCCCGGTTTTTTTAAAACATTGGTTTAATAATGGACTGCTGAATGGATGCACTTTAAAAAACTGTACTTAAGTAAATAATGATTTACACTGTATAAATATATGTATAAGTAAATAAGTACCTACCTAAATAATTTTGATCTCAACAATAGTTTCATTAAATAATTAACCTTCTACATTACAATATCAGTTTCAGTGGTGGTAGGACCCTGTGCAGGGTCCGTCCGGATCGCTACCACCATCTTAACCATTAACCACCCGCCAAGCAACTGTGTTCGCATTGTTGTGTTCCGGTGTGGGGATAAGACAACCGGTGAAATTACTAGCATAGAGGCATTCCATCTTAGTCCTCAGGGTTGGCAACGCATTTGAGGTCTTAGGATTATAGTCTTGAGAATTCAAATGTCTATGGATCTCAGATTCCACTTACCATCAGGTGGCCTGAGTGTTCGTGTGCCTTCTCCTTAACATAAAAAAAAATAAAAAAATATATAATTTTGATCACAGCTAGTTTCATTTAATAATAATTAACCTTATATATAACAATAGGTAAACTGTAAAAATATGAAAAATAAATAAATCATTTTGATCATCAACAGTCTCATTAAACAATTGACCTTATATTGAACAATTAGTACATAATTACACTAAAAATATGTACTTAACTATAAACCAGTCTCATTAAATAATCGACCTTATATATGGAACAATTTGTGAATAATAGCTTGCTTACACTTTAAAAACGTAAGTAAATTATTTAGATCGCAGTGATGGTTTAATTAACCCTATACTCGTATAATATAACAATAGGTAAATAGTGATTTACAGCGTACAAAATGTATGTAAATCATTTTGATTTCCTCAACAGTCTCGAAAAGAACAAAGGCTAAATAATGGTTAACATTTGACTCTAACAAAAATTAGCGCTTTAAAGCTGAATATTTCATAAACGGATCACTTAATCGGAAAACTGTTTTTAAAAACCCGCAATATTTTTGAAAGACCTATCCAACGACACTCCACACTATGGGGTAGACGAGAAAAAAAAATCATCCCCACGTTACGTGTAGGAGAGGTACCTACACTAAAAAAAATGTTTTTCAAGATTTTATTTTACCACTTTGTTGGCGTGACTAATATGTATATTCATGCCAAATTACAGCTTTCTAGTATAAAGAGTATCTGAGCTAGGCTGCGGACGGACGGACGGACGGACGGACATGGCGAAACTATAAGGGTTCCTAGTTTGACTACGGAACCCTAAAAAGCTACTTCTCATTTTACAAATATTTAATATTTATTAATATTAACCGTGTTTATAGCACGACACAATTAATAATGCGCGTATGGAAGCGCTTACACCGTTGATAGAGAGTCTATTATTGCATAATCCGCGCGCCATATTAATTGCGCCCACCTATAACATCGTAATTTGCCTGCGCAAAGCAAGCTTTCCATTTTGTTTTCTTTGAAAATTCGTCGGCGAAACTTTTTAACTGACGATTTTATTTAAAAAATATCTAATATTTCACATGGAACTAAGAACTTAGCTAACTACGTAGGTAGTATACAATTTATTTAATCGACCCTGATCACTCATTTCTGAAAGTAAACAAACACTTTACGCCAAAATCCACCAAAGTCAGTTGAACCTACAGCCTTAAAAAAAAAACAAGTTCAAAGCAAATCCCAAACAAAACAATGTACATTTTGTGGGAACGATAATTAGGTTTACTATTGTTTGACGTAGCGAACAGTGCGACTCTATGACAAAGCCTCGGCCGTCTTCGGCACATTTCGGCTGGCTCACCTCGCCGTCTCGCATGCGCTACTCACCTGCCGCCGCTACCCATTCAATTGTTAGGTAGTGCAATAATAAGTCGAAACACTTGCGCATAGAGATTAAAAAAGCTTGAAACCGTTCGATTAAGTTTAAAAAGGGTAACAGATGATAGGGTATTGGGAATGGGTTAGCGCTTAGTCGAATTAATTCTATCGCTTGGTTGCCCTTTCATTGGACTATGTCAACGATAGGCTTAGCTCATCCTTGGGGTTTGTAAAAACAAGTCTATCAAATACCCTATCGAAAACCCCTTTAATGCTAAGCGGTTCCGGTCCCTGCTGAGAAGTATCACTAATGCAACGTATTTATTTGTTATACACTTGAACTTCAGACTACCTTTCCACTTTAGCAACACATAGTTTAATTTACGAAGATTAAACAATAGGTACTTGAAATAGGTAATAGGTAAATCAGCCAAAAGCTATCTACTCACACGCAAAAGTCACTTAGGTATTCTATACATAGGTACTTGGTTTGCGCCGAAAAATCCAGACATAGGTATGTTTTGCTTATTTAAGAAAGATTGTCACTAATGACAATGAGTAATGAACCAACGGACAGCTGAATGAAACACAGCAAATAGGTAACTCTTTTATAAGTGTCACAAGACAATCAAATCTATAATCAATCAAATCAACCGCAAGCCGACCGAAAAGGTTTAAGCTGTTGTAATCAGAGTTATTGCAAATCGATAAACACCGCAAACTGTTTAGTAAGCGATGGGTTGACTGTAACTCTAACCGTCACTAGGCAACTACTGTTCAAAATATTAAATTTTGTGTAAAATACCAAGATGTCTGACTATCGTACATAACGACCCTTATCGATGTTCTTGGCACTTAATGAGCAAAGAGCTACCGTGAACTAGCAATTGTATATTATTTCAGTACAACATACAAGGTATATGTATATGTAAGTAGGTGCACACTATTTACCTTGTCGCTTCAACGCCTTAGACAGATTACTGCAGCAGTTCAAACATGACGTTAAAGTGACAAAGCGACCGTATCTGTGTCAAACTAAGTTCGTGTTAATTGAATTTTCAAGTGCGTGATTATGCTAATGCACAGGCACAGCTTGACACGGCGTTTGTTCGACCTTAGACATCGTAAACTCGATTACTATACAGTGTGTAAATACCATAAAATAAGGACTAGCAGTTTTCTTAATTTAATAATCTGCTCATGTTACGAGACCTTGAATCACCGATAATCCTCGTATCGCACTTTCAATCGTAAAATAGCCTTTAGGACTTGAAATTACTTAACTCTTAACAACAACTGTTACTTCATCATCCTTACTACCTTCTCTTCTTTTTTCATTCTTATCTTGTTTTAGTTACTCGTATTAATGTTAATGTGATGTTCACTAAAACTGTAATCAATAGTAACCTACCAGCACACTGCACAGGCCTCCATTAGGCCTCATAAAAAAACACTAGTAACACTAGTCACACATGTCACCACACTATAGTTGACACTATTGTAAATGAAAAAGTTTGTGAATGTTTGATACATTTGAAACTCCTTCATGTTGAAATAGGTGGATGGAGTGTGAATTAACGCATTGGCTAGCTAGTTTATACCCCGAATTTAAACACATGGGTTAGCTACTACCTTTATACCCTGAATTAACACATGGGTTAGCTACTACCTTTATACCCTAAATTAACACGTGGGTTAGCTACTACCTTTATTATACCCTGAATTAACACATGGGTTAGCTTCTACCTTTATACCCTGAATTAACACGTGGGTTAGCTACTACCTTTATACCCTAAATTAACACGTGGGTTAGCTACTACCTTTATTATACCCTGAATTAACACATGGGTTAGCTACTACCTTTATACCTTAAATTAGCACATGGGTTAGCTATTATTATATTATTATTACCTTTATACGGTAACCTATCGCAACCTCGAAAAGTTTTTGACCGAATTTCATTTGACCGAAAACATTTCGTTTTTTATCGTTTCTCCGATGGCACGATTCGTCATTTTTTTATTTCACCATTTGACTTTAAGTAAATGGTTCGTTAGTCCAAGCAACTTTTCTCCTTGTAGTCACGTACCCTATGTATTGTTACGTATTTTATTTCAAAGCCCATTTTTCATTACACCAATGCTACAACTAGCCTGTGGATCGTTTTGTATTTTGTTTCTTAACCCATTTTTCACTTCATCAATGTTACATATAGATTTTGCTACGTTACGTCAAATATTCATTTCGGCCAAAAAATCTTGCTTGTAATTAGTTTCAACTATCTACAAAATGCAACGAGCAAGACGAGTCAGGGCAGAACCGACTCAGATAGGTTAGGTTAGAAGGCCAAGGCGGGAGCTTTGCTCCCGCCTTGGCTTTCGAGGTTGTTTTTTTTCTGCCCCGAAAAACTTGCTTAAGTATAATTTATCCAGACAATGCAAAGATCGAGCCGTAATATTGGGCAAAGGATACTAAGGTAAAATCAGAAATAGGAAAAAGACAAATAGACAAAGCATTACATTGGACAACTGTTGATACGCCGAAACCAGTAATGAGGTATAGATAATTTGTCAAATCGTTAAAAAACCAAAACAAGTAATGAATAAATAAAACTATTCGAAATGATCATTCGGCCAAACGTAAAAAAACCCAAACCATAATTGACGAAAAGTATTTGTCGAACCAAAATTCGGTCAAACATTTTTCGAAGTTGTGATAGGTAACCCCTTTATACACTGAATGAACACATGGGTTAACTTCTACCTTTATACCCTGAATTAACGCGTGGGTTAGCTACTACCTTTATACCCTAAATTAACACGTGGGTTAGCTACTACCTTTATTATACCCTGAATTAACACATGGGTTAGCTTCTACCTTTATACCCTGAAGTAACACATGGGTTAGCTTCTACCTTTATACCCTGAAGTAACACATGGGTTAGCTACTACCTTTATTCCCTTAATTAACACATGGGTTAGCACTTTTATACCCTGGATGAACACATACGCTACCTTCTACCTGGTTTCCCTGAAAAAATCACTGTCCCTAATGTGGGATGATCAATACCAGCAAAGTCTCGGGCAGAAGCTAAGAGTTGTATACCTAATTCACGGTAGGTAAAATCTGCCCGTAAAAGTAACCGCCTGCAACATCCCTTTAAAAATTAGTTAAATGAACTCAAAAGTTTATTGTATTCATATATCCTTCGATTTCCAGTATGCGCATATCAAATAATTAAGAACTATATCATAAACCAGCGCGACTCCGTCCGCATAGAAGTCGTTTATCGCTACCCCGCTACTCCCTGCAAACCATGAACTGTATTTTTTTTCGGGATAGCCTATCTGCTATTCCAGACCACCGTTCTATCTCTGTGCCAAATTTCATCCAGATCCGTTTAGCCGTTCTGTCGTGATAAAGTATCAAACATCCAAACTTTCGCATTTATAATATGAGTAAGATAAGATGAGATAAAAATTTCAACCACGTTGCTATAGCTGATGTAAGACTAAAAAATATAAGACAGGTACAGCACTGTTCAATTTAAAATATAGCAACTGGCCTATTGTTAAACAGTAAATTCAATTTAAGATACGCTACGCATTGTCCGTAATCAGTCATCGACTAGATACTTACAAGCAGGTTTGACTCAATAAATACCGATGCCAAAGTTACCTATCTTAGAATATTCAAATTAAATGTCACGGTTATGCAAGTCGGTGCCTATCACGCCACGATTGTTCCACGGAATACAATCGACTTTAGTAGCTTTTCTTTCATTGCCCTATTGACATTTAATAATTTAAATGCGGCCCCGATAGCTTTGAATTGACAATTGGAGATTTAATTTTTTCGAGACGGCATTGTAAAGATCATGAAAAGACACCGATCGCGGGTTTTTAAAAAAGGGTCTTAATTTTGACTAGCAATGACGACACATTATAGCATAGTTGGTAGTGACCCTGCACGAAGCTAGTGGTCCTAGGTTCAAATCCCGGTAAGGGCAGATATAAGTGTGAAGAGCGCGAGTATTTGTTCCTGAGTCTTGGATATTTTCTATGTATTTAAGCATGTATTTCTCTTTATAAGTATGTTTATCGTTGTCTAGTACCCATAGTACAAGCCTAGAGATTAGTCTGGGACTAGGTCAATTCGTGTGACGTCGTCTTCTGATACTTATTATTATTAATTAACACATGAATATCGCAAATGTTTTTTGCAAAAAAATGAATCAGTTACTGCCGAAATGGTAATTTAGAGTAACATGAGGTATTTGAGCGACCGACAGTTGTCGCGTCGGTCTGTTGCAACACCGCTGCAGGTGCGGCAGCGATCTTGACATTTCGATAGCGCTCGACCTGCCACCCTGTCAGCCTTATCTCGGATCTTGTTCTCTACTGTCTTTTGCTTGGTAGCCTGCTCACTAGTGTAATCCTATGTACACTTTCTAACATCTCATCAAATTTCATTACTACAAGAATCGTGTTTTACTACTAAATCTTTTGCCCCACAGGCCTCGGATCTACCTCTTCGCCGACTCCCATCCTCTTCAGACTCGTGGTCACACCATTTTGTCACACCAGTGTGATGACGAGTAATTTATTTTCCTCGTAGCCATACTACTTTAATCAAGATCGCACTTTACTGAATATTATATTTATTGAGTGTTGTGAAGCACTTAACATTAGGCCATAATATGAAGGTAGTTTTATAGGTTATGTTATATTTGCAGTAGGCCTGGACGGCCAAACCGCCTAGAGACAGAAGTTCCGCGTAAGCGGAGCTCCGTCGACAAATATTGATTTGAAGTTAGACGGTATCGACGGAGCTCCGCTGCCGCGGAGCTCCTATTTCTGGGTGGTTTGGCCCTCCGGGCCAGCTGCAAAGCTAAAGTAACCTAAACCTACCAACGTATTCTATTATAGATGTTTTCCCGCACTAGTAGTGTCACCACAAGTCTCAAGTTTTGGTAACTTACTATTGGTCACACCAATCGTGTGGCTACGAGGAAAATAAATTACTCGTCATCACACTGGTGTGACAATTGGTGTGACTATTAGTCGGACCTGCTCCCATCTTGTGGTACAACTCTCCATCGATTGAATTGCAATTGCAACACAGCTCTTGGTGCTTGCGACTGACTGACTTGCGAACCTAGCTCCAGTTTACACCGACATTTTTTAAAACTACCTACATACATACATGTACTTCACTTTAGATACTTACTACGTATATGCATTTGGCAAAGTGTATCGTTATGGAGTCAGCAAGCATATACAGAATACTTTTTTTCGTTGTAAGATAACACAGGAACACTAACACCTATGTATGAATTTGCAGATCTGCAGAAACAAAACAACATTAATATTATAAATAGATTCCATCTGCATAGAGCTGCGCGATTAAGTTTATTATTAGTTTATCAAATGTCGATTTTCTTTATTTGAGCAATGGTGTCTAGGCACGCGTACACGCCATTATGCCGGCAGCTCCCACAGCGCAGGCGCAGCCCGATTACCCACAGACAATGCGTTACACTTTCCCACGCGTGGCCACGCCGCTCGCGGGTACGTGAAGCCCAGGATTAGCATATTATGGCGTAAATCCTATTGTTTTTACTCACCCACGTGACGCTATTGCTTTCGATGTCAACCGTCAAATACTGAGTTGCACAAACCAACTATCATACGAACTTCTATTCTATTATGTATACGCTAATTATTTATTACAGCTGCAACATCACAAAGTATTAGTTGCTACACGAATATCTTGTGTTATGACACAACAATAATTCTGATATGTTGCCATACAATATGCCATTTTTCTAAGTACAATACAATACAATACAATACAAAACACTTTATTGTCCACCAAACAAAAACATTACACAGAATTTTCACAATTTAGAAGACCCAGGTAAACAACAGGCGGTCTTATCGCTGATTAGCGATCTCTTCCAGACAACCTTAGAAGGGATAAGGTGCAAGTTAAAACAATTTACACGGTAGGTGGTGCAGACCAATTTCGAACAATTACAAGGAACTATGCTAGCTATAAAATACAATATACCTATAAATACACGCTTACCAAACTAATAAATAGATAATCAAATATATATTAATACAAACTAATACATTATAATGACTTACATGAATAAATAGATAGTAATAAATAAATACATACATAAATGTCAATACATCCACATCAGGGAAAAAAAACAGCCACACGACAGAAATGCATAGTGAGAGAAATGTGCTGAGACAATACAATTAAGACTGCGACAAAAAGTGCTCAAGGAGAAGTTTCTTAAATACAGGTAAAGATTTAGCCTGCCGCAGCTCCACAGGGAGGGAGTTCCACAGACGGACAGCCTGAAAAGTAAAGGAATTGTTGTAGAATTTAGATGATGAGGAGGGTACAGTTAAAAGTAGTAGTTACTCGGCAAGAATAATTTTTCTATGAAACATGAGACGAAACTGTCAGGTGCGAGTGCAAGTGAGATAGCGACAGCTAGCCAAGGGGCATTAACAAAATAAAAGCACTTACTTTCACGGGTTATGGATTAATAAATAAATCATGTTTATTTTCCAAAGTAAGTTACCTATACAGTATATGTTGCATGTAAAGTCAAAGTATATGAAATCACATTTAAACCGTAAGAAAATATACACAAATTTTAATAAGTCATCAAAAATAAATAATAAGAAATCAGGAAAACAACAACAATAACAATACGGAACAAAGAAATTATCGCCGTTAGGGATCCTCTTAAAAGTAACATACAAGCGAACTAGTCACTTGTACATAATAAATAAAAAAATCACTCAAAGCATCGTTAAAAATATATATTTATGTATACTTAAAGTCTATACCTAAACTCTTTGACTGAGGATTTGCTATAAAAGGTCTTTAGCCTGCATCCAAATGCTTCGTCAGATGATCCGTTGTTAACTTCGGAGGGTAGCCGTTTGTAAAAGGACCGAACACGCGCGGGTTCTTCCCTAAAAGTGCCATCCGACGGGGATTCTCAAACGCCCCGAGTGGCGACTGCGTGCACGCGGGCGAACATGGTGATATTCTTTCTCACAAACATTATAATTTTGTGTGTGTAAAGTGAGTAGTGCGTCATTCTGCGGTGCGTAACGAAGACAGCCCTGCATGAGTGTTTAGGTTTCACTCCTACTAAAATGTAAGTACAGCATGTTTCTGCATAGCATCACTCTGTTGGCATCCCTGGAGTTTCCCTATACAAGTGTACCGTACGAAATAAGGGAGTGAAAATGTGAAAAATATACTTGCTTCAGTTCGTCATCAGAAATGAAATCATCAATCTTCAGTTATCGCAACACAAAGACCTCACTACTCAGTTTACTACACAGTTCATCAACATGGCACTTCCAGTTAATTTTAAAGTCCAGAGTGAAACTAAGGAACCTAGACTTGTCGCATATCTATGGGCATCAGATTGTTAAGCACGCTCGAAGGAAAGAAGGCCCCAATATATTATGACGTTCGATTTTGCAACATTCAAAAGCAATCCATTTGTTGTGAACCACCCTTGCAGCTGCTTGCAAGCGTCATGTATTTTTTCTTCCAGCGTGCACGCACTTACCACGACTGTTGTGTCACCTACAAACAGCAACAAAAGGCCAGCTGTAATGGTGGTGGTTGGAAGACTGTTAACAAAAATTATAAATAGGATATTTCCTAACGCCGAACCAGGAATCAATAAGTACACGCTACTGGTCAAAGAAGTCAGTTTTGCCGTTTGCAGACAACTTCAATTAGTAACTGTTTCCGATCGGACAAAAACGAGAGTAATTGGTGGCTAGTATCTTGGATACCGTAGTGTAGCAACACTTGCAACTTATCCAGAAGCAGTTGGTTGGTTATATTCGTATATGACAATAGTAAGTGTATAAATAATATTGTATATTTTATTTAGGTAATCATAATAACTACACTACACTACACTAATAACTTAACTACATAGCTAACTGCAAGTTTTCACAGACACAAAAATGGAGGGTGTCCTGTATTTAGAGGATCAAGTCAATCTGTATACAGGGCGTCCCACGGCTATGCCACATGGAAGGAAAGTACCTTGAATATTGTAGATGGAACATTTTACTGAAAGAAGACATTATTTTAATTTAAAAATAATTTAAACTGCATTCATACATATTTAAATAATTACATGGTTGAACCGGGAATCGAACCCTTTACTCGAGGTAAATAATTACCCTGTATCTTTATCATACCGATCGAAAGGCTTCATCATAAGAATTAATTTTTGTTAAATAACATAGTGCCAGAAATAAAAGGAAGACCATGAATTTTAACATTAGATGTGAAATTTTGTTCAGAAAAATTAAAAGCTGATAGATAGAGAGATAGGATTTAGATTTTTTTTATAGGGTTATTTCAAAAAATTTGTTCACAAGAACCAGTATGAAAGTGTCCACGAGCTACAAACAGAACTTAGACGTAATATTCTACATATCCACCACAACAAGATCAAAAAATCGTCAGGGAGCGAAATAATCAAAAGAGTGCGACTTTGTATTCAACAGGAAGGGACTCATTTTGAGCATTTGATAAATTGATTAATTTTGTATTAAAAATGTTAAAATTCATGGTCTTCCTTTTATTCCTGACACTATGTTATTTAGTAAAAAATAATCCTTATGATGAAGCCTTTCGATCGGTATGATAAAGCTACAGGGTAATTATTTTTAACGTGTAACGGGTTCGATTCCCGGTTCAACCATGTAATTATTGAAATATCTATGAATGCAGTTTAAATTGTTTTTTAAATTAAAGTAATGTCTTCTTTCAGTAAAATGTTCCATCTACAATATTCAAGGTACTTTCCTTCCATGTGGCATAGCCGTGGGACGCCCTGTATAGACGAGCCTTTTCACTAATATCTAAACAACCTAATATGAGCCCAGTAAAAGTCTTATAGTTTTTGAGATATTCGCAACTTAAATTTCGATATTATGTATCTTGATTCAGTTATTTGAATCCCTTTTCCAGAACTTGAGTATTAAACCTCATTAATTTATGAATACTATTGCTGATTAGTTGCACTATAAATTGCGTATCACTATTTTCAGCAAAGTTTTGTTTGAGTTTGTAAAATGGCTTTGTTTTTGACTTGACAAAAAAACTTGATTGAAATTTGAAGCACTAAGGAAGAAAGATATACGAATATGGTACATTTAATGCAAAATTAAATCTTTATCGATCAATAGATAAGTTATGGCTGACTTAATAGCGAAAAGGTGGTTTTGTAAAAAGTACTAAGTGATCTTTATTCAAGTGTTTGCCGTAACGTAACCAAAGATAAACAATGATAAAGAATTAATTTTCAACAACAAATGGTAATGTTCAACTTTTCTTTAGAAATAGAAAACTGTATGTATCACAATATACGGAGTGCGGGTAGAGGGTAACGTTAATGGTCAGCGAAGAATTTCGGGCAAGGCCGGCCGTGACCGATGTTTGTGCTCTTGCGCAAATTACGCGCCTGCGCCGCCGCGGACAGATGCGACCGCTGTTCGCATTTTTCCGAGCCTAGTATTTACTTACTAAGCTGTTAATACCATCGTCCTTCTACCTAAGACCACCAAACTAAGACGTAGGGTACACGGTGTCGCAACCATGGCACGAACGTATTTAAATAATCTGTCAATACTTATTGGAAATATTTTATTCAAACAAGAAACAAAACAAGTTTGAGGCAACTTAAAAATATTTTGTGATAGCAATGCTTATGAAAGGTTCAATTGATAGAGTATCGTAATTTATATTTTTTATTCACCGGTGGAAAGGTGCTTTTCCACATACTTACTACTCAACAATAGAGAACATGCATGAAACTCAGAATTGAGTTTCATTGATACGATTTCGGAGGAAATGTAAAAAAAAACCTATAAAACTGAATACACTAAGTTTTGACCCGTTTATTAAATTTTGTATATAATCTTGTTAAAATTTCAAAACTTCTTTTATGTTACATTGCTTTTTTCGCCATCCTCATTTTATTTACGCAATATTTTAATTCAACGATTTTGGCTTAAACATAGTAATTTACGAAATAAATGCTAATTTCTTTATAAGGTTCTTTACGGCATCCTGTTCTTTCCAGCAACCCCCCGCTATCTCAAAGAGCGTTTTAGTTACTTTAGTTCTGTTCGTTGTTCCCAAAATTTCATCTTAACTGTTCCTTTTTCTTCTTCCAAATTTCACGCTGGCTCATTTACATTTCAGGCTATTAGGTTGTGGAACTCTCTTGCCTAAGAATTAAGACGCGCGAAATCTTGAAAGCGCACCTGTTATCTCTCCCTTAGCGAGCTTCCTTCCTTTTCGCAGTATCATATATTTATTTATGTATATTTTGTATTTATCTATAGTTTTGTATGTATCTGTAGTTTATATATGAATATATTTATATATGTTATACGTATATGTCGTTTGAATGTTTGCTTTTTTTTATTTTAACTTACTTTTTTTAATATTGAATTTGTTAGTTTAGTTTGCACCGTCTACCAATTTATTTATGTTTCTTTGACACTTCTCTGTAAGGTTGTCTGAAGAGACCGCTACTTAGCGATAAGACCGCCTATTGACTCACTTAGTAAGTTTTATTTGTATTTTACTTTTCATGCTGTATTTGTATGTGGTGTTCAATAAAGAATATTTGTAGATATTGTATTGTATTGTACGTCATAATGTGAATTAACTGAACCGGTATTTGTACTTACCATTCGTTACTAACGAAGCTTCATTAAATAATAACATTTTATGTAGGTTTTCGAACGATGTAATTAGAATAACTCTATAACTCGTTTCCTCAATCTTCAGGTTTACAACTTCAAACAACTCCAAAATTGTGAAGTTCAGTTAATCACATTATGTACGTAACATACATACATAACATCACGCCTTCACTCCCAGAGTGGGGAATGCAGAGCTACAGAAATACCAATAACTATAAAAAGACTTGTTGATAATTCTGGAACCACCTTTTGCATAATTAGGTCAAGAAGTTTACTAGTGTATTAGTGACAGGTTGCAAGCCCATCGCCTAACAATACTTCGAGCCCTTATTCCCTTAGTCTTATGTACGTAGTATACTATAATTAAGGTAGTTTCATTGTATCCGCGCCTCTATTCACCTAGGTAAAACAATACTGCTTTTGAATTGTAATTGTTGAGTTGTATGTGGAAAAGCACCTTTCCACCGGTGAGGCGATGAGAGACAGCGGCGCGAGAATTAAATAGAACCGAAGACGCGTGAGGAGGGAATGTTCGCGACGCCTAGTCTCGCCTCACCTCACCGGTGGAAAAGTAACATTATGGTATTGTGTTTAACTGAGCCGCCATTACTGTCAAGAAAATAACAATCGGATCTAGAAAAAAACAAAATAATAATCGAAACGTTGACGGTAAGATAACATACCAAAAGCAATACTGTTTAACCGCGTTGAATAGAGGCCGTGGGACTTATTGCATATAAATCAATAACTAATATTTTAAGCCGAAATCTTTTTTCAACAGTATGTAATAAAAAGAGACTTGTATTTCCAAATTTACAAGTTACAAGCTTTTACGAAACGAGCCCCTGGACCGGTGTCGCAGGGCAGCACGTAAGGTGTTATTATCGAGTCGTGACATACCCTATCAATGACGCACGGCGCGATCGCAGATCCATTAGTCTAATGAGTTATCATAGTGCTTGGGATCGAGTGCCTGCGCAAATGGCAACCTGCACCAAAGCGTAACTAACAACTGTCGGTGCTTACAACGAATTGCACTTTGTTTAAAACTTGTCTAGTTGACAACCGCTTGAGCGGTCTCAACTTGATGAAAACATTCACTCAAGCCACCCATGGCTTACGAACATTGAATGCTACTTAACTTACCCAAGCCATAAGAAAGATGAAACTCGGTATACTCGACAACCGGTGGCCGCTGTGTCGGTTTGTCATACCATTGTAGTTGCACGATAATAGTAAGCGATCGATCGGATTATACCTACTTTGATTTATTATACCACTTACCGATCAACTAGAAAGTCGATACATGTGTGATAACTTGATTTATGAAGCGTTGTTCTTGTTCTCGTATAACTAGCGGCCTCCGAAATATGTACGATTTCCGCAGGGACTAGCTTATACATTTTAGCTATATCATTTCAACGATTATACATTCACTGTCGAGAACAGGCAACTTGAAATTTCAACCGGTATGAACTATTATAATGTGTGCATGCGATAACTATTTGGTATATCGCTGTTTTATATCTCAGCAAAGGTTGCCTTACGGCCGAACCCTATATTCAAACCGCGGATAGATAGCCTTACTGCGGATTAAAAATTGACACATTTTGTATGGGCAAATGTCAAATTTCAACCCGGAGTAAGCCTTATCTATCCGCGGTTTGAATATAGGGTTCGGCTGTTAAAATACAACATAATTGCATCGTACAAATCAGGTTGATAAATATTAAATATAAAGACGTAACTGTCCTTTAAAATGTTAGGTTACTCATAAAAACAAAAACAAATTGTCTTTAGTATATCGATGTCTGTGGACCGTCTGCACTTCGTGTTCTGTTGACACGCGTAGCGCGGGCCGAGATGAAGGTCGCCTGTTGCAATTGAATTAGGTATCGACTACCATATTATAGCGTATCAGTAATTAAGAACTAATAGTGTGCAAAGGTCGCCATGTCATTTTCCACCGTCCATTTACTATTCAACTGTCAAAATTGAAATGCGTCAGTATTAATATGGTTCGTTATTTTGTCACCCATTCATCAACAGTTAACTTGCGCTGAATGTCAACGATGTCATAGTCGTAGTAAGCAATAACTACTCGTATGTAGGAACCAACAACTGGCTCTAACGAATATTGATTGGGAAATCAAGGCTCGAAAGTAAAAAAATATCGCAAAAGAAGTGTCGTCACACCCAACCCCTAACTTTAAAAGCTACAATTTCACGATCATTTTGGAATGTTTTTTTAAGTGTTAGATTCTAAAAAAAATACTCGCTTGTTTGTATCCTATTCTCAACTGTTAATCGAGCAATATTAATTATATAGGGCGTCCCACGGCTATGCCACATGGAAGGAAAGTACCTTGAATATTGTAGATGGAACATTTTACTGAAAGAAGACATTATTTTAATTTAAAAAACAATTTAAACTGCATTCATAGATATTTCAATAATTACATGGTTGAACCGGGAATCGAACCCGTTACACGAGAAAAATAATTACCCTGTTGCTTTATCATACCGATCGAAAGGCTTCATCATAAGGATTATTTTTTGCTAAATAACATAGTGTCAGAAATAAAAGGAAGCCCAAAATTTTTACTACTTTTATACAAAAGTAATCAATTTATCAAATGCTCAAAATGAGTCTCTTCCTGTTGAATACAAAGTCACACTCTTTTGATTACTTCGCTCCCTGTCGATTTTTTTATCTTGTTGTGGTGGATATTTATAGTAATACGTCTAAGTTCTGTTTGTAGCTAGTGGACACTTTCATACTGGTTTTTGTAAACTAAATTTTGGACATAACCCCATAAAAAAAAAACTAAATCTATCTATCTCTCTATCTATCAGCTTTTCATTTTTCTGAACAAAATTTCACATCAAATGTTAAAATTCATGGTCTTCTTTTTATTTCTGACACTATGTTATTTAACAAAAAATAATCCTTATGATGAAACCTTTCGATCGGTATGATAAAGCTACAGGGTAATTATTTTTCTCGTGTAACGGGTTCGATTCCCGGTTCAACCATGTAATTATTTAAATATCTATGAATGCAGTTTAAATTGTTTTTTAAATTAAAATAATGTCTTCTTTCAGTAAAATGTTCCATCTACAATATTCAAGGTACTTTCCTTCCATGTGGCATAGCCGTGGGACGCCCTGTATATTTGTCATCACGTTGTCGAAAACGGCTATAAAGACTTTGATGAACGGGGGCGAACAATGGATTTTTCAAGGTGTCATCTTCGGGGAAATTCGTTTTCCAGATTTCTATTAGAACTACCAAAATAGGATTGACTATGGATCTCATGATCCTATACTTTCTGCCTAAGAAGGAAGATAATGTAATTTAGTCAGAAATATCGTTATAATGGTAGATAATTGAAATTTTCACAGAATGTATATTCCAATTATCGCTATAACCTCAAATACCCAAAAAAAAAAACAGTTAAAGTGTGTTCGACTCGCACTTGGCTAGCTGGTTTTTATTTGACTTGTGCTGTACTGTCTAGAATTACATTTTAATGATAGTAATTCAGTACTCTTTCTGATTTTAGTACATATGACATGTATAAATAAAACAATTTTGACAACCGAAGGGTTGCATTTATGATGGGGACCTATCTCGAAATAAATCTAAGTATACGATATTTTCGATTATAAGATTTTTGTGTTAATTTCCGGATATAAATAAGGCTCTCTGGCACTGAATTCTGATAAACTATGTCACCTGCTCCAATCGACAACAGTTGCAAGACAACGAGTAGCATATTGATGTCGTTAAGTACGACACAGACTTCATTTCTCACGACCCGCTCTCAACAACGGCTAGATAGGCATGTATGTACAGTCAATCAATATTTCTAATGCCTTTGCTACAATGAACAATGACAAAGTAATGTTAAATAGATTGGATATGGAATACTAGCTGTTGCCCGGGTCTCCGGCCGCGTAGAAAAATAAAACCTACGTTAATCTAGAATAATGTAGCATTGAAATGGTGAAAGAATTTTTGTAATCGGCCCAGTAGTTTTGAGTTTATTCTTTACATACACACAAACAAATATTTCTTCTTTATAATATTAGTAAAGATAACATAGACCGGGGTCGATCATTTTTGTAACCAAAAAAATAATAGTACGATGAAACCCATCGGAAAAGGAAGAGAATGTAAAAAAAAAAAAGCGGCCAAGTGCGAGTCGGACTCGCCCATGAAGGGTTCCGTAGCAGCAAGTAACATAATATAAAAGTTCGTTGTAGCTTTGATCAATGTTTTTATGACGTATTAAAAAAAAACTACTTACTAGATCTCGTTCAAACCAATTTTCGGTGGAAGTTTGCATGGTAATGTACATCATATATTATTTTTACATTTATCATTCCCTTATTTTAGAAGTTACGGGGGGGGGGACACACATTTTTCCACTTTGGAAGCGTCTCTCGCGCAAACTATTCAGTTTAGAAAAAAATTATAATAGAAACCTCAATATCATTTTTGAATACCTATCCATAGATACCCCACACGTATGAGTTTGATGAAAAAAAAATTTTTGAGTTTCAGTTCTAAGTATGGGGAACCCCAAAAATTTATTGTTTTTTTTCTATTTTTGTATGAAAATCTTAATGCGGTTCACCGAATACATCTACTTACCAAGTTTCCACAGTATAGCTCTTATAGTTACGGAATAAAGTGGCTGTGACATACGGACGGACAGACGGACAGACATGACGAATCTATAAGGGTTCCGTTTTTTGCCATTTGGCTACGGAACCCTAAAAATTACGGGTGATCTGAGGTCGGGAAGTGGAAGGGGTTTAAGGGTAAAAAACGGTTTATCTCAATTTCCGGCAAAACTACAAAAAAACCACACCTTTTTTTCCCATGGAAAAAAGTTAAATGACAAAGTTGTAGGTAATAAAATGAGCTACAACTTTTATATTTACGCTTTTTTCACATAACCTCAAAATGTATTGAGTTTATGTGAAAAAAGTGGATATGCAAAAGTTATATTTAGCTTTTTTCCCATAGGACTTGTAGTTTTTGCCGGAAATAGAAATATCCGTTTTTTACCCTTAAAACCGAGGGGGGGAGGGGCTTCCCGACCTCAGATCGCCCGTAAATTATTTTTCCTTTTTTTTTGTAACATTATCTTCCTTTTCCAATGGGATTCATCCTACTATTATCTTAATTCACTTTTCACCGTTTTCAACCTGTCTGTTTTCGCGTATTTTTTTTTCCAATACTTACCATACTTTAAATTGTATAATTACTTAAAGAGCTACTGCTTACATCATTTTTAATACGTTTCTGATGGTTCATTTAACGAAGTGTATAGCAGAGTAGTAATGTCACCGTTTTTTATAGATTGTTTAAATAATAGTCACTTTTTACACTAGGGAACGACACTTTCATTTTCGTGTTGTATGTGAATTCGCTGCTAGTTCCCAGACGCTGTGTTACGAGACTTACGATCGCCGACACGACCGTGTTTTCGACGTCGTGAATGTCGTGATCTGGAATAATCTATGGAAGAAGCTTTATGATTGTAATAAGTGCGTGGCCATCAAAACGGCTATAAATTTGTTTATATTTGTTTTTACTGATCATTCGTCGTCATTTATCATCTAGGCCTTAACTTCTTCTTACGGCACAAGTTTTTGAATACACCTAAAATTATTTACTTATAAATAAATACGTAGTTATCAACGATGAGTCAGCAACGTTTATTTGTTACCAAAGTTTTCATTAATACAATTCATTTTAATTGTTAGAATTCTATTACACGAGAAGGTCAAGAGTCAATATTAAAAATATATATGGTACCTACATTGCGTGTCCTACTTTGTTATACAGGGTTATTGATTATTGCATACATATCAATATCTCAGAATCTAATAATTTTCGGCCCGGGTGACCTAATTTGCTGCAAATTTCTACTATAACCTCTTAAGGTGAAAGTATGCAATAACTAATCACCTGTATATACAAACAGACGGGATTGGAGTAGACTATTGTTTGTTGACAAAACCATTAACCAACACTGTATATTTTTTGACACCTTAGGAGATCTTAAAGTGACGGAGATCCATTAATGATGGCGCAGGTTTTAAAGGAGCATCTATCTACCTATAAGTCTCGTTCATTACCTACAAAATAGTTCCTATCGATACAGTCATTATATTTGTTTGCCTTGCTGATTGAATACATGCTAAACAGTGTTCTGCTGTATGTAAGAAAATACAATATTAGTATGGAGTAAAATACTTAATTCAACAAATACTTGTTGCTTCATGGTAGCTGTATCATTACACAAACATATTTTTAGGCAAGGTTCCGTATAGATTTTTAAATTAAATTCATCTAAAAGTAATGCTCATGTCGTAATAAAGAAGATTGCGTGTAATATGCAGTGGTGCCTTAAATTTGTTAGTAAATGGAGAAGACGTAACCTCAGACGGGGGACCATTAGAAATAACTGCACAATTAGACGGCTCGCTTACCGCGAGCCTTCAGCTTTATGACATAACTGACTTTACATATACACGTATATACATAAACATACGTAACACAAACTCAACTGAACGATTTTTTCATCCACGGAATGGTAACGTGCTTATAGAAGGGCATGCGGATTCTTCGTGTAAATATATTATTTCCAGAGCGTCTATTTGTCATTTTTAAGTAAGCAAAGTTAAAATATATTCAAACTCTATTTGAAGTTAAGTTACATAACGCACTTTGTGGGCCTAGCCATAAGTTGCATTCTGCGAACATTTACGACCGCAGAAATCAAAGAATATGTACCTACCTATGGATTGACGTAAGCTCATTTAGCTTCATTCTATACATTTTGCCAGACTAGAAGTAACTTATCAATATAGACCTAAGTTTTCTTAATTCCACACTGAAACTAATTGATAATTCCACATAAATGAATTTTGAGATAATTGGGATCATTTGGCATTTATTACGTCGTTATAGTAGTACCTAAAGAAGACTGCCAGCGCTGGTAACACTTTTACTGCCAAGAGTTTGGTCGCCGTGCATTTTTTAATGGAAATAAATACGAAGTATGTACTAAAAAGGTCAAGGTTTTGTAATTATTTTATTGTTAAATTAATGTACGTAACTCCATAATGTACGTAGTCAGGGCCTCTATTCAGGTGCGTTAAAACGATATCGTGTTTGACACGTTTAAGAATCGTTTATGTCACAGTCGCCATTATTGTAAATGACATAAGAGTTATCAAAACGATGACATTACGGAAACAGGTCAAAAACGATATCGTTATAACGCAGTTGAATAGAGGCTCTGAGCTGTCCTGTGAAGGCGATACAGCTTCTCTCTTAGGTTGACCATTTAACGGGTGATAACAAAAAAATGAGAATCATTTTCAGTAGTCTTAAAAAAAATATCTATTGTCATAAAAAAATTGTCCATGAGGTTATTTTTACCTCTTTTGAGATTCTTGATTTTCATTTGTTTTATTTTTTCAATCATTTATAATTGTCAAAATGACGTCGAAATAAGAAGCTCTGCGAAAACGCTTTGTACATTTTTATAATAAAAATATAAACATGGGGAAAAAGTACACAGTAGATCATTTTACCAAAGAAAATGTATCAGTTTCTACTATAATATAGAATTCTTGCATCCTTGACGACAGCTCGCAAACGTGGTAGCGGCCGACCAGCTAAAATAATGACCAAGGGAAGACTGAAGAAACTCCATACCACTCTCAATGATAGTGATTCCATGAGCCAACGAGATGCCGCGAAAGTATTTAAATGTTCTCAACCGTACATTTGCCGGTCTTTAAAAAAGGTGGGTTGGGAGTGCCGCAAGAAGGTACGGGCACCGGAATACACCGATCAGCAAAAATCTAACATTATGTCACAATGCCGCTGGATGGTTAGAAATTACAAGGGAAAATCGTTTATTTTGGATGATGAAAGTTATTTCCCTTTGAGCAAAACCCATATACCTGGAAATGATCGGTACTATACCAGCAATATTTCAACAATACCAGACAATATAAAACACAAGTATAAGCACAAGTTTGAGCAGAAAGTTATGCTTTATGTGGCTAATTCCGATAAAGGTGAGTCAAAACTGTGGTTCAAACCTAGTGGTTTAGCGGTCAATCAAAAAGATGAGATATGAGAGTGAATGCTTGAATAAAATACTTATACCGTTTATTCGCCAACATCACCCTGATGGAGAATATGTATTTTGGCCAGATAAGGCATCGTCGCATTACGCCCAAAAAAACATTGCAATTCCTGGAATCCCATAATGTGCCATTTGTACCGAAAATCCGAAATCCCACAAACCTTCCACAATGTCGGCTTATCGAAGATTTTTTTGGTCATTTGAACAGTCTGGTTTACAAAAATAATTGGAGAGCAGAAAATTGTGCCGAACTAATTAAAAGGATCAAAACTTGTGTGCGAAAAATGGTCAAAAATGCCGTCCAACGGTCTTGTTCGGGCATTATGTCAAAACTGCGTCGAACAGCTGATCACGGGCCTTATTGTAACGTTCATTGATTATTTTGTAAATAGTTAAATGTGTATTACTATAAAAAAGTTTGATAAAATGTTACATAAGTATTTTTTTACAGCTTTGCAAATAATTCTCATTTTTTTGCTATCAATCACCCGTTAGTACTTACTTATAATTTTATTACTACGAGTACATATGCATATGTAACATAAGATTCAGTTTTAAAATTATCTTATTACTATAATGCAGAATTACGTGTGTACTCCGAAGCGTTTCACACACAACCATTTCGCAAAATAATAAAAATTACTTATCCCATTAAGATTATCCAACTAATTTAAGATCTTTTACCAACGTGATGTACAAAAATTGTACGTTTCAAAGCAAAGATGAGAAGGTTAAGTGACTATGAAGGGCGTAACAGCCGGCACTAATGGCCGCTCTTGGTTGTAAATGCTTCGGTGCGCTCTAGTATAGGTGAATTTATAAACGTAAAATTGCCAACACGAATATCGTGCGTTATTCTGCCTTGATCAATCAGAAAATCGCCTATTCTTGACGCTTTTCGCACTGTGCACTGTAGAGCCACATCAAAACCATTGTTTTAACACGTGGCCACGTGGTTAAGATAACCAGGCACAGTAAATAATTAAGTCATTCTTCGTCAAGAAAGAATCCGTCGATTCTGTTAGGTGATCTGAGGCTTACATTCATTTCATGAGAAGAGAATGTAAGTTTGCCTATATTTATTACATCTAGCAATCCGGTGATAGGGCCAGAAAACAGCTAGGCAACTTATTCTACGCTTACGAATCAACTATATATTTTAGAACAAATAAATAAGACCATAGAAACTTCTTTTATTTTAAGTAAGCAATCCACGTGCGTTGTATTTGTTACAAATACTTTTCTTTTAATCTGGAAATAAATTGATGTACTTAAATCGTGATCTTCGACCAGATCAGTGCACAGGGCTCGTGCGGACGGACTACTTACTTAATGATATTTTCTCTTTTTTTTAACAACTGATTCACCAATTTAAAATAAACTCAATTTATAACTAGTTTTTGTTACAGGCTACGGCATGATCCTGACATCTGACGAGCCTCACGCCAGCCTGTCTCCGCTTGACCGTTGTTAGTGGAGCGGTCTCACAGTGACAGTCGCGCGTGTGAAAGAACAGTGTAACGCAACAGTGACTTCACGTGGAAATGAAAAGGGAAAAGTACAAGTTCTCCTCCTCGGAACTTGGGTGAGTACTAACTCATAGCACATTGGTTATGTGCTGCCCCCCTTAGCCAAAATGCAGTACCGTAAAATGGGGTGAATAGGGATTCGCAGGGTGAATAGAAATACTTACAATATAAAATAATTATAACTTGTTGTTCACATGAACAATTATTAAATTGACAAGTGTATTGGAAAATTACGTCCAAATCTCAGTCTTATAATTAGTAGGTATAATATGCTTCATTTTAGGCTGTATTTTACGGTATCTCTGATAAAACTTCTGTAATAATATCAACCTGATTTCTAACTTTGGTTATCTAAGGAGGGCGGAGGCAATCATTCTTCAATATGTTTTAATTGGGTTTATGAAACACAAGTATTCGAACAATTTTCAAAATTCTGTTTATTTTATTAATTTGCGCTAACTAAAACGTTTTGACTTTAAAAACTTGTAGCTTTTTTATTACCTATGACCTTGTGGGATATTCCTGTGATAAGATAATTAAGTGTAATTTACACAACGTTACAGCTAACCAAAACCTTAAAGCTTAATCATAAATAGGTAGTTATTATCTTACCAAACAATAGCATCTCCAATCTTTATATTGTTCATCATGATAATGTTCTTGTATAGGTAAATGAATATTGATCAATGGTAGGTAGGTAGTAAATACATTATTGTTATAATGTACGGATTGAACAAAACGTGTTAAATAATGACAGTGTTTTGTTATAAATAGGGCTTCACTTGACCTGCTATAATCTCTAGGGCCATTTATCGATTTACGCTGTTAAATTTACCAGTCCAACTTGACTCCTGGTTACGTAAACAACTCCTGGCGACTCGTACTAAATATACTGGTTCATCTGGGCACTCGGAAGGAGCGGCATTCTTACGGTTTGCTGTATTTCTTGTACGGTCGAACTCATAACTACCTGATCATTTTAGTATCCTGTCGCAGCTATTGATATACTAAATTCAAATCACTCTTACTTTAATAAGTTATTGCGACAAAGTACTACAATGCACAGCCACTTATGAGTTGTACTGTACGTTCAGGGTCAACCTAACCTTTACTAGGCAAAATAATTACTACACAGAAGTTTGTGGTTATTCATGTAGTCATTGTAGTTAAGTAATTGAATATCGCTTTTATTAAGGTCCACTTGTTTAAACCTAACCTATAAAGGTTAGTTTTTACCAAAGTTTGTTTCTCACGTCGAAAATTAAGAAACTAATCATAATCACCTAGTTGACATGACTAAATTATTTGATTAGAGAATACTAATAAGATACTCGTACAAGAGACAGCAATCAAACATCAAAGCGACTGATTGCATCTAAACCGCGCTGTCCGTCAACAGCTGATTTCGTGATGATATAATTGCACCGACGATGACGTAAATTCTGGTAAGGCTCGGAGCGAGTGAAAGTGTCAACAGACAAGCGCAGAACCCTGACACCGCGGCCCGCCAGCCTCCGCCGTACCACGGGGCTATTCTCGAACATCAAAGTCGACATCTTATCGAACCGTTCCAAGTAATACACACATAATGCCCTTACTAGAGACTCCGTCCGCGTAGAAGTCGTTCATCACTATTCCCTCGGAAACTGTATAAATTTTCAAGATAAAAATTTGACTATATCCTATTCCAGACTATAATCTATCTATGTGCCAAAATTCACCATCCAACCATCCAAACTTTCACATATATAATCTTAGTAGGGAGTATGATTAGAAGGATTAATAAACAAGGAGTTGCCGTAGAGTACCTAATCCATGCTTTGTCCTTATCTGTCGAGTTCAAATATAACAATGACATAAGGACAAAGCATGGACTCGCTAGCTACTCTACAATTACTCCACTTTATTAATCCATATTAATAAAGTGGAGTAACCGTGGAGTAGCTAGTTTTAGCGTCGCTTATTCCTTACTGTCCTTGCAGTAAGGAATATGCGACGATCCGGTTTCCTTACGCTGCTGGTCCGCCTAATTGCTTAGAATCCGGTGAATCCCAGAGTTTATAACTTTTCACTACGAGTGCTATGTTACCGCTTGGTTGATGCTCGTAGACTTGCTAAAGTAAGTGTTAAATAAAAAAACCTTAAAACCGTCTTCAAAACCCAAGAAATAAGGTCAATCCAACTGAATACGGCTATTGGTTAAAATTATAGTGGGACGCCGACTTCAGTTGGACCGACCTACCTATCTAGACACGCGGGAGCGTGTCAAGCCAAGTTCAAGAAACAGAACTGGCGAGCCGCACCGTGTGTAATATTACACGAACCATTTGGAGCCACTTTAGAACCCCTCATAAATCAAAAACTATTTTACATAAACGTATGAAATTTGGCTCATATATTGAGACTTGCGAGATACATATGTGTTCTAAATTTCATAAGCTTATCTCAAACGGTTATTTAGATATTAATGTCCAAAATTCCTCATTTTTATCATTGACTGACCTATAGACCAAAACTCTAACCCAGTTCCAGATGACCTAGAGAGTTAAAATTTGGTATGCAGATAGGTAATTAGATGAATACAAAGGAATAAATAAAAAACTGGCAGTTTTTAAATAATTAGATTCTATTATGAACGCTTAACATAAATACCTAATATTACTTAGGGTACCTACGTTATTAACTGGGATTAATTATTATTTTTTATATTTAGCGCACATCAATAGTGTAAAATCATTAACTACTCATAAATAATGATAAAATAATAGGCATTTAGATTTTCGGTATATACACGACGCGCGCGCGCCGAGTGACGCCGGAGCGGCGCGGGCGGGGTGGGTGGGGCGCTGTGACAACCGAATCGAACAGTTGACGCGAACGTGGCCGAGCGAGCGGCAGCCGCGCTCATAAGCATAGAGTATAATGAATGTCCGGTTGTCTCTCGATATCTGACCTATAAGGTTGCGATTTATACTGCGAAATTGCTAAGTTTTCTTAAGGAAAACTTATAATTTGTAGTAATATTATTATTACAATTTTTTTAATAAGTAGGTACGTACGTATAGTATTATAGTATAGGCAATAGTTTAAATAAATAATATTTTTATAGTTATAAGTAGGTAGGTGTATATACTTATTAAAAATTATTCTCTGCTGTGGGCTTGGCAATGCAATTGTTTTATATTTATAAAGTCTACTTTTAGTTTTGAATTTGTCCTTTTAAAAGGACCCACGGCGTTACGAGGATATGTACTTACCTACAAAAAGTAATGATATCCCACCAAAAACATAAATGTAAAAAAGGAGAGCCAAGTTCAACACAAAAATTATTCTCTGCTGTGGGCTTCGCCGCAAAAAGAATGGGAGATCTGAGATTGAGTGCCAAGTTCTATGCAAAATCCAAATATGTAGTCTAAGGGCTGACTTGGCTGGTTTTCCCATACGAATTATTATTAAGTACCTACTTTTACACAGTCATGGAAGAGCCTTATGTTCGATGGGTAGTTTCTACCAGCAAGCCAAATTTTCGGAATAATAAAATAAGAACCGAAAGGTAACAGGTTTAGAACATGCGAAGGCTATATAATTCGTATGGGAAAACCAGCCAAGTCAGCCCTTAGACTACATATTTGGATTTTGCATAGAACTTGGCACTCAATCTCAGATCTCCCATTCTTTTTGCGGCGAAGCCCACAGCAGAGAATAATTTTTGTATTGAACTTGGCTCTCCTTTTTTACATTTATGTTTTTGGTGGGATCATTTTAAAAGAAGTTGTTTCTTGCTTTTTGAAGGCAGTTATTAGTTTTTAAAACATTTATTTTGGATTTGGCCTTTAGATAAAAATATAATGTGACGCCGACTTCAGTTGGACTGACTTATTTATTACCATAATTTTAAAAGAAGTTATTGCTTGCTTTTTGAAGACGGTTTTTAGTTTTTTAAAACATTTATTTTATTTCATACCTTTTAGTGATCATATTAATAATGTTATGTCTTCCACGTATATTTATTCCTTATATATTTGAGGAGTGATCTCAATTCCTCACGGATCCCAACTTGGTGGCAATGGGACCACCTCCGTAGTACGCTCTATCAAACAAAAGAATTTTCAAAACTGATCCACATTGACGAAGTAATCGCGAAAAAACACACAAAAAACACAGTATAATTGATAACCTCCTCCTTTTTTGAAGTCGGTTAAAAAGAATTAGGTTCCGACAACTTTGGCCGACACAATAACCAAATTGAGAAGCGATGTATTTCTACGTCTATTCGCCACTAGCCGAGGCAGTTT
This sequence comes from Acleris holmiana, assembly GCA_949316455.1. Lineage (NCBI taxonomy): Eukaryota > Metazoa > Arthropoda > Insecta > Lepidoptera > Tortricidae > Acleris > Acleris holmiana. Next base: position 8,151,153 of record OX438773.1, on the reverse strand, counting down.
GACGAACCAACGACACGCCTTTACAACGTTTGGGAATAACACCAAAGGAGCCATAAAAAATGCCCTTAACAAAATCTGCCCGCCAAACCACGCACCGTGGGAAAGTAAAAGATTAATTTATACTAATTTACGCGTAGGTACAATTTAGTCTCCGAGTTTACATCGGGTTTACATCAAGCGCTTTCGTAATGGCTAAGTCCTTTTCGAGGGTGTTTCGCGTTGAACGGTAAAGAAAGTCGGCTTTCTACCTTTGAGCGCGTTGCACAACGTTGCGGGTGCGGCAAGGTCGCCATTGTTGACGCACTTTTGCTTTATTTTTGTGCCAAATTGCTGCTCTTGCGATGGGCTCGACAGTCGTGAACTAGTGACCAATAATCTTAACCAAACACGGGTATTAGCGCGGTGTTTTCGATAGTTATCGAACCTAAATAACTGTTATAGCATCAAAGTTCAGTTATAGGAGCCTTATCAGGACAGACTCTTACTACTCGGGTTGCTTTAAAAAAAGGAGGCTTGTATCAAACATGAATTACAAAAAATCCAACATATTGCCTAACGTTTGAATCTTGAATGTTACTTACCTAAATTTGACTAGTCATCGATTGTTATTATGGGCATCAGGATGTTACCCACACATACACTTATTTTTATTTAGAGAAAATACTCAAGTGACCAATCCGAAAGCGCTCATGTCATCCTAAACTCTAGTGTCGAAAGTGAGGAGTGCGCAGAATCGCGATTCGCATCAGTCATGACCGTTTTGAGCGCGCAGCGGAACGCGACGCAATCCGCTCAATGCCGTTTTACGCCAAATCTCTTGCCGTTTAGAACTTCGTATACTAATTTTCCGAGTTCTTAATAACTGATTTTCATTTTATATACATAAAGGAACGTTCGCAGCTTTTATTGATCAGGAATTTATCAAAAATTAAGTAGGACTTTACAAAAACGAAGATAACGTTACACAAATTGACCAATTTATTCAAAGTAGTCTTTGACAACAAGATTATAATAATTATTTAGTATTGACTCTGCCTACGAACCGGGACAGCTACCCGCATTCAATCCCTGCAATTAGTATCAAGAATTTATTCCTGGGTCTTAGAGATTTTCTATGTATCAAAGTACGTATTTATTTCTCCTTGTATCTTGGTCATTAAACAAGGTTAGAGATTTGTTTGGGACTAGGTCGATAGCATTTGAACCTGGGATTGCTTTTTAGGCAAGGCTGCAAGTAACTGACACGTCGTTGTACACTTGACATTGCCGAGAAAGGACAAGCAGTTTACCTATTTAAGGTCTTCCCTGTTGACTTGATTTTAGGTGATGCTGTTCTTATCATTGTTATACGATGAACTTGTTCAAATCGATCGGAATGGCATAAACGTTATAAGATAAAGTCTCTTTTGAACGAAACAACCACAGTTGTAATAAATATTAATTATGATCCATCAATAATTAAGGACAGAGCAGACGCGTGCGCCGCGGCGGCCTCGCGGCCTCACCTCGATGCGCAGTCAACACCCACTGATCCCGCGCAGGAAACAATCACGGATGGCAATCATGCCTTCCTTACACTTAGCAGTTTGGACACGAACGGAAGAGCCAAATAATATTCTGCTGAAGACATACACTGGGGCTACACAAAATTATCGTATTGTGATAATAACGCTAAGGGGCTTTTTGCAGCACCAGATCACCACGTGTTCTATATAACTGTACACCTTTATGCCTTGTGGCTTTCAAGCCTTTGACTGATTAATGCAGCAGTTCAAACATGACGTTAAAGTAACAAAGCACTAAAGTGTGAGACTACTTATAGGCTGACCGTAAATACTATGTTTATGATATTGTCTAGTAACTACTAAAGTACCTATATATGTAACCTAATAGAACCTCTCAGATACATTTACGTTATTGATGTAGTTTTACACCTTGACATCTGACCCAACTAATTATAGATATTATAATTTACCTGCTCATAAATATTTATGACTATTTTGATTTAGTAAAGCTATTGTCCGGATAATCTTTAAAACGAAGAAAATCAAAGTCACCAAATTGCCTCATGCCCTTTTGAATAATATAAGTATTATTATTTTTTTTATTATTATTATTATGAGCCCAGAATGTCCCACTGCTGGGCAAAGGCCTCTCTCCCCCTTTTCCACTTTACCGGATCTTGAGCGGTTTCCCTCCATTTCTTGACCCATGATCCCAAATCATCACTCCATCTTTCGCTTAGCATTTTCCGGGACCCAGTCTAATAATATAAGTAACACAAAAATAATAGATGTAGAAAGTTACACAAAAATGCTTAGAACTGCTAGAAAACGCATTTTCAAACAAGTGTGCCAATCTTGTAGGCAACAAGGCAATATTGCAGTTAACAAAAACGTTCACGTCTCGAATGCAAATAGTAGCACGTCATAAATATTTCCCATACAGTCACGAAGCCTGGGTGGTATGGGTAAGCACCATTATGTAACAAGGCAATGGGGTCATATCGAAGAAAGCGTCCCCGTGGCAGAACGCCACCGACACAAATGTACCTAGGCAGGCACCGAGTTAGCTAAAAGCAAACCTAAAAATCTGTATACGTTCATCTTATATTAGCCATTTTCCCTACCAAATATGCAAACAGTAAATAAGGTGTTATAGAATGACTATTAACATTTAATGAAGAAAGTTGTGAATAGCTCGCGACTGAAAGGTGTTGGACAAAATTACAATAATCATTTCGCAACGGCAGTAAGCGCGCTAACAATAAAGCTTTTTATGTTTATTACCTCTCAGTTATCAGTGTTATCACTACGGTGGTCACCTCCACTATCTACACTAATATTATAGAGAGAAAAGATTTGTAGTTTTGTATGTTTGTTACGAATAAACTCAAAAACAACTGGATCGATTTCAAAAATTCTTTCACTATTAGAATACTACATAATCACAAAGTTGTAACTTTGTGATTATGTTACTTTGTAAGGCTGTTTTATTTGTCTTCGCGGATGGAGTCGCGGGTAACAGCTAGTGGTTAATAATTATTAACCAACTTCAATAAAGGAGGAGGTTATCAATTCGACTGTATGTTTTTTATTGAAACCTCACATCATAATACTTTTTTGTTAAAAAATAACCTAATACAGGACCCTGCTAGACCACCAGTTGAAGGGGCTGATGATTAACTTATATTCATAATCATATTCATTTATTAATAACAGTTTTATATAATCGTACATATATGTCAGCCGGGTATTTGTAATAAAAAAATAAAAACCTTATAACAATTAATTAATTACATTATTAACTTAGCTACGACGAGTAGAAAACAAAGTAATTTTATATTTTATATACTTGAAGTATAAGGACATTTACTTGGGAATATTATTTCACTGCTCCTTACCTGAACTACTTGTACTATTACTTATTCTGTGCCTGAACAACACGGCGCATTTAGGGTTGGTGGCCTATGATTAGGGTTTGCAATCCTAATAATCCGAATATTCAATTATCCGAATATCCGCCGAAAATAATATTCAAAATTATCCGAATACTAAACCGCGAATTATCCGAATAAACGTATATTTAGAAAAACTAATAAAATCATTTATAAGCAGGAAAAATTCAAAAAAATACAAGAAAACCCACTAATGACGTTTTATGTCCATCTGTATTCCCCAAATAAGGTGTTTAGACAAATGTTCCATATTAGGTATTATATTATATTTTAGTAAATAAGTACCTGAATACCAACTTACATAAATTACGTAATATATTGATTAAATCTAGCAGACACGAATTGTTAGTTGTTACTAATGTTATTATTATTAGGTATTTAAATGAGTAACGAAAACCCTTGCAGATAAGGCGGATTTTCTACCTGTCCCTAAAACAATTATTGGTATTACCTACCTACTCTGAACCGACCGAACACCGAACCCATTCGTTCAGTCAGTCACGAGTCACGAACGACAAAGGTAGGTTGTCTCAGTTGTCTGTTCATTTTTTTTTAACTAGAAATAAATCTAGCTTTACACTCGTTTTTTAAAAGTTGATTTTATTTGTTTACTTTTTTTAATTAACACGTTGCCTGCCATTACGAATATACTCGTAGTATAATTATTGCATACCTAATGCCACCCATACAAAACAGTCCATACGAAGAGAAAAATTAAACATGACGTCTAGCTAAAAAAAAATTATGGAACTTTTTTCACTTATTAAATTATTTTATTTCGAATGCCAAAGATTTCATTCGTGCCCTATTTCCCTTGCCAGCATTTTAAATAACCTATGAGCTTTAGGAAAAACATCTACGATTATATTCGTAGTCGGGAGTGGGGACGAGTCTTCCGATTACGAGTATACTCGTAGTTGGCAGGCAACGTGTTAAGTTAAATAAAGACACTAAGATGCATACTTTTTTATGTTATTTGACATTGAAAAGAAAAAAAGTATAGGACAAATTAATCTTATATACGCTGTAAATATTGATATATGATTTAATGTGATGTGTGTGATGTGATTTATGACATTAATAATGAATATAACGATCTCAGATTATACAAGAATGTTAAAAAATAAAGATTGATTTACAATTGTTATACTTACTTAAAAATGATTAAGTAGTTTTATCTCGATATTTTATGTGATTTATTATTATGTAGGTATGTCATTTTTTTGTTACTTGTTGATTTTATGCATTACACACCTTTAAATACGCTAATTTTGTTTTATTTTATAAAATACCAAAATTATCCGAAAGTATTCAAATATCCGAATATTCGGATAATGAATATTGAAGTATTCAATTATCCGAATATTAAAAAACTGGGCGGATATTGCAAGCCCTACCTATGATACCCAAAGCTAGATTCCCGATCAGGAGGGTGATTCTCTGAACACAGCGCTGCGTCGATCTCAAAGGTGAAGTTTTATCCGGCAAGTTTAAGAAGTCCCGTCGGAGCGTACAAAACACATTTTAGCGCGTGCCTTCTTAATTAGGCAGCTTTATGCGACACGGAACTTGACTCACCTGCCTGCTGCCTAATTGAAAAGGCAAGCACTAAAATGTGTTTTGTACGCTCCCAGGTGACTTCTTAAACTTGCCGGATAAAACTTCACCTTTGAAATCGACGCAGCGCTGTGTTGAGAGAATCGCCCACATAGGGCAAATGTTTTTGTGATAAGTGCGGGTAATTCATTCAGTTCTGAATCTTAAGTGTTTTCTATGTAAGTGTAGGTGAAAAACTTAAGTAAAACACCTGGGCTGGGATTCTACGCGGTAATAACGATATCGTATTTGACGTGTTTCCGTATTGTCAACGTTTTCATAATTCTTATGTCATTTACAATAATGGCGACTGTGACAAACGATTCTAAAACACGTCAAACACGATATCGTTATAACGCAGTTGAATAGAGGCCCTGTTGTAACTTGTATGTGGTTGTGTACAAAATTAATATGGAACATATGTCAAATTTCAAATATAGAATGACAAACGGTATATACAGATGTGTTACAACTACATACAACAGGGCCTCTATTCAACCGCGTTATAACGATATCGTTTTTGACTTGTTTCCGTATTGTTAATGTTTTGATAACTCTTATGTCATTTACAATAATGGCGACTGTGACATAAACGATTCTTAAACGTGTCAAACACGATATCGTTTTAACGCACCTGAATAGAGGCCCTGGTCCTTTACGTAAGTTTTTCACCTTTGTTTATTTCTTTCCCATAATTCAACCCTAATAGAGCTTAGACAAGGCTAGACTAACTGATTTATTTATTTGGGACTAGATTAATTTATCTGACATTGTCCGCCTATATCTATCTTTAGCCATACATTACAAGTATCAACCGACTGACATGTTACTCATATTATTAGTCTGAACATTGGATCACAATATTTACACCAAATTTAAAATGAAAAGTGAAATGTGTCACAAAATAGAAATTCCCAATTTTGAAATAAGACTTTCTTAACGTTGGACTAGCTTGCCGAGCTTGTTTCAAGATAAGTAGATACGTAAATAACTTTAGTATTACTGTGTCTTAATATCTTATTAGGTACGCCGCATGTGCGAGGTGCAAGTGTAAAGGTCAGTCGGAAGTGGTCAGGGGTCATATAATACCTTACATGATCTGGCATGCAGATTATCGATTACCTGTTAATATCGACATTTAATTGAAGGATCCTCTCATACTCTAACTGAACAAAGCATTAATGCATATTTAACGCGGAATTGACTATACAAAAAACATATGGAGTCTTTCAAAAATTAGCGGATCCTTAATTAGGTACTTGAGTAACAATTTACGATGTTTAATTCTTCTACTCTTTTATTATTCATTATTATTATATCGAGCACAGAATAGATAATAGTATCGAGTGAAGATCATTCGTGTTTCAATTCGTTGTTTAAGCGGCATACTCGGTGCGCCAATTTGATATTAATTAGGTACTTACCATCCTACTTGCGAAATGACTCACGACTCACACAAGCATTTGTTTACCAATCCAACTTTCTTCGGCATCGGCTCACTAAATAAAACATCTAACGTTTTATTCTCTCTCACGTGAGAAGTATTCCAGAGTTGCACTGAAAGTACCTGTTTTTGACGTTTGATCAAGTGATACGTCAAATAGTTAATTATAGAGCGTTTAAGGAAACTAATCTCGTCTAAGTCTTTGCTTTGCAATGATATATTTTTTTCTTCATATTTAGTCAATATTTTGCGACGTTGATGTCTTTTGGCTCCAACAAATTAATTTCAAAGACAAAAACTCAGACGGACATATTTTCAAAAAATATGTCAATTATATTTGGGTTAATTAAGTTTTCCTAGAAATAGTTTTTGAATAACCACATACTAAAATATGGTGTAACCCAACTGTTATGACAAGGTTTATGTCGGATCTCGTTCATCTAACCCATCATATAAAATATTTTTTGTATATCTTGCTATGCACTTTGTTTCAACCTATCTTGTTTTTGAAACCATATTACTTGCTTACGATACGGCAAAATGGAATGTTCCAAAGGCATGTGCTTTGTGGGTACTTTGTACTTGCGCTTATCACATAATACCTGCCCTTACCGGGACTTGAACCCGGGACCGCTAGCTTCGTAGGCAGGATCACTACCAACTAGGCTAACGTGTCGACGAAACACTTAACCGGAATTTGTTGATTTTTTAATCATTTGTACACATTTGACGCTTGTATGTTTAACCGTTTTTACGATACAACATCAATTGAAATACGTTAACAATGAAATCGTAACTTTCGTTCTTTATTTATTTCTATTTGTTAGGAAATCCGCCTTAATAAAACATATTCTGAAAAAACAATCTACTTTCTCTTATGGTTCAATAGATACAGCTCTCTAAAGTAAGGACAGACGGACGGACCGACGGCGTAGGCTCAATAATAGAGTCCCGTTTAACTGCCTTCGGGTACGGAACCCTAAAAAATTGCTACATTTCTGAATTTAATAATTTACCCGACTATGGGAATTTGAAACTACCTAATAAGAAAGAACCATTTTCATCTTCACCCACGATGCGACGATGTTCTATGGTGCAGAGTAGAAGGAAGGTATTGCAGTTGGTCACTTGACCTTAATTACTGAGTAATCATCGCATTAGGTGCTAAACGAAGTGCTACTTTTCCCACCATAATGAAAATAACCTTTTCTACCTCGTCTTACGCTTAGGTCATTCCAAGTATAAATAACTTGGAATGAAAATTTTCAATGCCGCAATATTTTTTAGTATTCGGTATGCGTATCTCGCATTTTTGTTAATTTATCTTCCATTGATCAATAGTTTGGCAATAATCGTTTAAATCATGTTCAATGTCATACAATCTTTTAACATTTTCGTTTGATATGTGTCTGCCCAATGATAATAGTCTGTTCCTGAAACAGCATGAAGAAGTAGTAGCGACCTCGCTCTTACATGCGGAAATGTTGCTACTTAATGAGATGGATAATAAGTTTATGGTAAGTGTAGTAGGTACTTAAAGGGATCCAGAGCGTACCTTCTTACCATTATTGCGAAAGAGTAAAAAGATTTCAAAAGTCAAAATTACAATAATAGTACATAATTATACAAATATGTTTTCTTTTAATTGCTCAAGGTAGAGCCTCGATGAACATGATTAATTGTTTACATTACTAAACAAAATATCGTCATCAATGTCGCGGTCGCCTAATAACAACTGCACTGACAGGCAACATTAACGTGATATTAAGTAAGAAGCCTGTATATGATCGTTAGTATAGGTGTAAACCTCGAGTGGACGAGTATGTCTCTACTCTTGGCTTCACTTATGATATTTGGCAATATATGTAATTGTGTAAGTATTGCCAACTAATTGTTGTATTGATGGGCTGTCGTTGAAGAAAAGAAAATTCAAAAATGGCATCGTAATCAACGCCGACGCTAAGGCATAAAGCTTTTATAAAGTGCAAATATAATTATAGTCATCAAAATGTCAACATTATGCAGATTATATCATACATTTAAAGTGCCATCGGTAAGGTCTTTTGCTACGCACGCATAGCTTTAAAACTCTTATTGTTCAGTGCTGGTGACATTTTTTCCAATGCTTCTTCTCGCTAGGGGTCGATTTTGATATGTTAATGTAATCGGTTTTAATGTAAGTGAGGTTTTCACAATGTAACATCTCTTCACATGGGTATTAATTTACAAGGGTATTAATTCACATGGGTATTAATTTTAGTACCGATCATAAGTATTTATTATATAAGGCAAAACTCATATACTACTAACTTCTGCTCGCGACTTCGTCCGCGTGAACCGCCATGAAGAAACAATTTTTCTTCTCGGTAAATGTGTTAATTTAGGGTATAAAATAATAAGCTATCTCCATTCAACATTTTAGCGTGAAAGAGTGTGAAATATAATAAATCCTCATAAAATTTCGCAAAGTTAAAATTATAATGTGATAATTGATACACATTCTAGACAAACGCAGCGACAGTGCGGAAGCGGTCGCTTTCCTGTCCGAGCATTGTGATGTTCGATAAGGTCAGCCAAAGGTCGGCGCTCAAGGCGAGCCTTCGCTGCTAACGCTCGACCATTCTTTACCCATTAATTTAATTGCTCGCACCCGGATGGCGAAGGAATCGAGACGAATGGGGACTTAGGCCAAATTAAAGCTCCTTATTCATAGGCTAACCGGACCCTATACATGCTGCTTTTGAATATTTCATAGAGTAGGTACCTTACGTGGTCATAGTTATAAGTATTTTAAAAAAAAAACATGATACAACAAGTTACAAAAATAAAACTTTATAAGGTGGGGCGGGGCTATTGCAACTAAGGGGGTAAAGTATCTTTTATTTTTTTTTAAAGGGAATAAAATATTTAAGTAAAATTTAAGCGCTCTTTTATAGTAGTTTAAGTACCTAAATGAAGCGAAGCAAAATTATTTAAACTCGTTTTATTCCCTTTTAATAAATTAATAGATACGTTTACTTGCCCCGCCCCACCTTACACCATTTCGGGTTAACTACATGTAGGTAATTCTAGAGCGGCTAGCTATTAAACCATTTTATATTTACACGTATTGCCATCGTATATTGTTTTTAACTCGGCCACCAATACTGTCAAGTTAATAGAAGCAATCATAACGCTGACAACACGATATCAATAGGTGTAAATACGAAGTGGAATAAGGTTCTTGCATCGCGTAGAATTTCAGATCGTCGTCGTCGTCCACTAACCAAGGAAAACGTTGGCAATGCCATCGATTCCTGTTTTGGTCTGCGCTTTGGTGTGAAAACTTAAATTATAAAACATTTTTAACATTTAAATATTTTCACATTTGGCAGGATTTGGTTTCGTTTTGTTTATAATAATGGCACACACTAGTTTAAAATTTGTAGCTACTATACTTGCTTATTAAATAGAAATAGTATTCAATAATCTTTAAATGATGTGCGTTTGCGACGAATAAAATCGAAATATTTCGTCATATTAATGTATTTATTAGTCACTCGGATGAACAAATCATTGGGGTTTCCAACAAAATAAAACGGGAAACCCAAGCAGAGTTAAAACAATCAAAAGACCCCTTTATCAAGATGTACTTACTTATCATTTAAATTACTTAGTTTAAATGCAATATTCGCCATAACCAGTGCAAATTTTCAATTAAATATAAAATCTACCTGATAATATAGGTTTTATTCTTTGTTTTTATTGTTTTAATTACTTATAACTGCTGAACAGTAGCTTTAATTTCTTTAGCACTCATAAAGAGTTTCGTCACTAACATTGCCTGCAAATACATGGATCTTGTGATCCGAAAGTCTCGAAATTCCGATCTCTTTTTCATGTAGATTAAATGAGCTTTTGGGACAAAGGCTGGTAATATAACTGGGCATATAAAATGATGTTGCACAAGCGCACCCTCGACCGGAGGAGCGCAGCGTGACTCAGCCGCCGCTCCGGTGACATGCTGCATTAACTTTACACCGTTGGAAAATTAATATTAAAGTAACAAATCCGTCAGCGATACATTATACCTACCGGCCGGTGAAGGGAACTAACAGGATATGCGTCATCTACAATTAATTACATAATGAAAAATATAAATAAGATGAGAATTGCGCCAGGTTGAGTAACGTCTTTACGCGTTACGCATAGACCTATCCACGTTATAGGGCACTACTGCAGTAGTTGTTATCGATATGGCTACATATGTTTGGACTTATTTCGACCTTTTTCATTTCTTCGTTTTGCTGCAAAAGAAAGTATACACCACGAAACCACTATATTATAGCCTTGGAGAATACTAATAGATTACATCGTAAGCAGTAGTCGCAATGTACCTAGTGCCTAATAAGCACTGCTGATGGATGTTTATTAAATAACGTATTCCAATCTCACCACACAGTAGATAATAGTACAAGTAGGTAGTCAAGTTTAGTATAAAAGCTACTGCTTCTTTTAGACGCTGAGGTAATGCATTTATGCGTTATGTGAACTTATCGCATCTTTAGAATTATAGTGACCTAATCCAAATATTTTGAATTTCGACTTAGGTCTCTATAGTACTAAATTTATGACTCGAAATGGAAAGCTGAAAATGTTTGAATTAGGTCACTATAATTCTAAAAGTGCGTTATGTGGGACACACCAACCGAGAGCGGCCGGAACACCCTCTAAAACCCAGCGATGCTCCCTCTCCGCGGCGTTGTATTGCTGGCGAGGGCCGCTGGGCACAGGCAGCTTGCGCATTCGACTGCGACCTGCCACTAGGTACCTATTCCGACCACTGATCGTAAGTTACATCTTCCAGAGTACTTATTAGGTACCTACCATAATTATATTCGTCATAATTTAAATGTAACATTAGTCATTACTATTAGTAGTATTTACATAATCATTAAAAAAATCTGCCAGTTTAAGCAAGAAGATTTAGAAACCGAGGGTTTTGTGGAAAAATCTGCTATTAACATGTAATTATTGACATTATTATGTAGTAGCTAGGTAATCAAGATACATTAAATAATTATTAATTTAAGTGTTAACTGAACCGCTCGTTATCTATTATACCTAATAATTTAACTCACGTTATTCATTAGCATTGCGTGCATGAATAGACAGACACGATTATTTTTGGTTATATAAATATGGAAGCCATTACTACGGTAATTTACGCTCAAAAACATATTTGGTTTTGTAATATGTTGACCTTCTTTATTCTAAACTCGGCTGTCGAAGACAATCCAAATAAACTTGAAAAATACATTTAGCAGGCAAAAAATAACTACAATAGCGTAAAGTGATGTTCTAACGTTGTATTACTATCGAGTATTAATTACTTACTAAATTGTACCACTCGAAGTCTACCACGACGATCACAATCACGCTTTGAACTCATCGTTCTTACTAGTATCAAGGAAAGGAGGGCACTAAGAGCTAAGGTGTACAACTTGCTAGGCCCGCAGCTGTGACATTTAGTTATACCTACTCGTAGTAGGTACCAGGCCGCCCGCTGCGACCGAAACCGGGACACCAAATTGAATTAGCCACGCTTTGCCAAACTCTGGCAAGCCCACATGTCGCACGTTTTAAAGCAAAAAAATATTACAATTCTTGCTTTGCTTTTAACTTAGGACATGAGATGTCGTTGGCAACACTGTATTTAAGGCGAAATGTAAACGTTAATTCGGGAAACCAAGTAACAACACAGCTGGGAATCTATTCAATACGATAAAACCATGTTACCTTTGACCTGCTAGTGTGTCCTCTGGTGCTGTAGGTGTCTATGGGTGACGGTATTCGATTACCATCAGGCGATCTGTCTGCTAGTTTGCCTCCTATTTCATAAAAAAAGTTTATTGTTTTTAACTCGGCCGCCAACAGTAAAGTTAATGACAAAACGTACACAAGATTTTCGTACATTAAAGGAGCTAACCAGATTAATTATATCTTTTCCCGTGTGGGTGCTGGGTTAGAATCCCGTGAGTTTCGTACGATTGTCTCGTTTTTTTCTGCAAAATAACAGCTAAAGAGCTTAAACGCCACACGGCATTTTCTACGTCAAAGCTAGTGCCAGAATAAAAATCTAAACGCGGTTACAAACAAAATAACGTCATTCCAACCATTAGTACAAAGCGGACGTAACAAAAACTGATAATATTTAAACGTATTTTTCTCAGTAAATAATAATGAAAAAAACTTGAATAAAAATTTGTATGCATTTGAGATGAAACCCTAAGCATGTTTTATTTGCAACTCTAGAGAAAAGTAATCTTTCTCGAGTTCTCTCTAATATTTTCTATATGTATAGACGACAGTATTAAATATCCAGTGAGTTTTTTAAAGCTCGCTATTTTCAGACTTGTTACATCTCACTTTCTACACTTAGCTTAGCCACAATCGTTGAATTACGAATGACTGCATTTTGCCATAGAGCGGCTGACCGAATCTTTTGCGGTTTCTCGTATTACGTCAATTGGGAGGATATTTTGCGCTTGTTAAAATAACCTAAGCCGGCAGTCGTTACAATTCAACTTGGTGTTATAAAACAAATTAAACGCGTTATGTTTGTTCTTTTTCACTTCTCTCGCTCTAAAATATCTCATATTAGTCATGTGTAGGCAGACTAAAGTAACGCATTTAATCCCTAGGGACTAAAATGACATTTTACTACCTAGGGTCATTTTAAAGCGTGAGAGAAGAAAAAGTTTTTATAGATACGACAACTTGTATACTGTCTCAACCCAACCATTGATGTCTAATAAGTAGGTACACTGCTTTGGGCTCCGAGTGAAAACCATTGATGACAATTTCTTCGATTTAAATCATACGATGATTTTTAAAGTTTACAAAGCTAAATACAACATTATAATCGTCTGTTCTAAAAAACATGTTCGCTCTTTAGCTTGCTTGTTAGAACGTAAAACAATGATGCGGTGATGATCACTGCACCTTGAACTTCCTCAGCTGACGGCACAATGCCATACCTCGTGCACCTCAGCATCTAATGATACAGCCAAATATTCATAGGAACTTATTACCTATGTAAAAATGCCGCGCGGCCTTGTGCAGGCAGGAAATGAATACTCACTGGTGTTTATTACGTTTCAACCTTAACCATTGAACGTACTGTAAGTTTCAGTTAAATAACTTCCGACATGCTCGCAACTTTATCAATCGTACCTGTCTAATTGGTATCAGATTATATATATATTCAAGGAAATCGTGAATGTCAGCGACGTCGGGTTTATTTTGCTAACGATGCTGCCCAACGAAAGCATAAAGGAAGGTTGTTTTCTAAACAGAACATGCTCTATCTATGTGCATTGAATGAACACTGACATTTACTCCCAGTTTCTTATTACAGTTCGGCTGGATATCACTATCACACTGGCAATCGCATAATATATTTCATTACTACTTTGAAAAAACCTCGTATCACATATTTCGTGATGTACAATTTTAAACTTTAACAAGAGAAATAAGTTTAAAATCGTACATCAGAAATATGAGATACGAGATTTTTTCGAAGTAGTGACGATTTGTCACAATTGTCACTCGTGTGTCATAGAAATACGATGATAGGTACTGTTACTATTAAGGGACCTGGGACTTTATTATACTCGGTAAAACCGTATTGCTTTTAACTTGTTATGGTATTGTTTTAAACTCGGCCGCCATTACTGTCAAGTAAATAAGAGCTATCGTAACGTCGACGAAATGATAACACGTCAAAAGCAATTACGTCTTACCGATTGGAATATAGGCCCTGGTAGTATATTTTAACCCTTAATGGCTCCTAGCGTGAGAATTCATATTAGGGTGTTAAAAATACATATACGTGTATTTTTTCTAGGGGCAAAGGATAAAAACACCATTTTCCAAAATGTGGGAAATACGAGTATACTCCCTCTAACCTCTATAGGTAAGTGACTTCTACCCTATAGAACATATTTCTACTTTCCAATACAGTCAGAACTCCTAAAGTAAAACGTTTCTAAACAAAGTGCAATACATAAGGGTACTATTTGCGTGGGAATTATACACCTTCTATCCAATTAAGGGTTAATGTCTACCGTCAGTAGTTGTGATTGAAGAAAGTATCTACAAGTACATTTTTAGCAACTAACGTCTCTTGTTGTTGATGAACTAGATAATGGAAACAAAGCGCTAGGTGTCTTTCTTGATCTTAAAAAAGCTTTCGACACGGTCTCTGTCCCAATATTAATAAAGAAGATGGAAAATAAGGGCATACGTGGTTTACCATTATTACTTTTCCAAGATTACTTAACTAATAGAATGCAGTCAGTTAGAGTAGGAGAATTGTCAAGCTCTGAAAAAAATATCTATTATGGCGTTCCTCAGGGGAGTGTTCTGGGGCCTACGCTATTCTTAATATATATTGATGACTTGTGCCGTTTATCTCTCACTAACGCTCAAATAACTTCATTTGCCGATGACACTGTTATCCTGTTCTACTCTAAGTCTTGGCCTAGCGTTAATGAAGTTGCTCAAGAATGCTTAAGTAAAGTATGTAAGTGGTTATCTGATAATCTACTTACTCTCAACCTAAATAAAACTAAAGCTATGTCATTCAGTATGAATAATGGTACTCAACCTTTACCTAATACCATATTGATTAAAGCACATACATGTCAAGGACTTACAGAATGCATTTGTCCAGAACTTAATAAAACTTCCTCAATCAGATACTTAGGTGTTCAAATCGATCAAAACCTAAATTGGCATGATCAAATCATGAGTCTCACAGGAAGGGTTAGGAAGTTGATTTTTATATTTAAAAATCTGCGACATGTATGTGATAGAAAACTGTTAATTTCTATCTATTTTGCACTGTGTCAATCGGTGATAAGTTATTGCATTACCGCCTGGGGATGCGCGTCCAAAACAGCAATACTTAAACTTGAGAGAGCCCAACGGGCAGTTCTCAAAGTCATGACTTTTAAGCAATTTAGGTATCCTACACATAGTTTATACATGGACACATCTATTCTCACAGTAAGACAGTTATTTATTAAACAACTATTGTTGACACAACATAAAAACCTGCCTGATTACCCTACCTCACGTAGAAGATACGACATCGTTTATTTAACTCAACGTCACAAAAGTAAATTTGCAAGTAAATTTTTAAGGGTCCGTGGACCTATCTTGTATAATAAACTAAGCAAAGATCTAAATCTAAGATCATTAACACTGTATTCGTGTAAAAAAACATTAGACAAATATCTTAAATCTCTAAATTATGAAAGTACCAAGCAACTAATAAAATAAAATTGGCTTTTTACACACATGCAAACATTTCAAACACTTACGTACTCACACACACACACACAATCGCACACACACACACAAACACATGCACACGCACACACAAGTGCGTCCTATATACTTAACTTTATCTTTTTGTAATAAAATACAGTAGTTAGTAGATAACTTAATGTAGTGTTTTTACATATACTACTTGTTTACACCTTTAGCACAAGCATTGAATGTTGGCATACCCACATTATGTGTCAGCTTGTAGTATGATGTGCTTGGATTGTGTAACTTCAAGTCTAGAGGACGGTGAATCCTGTTCCACCGTGATACAGTTATTACTAGTACGGGGGACAGAGGAAACTTACTCATATTGTCATTGTTTTACACTAATCATCAACACAACAACGATTAATAAGTACCATAAACACACCTGTTATTACGTAATGTAAGTAGCTATGTACTGTACTGTTTTCGCTAAATAAAGTTTTTATTATATATTATTATTACATTACTTAAAGATTCAATAAGGAATAGAATATATTAAAGATATTTCGCCGTTAGATGCTTAGTATATCATATTAACTCCAAGAAATAAGAAAAAGCTTTCGTCACTAATTGCTATCTTTCAACTAACCTTTCCTAGGGCCCAGCCCAGTCCCTAAAAAGCTAGTAAGTTGATAGGTAAGTAGATCTATCAAAACCAAACCTCAATTGAAGGTCTCATACCCAATACTAGTAACGAGCGCGATCACAAACATGCTGCGCGTCACGCATGCGCGCTACGTGGAGCACAACACGTGTTCTGCGAAAACTGCTATCCTCTAAGGGATTCCTGCACTACACCACCTAGCGTCCTTTTTACCACATACAAGTTTCTAAGAGTAGCGGTGTGAGTACACACGGTGACTATAAGCAACGCAATGCAGCGATGAGTCGCGATGAGCTACCGATACGCGCGACTTAAAGTAGTGATACATCCGCGAAACAGTCGTTAATTACATACCTACATCAGCATCAGTGATAGGTACAATCGCGATACTGAGATTTGTATTTCTCATAGGTACAACGCTGTCGCTAGAGAATAAATAAAAGCGATGCACATGCGCGCTTGCATCGATGTAACCGCACGTTTTTAGGGTTCCGTAGTCAAACTAACCCTTATAGTTTCGCCGTGTCCATCCGTCCGTCCGTCCGCAGCCTAGCGCAGAGACTCTTAGTACTAGAAAGCTGTAATTTGGAATGAATATGTATATTAGTCACGCCAACAAAGTGGTACAATAAAATGTAAAAAGGGTACCTCCCCTACACGTAACGTGGGGATGTATTTTTTTTTTCTCCTCTACCCTATAGTGTGGGGTATTGTTGGATAGGTCTATCAAAAGTACTATTACGGGTTTGAGGAAACAGTTTTTCGATTAAGTAAGCCGTTTATGAAATATTAAGCTTTAAAGCGCTAATTTTTGTCAGACTAAAAATTTCTGTAAATATAATTGTTTTCTTGTGAATTTATTTTATACCTACTAGTTAGCTGTTGCCCGCGACTCCGTCCACGTAGAAATCGCTATTCCCTCTTTAACTGTATCCTATGTCCTTCTCCGGTTATCTCAATACCAAACTTCATCGAATTCGGTTCAGCGGCTGTGCCTTGAAATAAAGACAAACAAACGCACTTTCGCATTTATCATATTCATATTATATTATTATTAAGTATGGACAAGTAGGCAGTATACTCCATGTAAAATGTTGCTAGACATGTAGTTATTTAACCTCATGAGTCACATTTATAATCAATGAAATCGATGACTAGAGGTTTAGCCTTCGACTTCGACCATCTGGTAAAGGCCACTCCAGGGACACGGAGTGCCCAGTGGACGCGAGCAGCGCGTCACCGATAGTAGTGAACTGTCCAGGAGTAGACTGGGTACAGCTGACGTGATGACGAACGAAGGAATAAGAAAGTTAGAAGTTAACAAACAAATAAACATATTGTTTCGAGGTGGGAGTCGTAAGGAAGGAACACAGTTACTGATTATGTTGTTTATTGGTTTCTCAGATAATTTTACAGATAGATTGATATTTTTTGTGACTTTAATTGTTGGGCCTCTATAAACCGTTTAACACAAACCCGTGCATGGGCGGTTTTCAAAAAAAGAGTACATCGTTAAGGACAAAAATTAAGAAACTAACTTTTCCATTTCGTCACGAAAATTAACGTATCTAAATGTATGTATTGCTAATTACATACCTACGCGTCGTCATTATGACTGGGTTCTTTGGTGGCTCAACAATTAAAATCGATGACTGTGTTTCAATTCTAAAATAAATCTGTGCTGCTAATCTAATCTGTCAGCTAATCGTTTATAATTTAAGTCGATGTGATGCCCCACTTAAACAGAGGTTAGTAGTTCATTTTTAAACTATATCTTGATCAGCTGTCACGAGATCAAAATAGTCATAACGTGTACGTATATTCGTGACGATTTCCGCGGCGTCCACGTAACGAGGCGAGAGGAGCGTCGAGCGACAAGCGCGCGAGATAAGGCGCTACGTGCGCCCGCGCAGCCCGCCGCCGGAACCTTGAATACAGCCGCGCTCCTTCCCGCGATATAATAATAAACCGCTCAGTCCGGCCCGAGCCTCTACCGACACAACACGACCGACTATTCTCATTTTCTGACCCGAATTCGATCCTTACGAGTGTTACGACCCGCGGGTGCAATGAGCGCGCGCCCGCCCCCGAGCGACATGCCCCAGTGCTCGGACCAACAGTGACACAACATTTGTATACCGAGTGTATATTGTGATGTTTTGTGCCAAAACTCCCTGTGCCATATCCATAGGAAATACGTTTCTTGAGAGTAAATATACGACAGGTGGGTACTTAGAAATTTACGAACATTTCGTTCGAATTTACTTTTTATGAATTTTTTGCGATTTTTTCACTTTTTTAAGTATTAAATTATTGTGAATATTGGCCCTAAAACTCTTAAAAGTTAAATTCAGTAACAGAAACTAAACATAAATATATAAAGATCAAGAACTTAGTAAATTGATTTTTAAATAATTGCATTGCATTATTTTTGTACCTACCTTTAAATATACTGTTAATCTGAATAATCAAGTAGGTATGTAATAGCAAAACAATACTTTGCCGTTCGTTTGACATTTCACAAAGACACTATGAAATAAACATCATTGTGTGGAAGTAGTTAAAAACATAAGTACCGACTTTGTATATATACCGGTAGACGGACAATCGAGTGTATCTAGTGCGGGGAAAACATTGGCGTCGTCGTCCATAAACACTCAATGCAAACAGGATGTGCCGTGATCGCGACCTTTATACAATCACTCAACAACCGGCACTTAAAATGCACCTCATCTAAATCATACGGGTCATACATAATATGTAACTATCACTTTACTCTTTAAATCGGAATCATACAGAATTTCTTTATCTCTGTGTAATCAAATTCTTCTATTACCATTTTCAAACCACTAAACGTGTTAATGCATCACTGCTACTTATCTAAATATTCACAGTGATTGTCAAGGACAGAAGCAATCTAGTCAAAATGGATCGCCTCTTGAATTCATACTAAAGTTTAATTTAAAAGGCGTCATGACTTGACTTCTTGATATTTATTACCTGTAATACATGCTTATTTTATTATATTGACCTTTAGTATCGAGTTCGATTTAAATACCAGTATTATCGGCCATATTAGGCTCAATAACGGTCAAAATCGTTGCTCAGGAGTGGTGAACTATGATCGCGATGCGAATTTATTAACATCGGCTGTAAGGCTTCTCAACTGTATATACTACATAATTTTAATTAAAATCAAGAGAAACAATGAACAGCAAGCCTATTAGATCTCATTTGGTTTTGATGAAGGATAAGAGAAAAGACATGCCATTTATCAGGTCAAACCTAATTGATCGCTTACAATAGTTAACAATGGCATTTAATTGCGCTGTTTTTAGTCTAACGTAATTGAGCTGGAAGGTGCGGCGCGCGCATTGCCAATTCTACTGGTCGTTCTGGCGTCCGAAGCCAAAAGCCAATACTCAAAAGGACTCCATACTCTTATACTGCCTTTTTCTCTTGGAAGGCAGCGTAGCTCAGTCCTCGGCCAATTCTCCACCGCCCAGATAATTACAATTGTTACTACAAGATTTGCAAGGCCTTTGTCTAAATTATATCGCAGTTACATAAACACCACACTTAGTTGTGTCATAGATAGTCATACAACAACAATAAATATTATGCTTTAGTATTAATTCCATCCAGTTCTTGGTTACCTTTTTTGATAACCAATTATAATTAAGAGGCTTACCTTTAGATGCAGCTGTAAAGTTTACTGAAGGCGTCCAGTACCTAATACGTTAGTATATAACTAACACATTTAACACATTAGGTAGGTACTTGTTTTGACAATTGCTCTATGCCTTATTCGTATATATTTAAACATGGCCTCTCTCAGGTGGTCATTAGGTAGTTGACCACCTGAGAGAGGCTATGTTGTATGCTAAGGGTAAGTACTAAGAGGATAATCAATGCTAATAAGATTGGCATTATTGTATGCAGGATTTAAGAGTTCTTTGCCAGTGTTAATGGACACGCATTGCGACGAGGGGTTTGGTATGAAATTTTTAAGATGATACCTATTTTATTTCTTTCGTAACACATCACTAAAGGTATAATGACAAAATTTCTTCAGCGTTACTACTGTTATTATATACTTAGCAATAAAATTATCGTTATTCACTTCCGCTTATAAATACCTATTCACCATTTTTAAAAGTGGTTATTAGAATGTTCCCAGCTCCCGCGAGCGATGCTCCGCCCGGCTCGCGGCTCGTTACAACTCATTCCCAACCATTGTCTAGCGTTGCGTCAACTCTTCCTATTGTATTGCTTCGAATCCCTTTAGTTTACTCCATCTCGGTTGTTTCACGAATGTTTACGCAAAGTCTCCAAAATGTCTTTAAATTACAAAATATTAATCGTGATTTGACTACGTTAAGCAGTCTTTTAATTAATGAACAAATTAAATGGATTTAGGTAAAATTGAATTTAAAGTCAGTGAACCATGGTTTTGTTGCAATTTTGACAGGCGGATGCCTTGCTGAGTGATGAGGTGGTTTAAATCATCGTGGCTGGCCCCGCGGCAACGCGCGCCTATTGTTCTCGATGACTCCGCGCACTCGTTTGCTGGTGGTAGGCAATGAGCACTGTGCCAGTGATTAATCTGTGTTTTTCCCTAAGTGATTATGAGCAGAGCTTTCAACCAGTTAAAAAACACTGCCAAATAATCATAATCACGGCTGTGATTAACATACGGCGTTCTTGTCAAGATTCACGATCATAATAATTATGTCTGAACTGTTTTGGTTAATTTATTTATCAAATGCGCCCCGTGAATTTGAATTACAGAACATGCGGAACTGAAAGATGCAATAATGCGTTTTACAACCCTCTTAATTAACTCTCAAAACCAATCAAGAGCATGTCGGACCATGCTCAGTGTAGGGTTCCGAAGCCAAACATAAAAATCAACCGTAATAACTAATTTTCTAAAAATCAACACGTAATAACTAATTTTCTATTTAAAGTCATTTGGTGCAGTCTAAGATGATTTTAGTAGATATAAACACTTAAATCGCCTGTATCTCAAGAACCAAAGATGTCTACCGTGAAAGTACATACACATACATAGTATCACGCCTTCATTCCCAGAGGGGTTTAGGCAGAACTACAGAAATACCAACGAATCTAAAAAGACATGTTGATAATTCTGTAACCACATTTTGCACATTTTGGCTAAGATGTTTAGCAGTGTATTGCAAGTGACAGATTGCAAACCCATCGCCTAATATTACCGTGAAAGTTTTCCTTTTAAATTTGTGATATGCGCTTTCATTTAATATTTTTTCTGATTTTTAGTATTTTTGGTTTTGGCTTTAGAGGGGGGGAAACCCCATGACTAAAAATTTGCGCTTTAAAGCTTAATCTAATATATAAAATTCTCGTGTCACAATGTTCGTTCCCATACTCCTTCGAAATGGCTCGACCGATCCTTATGAAATTTTGTGTGCATATCGGGTAGTTCTGAGAATCGACCAACATCTATTTTTCATACCCCTAAGTGACATGAATGAAAAAAAATGCAGCGGGCGAAGCCGCTGGTGGGTTGCTAGTATTTCATAAACGGATATCTTAACCGAAAAATTGTTTCCACAAACCCATAATTTCTATCAAACGACAACCTACACTATCGGGTAACGAGAAAAAAATACATCCCCACGTTACGTGTAGGGAAGGGACTGTGTAAAAAAAAATATTTCACTATTTTATTTTAAGAGTCTCTGAGCTAGGCTGTGAACGGACGGAAGGGCGGACATGGGGAAACTATAAGGGTTCCTAATACCTAGTTTGACCACGGAATCCTAAAAAAGCTCTTTAAATCAAATGACTTTTAAAATCCACTTAAGATAATTTATAAAGAAACTTATAATGCGCAGGAAGTCTTAATGTTTTTTTATTACGAGCGTCTACAGTTGAATGCTAAAACCAGTAACATATCATCATCATGTGGCCTCGCTAGCTGTGTTTGTGTTAAAGCGATGGCGCGCACTCCATGCATATTTGTCACATATTATTGATAATTAGAGTTAGTAGGATTGTTAGTTACCAGTAGTTAAAGCGAATACAGGAGTGAGTGGCGGTGCGCGCGAGACAACTCCGTGGCCTTTCCGCGACCTCGCGCGTGTCACGCCGGCGAGCCATCTAATACACAGATTCTGCGGAAATATAAAAGGAAGTAGTTAAGTAGTAATTCGACTCGTGTTTACTCAAACAATTAGGTGCCCCGAAATCCGCCTTGCGGAGTTAGTCAGAGTTAACGTGACGCGTCCCCACACGGTAGGTACACATGTACCTATTAGGTGTGGAAAATACTATCAAAATGGAATTGATTACTGAGGCAGGCAAAATAAATAAAAAAAAAGTTTACGTCGCGACATTGACTTATCAGTACGTACATTTCAATTTATACTTGTCCAATCCCGAAACTTTCTTCCTAATTATATCTACCTACCTATCGTAAATATCAAACATTGAAGAAAAACTACAATATTTAGAAATACAAGTACTTCATACATTAATTACTTAAGAAGCGATACGTTTATTTTTAAAAACTTGCCTTATTGGGGTTTTATGTGTAGGTATTAATATGTAGAAAAAGGTGAAAAACTAAAATAAAGGACCCTGTTCCTATGTGTGTACAAAAGTAATATGGAGCTTACGTCAAATTTCAAATATAGAATGTCGAACGGTCTATATAGTCACAGTGAACAACAGGGGGGTTATTATAACATAACTATACAGGTCTGTTTACGCTCAGAGAAAAGGACAGAGCTATATTAACTGCCACAGCTCTGTCCTTTACGCTCACCGTAAAATGAACTGCATTGTTTTGTCATGATAACCCCCCTGGTCATTCATTTAAGATTTTCACCGATACATAGATGTGTTCACTTTTAAGTAACACATAGGTGTTTAAGATCTTGCGTAAGAAACGCACTTAATTCTTCTATTTTAACACTGTTTATCAAATTAATTTCAGTAATTCATAACTTCCATAACACGCATCGGTAGAGAAGTTTGATCAAAAAGAGGGGAGGCTATTGCCGCAGTGGGACGCGATAACAGGCTAATAAATAAATAATAACTTCCTCAGATTTCAACTGAAGTAAAAGTAAACTATATTTGCTTCATTGGTAAACTTAGACGAGTAAATTACTTATTGAAAAATAATTGGGGATGCCATCAATTCATAAAGGATTCAGATAATAATTTAGAAGGCAGTTATCAAACTCTCGCGTTAACCTACGCAGCGTCGGAGTTTAAAGAACGAAGATTACCGGCAGTTTATCTCAAAGCTGGCTACTTATTACTTCTTACTCGTTCAGTGCCAATAACGCAGATATTGCGTCTATTTTGTTTGAAAACCAGGGATCGGGCCCTGGGTCACTTAAACGCTCCTCCACGCTATCTGGCGAGCGTGAACATTAATCTCGACTCCGCCATGCAATTAACTTGCACACAATAAAAGAATTAGTCACACTGATATCTTTCGTATCGTCGACCACCTTGAATTATGTAAAAATATTCTCACGTTAAACTCATAAAATTTCGAAATGTTATTGTTTTAGTTATACCTACCCTACGCTTGGTCATTTCCATATTTTAAAAAATATTCTACAGTTGTATACAAAAAATTGCTTGAAACCTAAATTAAATAAGCATGTTACATTGACGTTAACTAATACCAACCTTTTAGACTTATCCTTGTAAAAGTCGGCCAGTCTAATATTAATATTAGTTTACAAACACAGGTATAAACGTAGTTACAGCATAGATAAAAACAATAGTTAAGCCGTGCTTAAAACATAACAGCTGGCTTAAGTATCTTTGCAACCCACACTGCGCCTACGCATGTGCTTAAGAGACCATTTAACCCGGTAATGAGGGAGGAATAATTACTGGAGTGCAACCGACGTTATCTATGCAATCGGATATTCTCTTAATTCTGCTAATGGAGCTATCTAACTCATATATCTCATTACAGGACCTTGGCTTGAATACCGCTGCCCGTTGTTTTTTATACCGGCTGTCATTTGAGAAGGTTGTTCAACAGAGCACTCAATGCGAACTTGTTGCAAAGTCAAGTTGTTTTGGGTTGGCTGGCGCGCGTCAACGCGCAGCCGCCAACGATAATTGAAAAACCGGGCTAGAGCACGTCGGACCATGCTCAGTGTAGGGTTCCGAAGCCATTAAGTACTACAAACATAAAAATCAACAAGTAATAACTAATTTTCTATTTAAAGTCAATTGGTGTCGTCTTAGATGATTTTAGTAAGTATAAACACTTTAATCGCCTGTATCTCAAGAACCAATGATGTACTTAGTTGTGATAGTTATGTTGTCCTTTAAAATTCGTTAAATGCTAAGTATTTGTAGTTTTGGCTTTTGGGACACTTGAGTCTAACAAAAAATAACGCTTTGAAGCTTGATATTTCATAAACGGATTACTTAATGGAAAAACTGCTTTTACAAACCCGTAACAAATAAAAAAATAAATAAATCACAGGACATGTCACACAAATTGAACTAGTCCCAAACTAAGCTCTAAGCTCTATGGGTACTAAACGACGATAAACTTACTTACATAGAGAAATATATACTTAAATACATAAAAAAACATCCAAGACTCATGAACAAATACGTGCTCATCACACAAATATTCGCCCCTACCAGGATTTGAACCCAGAACCCCTAGCTTCGAAGGCAGAGTCACTACCAACTAGGCTAGCGTGTCGTCAAATATAAAAATAATAATAATATGTCGTAATATTTTTAAAAGATCTATCCAACGACACCCCACACTATAGGGTAAACGAGAAAACTAACGGCGTGAGTAATATGCATACCTATTGATGCCAAATTACAGCTTTCTAGTACTAAAACTCTCTGCGCTAGGCTGCGGACGGACGGACATAGCGAAACTATGAGGGTTCCTAGTTTGACTACGGAACCCTAAAAAAGACTCTTGCTCACTGAGGAAGGACCATTTCTGTCATTGGAGGCAAGCTATTTATCAAAATCAAACACAACTCGTTGATAATGAATGATACTCGTATTATACCAACTGTAGAAAACAAGTCAAGACGCTGATCGAGCGAGCCGATTGACACGTACCTACCACGCACCAACCGCAACAAAAACAACGACAGAACGCTTTCTAACTGCAGTCAATTGTTTCCGTCAACTTTGAAAACCATATCTAAATGGGAATATTTGTTTAATATGAAGTGAGAATTTGTAAAGAGAAAGGCAATTTTATAGATAAAGAGTAACTATTCGCACTTCACGCTCACACACGTCTCGTTTTATTCAGTGAGATAAGTGCTTTATGTTTAAGATTTATTTTAGCGTGACCAAACAGGGAAACAACACTGTCAATAATATCATTACATATACCACAAGATACGGAATAATGCTACATAATATTTGATCTACGTTAAATAATTATTTCCGACTTACAGATAAATTTTACAATTCATCTGATGGGCCGATAAATTTAAAGAAGAAAGATAGACATTTATTCACTACACAGAAGACACAAAATAGATATAAATAAAAGAAATCAATGACAGTACGAAGTGTGTGTCCTCGCGGTAGTGAATCGGACACTTGCTCAGCATTATGCTGAGGTGTCAGACACCTGCAGCGCTGATTTTCAGCCAGCACGGGTAGCACAAGTTGTATTATGTCGCTTGTCGCTCAGTGCGTCTTTATCGTTACAGACTAGATAGAAAGGGAGATCAGAGCGACAAACAAGTCGCGGGCCACTTGTGCTAGCCCTCCAGAACCGACTCGGTGACTCACGGAGCGCTGTACAAACTTACTGCTGCTGGTTCCGATATTTAAGTAGTAATATCTTATTAAAAGTAATATAACATACTTAAATATCACCTTAACATATGTATTAACGCCATATTATAGATAAATGATGCAAAATAATCACTAATAACCGATAAGATTGCGATCTAACGTTTAATATTCAACAATGTATTCAAAGCCTTATGCAGAGGTCCCTATTACGTTTGTGACCCTGAATTAGGGCTCGGAGTTGTACATCAAGTAGCCATTAGATACGTCCGTGTGATCATCGATAGTCACGCGCACGCTTGTGGTAACGTCAAGGATCATCTTAGTAGCTATACATTATCATTA
The DNA here is from genome assembly GCA_949316455.1 of Acleris holmiana. Lineage (NCBI taxonomy): Eukaryota > Metazoa > Arthropoda > Insecta > Lepidoptera > Tortricidae > Acleris > Acleris holmiana. The sequence continues at coordinate 8,124,537 of OX438773.1, read as the reverse complement.
AACCAAAGTACTTGGACAGTCTCAATAGCAGCGATTACGATTTTATATAAGAACTTAACGTTAATTACTAACAATGACGTTATGTCATATTCATAATTCACATCCTTAATTTTTTTTAACTAATTCGTAGTCATTAGCCGGAGTTTCCTTTTTGTGCTACAGTCATCACCATATTTGATTACAAAGCTATGAATATTGCCTGCCCTTGCGCAGGAGTTCAGCGGTTCAGAGGCCAGCGCTATAAAGGTAACCGCAGTTAATTACAACAGCAGAGTATACAAGGGCACGTCGACAGTAAGCTGAATAGCACTTTGCGCTGGTTCCGATACCGCAGAGGCGATCATAATAATAATATTAACATCCACTGACCTTTATACATATTTTATTAATATTCCTTCATTGTCCGAATATATGTAATAGCTCCCATATGTGCGTCTAAAGACTGTGACATGTGTGTCAAGTTTTCATCATCACCTTGCACTTCGTGCATTTTACCGTATATAAAAGGTCATCATTATTGCTGATAAGACTTCCTTAGATGTAGTAGTAGAACACCGCCACATTGTCCTTAAAAACGGTTTCTATTAAAAGGTTTAGCCAGCTTACGTTACGACTTATAATTTTTTCATTCTATTTTTAGTACGATGTTTTTGCATAAGACATCTATTTATAAATCAATCAATCGCCTATCGAAAAATACAACCGATACAATACATGTATTAATAATATTAATATACACACCTCATCACAGAATCAGTTTTTTTCTTCTTCGACTGTCAAGTGTCAATCGCTCAACTTACGTTAAGAGTATGTATGTATGTATGTAAACACACACATGTAAACACTTAATTGTACAAAAGAAAGAGCAAAACAATACAAAGAATACAAAAGATATACAAAGGCGAACTTCTCCCTTTAAGGGATCTATTCCAGCTAACCCTTGAGAGATTGAAAATAGTGAGAGGTTGTGCATCGAGTAAAAACATAAACAAAGAGTTGCTTTATAAAAACATTAATTATTTTGACGGCGATTAAAGGATTATGAAAAAAAAAAAAACAATTGCTAGTTTGCAAGGTTGGCTGCGAGTGGAGTATTAGCATAGTTCCATGGAGATAGAGGTTAAGTGTACGTTCACAGTTACAGAGTGTGGACAGAGGTGTCAAGTTCACGCGTGCACAAGTGGCACAAGTGGCGGTCGGCGCTGCAGGTTGGAACTGTTGGAAGCCGATCCATCTTTTAGCGGCACTAGATTAGTGAAATCAGAATAATGTCCCCTTCCATTTTGCATATCAGAAAAAGTAGAATTTAATTAGTAGACGTAGAGTGCAGCATAATAACAAATAACAATTTAATTTTGCAATTGGTTGTCTTTTATTTTAGTATCATTTATTTCTTTGTCAGCCTTTCTATAATTACTTACAGATATTCTATTTCACGAAGTCCGTTTGGCTCTCGTTGTAGTAGTATAGACGTGACGTGTACGGGTAATAAGCGTACTTGTGCGTGTGTAAAGATTGAGACCGAGTGCTCTCAAGGTTACGCACACACTAAAACAATGAGCATATGCACAACATTCACAATAAAAAGCGGCCAAGTGCGAGTCGGACTCGCCCATGAAGGGTTCCGTAGCAGCAAGTAACACAATATAAAAGTTCGTTGTAGCTTTGATCAATGTTTTTATGACGTATTAAAAAAAACTACTTACTAGATCTCGTTCAAACCAATTTTCGGTGGAAGTTTGCATGGTAATTTACATCATATTTTTTTTTAGTTCTATCATTCTCTTATTTTAGAAGTTACAGGGGACACACATTTCAACACTTTGGAAGTGTCTCTCGCGCAAACTGTTCAGTTTAGAAAAAAATGATGTAGATAACCTCAATATCATTTTTGAAGACCTATCCATAGATACCCACACGTATGGGTTTAATGACAAAAAAATTTTTGAGTTTCAGTTCTAAGTATGGGGAACCCTAAAAATTTATGTTTTTTTTTCTATTTTTGTGTGAAAATCTTAATGCGGTTCACAGAATACATCTACTTACCAAGTTTCAACAGTGTAGTTCTTATAGTTTCGGAAAAAAGTGACTGTGACATACGGACGGACAGACAGACAGACATGACGAATCTATAAGGGTTCCGTTTTTTGCCATTTGGCTACGGAACCCTAAAAAGACTTCATGACAAAATATCTGTAATCAAAATAGCATCGCTGTAGCTTCGACCCATTTTGTCTGCACTATTAAGGGCATTGAAGATTCCTAAAAAAAATGCGTTTTATAACCCCGCATGTACCTAATCTGTATTATACTATCCACGCACGTAGTGATTTCCGAAGGCAAAAATATATATATGTAGATTTAAAAATCACTAATCATTTATATTAATGCTTTCGCATGTTTTATCACGGATGGTGGCCGTTGCCGTATTTTTTTTCCTTGAAATGCCACAATCGACCAGCCACAATTTACTTATGTACCTAAATGAGTGGTGTGTTCGATTGTCTCTTTCTACAAACACAGTGACGGGTTAACAGTGGAAGGGATAGCGCTCGAGATAATAATAGTGTGTTGAGATTGTAATTAGGCGTAGCGAGGAGTAATAAGAAAAAAAAGGCCCATAAGTTAATTAAGAGTTAAGACCATACGGCGACTTTGCCTGCATGTATCCATGTAATGATAGCAATTACGGACATGAAAAATTAAAATAAGTATATTAAAAGTACCATAATTTAATGAACATAGGTATATAATAATAAACACTAATCAGGTTGACCTTCTTTGGCATCTGCGCCAAAAGTCCTTTCATTTGTTCTCGTAAAATAAAGTTATTTTTCATAGAATAAGAAATGGTAAATCAAAACAAAACGTTTCGCAGTTACTTTCAAACATTGATGACATTGAGACATTTTTTTTCCTATTTATATCAATAATCTTTTGGGCAGAAATACACGTGGAATTCCGTCAATTGTGTGTGTATATAAGGCAATGTACTTCTTTTGATCAACAACAGCTAATAAAAATAGCCACAGCTAAGCTAATGAACTGAGATGATTGATGTAGATAATAAAAATTGACAACGTGTTTATTTTATAACCCCGATGTAGAACGAATGGGTATCGTCACGAGACCACTTAATTTTGACCACAAACTTTTTTGCCTCAAAAAATGAAGTGTACTTCATTAAAGTCCAGACCCGCTGATCAATATCAGTGAGTCATAAACCCCAGAGAAGGCTGACTCAACTCAGCGTGGCAAGGTGCCCCGGACGTCCTTAGGAGTGTTAACCTCGACTCTAGCGACCATGAAAAGGCCTATGCCCTTACCCTATACGTCACCCGAGCTTGTAATGATCTTCCTTTGTATTTGCTTATACTAGAAAGGTTTAGGTACTTAACTAAAAGTAAACAAACGAAACCACGTGGCTCTGTTCAGCAGCCAATAGAAGCAGAATACTGATACGTGCGATACGTCATAGGTCGACAAAACAGTCTTGATTGGCTGTTGAACAGAGCCACGTGGTTTTGTTTGTTTACTTTTAGTTAAGTACCTAAACCGTTCTAGTATAGAATCTTAAATTAACCGGCAGGTGCGTCTTAATAGTTGTTAATTAAGATTTGTGGTAGTATAGTTGGATGATCTCAGTGTTATTGCTTAAAAAAATTGCTAGTTAACTTGGATTACACTAATTGGTTAATATAAATTTTAAATTATGTACACCTTCAAAAGTAATGTGTATTAATCAGATATAAGTGAATGTGATTTATACGGCTCTAATTACTATTTCACGTCGTCAATGCAATACTCGCTCCCTTCAATGCTCTGAATATTTAAAAAGCTAAACTAATTTTAAGCATGGTGTCTTAAAATTCTTTTTTCATTGTTCATTGTCTGCCGTGTTTATAACTTTTAATGAATATAAAACCAGATATAATAAATATTGTAAAAAAACTGTAGATATTCTGGTAGGTATATCCAAAAACGTATTGGTTTGCCGTCCTACAAAGTACCTAACTATTAACAACGAAAGTGTTTAAAAACTTAATACCTACAAGCTGAAAATCTGATCAAACGTGATTCGTATTTCAACAATAAATAATAAAAGAACACAAAATACTGTGATTCGTACGTTATATTAGGAATTCAGATTTCTCAAGGCCTGTTGTTAAAGTGCATAATATATTACTGTTGACTGTAATATATTACGTTATTCGTTGGCGTTAGTTTCTACCTTTCGACTTTATTATCAGATCATCTCTTAAATAACATAATATAGCATTGTCAACGCGTTTACATATTTAAGAATTCCAAATTTCAGCCCAATTCCATTAACGGGAACTGGTTTAAAATTGACTTGCAATATTTGACCCAAACCCAAAAACTCGTGAAGTTAAATAAAGCTTTTAAAAAAAGACGGTACATTCAATCTATCTCGTGCTCCTACGGCACGATACTATCTTATACTAGAACTCTTACTGTAGTTCTTACTGCTTTAGCGTTGGCCATAGCGAGTCCGCCACGCAAGGTCACCCGCCGACTGTCGGGCGTGCGGGCGCAACGACCGCCGGTTCCGGGTGCTTATCCTAGACCAACCTTTTAACGACACGTAAACGCTATCTCATCTAAATATAAAACTAGAGGCAAAAGCAGCTGCGAGGCAAATCACAATTTCACAACAATTTTAATAATACTTTTTATTTGTCTTGGCTGTAATTAAATCTTAATCATTATTATTACTCAAGTATTTAGATCAGTAAGTCAGTAGAAACAAGTAATTAATATCAGTCTACATGCCGTCTGCACGAGGTCTATAAAGAAATGATCATCGACTGCTAGACTACATGAGGTGGTATGAGAAAGTACACGTTACGAGCACATCGTTCGTTACATATTTGATTATGAGGCAGTTCACAGTACACAGACTGTTCGTGTTTGCGGCGAGTACGTGACATATCACTTTGGCATCACGTTACGTCAACTTGCCGACTGATAGGTTCGATTTGATTCATACATCTGATTCGGTCAGATCATCAAAAAGCTATGTTTATTGATATGGAATAAATTTATGTGCTAGAAAAATTATACATCATACCTACCAAGATCATATTTTAGTGTGACATGACATTAGGTACAGAGATTATGACAAAAAGAGCATCTTTTTTATTAAAATGACGAGTAAATTATTTAAAAGTAATGAAATCACAGGATGTCAATTAGCTATTAGCTAATGCTTACCTCTGGTGAGCCAAACCCATAATTCATAATACTTAGCTATAATTGGGTTCGAGCAGCAGAGAACAGAAAACAAACTGACTTAATTAGGCACACGCCCACGCTTTTTTTATGTATACCTACTCATGAAGATTGATTTAGTTCAGAGAAACTATCAATCAATTGATCAAACAGACAAAAACGCCCGCGGTGATCTTTGAAGATAAAGATTTTAGGTATGTCAACTGCACGGTGCACGTCGTTTTACTTCATGTGTCGATCCGTCTCCCACCTCCTTCCTACACGCATAAGCTTATGGCAACTGTAATTACAACTGACAAAAAATAATGACACGCATAAATAATCTTAACAAAAAATGAGTATTAAATTCATAAGCACATTACAGCTCCCTTCTGACCGGCACAGGGCCTTAATCTCAACCAGTTTACCTCTGTGAAGGTTAATGGGTTCAGTTGGTCGTACGGGCTCCATAAAAATGTGGAAAGCAACCTCGGCCGTGCGTTATAAAGATTATGCTTCCGGTAGCGGCGCTGCGGTTCGCCAATGCACTTCCGACACGCCTCGGACAGAACTGTGTCAATGACTTTGTGTCGCGCCACCTTAACAACCAAAGGTCACTAAATCGAACGACTATAAGTTTACACAAACTCGTGGTTTTGCGACCTGCTTGACTCCAAAAATAAATGCCCAGTTCAGCCGTCACATACGTTATGTAGTTATGTAACATGTAATACAGAACCCATATTCTGTACACAGTATTGTTTGCGATATGTGAATTAAATCACGGTTGTAGTATTGGAACCTATAATATCTATATGCCTAACGATATTTAAAGGAAAACTGCCACATCTAAGCATGCTTTACAGGTACGTAAAATTTTCGTAAAAAAAGCATAGAAAACAAATTAGGAGAAGTTTAGCCAATGAGTTAAAGCTATGTGCATTATAACTTTGTAATGTAGTGACAGTGACGGAACCCTGCACTGGCATGATCCTACATGATCTTTCCCGGTTCTTTGTAGTCGCTTGCCTATGTCTAGTCTCGTCATCTTCTTTTGCCCTCAACGGTTTAAATTCGCTTCCGTAAGCCTTATCTGTATCCTGTGCTACAAGTCTGTACTTATATATTATTATTAGGCCTAAGTTATTTTTCTTACCTTCCGTAGTTAATTGCTTTAACCAGCCCACGCTGCTGCCTTGCGTACGGTATTTCCACATTCCCGCCTTGGAGTTCTAAGTAGGAACCGCCCCGTTTTCCTAGGCTCCATCAAGTCTTGTGACGTTGCAAAACTAGAAATTTTCAATTTAGGATCACAATTATCATTATGAAATAAAGCTTTAATAAGTTCCGCGAGAATATTTATGCATTGTTTGCTTTCTTGTCTATTCTTTATTCTCCAGGGTAGTTTCTCTGAGATTGATTCTCACTACTCGTAGAGCCCTCGCACAATAAGGCGACTGGTTTCCTAATACGCGGGGACCCAAAATGTATGGAGAAACACGTCCGCAACTTGTGGCAGCCACTAGTCATTCTCATGTGGTCGCCACTAGTGGCTTAATGTGCCCGTACACCTTATACAGCCATCTTCTCACGCTATAAACTACAGATATAAATAAATACAATCATATTGTAATCACGAACAATACTTTATTTAATTACCCGTTGTCACGTGCACCATAAAATGCGACAAGCCATATCCGTTTCCCGGAGGCGGTGGCGTGTTGCAAGTGTTGCAACGCACTGCATTCCAACCAATGCACAATTAATTCGCCTCCTTCTCACTACGATCACATGCTAACAAGCCGTATTTTGAACGACTTTTCAAGTTCAAGGCAATTAAAGGGACAATAATATAGCGGTCACATAACTTGGTCCCTTTCGCCGCATGTTGGGCAGCATTTTAACAGTTAACAGTAAAACGTCTGCTCCTAACACGACGGCAAGGACATTAATCATAATAATTAGGTCCAAAGTGAGTTACAAGTGAGACTTGAAGCATTCGTAGGGGTCACAGACTCATGATTGCAAGTAAATTTAAGCCTCCAAGCTTACTGAGCACTGTTGAGCGAGCTTTTTAGGTTGCCTTTGATGCAATCTCTTTTAAATATCAGGTTTCCTTTCCTCTTAAATTACTACGCTGTGTTTGTTGCTGCCAATAAACCGATAGAAAAATCGTTGCCACAATTATCTTTGGTAAATTTTAGCGAAATTAAAATGAGGAAAGCGATTATCTTCGTCTTCTAGATTCTTATAGATTGAAACGGCCAAACCTTGACTCGGATACACAAATTACTAATAGATTACCGAAAACCTTATTTTAATCTCAGTTTTACCTTAACATTTAAGTTTCACGTTCCGTCCTTTTACGTGATGTACTGTTTTAAAATGTAATAAATGACAAGCGGTCATAATATTAAACTGCTGCAGCTACAAAACGAGAGCAAAGATCGCAAATCGTGTCAAGAACGAGTCTCATCCAATTAGCATTTTAGAACATGACATGTAACGCCGGCCTCAGAGAGAACATTTCGCGCTAGACTTGCCTCGCTAATTCGTGCCCCGCTAGATACTAAACTATAACAAGCGAGTTGTTTAGTGTCTGTGTACGCCTCACATAATCTTTTGATGAATTATATTTAGCGGTTTTGGCTAGGCATATCACTCGAAACAATGGAGTAATCATGGCAGATTAAACTGGAGCTACGGATAATTTAAATTAGACGTTCTTGATAGCGTTTAATATAATGTATAATGTCAAGGAACAATTTATTTTATTTAAGTAAACCGAAAATCATCAGCAATATCTGCAAGAGCGGATGAAGTTCTCACTGGGCAATTTAAGTAATCGACGCTTTCAGACTTCTTCCTCAATGATGGTCAGTCCTCGAGTGATTAAACTGTCGTTTGTTTAACTGATGAGTCTCTGAAAGTATCTGACCGATTTTAATGCGTTTTCTATTGAAGTCGAAGATGGTTTTTGTATAAACAGCTCGTAAAGCTGCGCAGTCGCTAGTTCCCCTTACCATCTAACAGTGCATTGTCTTGGTTGCAGGCTGGGTGAGCGATGAAGGGGTGGTTCGACGCGTTCCGCGAGGAAGGCGGGCCGACCCTGTATGCGTACCACAACCGCACGGCGGTGGCCGTGGACGTGCCGGCGCTGGCGCTGGTGGTCGCCGCACTCACGCTCTACATCGCCTTCCTCGCCGTCTTCCCCGGTATCAGGAAAGAGGTAATAGCAGCAGAGTTAATCTCTTACTTGCCTCGAACTAACTGAACCGTCAAGCTAATAACCTATGTGCCCGCAAAGATTTTGTACACCAGTACTAAATCGGCTTGACGGTTCAGTTTGACCTCTTCCACCTTGGTTCATTCGACCTTGACTACGCCAAGATACACATGACTTACCACGCGCTCTATCTTGTTATACTTGGTATACCTACGGGCCAAATCTTAGCACTTTTGCTTTTCGGGAGTTGCGACGTGAGCCTGTAAGGCTTTATTGAATAGGCTGTTACTGATCCAGCAAACTGTATCATCATCAACATCATCAGACGTAAAAATAAGGAAATTCAATCTTTACTCAAAAAATAATTGAATAAGTTACTAGCAGTATACGAGTATATCAGTAAATCCTAACATCAGCCTTAACACAGCAACATTAAAATCTCATTCACTATAGCTTTCATTTTTACATAGAATTATACAAAAAATATACTGGTTCTGTGTAAAAACTATTATGGGGAAATCGTATAATAATAATTTATCTAATGTCAACGTATCCGATCCGATCGGACGGACTGTACCTACTATAACTACACATAGTTCTAAAGCAGTCGAATACAGCGACGTTTCCCGATAGCAGTGTTATACTCCTACGCACCTTCGCTTGTCATAATTAGTACCCTGTACCAATACTTTGTAACATAGTTATACAAATAGCATAAAAGGCGATGTGAAAACATTTAGTTGATTTCGAACTGGGGTTTCAGTTTTAACTATAGCTTGGTGTCCTATCTTATAAGACCTTAATGCCAAGTTATTATGATCTCCTGAATGCACGTCATATTAGAATATTGTTTTTCTGTTTCAGAGGTTCTCCACGTTCACCATAGTCACCCTTAGTCTGTTCGTCGGTACTGTAATTCTAGGTAAGCACAATTACGTAACTATTGGTTCGAATTCACAAGGCATGCAGTTTTGATCTGAAAACTAGTCGAGTGTAATGACGGAATAGTTTCCGTTGTCTAGGCGGACAATCGCTGAATTCCAGCAGTGTAAGTAATCCGCTGAGATTTGAATCTTAAGAACCATAATTGGGTTAGTAATTGTTTTACAGAGTATTCTCATGATGAATTTGAAAGGACTGGGCTCTAATGTTCAAACCAAACCACTGCTTGAATGGTAAGGATAGTGTTTGCTACGGGTTTGTTTTATTTACCAAGGTTATTAGGGCAATTACGCTACGCAAACCCAAGTACCTTATAAATAAATAATAAATATCACGGGACAATGTCAAACGAATTGACCTAGTCCCAAACTAAGCTCTAGGCTTGTACTATGGGAACAAGACAACGATAAACATACTTAGATAGATAAATAAATACTTAAATACATAGAAAACATCCAATACTCAGGAACAAATACTCATGCTGATCACACAAATATCTGCCCTTACCGGGATTTGAACCCGGGACCGCTGGCTTCGGAGGCATGGTCACTCCCAACTAGGCCAACGTGTCGTTAATAGTGACCTTAATTTTATATTTACTTAAAAAACCATCACACCTACATGTTCATAATGTAAAATATAAAATAATAAAATAGTGCAGATACTCTTTAACGGTCCAACCGCTTTGTTCTTTATTGTGCACTTTATGTTAGCTCTTGTTCATTTGGCGGTAAAAACAACTTTTTTTACTTACATGCATACAAAAATACCGCCATTTACGAATTCAGTAAAAACCCCGTTAATTATTTCTTGCGCTGGGATGCCCCAGACAAGGACACATGCCAGAAACAATATGGTTTTAGAGAGTAGAATAGAGACCGCCAAATAAATCTATGGATTGGAAATGGCAACAATGCAGGTAAGTAAATCGCAGTTCATTTCACAATGCATAACAATAAATATCTAAGTCATTGCAAAACGTTTATTTATAAGGCGGTGATAGTCGCAAATAATCGTAACTAATGAAGCTATTATGCAGTAACACAAAAAAGCATTGATCGGTCGTGACTAGAATTTTACGGCATGATCTAAACGCTTGATAAATAAGGTTATTATTATTTAATAAATCAATCTTTAAAATTAACGACTCGTAATTTAAATTTGTTATTTATGGCAGGGATATTTTGTATGAGAATTAAAACATAATGAAGGCAAAATTGTTTAAGAGGCCCTATACAAAATTTTCCCGAATTCATCGATTGACGTGATTTTGCAGTTGAAATACTTTACTTCTACAAATTTAAATGCGCAACATGAAAGATAATTTCAATTTTCAACGAATGTATGAGTTACTTTTTTGTTTTTATTATTTAATTTTGATTAATCGACCTGAAACCGGCGACTGTTTTGTGAATTTTGCTGTAAGAGGTTTAGAATATCGCAATTCACGAATCGTTTTGACGTCTAAAAGGTATGAAAAAAATACAATTTATTGCTGTAAAAGTCGTCTAAAAAATCTAAGGATCACTTTTTACCACCTTAATATATTTTTTTGTTTAAATAGATCATTAACTTGGTAATTTTAAAATGGGCAAAAAATTGTTTTTGGTTTCAGCTACTTAAAACCCTCGTTCATAAAATTAAAACAACAGTAATAAAATTCAGTTCAAAATCAATCCATTACCTTGAAAAAACATCAAAAGAAATAGCTATATATAATGTTTAAAACAACCTAAATCTCGCATTATAATACTTGACAAAAATAAAAAAGTAGCTCATTCATTCGTAACGGATTTATTCGATTATAACTGAAATGATATTTCATGATGAGCATTGATTTTTTTAGAAGAGAAGTAGGTATTTTAACTGTAAAATCACGAAAAGAAGCAAAATCGGCAAAATTTCGTATACGGCCTCTCATTTTATTTTGGGCCAAAACAAATAGGAGTTTGCCACCAAACAGGAGTTAGTGAGGATTTTTTGAATTATGCCTATTAAATTACACTTTAAGTGTCATGTTTAGTGGGCGGAATTCTCATGGCAAAAAAAAATTGTCATAGGGATAGAACATTTTGTTTTATCTATAGAATTTCCCTCCGCGAACGTGTTGACGGAGTGGCATGCAATAATGCAACATCTTCCTAAACTGGGCCTCTATTCTACTGCGTTATAACAATATTGCGTTTGACGTGTTTTAGAATCGTTTATGTCACAGTCGCCATTATTGTAAATGACATAAGAGTTATCAAAACGTTGACAATACGGAAACACGTCAAATACGATATCGTTATTACTTTGTAGAATCCCAGCCCAGAAGAGTGTGCGTGGGATGATCATTCATAGACCCGTAAAAGCAGCAATTGCTTGTATTCTTTATTCGTACTTATGCACAATGTACTGTACTAATTAACCCTATCGCAGATAGTCAGTGAAGAATTTTTACGTGATCTAGACACGCGGGAGCGTGTCAAGCCAAGTTCAAGAAACAGAACTGGCGAGCCGCACCGTGTGTAATATTACACGAACCATTTGGAGCCACTTTTGACCCCCTCATAAATCAAAAACTATTTTACATAAACGTATCAAATTTGGCTCATATATTGAGACTTGCGAGATACATATGTGTTCTAAATTTCATAAGCTTATCTCAAACGGTTATTTAGATATTAATGTCCAAAATTCCTCATTTTTATCACTGACTGACCTATAGACCAAAACTCTAACCCAGTTCCAGATGACCTAGAGAGTTAAAATTTGGTATGCAGATAGGTAATTAGATCAATACAAAGGAATAAATAAAAAACTGACAATTTTTAAATAATTAGATTCTATTATGAACGCTTAACATAAATACCTAATATTACTTAGGGTACCTACGTTATTAACTGGGATTAATTATTATTTTTATATTTAGTGCACATCAATAGTGTAAAATCATTACCTACTCATAAATAATGATAAAATAATTTTTAGGCATTTAGATTTTCGGATGTACCTACACGACGCGCGCGCGCCGAGTGACGCCGGAGCGGCGCGGGCGGGGTGGGTGGGGCGCTGTGACAACCGAATCAAACCGTTGACGCGAACGTCGCCGAGCGAGCGGCAGCCGCGCTCATAAGCGCGAGCGCCGTCTTGCTGTCCGGTTGTCTCTCGATATCTGACCTATAAGGTTGCGATTTATGCTGCGAAATTGCTGTTTTCTTAAGGAAAACTTATAATTTGTAGTAATATTATTATTACAATTTCTTTAATAAGTAGGTAGGTGTATATACTTATTATCATTACAATTCCTATAATAAGTAGGTACGTAGGTTTAGTATAGTTTAGGCAATAATAGTTTAAATAAATAATAATTGTATTTTTTAGTAAGTAGGTAAGACTTACCTACAAAAAGTAATGATATCCCACCAAAAACATAAATGTAAAAAAGGAGAGCCAATTTCAATACAAAAATTATTCTCTGCTGTGGGCTTCGCCGCAAAAAGAATAGAGATCTGAGATTGAGTGCCAAGTTCTAATATGCAAAATCCAAATATGTAGTCTAAGGGCTGACTTGGCTGGTTTTCCCATACGAATTATATAGCCTTCGCATGTTCTAAACCTGTTCTTTCGGTTCTTATTTTATTATTCCGAAAATTTGGCTTGCTGGTAGAAACTACCCATCGAACATAAGGCTCTTTCATGACTGTGTAAAAGTAGGTACTTAATAATAATTCGTATGGGAAAACCAGCCAAGTCAGCCCTTAGACTACATATTTGGATTTTGCATAGAACTTGGCACTCAATCTCAGATCTCCATTATTTTTGCGGCGAAGCCCACAGCAGAGAATATTTTTTGTATTGAACTTGGCTCTCCTTTTTTACATTTATGTTTTTGGTGGGATTTATTTTTCGCAACTAGACACTGTCATTATGACACCCTTCGTGTATCACAGTTACTGTGGGATGTTAAACCTTCAATTTTCGTGTCTCCAAGGTAAATAGCTTCTACTAAGGGCCTGTTGTTTGATCATTAGTTAAACTAATTGTTAAAAATCGTAACTAACGGTTAAATCTCAAGGAAATGTGTCAAATTTTCGATTATTTTTCGAATTTTAACAATTAGTCAGTTTAACTACTTATCAAACAACCCGCCCTAAGAGACGCTAGGTTTGGTAAAACGAAATAAGCCCTAACGCAGTGGTTTTCTAGAGTATCCTTGAAATATAGCAATGGCAGTCATTGAACTTTCAAATATCACGATGACTGTTTTTTGCATATACTCTGTCATTCTGGCGGTTACAACAATCTTCAATGGTAAAAAATTTTTCGTCTGTAAATAATATATTTCGGTGGCCATTTTGTGCGTACCGCTTCAGTAGCACGCGACTTCTATTCAGCCTCATAGTCTTCAATCGACCATTAAGCAAATGACCTTTCCGTCTACGATAAGCGAGTAGTCCAAAGTCTTGATTGATAACTTTTTTAAGGGAGCTTCTCTTCACAGACATCTGAACTGCCAACAACTTTTACTTCCGGACGGGGTTTCTTGCGATTCTCGCCTTCACTGCCTTTATTAGAGCTGGGGTCCGAACGGTGCGTGGTCTTCCAGACCTCTTGCGGTCATCAAAGCTCAGGGTACTATTGTACCTATTAATGGTACGATAAACGAATTGATATAATTTAGGTATAAACTTGCAAAAAACGAACTTAATACAATTCAGACCGTACCAAAGACCTGCTCTTAATATTAACTACGCCTATCATAATGATAAACTACAACCAGTAAACAGCTGCCCACTACTCGGTATACATATTGACGAACATTTAAACTGGAAAGCTCACGTAGGAAAAGTAGCTGCTAAATTATCTAGTTTCGCATACGCTCTCAGAGAAATAAAAATAAACACCGACTTAAAGACCGCAATTTGTGCCTATCACGCCTTTGCCCAGGCTTGGCTACAATACGGCATAATATTATGGGGCAATAGTGTTAATATAAAAGATTTATTTTTACTGCAAAAGAGATGCATAAGAGTACTAACTGGCATAAATAATGATGAAACATGCAAACCGCACTTCATAAAATTAAAAATCCTATCTCTAACATCCTTATATATATTAGAAACTTGCAAATTCGTGCGTAAACATAACAACCTCTACCAAAAATCGCGTAATTTAAGACACAAAGATAGGTTAGTTCTTTCTGCTCCATGTAAGCTGCAAATGAACAATAAAGGTCCCCATGCAATGTCCATACGAATTTATAACACGGTTCCTAAAGATATCTCTAAGGAAGAAAAATATGTAACATTTGTTAATAAATTAAAAACATATCTTATTTGTAAATGCCCGTACTCTGTGCAAGAGTTCATGGATTATTAATAAATAATATTAAGAAAATAGAATTATAATAGATACAGAATAATTAATAAGAGAACGCAATATTAGATAGTAATTCTCAAACCATTTCTTTTATAATTGTACTTAGTTTTTAAACAATTTGCGATGCCCTAGTAGGGTCCATGTATGTACTTTTATTTTTGAAGACCACCTTGTAATACCATGGTTATGCAAATAAATGAATGAATGAATGAATGAATGATTGTTGATTTTCAGATTTTGAAGCAACTTCAAAATCACGTTTGGCGGATGCCCGAATTTGTGCAACGCAATTACAGTGACACGATTTTCTTTTAGACCCCAATCCATTATAAATACGACGAGATAAGTGTTGTGTGTGCTATAAAATTATAACTGACAACCCACCATATTATGTCATTTTTTATTTTTTCGGTAGCATTTGTTTTAACGCAAGAAAAGAGTTTGCAAATCGAGTAACAGAACTTCGTAACCAACTAGGTATTATATTTATGACGACGTGCCAGTGACTCCATCCGCGTAGAAATCTTTTATCGCTATTCCCGCAGGAACTGTACAATTTTCCGGTATAAAAAGTATCCTATATCCTTCCTCGGGACCTTAGTTATCTACATACCAAATTTTATCGAGATCGCCTTAGCAGTGTAGGCGGGAAAGAAGGTTAAACAAATAAACACACTTTCGCATTTATAATGTTAAGTAAAGATTACTCGATGGGGTTAAACATGCATAATTAGGGTTAACATACATTCTAAAACATTTACAGTTTTTTTTTTTAACAACAAGCAACTTATTATGTAAGAAACAAGATTCCTTTTAAGTCAATATTGTACAGCTTGCTTCGGTAATCGATCGCATAACATCCGACCTATGTATTGCCTCTTTAATACTTTATTAATCTTGGTTTCAGAGATTAGCAAAACTCGCCCAGCTGGTTTCTCTGAAGTGTAATACGATTGGCAGATTTACTCTGATATTTACCGTTTCATTGCGAGCCAGGCAAATATATATACATAATATAGAGCCACCTATAACGGTTTGAAGGAGGCTTTCACCGCAATAAGCGGCCCTTACGCCTAACAATACTAACCTTATTCAAATACAAAACATTACTACATACATAACATCAAGCTTTCATTTCCAGAGTGAGGTAGTAGGGCTACAGAAATACCAACAACTCTAAAAAGACTTGTTTATAATTCTGAAGCCACATTTTGTACAATCGAGCCAAGAGGTTTATTACTAGTTTATTAGTGCCAGGTTGCAAGCCCATCGCCTAACAGTACTACAAGTCCTTATTCCCTTAGTCGCCTCTTTCGACATCTACGGGAAGACATGTTCATACCCGGCAACCACACGGGATTAAAACCCTTTTATATTTCCGCGTTTATCAAGTTTAAACTAAAATTTATTGTACTTTTCAGAACTAAATCACATTATTGTACTCCAGATTAAATATTTAGTGGTATCGACGATGGTAGCACCAATGCCAACAGCATAACCGCCAGTTTCCATTCGCTTGAAAATACAACATACTTATTACTATTTGTGTAATGTTATTGATATTGTGCGATTAAGTGTTAATTTACATGCTATACAATTACCAAGGAAACCGTTTCCTTCCAGTTTGCAAGTATGGGTCATCGTGGCACGTGGGCGGCGCGCGCGTGTCGCGTGCGGCGTACCGCGCGTACTCGCCCGAGCGCATGGACTGCTGGCTGGCCGGCCACATCGGGCTTGGACACATCAACGTCACGCTAACTGGCGAGTAATTCCACGTTTTCATACCTTTGTCACAGTTCAAGGTAAAGAGTGCATGAGAAGTTTCGCTCAGACCTTTATAGTTTTCAATCCACGAGGTCCCGCCCTACTATTTCATTTTGTCGAATAGTTTTACCATAGCTTGGTGGAAGTGGTGTAACCAGCGGCGCGGTACTTGGCGCCCCACTCGAAGCCCTCGTGTTACACCACTTCCACCTTACTACGGTAAAACTATAACCAATCCACGAGGATAGATAAATATTTGACGCATCCATACATTCTCCTTTGAAAAGCGGAGCACGCACGCTGTTATCGATTATAAACACTATAACAATATTGGAATACTTTTGGTCCTTCTATTCGATTCTGTGCACATTCAAATAACTGATTGTATAAATATGATGCAATTGCTTTTATTCCCCTGTCACAAGGGTTATGAAAGTCAGGTAGGCGACAGTAGCTCCAGTAGGATTTTGGAATAAGTTCCCCGATTAAATATAATAAAAGCTCTAGTAGAATGATGGGTGTGATTGAACTAACCAACTTGAATTGTCATACCAGCATTTCATAAATTATCAATTTACTGCCCATTCACGTGGACCCGAATACCAAACGTAGGATACGTCTTATATACGAAAACCTGATTACAGCATTATCCTGGGGCAACTCGTCAGTGGGTGACCCGGGCGTGGATTACAACGAACAGTTCCGCTGGGAGGAGGCGGGCGCCGTGCAGGAGTGGTACCGCAGCGGGCTGACGCGCGGGCTGCCCTACCCCGTGCTCAGCGTGGCCGAGCACTTCGCCGCGCAGCACGAGGGCTTCGAGTGGGGCGCCAAGTACCGCGCCGCTGGTTACACCACTTCCACCTTGCTATGGTAAAACTATAACCAATCCATGAGGACAGATTAATATTAGGTTTATGGAGACTTGAATGCAGTGCATGACTGTCAGGTCCGACCTACCATAGGGCAAATGGCCACTTTAGTAAAAATCCATGAAGCTATCCGTGACGAGCGCAACCTCGGCTGGAATACCAACAAAAATACCATCGAAGCAATCAGAACGCGTATCTACCTCTTGCTGAGCCCTATCACGCCATGTCAATTATCGCTTATTTTGAAAATTCCAGGGCAGCGCTAGCGTTATGGCTGTTGATGAATCTACTGCTGGTGGTGGTACCTCGTTACGGCGCGTACGCCATGGCTTCCCTGGGCTTAACGCTGTGCGCAGCTGCGGGCGGCTACTGGGCGTCGCTGCCCCACGTGCCGCTGGTGGTCCGCCTCGACGGAGCGATGCTGTTCTTCTCGCTAGGATGGTGTTTCTGGCTGGTGCTCATCTCAGGTGATACAATAGTCTTGAACAGCCTTAAATAAGTATCATAGTTTTACATGGCAAGTGAGACGTATACGCAATATAGACCAAGAACCCCCAAGATTCCCCCGTGGTGAGGTAAACCCTTTTTCAGGCCGCACCACCCATGAAGTAATTCAAGTTAAACAAATAAGGTTAGATTTAATAATTTATAAGGCATAAGCTTTCAAGAGCCCAAAAATAGGTATTTATACAATACATACGTACGTAAGTACTATCACGCCTTCATTCCCAGGGTGGGGTGAGCCACAGAAATACCAACATTTCTAAAAAGATTTGTTTATAATTCTGTAACCACATTTTGCACAATCAGGCCAAGATGCTTACTAGTATATTAGTGACAGGTTGCAAGCCCATCGCCTAACAGTACTCGTACTACAAACCCTTATTCCCTTAGTCGCCTCTTACGACATCCTCGGGAAGACATGGAGTGGCACTAACCCGGCAACCACACAGGGTAAACGTAAAGAAAACTTTTACAAATGTAAAATCCAAACAAAAATATACATACATACATACACATACATAACATCACGCCTTCATTCCCAGAGTGGGGTAGGCAGAGCTACAGAAATACCAACAACTCTAAACCGACTTGTTGGTTATTTTGTAACCACATTTTGGACAAGTAGGATAAGTTGTTTACCATAGTGCATTAGTGACAGGTTGCAAGCCCATCGCCTAACAGTACTACAAGCCCTTATACGTAAATTCCCCCGTGTGGTTACACAGGGTAAACGTAAAGAAAACTTTTACAAATGTAAAATCCAAACAAAAATATACATACATACATACACATACATAACATCACGCCTTCATTCCCAGAGTGGGGTAGGCAGAGCTACAGAAATACCAACAACTCTAAACCGACTTGTTGGTTATTTTGTAACCACATTTTGGACAAGTAGGATAAGTTGTTTACCATAGTGCATTAGTGACAGGTTGCAAGCCCATCGCCTAACAGTACTACAAGCCCTTATACGTAAATTCCCCTAGTCGCCTCTTACGACATCCACGGGAAGACATGGAGTGGCACTATTCTAACCCGGCAACACAATACGATACAAATACTCTTTATTGAACACCAAAAATTAATAAATTAAAACAGACACGAACAGTACATTTAAATCATAGGTATACAACAGGCGGTCTTACCGCTAAATAACGATCTCTTCCAGACAACCTTGTAAGAGAAATAAATGAGGACACAAATTCATGGCAGGCGGTGTAAACTAATTCGTTTAGAACTCAAACTAAACAACTACAAGAAACAATTAAATTATTTCAATTATTTTTATTTTTAGATTGGCTTTTTTTATCTAATCAACACAATAAAAAAAGAACATGGTGGGAAATATATTCCCTCTACCTAGGGTTAAGGCTTAAAGTTGAACTTCAAAGTGAAAACATGCGGTTAATAAAAAGCCTCTGTCTGTAAACGTGTAGTTATAGTAGGGAATGTGATGTCTATCCGGATTGCTACCACTATTCGCATTATTGCGGTCCGACAAGACAGCCGGAGAAAGGATGGTATTCCGTCTTAATAAGTATATTACAAAACTTCGTGGGCCTCAGATCGGCCTCAGAGTTCGCTTGGCATCAGGAAGGCTAGCGCAAGTTGTCCGCGACTTGCTTGTCACTTGGATCTCCCTTTCTATCTAATCTGTAACGATAGAGATTCACTGAGCGAAAAGAGGAAAAATACAACTTGTACCAGCCGTACTGGTGGCCTATGTGCTCGTTTGCCTTTTCCTGCCATAAAAAAGTGTTAGTTCTGTCCAGACACAAACTCTTCATTTACATTTGCTACATTTCCTTAACCTCCCGAGTCCCCAGGTTCTCGCTTGAGCTCAATACTGAGCATAAAAGTCACCCTATTGTTAATTCGACAAGGTTGCATTTACAACGTTACTAAAATAGGTATCGGGTCTTACGAAAAAAAAAACTTTTTTAAACTATTGACATTTAAATTTCAGGGTGCATCTGCTTGGTGGTGGGTTTGCTGATCGCAGCGGTGGACCTGATGTGGCCACACCGATTCTCGACGGTGCTGGAGGTAGACTACGACACGCCGTACGACCGCCACGTGCTCATCGTCGACAGCCGGCAGCGGGCCAGGCCGCAGACGCAGCAGTCTTTGCCTTCTAGAATACTTAGGTATCTTTTGTCTCCAAGTCTCCGTCGCTTATCTACAATACTGAATTTAAAAAGTTTTTTGTAAAAAGTCTAGTAGAAATATTTCAAAAAAAAAAGATGTTTGGGCGAATTTGCACAAAAAATTGTATTCTTCGTTTTCTGAACCGTAAAAATCTTAGCAATATAAGTTTGCATGCTACTTACTCATGAAAGTGACAAACTAAAGTATCAGGTTATGCTGTTATTACTTTATTACTATTCCTTCACACGCGACAAATAAATTTATCATTGTTGTACTGCTTTTAACATTATCCATGTTCAAAAACTGTGTGGTTATGCAATGTGACAGGGCTTCTTATCCTTCTGCCTATAACTAAACTTAACTTTTTTAAAACCACTTTTCTATAAGTGATAATGTTAACTGATAATTTAAACTCTTTAACATAACAAAGAAAATAGGATTAATTTTAAGGCAATGTTTTGATGACTCGAACATTATTTTACAGGAGATTGTCTTCAAAAACCAGAGAAACAGAGGGTCAGGTCTCTATGTCAGTCGTCAATGAGAGTGGGGGGCGCGACAATCCCGCGTTCCAGCATGAGCATCGCAAACCCAACTCGCCCTGGAGGTACCCACTCTTCAGGAGACAGATCGATAGGTAAGGTCATTTGGTCAAGGGAACTGCACACCTCACGGTTGAGCCGCCCTAACATGACTGAAACAAGGATAATTTATCCCTGCGGTTCTATCTAACCCATTATCTTATCTTGGGCCCTTTCGGATGCACTTCGACCCCTTTAGGATCTTTTGTGCAATTACCCGCTTACACACTCAGCTGTTCGAATTTGCAGGTTTGACGTTGTTTTTCCTTCTCCGTAAGAGCATCGGGTAATGTACTTAAGTTAGAAAAACTCATAGGCACATGGTGTCCATAGGGGCTTTGAACTCGGTACCTTACGATCACGAGTCGACCCCCTAAGCCACTAGGCCACCGGCGCTCTCGCTATTTAACCCCTAGTGTCATACATAAGAGAGAGAGCCGCATAGTAGGACAAGTTTCCCATGGCTTCTTTCTAGTTAAATCGAACTCACAATAAAAACAGATGCACTGAGAAACAAGTGAGAAAAATTAAGTTGTTAAAAGTACCTAAGTACTCAAAGATGCTAAAGTTTATGTTAAATCTGAAAATTTCCGAATCGTTGCCAGACTGCCCAAAAGAGTGAGAAAGGATGAGTGCATAAAGGGTTTACTTAGTCTCTTTGAGATTTCTTTATTAGACTAAATAACTTAACAGAATTGTTCAAGCTCTACAAAATTGTAAGTGTGGGTATCGCATTGGATTGAGTTAATAAGTTATATGTTTGCTTCTAACATGAATACTCTGGGAGCCTGCTGTTTGGCCAAAATATTTTTGGTTAGATGTATCATTTCCCAAATTTTTCATTGGCCTAACGAAATAAAATTAATTTTAAATATGTTACAATTTCAGAGCGGACAGTGCATCGAGTATAGGTTCCAGTATTAACGGCCACAGCACGGCCATCAAGATGTCCCCACTGGCAGGCGGAGTCTCCGTTCCACCCGTAGCCATCCCTCCACACAGGTTACAATTACATACTATCAACTCCTGTTGATATCACTTTTACTATTACAATCTGTGTCTTTCGCTAATCTTTCACAACTTTTTTTTGCAGATTCCGCCCTCAAATACCTGCTGCGGAGCGAGTGAAAGATATGTGGTGACGTGTTAAAAGTGATATTAGTGAATTTAAAATGACTTGAAAAAAAGCCGTCTAAGCTGTGAGAAATCTAGAAGTTACCGATCTCCAAAACGGACTATTCAATTAAAGGAGAGATAATCATTCGTCATAACTGCATCGAGGACTTCCATTCCCGACGACCTCGATTAAGCGAATCATGAAGCATCTCCTGTGTAAATATGTACATTTTAGTTAAAAACCTAAATTATTTTTTTAAGTATTTGTCCAGTGTCATAAATTGTAATAATGTTAGGCAGTGTAGGTTCCAGGATTGTGTATACCTCGTTTATAAATAGCGTTTATTTTAATGTAGCAGTGCACTGTCCACAGATGCGCACGTGTAAACGACTGCATTGACACAAGTGAATACTCTGTGCCATGTTCCCACGACCATAGCGACAGCTCATATTATGAACGTAGCCGCTCCATTATGCTTGTATAATAAAATTCATGAATGCGTTGTAGAAACATTTCGAAAAAGCGGTTGTCGTGACCCTTCGCCTATTTTCTTCGTAAGGTACTGCGTTTTGTAAAAATATAAATGTGTAATAATTTCTCAAGTCAAATGCGTTAGAGTAGCAGATTCAGAATGACTTTGTTCATAAGATAATTTACCTATTGATTAAATCCAGCCTAAAAGGTCTCGCCAAGCAGTGGTAGATTTAAGAATTATGAGATAAATGGAAATCAACGGAGTATGTACCTGAGTAAACGGTTTATTTTAAAACATTTAAATGACCCTTTGAACTTGACATTATACAAACGACACAAGCGTTAAATAATTTGACGCTATGTCGATCACAAGCCTAGAGTCATTAAGATTTACCTTAAGTTATTTATTTTCAATAACATTGACGCGAATATAATAAAAGTAATTTCTCTAATTATATTTTTCACAAGTAATCCTGACAATAATCCTTGACAGAATAAGTGATAGTTATTTAATGCGCTGATCATCTTCAATGTTGTGAAAATATGTTTGCAACAGTGAATATGTATAAGTATGTGACATTTCATAACAGAATGTTAACAATCAAAGTGAGAATGTAAATAGATATAATAGGAAGAATAGTTTTGAAAATTATATTTATTGTGTTTGAATAATAAACAAATTTAAATTAATGGAGTTTATTTTCTATCACGCATAGCACAAATGAACAGATATCAACAAAAGCCACAAACACAAACTCAAAAAGGTACTTCGTACAGTCGGCCTTATACGTATCTGCATCTTTTCGCTTGCACGCCTTTGACAGATTAGTGCAGCAGCAGAACGTTAAAACGATAAAGCACTAAGTAACGTGTGCAGCTAAGGGAGCCTGCCGTTTGGCCAAGATATTTTTGGTCAAATGTATCATTCCCCAAACTTTTCATTTGCCAAACCAATTTTATATAAATTTTTCAGAATTTATTTTAGTACCATTGTGTAGAACCCATTAGTTAGGTTAGGTTAGCTTTTATAAAATCCTGAAATATTTACGGTTACAGAATTCAAAGCGGTTTGGCAAATGAAAATTTGGGAAATGAAACATTTGACCAAAAACTTTTTGACGAAACGAAGGTAACCCGTGCAGCTAGTAATAAGATCGACCGTACTTACAGTTGCATCAACAGGATTAGTACTCACTCTATGGACTGCCGTTCAAACTTTACCTAACAAATGAAGATTATCTTATGTAATCTTCTTATGTATGAGATGGTATAAGTAATTGCTTAGTTGTCAGGGGGACGTGTTGGTGGGACCAGGGGTAATAGGGGTGTCCTACACCCGCAAAAAGAGCAGATATCGCACTGCTAGATCAAAACTGTATCAACTAAAAATACAACTAATAATAATAATAATAATAATCACAGGACAATGTCACACAAATTGACCTAGTCCCAAACTAAGCTCTAGGCTTGTACTATGGGTACTAGACAACGATAAACTTACTTATATAGAGAAATATATACTTAAATATAGTTTGAGAAATATAAATTGGAAACTTCTTATCTAGTTTGCTATCTTTTGTTCGGCGTAAACACTTACCGGACAATGAGAAGTCGAGCACCCGTATCTATTGTTCATAACAGCACTAATCCTCACTTGGGAGCCGGAGCGACTAAAGTGCATTTTTTTACACGCGATTATACTACTTATTGTCAACGACGTATAGCCTTGAATAGTGAAAACAAACGCTTAATTATGAGTCGCTTCGACACTCAGGGTGCAGAAATGGCTACTACTCATGGATTGAAAAGTATTGATACTATTTGTTTTTTCTTCTTCACTTGGGTGCAGATAGTAATAATAAATAAAATAATTTTGCTTTTGGGGATGTATTATAAAACATTTAAGTTTTTTTTCTGTGATATTATGTGGGTAGTTTAGCATCTATCGAGTCAATTTTGATTAGTAATGCAGAGAATATGTGTAGTGATTGAAGTAAATTGAAAAAATGTTTCGTCCGTGGGAAAGCACAACACTGACCCAAAGTTTAGTGAGGGTATTTGAAATACAATAAGAGAGGATGTAGTTGCTACAAACGCATATTGGAATAATTGCTGCAAACATGTAAAAACAATAGAAGACAAGTGGGCAGAGCCACGAATTCACCCACGCTTAATAATCGAAGTTGGGCAAAATGATGATGGTTCCAGAAGTTCAAGTACTAGTGACTCGGATGAATGAAATAATGTAAAAGTATCCTATACATTTTTACTAATAAAAAAATATATAACCTATTGGACATTTTATTTTTTACTTTTCTTTTTCAAATAAAATTGTGATACAAAATCGTGCCGCAAATATCAAGACTTTTCGGTCCGCTGTGTTGTTTGAAGAACGGGGGCACTTTTACAACTAGCTTTTGTTTGATATTTACAAAAAGATTTAAGTGGAAAGAGTAAATGTTCAATTCATATTTCCTAGACTATACATAGGAAACATCCAAGACTCAGGAACAAATACTCGTGCTCATCACACAAATATCTGCCCTTACCGGGATTTGAACCCAGGACCTCTAGCTTTGAAGGCAGGGTCACTCCCAACTAGGCTAGCGTGTCGTCGAACACAACTATATTCTGAAATCAACTTTAATACAACATCTTCAAACTTGTAACACAACTAGCAAGTTTTTAAGTTGATACTGTTTTGATCTAGCAGTGCGATATATAAAACTGTTATTGTTTTCATAACTTTATTTAGATACAAAACTATGTTTGCAGAAATAAGGCAAGTTCAATATAAAATTAAAAATACTTTATCATTTTGCGGGAACAAGTTATGATTACATGAATATTAAAGATCTTCGAACATTATATTAGTTGGAAAACTTAACAGTGGCGATCCCCTTTCGCAGCTTCGCTTCGACGCCTTACGAGCCATACTTATTTAATTTTCAGGCACAAACAACTCAAGAGTTGAAAGTATATTTCCTCGAGCTTAAATAGCGCACCTGATAAATATCGTTTAAAGTATAACACGTAAGCCGTAACAATAAAATAACATAGAAGTAATGTTACACCAGAGCGAATAATACCCATATAAATTTTACCGTGATACCTATTTACTTCACTGACTACTGACTCTCCGCTCTCAGTCTGCTTTAGCCTATTTTTGGAGGTTCCTTGACAAGATGATCGAGGCTCAGCTGGCAAAGAAACGCGTTCCAATTAACGTAGCCCTCCTGTATGTAGATATCTGCATCTCCCCACAGCTTGCACTAAAGCAAATAGAATGGTATATTATCATAGAACCTACCTACAGCATGGTAAATTGTAATAGGTGGAAAAAAGTTATGTCAAAACTGTTTTTAAAGTTTTATATTTTGAAGCGTGAAATAACCAGTCTCCTTGTCCTATTGTGTGACCCTATTTGAAACCTGCATCTATTTAGTGAGCTATATTTAATAATATAATTCATACATGAAATATATCCAGGCCAACACCGAGAAAAAACGTTTTGAAAATCGGACTACATTACTATTACGACGCTGTTAGTTTAGTTGGCCATGACCATGCCTACGAAGCCAGCGGTCCAGGGTTCGATTCTCGTTTATGGCAAATATTTGTGATCAGCGCGAGTAATTGTTCCTGAGTCTTTGGATGTCCTATATAAGTATTAATTTCTCTTTGCAGGTATGTTCGTGGTTATGTACCTATAGTACAAGCCCTTGAGCTTAGTTTGGGACTAGGTCGATTTGTGTAAGATGGTTTTTTCTTTCTTTTTTATTTATTTGTATTTCCTACTTTTCCAAGGTCCGTCTTTACTAATATTCATTTTGATGTAAATCACTTGCAATTACATACGTTAATCCGAAATGAAAGTGACAAACCCTCACATTCCTCACAGTAGTCGTAAAAATAATTAAGCAGGTATGTATGTGTGCCTCGGCGGGAATAGCAACAGACGAATTAGATGGATGTTACCTTAGAAGACTTCTACAATAATGTAAGTAACGTTCTTCTTCATAATGTAATGATGAGCATAAGTTGACTTTTTACTAATATTTTTTGAAATTTTACTATTCTAGGATTAGAAATTTACCGACAAACGAATTGGAATGATGACTCATATTAAACTTTACTAATATAGTTTGAAAAACTGGAAATTATTATAACAAAGTGAACAAAAACTAAATCTCCTACAAAATTTCAAAACGTTTGTGGTTTAACTTTTGATTTATTCTGTTAACTGATTTAAGACCAATTTTATCATACGATGTTAAATTTAATTAATGTTAATCAATTGTTGGTTCATACATTTTGAAAATTGTTAACGCTCTAATCGTCTGTTAAGTGTTTAACATCGTATGGTGAAATTGGTACTAACTCTCACTCCCTTGACATTGGCGAATTACACAGACACTGCGGAATACCGCGGTGGACCGCCAATAATAAAAATAAGAAAAAGATAATAAACGGGACCACCTGACCCCATGCCTTTAAATAAAATATTAATACTATAGCAACTAGGTACGAGTATGTACTAAAACGCAACTTTTTACAACCATAATTACAAATTTACAGATTTACTACCCTACTAAAATGACTAACAATTTGTATGGGCGTTTTCAACACTTAGTCGGAATGTTGGACTTAGTCACTTATTTCTAAATTTTGCAGTGCTCTGATTGATCATTAAAAAAACGGATGGATGGGCAACATTAAAAAGTAATCTGCTTCATGGAAAGATTTCACACAAAATTGACATTTACAGAAGCAAATGCAATCATGCATATAGCAGAAGCTGACCCACATTAACCTACATTTAAATATGTCTAAAGTTAGAAGTTTTAACCAAAAAAACCCCCAGCGCTCTTTTATATCTGACCTCCGTATCCTTGAGAGGAGGCGCGTGCCGCACCACTTTTTCGTAGTCGCCCTCCGCCAGGTTGTACAAGGGCCGCGTCTGGAAGTCCAGAAACCTCAACAGGTCCTCGTACCGGATCCCGCATTTATCATCCGTCTCCAATCTAAACACCAAAGTTGGATCCAGACCGGTGCAGGAGAGCGGTCGCGTTGAAAGAAAGAAAGAAAATACGTTTATTTGGCAAGCATTTAAAACTAGAGTATAAATTTAGAAAATTAAGTTATTATAATAATAAAATTAAAAAAAAACTGAGCATGGTGATCTGTTCATTCCCCTGAGCTAGCTTGGCCCGGTGGGTAATAAACTTTAAAGAAACATAATAATATAACAATATTACAGCCCAAGAAGAGCTTGTCATTGATAGGGTAGAAAGCAAAATCAAGAAGGGATGCTCGGTCAGAGCAGACGGAAGGGCAATCGTTTCTTTGGTTAAGATGCCTTTTCACCATGTGCTATGCCACGTTGCTATGGATGCGTTTGGTATCCACCAACCATAATTCATTCTTACAAATAGCATATCACTGGTGGAAATTGGTAGCTTTCACATCCTCGCAGCATAGCTTCATAGGTAGCACATCTCTGGTGGAAAGGCACCCTTATATCCGACCTAGCCGCATCGCCACATAAGCGACTAAGGGCCGTGATAATAAACTGATCTTGAGTGAGATGCCCTTCTAAAGACGCGTCAGGAAGAGAGTTTTCTACCATACGCCGCTTACCCTGGCGTATCTACAGCTAGATCGTGTCTTTAGGCAGGCATCTCAGCCAGCTAAGGCCGGGCCCTAAACGCGGATAACTAACGTTTACGTGCGTACGCGCGTACGTACGTCCAGAGATTGGGAAATTGATATTTAGGCTACTGTTTCATAGTATAAAAATAGGCCCTAATTTCAAATTTATCGTGAATAATAGTGGTAAAAATAGTGGTAAAAGTTTATACGAGATTTCGCTCAGTTTTTAATTTAGAGGCACGTAATTTGGTATCAAAGCTATTAACTATTCATAATATATTGCAGTTTTGTTTTTAAAACGTTAAACCCATAAAGTGAATATGTCTATTTAGACCACTTTTTTATGCCTGAATTAGAGTCCCACTGCTAGGCAAAGGCCTCTCGCGATCAACCGCTAACTCATCTGAGACTACTACTTTTCTACTCTGAAGGACAAAAGGAAACAACGAACCTACCCTACTTAATTTACGATTTTAGCTTGAATATTTTGTGCTATTAGGGGTAAACATGCCCTTCGGGCCTCCTCTTGTGGGAGGGTCCGCCCCACAGAACTATATCGAGATAGAAGGAAAGAGTGTATGTACCTCGCGTGCCGAAAAGAGGTTCTTAGCACTGCATTGCTCGCCGCGATGCTCAGTCCGCTCTCGACCGCTTTCCGTGTGTGACGTTCGAATTTAAAAACAAAATGCCCTGTTGCTCGATAATAAACTGTTTAAACACCACCAAAAAAGTAGGAGCTGTGAATCAAGATATTTCTTTTCATAGGTAAGTATTCTTTTCCCTAAAATATCCGTTATTATTTATAAAACAATTTATTTTGTTGCATAGTATTAATTTCATATAAACAGTAACGGGCGAGTCCGTGTCTACTGCTACTTTTTCATTGCGGCTTTAATTTGACGCGCCAGACTTGGCATGCATTGAAAACCAGCAAAGAAAATAAACCAATCCAAACTGTCGAGCACTTGTCGAGTCGCGTTCAAGGTTGATTTCTCATTTTTCTGTCAAAAGTAAGATATAGTGTTGTACCCGGCGATTTTCAATGCCGATTTCTTAGTCGATTAAAATCAATTTTGAAAACAGAAAAATGATAATTATTTTTACAAGCGTTTATTTCACTTGCAATGTATGTATATGCGTATGTAAGTATGTATGTATGTATGGGTCAAATCTTGCAAATTAAATTTGACCCACTTTCTGTTAACGGAATGGGCTGAAATTTGGACCATATATGTAAACTCAATGACAATGCAATATTATGGTATCTAAGAGATGATCTGATGATGGAGTCGGATGGTGGCGACAGGATCTCCGCTATTCTTAACGTAGACCCACCGTGTTAGGACTCAATAGTTTTGTCTCGATAAGCAGATAAAGATTTTGCAAAAAAAAGTACAGTCGGCATCAAAAACTTGTCCCAAAAATGTTTTTTTTACTATTATGTAGCCGTGAGATGAAGTAGTAGTCAAAATGAAATATTTTTGCCAAAAGGATAATAATTAAGTATAGTTTGCAATTTTGTTTCTGTTTTCCAAAAGATCCTATTATAAAAAATAGATGGATAGAAGCAACGGGTCGAAAAAACTGGTTTCCTACAAAACACAGCCGGATTTGTTCTGTACATTTTCACAAAGATACCTTTACTGGCCAATCAAAATACCGACGAATAATCAGTACAGCTTATCCGACTATAGATGTAGTGATAATGTTAAATAATGGAAAGGTACCTACATTTATACGTCACAATGAGTGTGTGTGCGTGCGTGCGTGCGTGCGTGCGTGCGTGTGTGTGTATGTGTGTGTGTGTGTGTTGTGATATTCTTTTAAAATATACATATTTACTATCATGAAGTTACCTACTCGGTACACTCGGTAGAATGGCGAGCGGGCGCGTCGTAAGACTAGCGCGCGCTTCCTCTCCCGTCGAAGTCTGTCGGCTCGCTGACGCTCTTCCGTTGCGACTTGCGATCGATGACACCACAGATTAGAAACGATTTTGTGTATGTTGTACACATCACTAAAAGACTCGCGTGACGTCAAAGTGCCTACGCAAAATGTTACACGCTCGGTTCTCATATAAATCGACGAACTCTTTCCTTCTATCTCGATATAGTTCTGTGGTCCGCCCCACAGACCTGCTCCGCACTGTACCTACCATGGATTTGAGTATCAAATAATATGGTTGCCATATAATATTTTATAACAAAAATACATTCACGAAGGTTCTTTTGGTAAAAAGTCAAGATATCCCTAAGCGCCCTACTGCAACAGACGTACACATCGAGCATGCATTCCATGAGGTCCGGGTTAAGGGGCAGGCGGTGCGCGCGCAGCAACTGACGCAGCCGCGGCTTGGGCAGTGCGCCCACGCCGTCCGCGTCGGCGTGCAGCAGGCCCTCCTTCAGACGCGCGCGGTCGTCCCACAGTCCGCGCGTGATATCTGAGAATACCAGCGACCTGCCGAAACAGAGGGGTGGGCGTCAAACCACGAAAACCATTTGACAGGAAAGCGGGATATGACCAATTATTATCACAATTGAGACAAAACGACGAACTTAACGAAGTCCGTTTTACCTGACCATCTCTCTTCTAGGACTCTTCTCCTTGCCGGGATCGCCGCGGAAGTATCGGATCAACGTTATAAATTCATGCTCCGTCATTTTTTCGCACATTATTTCTTTCATCGCTTGTCTAAAATGCATTATCAGTTGAATTATTAAATACACTACAGCTGTTAAGTAAGTTGAAACACTACGAAACATTAATACTAACTTGAAACATCTCACGGACATTAATTCCTTCTTGTTTGGAAGAACAGCGTTCATGTATTTGGCAACAAAATCTTTGTAGCCATTTTCTTTCGCTGCCAAAGTACGCCGGATCTTATCCATTATCACTGGTAGGTTGGCCATTACGTACTGTAACAAAGTTAAAGTAAACGATATCATGAAAAACTAATGTTGATAACCATTTTCTCGCATCATAGTTAGTAAAAGTTCTCTTACTTCTTGTGGGTGGAGCTCCAAGTACCGCAACGCGTACTCGTCGGCGCCCACGAGTCGAAAGCAGTGGTTGTTGACCACTAGCTCATTGCCTATCCACATGTCCTTGTCGGTGTACGCCGGAGGCTCTTTAGGCACGAAGAAATCCACGTTCGGGAGGTACATTTTGTCTCGTCGAAAGAATTTCCCACCCTAATCAATCAAACAACTTTTATTTGCCATTGTACAAAGTCAGCAGCAAAAGTAGCTACACAACCGAAGAGGTCAAAATTATCTGCACTCGACTTTATTGTCAAGAGAATAAGTCGTGTTTAGATCATTTTGAGCTTGTTATTCTGCTTAGCTACTTTCGATGCTTTTAACTTTCGAATGTCAACTACCACGGCCACAGAACTCAACAAGTAGTTTTATGTATGTAAGTAATATCATTTGACTCACTGGAAATCCTGAATTTCGTTCTCCTAACTCGAATATGCCGATGGTATCGTCACTTAGGAAGTATTTGATAATGAAGTAACGCGTCTCGTCTACTGGGTTGTCGTTTATAAGGCGCGCGGCAAAACGAAGAACGTGTGAATCAAACCCGACCCTAAAATCACAAGCAAGTGTGTACCCATGTGTGTAAATGACATCAAATATCGAAAATTTTAAGAAGAAAGTAACAAACAACGCACTCGTCTTAAATAAATAAATCACAGGATATTGTCACACAAATTGACCCTTAGTCCCAAACTAAGCTCTAGGCTTGTACAGTCAGTTGCTATTCCCACGTTTAAACAACAGTCAATATTGGACCAAACTGAACTCAGTTTTTATTGGTCGTTACCAAAGGATTGCTATGGGAACGTTTCAATAACCCGATTGCATTACACGGCTAAAATATTAGTAGTGGCAAGTGGCTAATCAATTAAAGTCCGTGACTGTACTATGAGTACAAGACAACGATAAACATACTTATATAGATAAATATATACTTAAATACATAGAAATCATCCAAGACTCAAGAACAAATAGTCGTGCTCATCACACAAATATCTGCCCTTGCCGGGATTTGAACCCAGGGCCCCTTAGCTTCGAAGGCAGGGTCACTACCAACTAGGCTAGCGTGTCTTGTCCTTATCTGTTACAAATTCAAAACGGAAAACATTTACTTACCCCAAAATCCTTTCTACAGTAGTAGAAATAAAGTGGTAAATTTCATAGATTTTGACGGGAAAGCTTCCTAAAAGCAATGTTGCGTAAATAAGGCCTTGCCTTGTTGCCTTTTCCAGTCTGCTCGTGACTACGATCATCAATCGTCAAGGTAATTACGGTGTAATTACGCTATTAAGCACCGTTTTAAATTTGTAACAGTACGTGTACACATCGCGAAAGTTTAAAACAAACAAACCTGTCTTTGTTTAGAAATTTGAGAAAATCTTTCTGCGGAGCCTTAGGTTCAACTGTTCGGCAGTTCTCAGCGGAATCGTCGTAGGAACCGTAGCCGTTCCAAGGAGGCAACTTACGGTCCGCCACGCTTACGCTGATGCTCTCGGTGCTTTGGTCCGCCGGAATTGGAAGTGGCACGAAATTATCTGGACAACCGGACGTACCATTATTACTGTTTATGTTACGAAGAAAAAAGATGAGCTGATAGACCACCTGGCAGTAAGTGGGTTTAAAGATTAATAAACTTTTACAACCTTAATATTAAAAATGTATTGTCGACCCTGAGGGCTGAAATGGAATACCCCTATCATTTTACTGGTGGTTGTTTTAGCCTTCACAGTTAAGTATAGCAGTTGGCGTCAGGGATAGCTGATGCGTTCGATCCGGACATTCCGGGTAGTCGCGTGTGCATAAGGTCCTATCACTTATAATAACTTGATTAACTTTAGATTTAAGCGTAAAACTGAAAACTTACCGAATCCATATGTAACTCGATAATATTCCTTAGTAAACGGATCGCAGTCAGTGAGGACTACTTTGCGGCCAAAGACAAATAAAACTGCTCCAATACTCAAGTCCCCAGGGCTATAGGTTGGAGGCTTTGGGCCCCCGGTCATCTCAATACTCGCAGCCATCTTCTAAAATGATAAATTGTATTAATGGGGAAATTTATACATACATACATACATAACATCACGCCGCTATTCCCAGTATGGCAGAGCTACAGAAATACCAACCACTCTAAAAAGACTGTTAATAATTCTGTAACCACATTTTTCACATTCAGGCCAAGAAGTTTACTAGTGTATTAGTGACAGGTTGAAGCCCATCGCCTAACAATACTACAAGCACAGAACTATATCGAGATAGAAGGAAAGAGTGTATGTACCTCGCGTGCCGAAAAGAGGTTCTTAGGACTGCATTGCTCGCCGCGATGCTCAGTCCGCTCTCGACCGCTTTCCGTGTGTGACGTTCGAATATAAAAACAAAATGCCCTGTTGCTCGATAATAAACTGTTTAAACACCACCAAAAAAGTAGGAGCTGTGAATCAAGATATTTCTTTTCATAGGTAAGTACTCTTTTCCCTAAAATATCCGTTATTATTTATAAAACAATTTATTTTGTTGCATAGTATTAATTTCATATAAACAGTAACGGGCGAGTCCGTGTCTACTGCTACTTTTCCATTGCGGCTTTAATTTGACGCGCCAGACTTGGCATGCATTGAAAACCAGCAAAGAAAATAAACCATTCCAAACTGTCGAGCACTTGTCGAGACGCGTTCAAGGTTGATTTCTCATTTTTCTGTCAAAAGTAAGATATAGTGTTGTACCCGGCGATTTTCAATGCCGATTTCTTAGTCGATTAAAATAAATTTTGAAAACAGAAAAAATGATAATTATTTTTACAAGCGTTTATTTCACTTGCAATGTATGTATATGCGTATGTAAGTATGTATGTATGTATGGGTCAAATCTTGCAAATTAAATTTGACCCACTTCCCGTTAACGGAATGGGCTGAAATTTGGGCCATATATGTAAACTCAATGACAATGCAATATTATGGTATCTAAGAGATGATCTGATGATGGAAGGTAGCGACAGGATCTCCGCTATTCTTAACGTAGACCCACCGTGTTAGGACTCAATAGTTTTGTCTCGATAAGCAGATAAAGATTTTGCAAAAAAAGTACAGTCGGCAGAAAAAATTTGTCCCAAAAATGTTTTTTTTACTATTATGTAGCCGTGAGATGAAGTAGTAGTCAAAATGAAATATTTTTGCCAAAAGGATAATAATTAAGTATATTTTGCAATTTTGTTCCAGTTTTCCAAAAGATCCTATTATAAAAAATAGATGGATAGAAGCAACGGGTCGATAAAACTGGTTTCCTACAAAACACAGCCGGATTTGTTCTGTACATTTTCACAAAGATACCTTTACCTACTGGCCAATCAAAGTACCGGCGAATAATCAGTACAGCTTATCCGACTATATGTAGATGTAGTGATAATGTCAAATAATGAAAAGGTACCTACATTTATACGTCACAATGAGTGTGTGTGTGTGTGTGCGTGCGTGCGTGCGTGCGTGCGTGCGTGTGTGTGTGTGTGTGTGTATGTGTGTGTGTGTGTGTGTGCGTGTGCGTGTGGGTGTGTGTGCGTGCGCTCACGCGCGCTTTATGCTACAGACATAGTATTTTTTATGCTACAGATAAAAGGATCACCTTCTTTAGAGAAGGACTCTATCAAGACCACGCCAAGGAAAAGAAAGCTGGAAAAAGTGATTTTACTATAAAATGATGACATACTAATTCGTTTTAAAATTTGTGTAATTAGTAGTTTTGCATTATTATATTTCAACA
The DNA here is from genome assembly GCA_949316455.1 of Acleris holmiana. Classification (NCBI taxonomy): domain Eukaryota; kingdom Metazoa; phylum Arthropoda; class Insecta; order Lepidoptera; family Tortricidae; genus Acleris; species Acleris holmiana. Next base: position 8,089,867 of record OX438773.1, on the reverse strand, counting down.
TATGTTACACTTACAGAATATTAATGAACCATCCACATCAGACGAAACTTTATTTCATACACCAAAGAAGAAAAAAATTATGAACCAATTGAATAACGCAAGGCAAATGATAAAAGAAAAAGACAAACAAATTTAACGCTTGAAGGAAAAAAACCGTCGAAAAGTAAATAAAATACTTTCCCTAGTGGCATTGCTGACGCTCTTCCGTTGCGACTTGCGATCGATGACACCACAGATTAGAAACGATTTTGTGTATGTTGTACACATCACTAAAAGACTCGCGTGACGTCAAAGTGCCTACGCAAAATGTTACACGCTCGGTTCTCATATAAAACGACGAACTCTTTCCTTCTATCTCGATATAGTTCTGTGACTACAAGCCTTTATTCCCTTAGTCGCCTCTTACGACATTCACGGGAAGACCATGGAGTGGCACTATTCTAACCCTTCAACCACACGGGGGAATGGGGAAATTGAGCAACAAATAAAACCTTTTCAACCTAATAATATTACCAGCTTTTACCGAGGTGGATAAATGTTAACCAGCTAGTTAATGCAAAGCAATCTGAGTAGTTTCGAGGTTTGCTAAGAAAGTTTTTAGCTTAATAAATAACTATCAACATGTTATCTCATATTATCTCTGTTGTCATGTTATAATAAATATCCATTTTAAGAGTCGCGTCGTAACTTTTAACTAGAATATGTATAAAGTCGACTGATACGTTTATACATAGTACATACATGCGTGACACCCATCCGATCAGAGCCGGAGTCCCGCAGGGCTCTGTTCTCTCCCCAATTCTCTTTTCGTTGTTCACAAACGATATACCAAGAGTTCCGCATGTTCATTATGCACTTTTTGCTGATGACACCGCCATCTATACGACTTCTATCCGCCCCTCGGTTCTACACGGTCGCCTCCAGGACGCCATCATCGAGTTAGGTCGTTGGTTTAGGCTCTGGAGGATCGAAGTGAATCCGGAGAAAAGCGCCGCTGTGCTTTTTTGCCGGAAACTCAGTCTCAGTTGGTTAGGTCCCTCCTACAATTCTATTCGACTCTACGATAGTCCCATTCCGTGGGTTAACGAGGTCAAATATCTAGGGGTCACCCTAGATCGTCGATTGCTTTTCCGGCAACACATTAGGCGTGTCCGGAATCGCGCGGCCTTCATTCTAGGCCGTCTCTATCCGTTGTTGAACAAACGCAGTAAGCTGTCGCTTAGAAATAAGATGTCAATTTACAAGACGTGCGTTCGCCCCATACTAACTTATGCTAGTGTGGTCTTCGCTCATGCGAACTCGACTGCTCTGTACCAATTCCAGGTGCTGCAGAATCGATTCTTGCGCAGAGCCGTGGGCGCTCCATGGTTCATGCGCAACTTAGATCTTCACAACGACCTCGGTCTTCCAACCGTGGCCAAGTTTATGAAGGATGCCTCTCGGCGGTTCTTCAATAACGCTCCTCACCATCCTAACCCCTTATTACGCGATGCCGTAAATTACGTCCCGCTCGTGGGCGTACCCTCTCGGAACAGACGTCCCCGACACGTACTGACCGACACCGATGACACTATCACGGCTGCCCTCGCAGCCCGCGAAGATATTCGTCGCCCAACCGTCTCACAGGGCAACACCAGCTTAGATCCATACACACCACAACGTCTCCGTCCGCGGCGGAGGCGTCGGCGTCCCCCGGCTCACCCTACACGTGGGCGACCCCACTTTGCACCGGTACCGGTACCGGTTAACTCACATAATCGACACCCAGATGGAGTTTCTTGACGCTTCTTCTCAGTCTGGTCTAACGTAAAATTTCCGAAGCGTTGTAGCATAAAACCAATTCGATTGAAATTCTCCCCTAGCGTCCTAAGTCCGAGGTCGGCCCAATAGGGGCGCCCTTAGGCATGCTAGTGTAAAACCCATTTATAGCATGGACTCCCATCAGGAGTCCGCCCTCTCTCCGGCGAAGTAGTCAAAGCCATCAGAAGCTAACTACGTAGGAGGAGGAAATTATGAATTATGGGTACCTAATATAAACATGTTTCGGCTTTTGCTACTAAATTTGTACCGCGCGTTAATTTTATGACCCCCGTAAATCGATGGCCGGAATTTCAATAATATTTTACGTAAACAAAAACGAACACTGAACGGTTTACATAGATTTTATAGTCCGGTATAACGGCCCGACATGTTTCGGACTCATTAGGAGTCCCTCATCAGGGGGGTGATTCTCTCAACACAGCGCTGCGTCGATCTCAAAGGTGAAGTTTTATCCGGCAAGTTTAAGAAGTCCCGTCGGAGCGTACAAAACACATTTTAGCGCGTGCCTTCTTAATTAGGCAGCTTTATACGACACTGAACTCGACTCACCTGCCGACGGGACTTCTTAAACTTGCCGGATAAAACTTCATCTTTGAGATCGACGCAGCGCTGTGTCGAGAGAATCTTCCCCAGGGGAGTGTGCGTGTGTTCGTTTTTGTTTATGATAATGACTCACACAAGTGTAAATTTTGTAATATTGTACTTATTGATCTTAATTGAGACACCGTTGACTTTCTTCCATTGTTAAGAGCTACTGACACCCACCTTACTATATTTTTTTATATATGTTGTTTTTTACCGAGGAGCGGTCTCACCGGAAGACCAGATGGCTTCGCAGCCAGCACATACTGAGTTGGGACCGTTTTGCAACAATTACCACTCTCTGTCGTCTCTTTTCCTTTTTAATGTTATTTTCTATCTGTGTGTTTTTTGTTGTGAAGAATTTTTTTCTTCCTTTCTTTAAACATTCATTTTTATTAATTGAGTCCTTAACCGTCCTTAATAGTTAGGAGTTACAATCTAGATCTAAACTATACCACTGTATCGATACTCTGTTCCAATTTCGACTGTGACTTGTTTTGTGAGCCAAATAAACCACGTACAATATCTTTGAAATTCATCCACTCAATGATGATACTTCCGCAACAGCTTATCGAGTAAAAGTAACATGCCTTCGTCGACTGTCCAAGTAAGTTCCTCTTCAACAATTTATGGGAACATAAAAAAACGAAAAGGTACTACTAATACGCACTTTCGGTATACGCGATCTTTTCAGGAACATTGGTCCAACTGTCACACCAGAGTTATGAGGAACTACTTCTTTGATCTCAATCGTATCGTCTGCTAAGAAATAATGTATCTCGAGGTGATGAACCGTACCAAACTCCGATCCACGGTCATCCCAGTAGCCATAAAATCTGAAAAACAAATTCTGTGAAGTAAAATAATAAAGACAAAAACATATTTTTTTCATTATTATGTACCTGTTGTATGTATTTATCGATAATTATTGATACTAATAAGTAATTATTTATATTATATACATACCTGAATAACTTTAATACCCTGTACATCGCTCAATCTCTCTAGCATAATAAAAATACTGAGGATGCCAAAAAGAGTAACAGCGATAGACAGCCAAGTACTAGGACAACTGTACCTACCCATGTTTGTTTAAAACGTTATTATTAAATAAAAGGTTAAGATATATCTGATATCACAAAGCCTCCAACTCCTGCCCCTCCCTGTACATTGTGTAGTATAAAACCGGGCAAGAGCATGCGTCGGATGCTCATTGTAGTGTTCTGACGCCGTAACTACAAACACAAAAAAGTATCTCGAAAAACAGCTGGTGTCAACGAATTTTCTATTTAGACCATGTTCACTGTAGGGTTCTAACGCCGATATTAAAGACAAAAAGTATCTCGAAAAACAGCTGGTGTCAACGAATTTTCTATTTAGACCATGTTCACTGTAGGGTTCTAACGCCGATATTAAAGACAAAAAGTATCTCGAAAAACAGCTGGTGTCAACGAATTTTCTATTTAGACCATGTTCACTGTAGGGTTCTAACGCCGATATTAAAGACAAAAAGTATCTCGAAATACAGCAAGATTTTTTTATTTAAAGTTATTTGATGCTATCTTATATGATTTTTAGCAGGTAAACACATTAGTCGCCTGTATCTAAGGACCAATCGTCCATACTTGGTCGTAATAGTTTTCCTTTGAAGTTCATTATATTTGCTTATTAAATGAATTAATATATTTTCCAGATTCTTGGTATTTGTAGTTTCGGCTGTAGGAGTGGGATACGTAACTAGCGAAAATGGCAATTTTAGAGTCCAACTCGGACATATGTATTAACGGTCTCCCAATTCTAAAAAAATATATTGATACGCATAATGTGTTTAATAGCTATCCATCAATATATCACACAATATTCTAAGTATAAAAATATCCTAGCCTTACATGTAAGTACAGTCAGTATCAAAAGTAGCTAAACAGAATAACTTGCTCAAAATGGTCTAGAAACGACGTATTCTGTTGACAATAGAGTCGAGTGCAGATCATTTTGAGCTTTTCGGTTGCGTACTTAGCTATTTCTGCTGCTGACTGTACCATAAAACAAATATATTACTCTGTGTGTACAAAATTGCAGTATCCTGAATTCTATCGTTTCTAAGAAGTAGCGAACGTGATATACAGACAGACAGCGAAATTATAAGTCTCTAGTTTGACTTCGAAACCCTAAAAAAGAAAATAAATTATATATGGGTGGGTTAATTTAGGCACGCAGTTAGTTATTACCTATTTATTACCTTAATACTTGTCGATCGAAATCCAGGAACTGCTTGAAACTTCTATGTTTAGGTGGCTTATACTTTGCCACAGTTCTCTAAAAAAATCAATATACGCTTTATATAAATAGCTCTAATGTATAGTCAGCTACTAAAATATGTTAAGGTAAAAAGGTAAAACGCACCATTATTGACAATTAATGCTTCAGTGATGAACATTAACTTACCTATTATGAATGAAAACTTCGCAATACCGAACATTTCATTGTAACAGTGGTAATCCTGAATCATTTTAATATAATCTATTGTAGCGCTAAAAGCACATAAATCTTGGAAGCTTATATTTTTGTGACCGTTCATCACATAGGTAGCATTCAGCTCTAAGATATGTATATTTAGGTACGCGGGCTAAATAGCCTTACAAAATAATGGGGTGTTAATTTTTTGGTTTTGATACTTTGTATACTATGTATATTCGACCAATAACCCCCTTTATCACTTTTCGACTCTGTTTATATGACGCGTTAAGTTCCAAAATTGGCATATTATAAAGGACGTTCTTGGTCGAATATGGCATATTTTTTTGTACTTAGCATTCCTAATTAAATCATACATTATTAGGTAAGAAGATACTTATACCCTTTTGTTAGTTACTTACTTCGGGAGCGTCGGGCCAGTTTATGGGGTCCGGCACGCATATCCCAAGCCGATTCAAGAAAACTCTCGTAAAGTTGTCGCAATTCACAATCTTAAACAAATAATAATCATTCGTTTCTCTTTCCGAACCATGTACGCTAACTGGCGCAACTACATATTGATAAAGTGCATTACGGGTTGTTAGGAACGGAGTTGGTACTAATATATGTTAATTACTTTAAAAACTTTTCCGTGGAAAGTAACTTCACTTCCGATGTTTAGATCGAGGACATCGTAATAAATGTCGTAGCTGTACGGCAAACGTATACGTTGTCGAGTGATCATTACTCCTGAAATCAAAACATACTTAATCAGGATTCCACAAGCCACAATAAATTTCTGTCAAGCAAATACTTTTTGAGAGACTCTTTTGTTTTGAAATTTTATCATCGGAGGCTCTAGCCAAGATGCGTTCGCTAACTAGCGTTTCGCTTCGTTTTGTTCTTAAACAAATCGCGTCACTAGTAGATCACGTGACTTTTCGTATGACGGGATCCATCAGTGACGCAATTGGTTTAAAAACAAAACGAAGCGAAACGCTAGTTAGCGAACGCATTTTGCCTAGGGCCTTTACGAATTAAGACCATACTAACGAGTCCTAACGATGGGTCTATGTTATGTACCTATTGCGAAGATTTTCAAATGTAACAATCCGGATATGCTAAGTTTCAGGCCGTTGAGCACTGCTTTATCCTTTACATAGAAATATAAAACTTTACATGGATTACTTTTTAGACACGAAAAAACCAATACACCAAGTAAAAACTAAATAACAACTTAACAAGTGAGGTGCCCTGACTTCTAATCGCACACTGATTTTTTCCCGTGCCAACATAAACCACCCTCGCCCACGCACTCTAGCAAGCGAGCGTGGCAGATACCTACCAGTAGCCATGCGTTGCTTGTTAGTTCAGAGCTTTTACAGCAGTATACGTAAAATCATATGTATTCAATTGGTGTCCTCAAACCTTGCGACATCCCGCTATTTTCAGTTCGCGGCTCCATGACTTTGATAGTGCCATCCTCGAGATAAAAAAATATCTCCACTTTTCGTAATAAGCTTGACGAAGCCCGCATCTCATGGAGAGTTTGTTGGAAATAACCTTGAAACCGCAATATCTACAAAACAACACAACAACCGTTAGCAAGACATTGACCAATTAAATGCCATGTCTATATTAACTTTCAACCACTAAAAAACTTACATGTTTATCATACATGATCCATGTAGGTAGATCCGGTGCTTGCTTCCGGGCGTACAGCGAGGGTATGCGATTATCCGACGGCGGTTTGTCGACCAGCATATTAACTTTATCAACAGAAGCGAAAACTGGACGTACACCAAACTTTGTTTTTCCAATCTGAAGTCGAAATAAATAATAAAAATACACATTAAACTAAAAATATGAACAATAAAGAATATTTAGTAAGTAGGTCACACGGGCACTTTTTACACATCAAAAATCTACCAGCGCTTCCCAAGAGGAGATTGCTGCATGATACTGCTGAGAAGAAGCGCCGCAAGAAACTCAACAGTCAGTGATTTTATAACATACTAGCGACCCGCCAGCGGCTTTGCCCGCTGCATTTTTTTTTATGTCACTTTGGGGTATGAAAAATAGATGTTGGCCCATTCTCAGACCTACCCAATATGCACACAAAATTTCATAAGAATCGGTCGAGCCGTTTCAGATGAGTTCAATAACGTACACCGTGACACGAGAATTTTATACATAGGTATACTAGCGACCCGCCAGCGGCTTCGCCCGCTGCAATTTTTTTTTCTTTCATGTCACTTAGGGGGATGAAAAATAGATGTTGGCCGATTCTCAGACCTACTCAATACGCTCACAAAATTTCATGAGAATCGGTCAAGCCGTTTCGGAGGAGTATGGGAACGAAAACTGTGACACGAGAATTTTATATATACTTAAGATTAGATTATACTTAGTTGGAATGATTGTAACTGACCGAATCATATCTTGTAGACCCATCAGTTAAGCAAAGCCACTGTCTTCAATGTTATGTCCACTTGCCACAAGTGCTTTGAAATGAAAGTGGCTAAAACTGCTAACGATATTACGGTTGTAATTAAAACGAAGGCCATATTTATTGGTTTTGTTACTTTATTACCTAAAATAACAGTTCAGGCACATAATGCAGTAGTGCTGGGTTTCACTGTCTTAGGCTCCGACTACATGAGTCCGGAATGCATCGGACCCGCTAAAAACCGACCCCGAACTCAATCCGTTGCTCAAACAATCATATGTTTTTTTCCTGTGTCGACTACTGTCGGTACCGAATTTTACCCAAATGCAACCGGATCATGCTCCGGACGCCCGGACTGAAAATTTTCGGCAGAGGTGGGCGTGGCAGGGGGCGGGCCTATCAATAACGTATACAGTCGTATGAAGTCGACCACATGATACTGAAAACAACTCCGTTCCGGGGGTTTCCGGGGGCTTCCGGGGGCTTTTCGCGCCAGTGTGATGTGATGACAGAGTCACCGTAGGCAGGTCGTCCGCGCACGTAAAAAATATAACGAAAATGGTGGATTCCGAGCGTCTCATATTAGTAATTGAGAATTACCAGTGCATCTGGAATTCTTCCATACAAGAATACCACAGCCGAACACATGCATACCTACTTATTGACAGTTTGTTTAATTTTTACGATGATACCTAACTGGAAGTGATCCCATATGGGATAAGTTTGCCTATCAACATTATCTATATTGATACATACTTGTTTTGTAATTGTTTATGTGCAATAAAGAGTTAACATACACAAATATATATATATATATATACCCGTACGCGCGATAACGCGCGGTCATGTACACAACAACATTGATTTGTTACAATCTAGTACCGCGCGCCCAGCCAACTACGCGTTGACGCGCGTTGCTGCGAACTTGAACTTAACCAAGCTTTATTTAATAAATATGTGTATTTTTTCAAATATACTTGCCATTGTATTGATGCCGTAGCCGGGTAACAGTGGCAGTCTTGGATTTCGTATACACATGATTGGTTTGAGCGTATTAAATTTGTATCACAATATTATATATGTATTTATTGAAAGTATAGAGAGAGAACTTTGTTTTGTTTTGTGGCTTTATGAAAATGTAACTTTTATAAAAATCTGCAAATTGCTCATAGTAAATAATAACACCATGATGGTTGCCCAAGCAACGCATTTTACCATTTAAAAAGTATAAATATAATCGATGTTGGCCAAATTATGTGGGCTTCTCTTAGAAATTTGAACAGTGGTTCAAACAAACTTGTCTTTATATTTCAAACCAAAGACCTTATATTTTAACTAAAAGGTTCTTGGTAAAACCTTTTTATAGTACATTTTATTTGAGAGAGAGAGAGAGAGAGATCTAGTAAATATCTCTTTCATACTTTGATTAAAGTCGTTATACATGCTAAAATCTTCTAAGACGGCGCCAAATGACATTCAACGGAAAATTAGTTATTACTCGTTGTGTTATCGTGTTCCATCTAGGTCTGTCCACGGCCGAATACCAAAGATGTGTTGGCATTAAGGTACATTCACAATTATGAACCTTTACATTACAGCATTCTCAGACTCTGTATTTTCGTGGTACTGGTATGGTAACATTGGGTACGTTTGTCAGTTGTCATACTTGTCATTAATGTGCTAGCCGTGCTGTTCTGTTGTGTTGTGTCAAAGTGGTGTCAATTAATTGGCGTTCGCTCCCGTTAATAAATATTATTATACTCTTTGCATTTGTTGTTTCTGTATAAGAATATTTTTTCTTTGCTTCGCAATTTTACTTATTGGAATATCATTTTTACTATTAAGTGTACTGACACTACTCTTAGATTAAGGCAAGATTGGAACACCGAAGTAATAATTAAATTATTTTCAAGAGCATAAATGTAAAAAATTGCCCTACAAGATGATTGATGTAAAAACCAAAATCCACTCTTTCTTTATATTCAATTCGAGCTTCGGTCCGAAAGAGGGTGAAGTAAGTATATTATCCTCGTAGGTCTTATATTCGCTGTTATAATATCAGTGTTTCATGTGATTTATTTTGGACAGGAACTGAAAAGAGTACTGTTCTTCCATCCTAGTCAAGTTAGCGCAGACGGCCGTAAACTTCAAGTAGGACTATGCGAGGCAGTCGTCAAGTTTATGTCGTAAGTTTGTAATAATTTTCATATACCACTGCTACTATTATTGTTATAGAACATTTAAATAGTCTTACGATAAACATTTTGTTGTTAAGGACGTTCTCGTCTGAACCTTGTGAAGCTTTGCAAACACAGACCAAGCGGCACATTTTTTACCAACCTGAAAAAGGCTACTGGATGGTGCTGGTAAGAGATACCATTTTTTTCTTAAATAAGAATAAAACATTGCACCCATAATTATTGTGTAGATTCCAAACAATGCTGTGTACAAGCGCCCAAATGCCAATGTGGGCACTTGCTATGTTTTGTGCCTTACAATCACTACCTTTTTTTACTTTGCATGTCCAGTTGATATCTCAGTGGATGGGTACTATTATCTACCTATTGACAACTGTGTGGTGGCATGGTGCATTTATTGTATATTTTTGTTTCAGGTTGTGAGAATACCATACACAACCAAAGCACTCTCAGCTATTGGTGAAAGTAGAGGAGATGTTGTAAGTTTAACAGGTCATCAAATACAAAGCTATAATGTCAATTCATAACCTATGTTATCTGTTTTAATTGCAGATAGAGCCATCTGTTATGTATGATCTCCTGATATCTGCCTACAGAATGTTCAAAATGTTTGTTGGCCCTTTCCAAAATATACCACCAAGTGATATATATACTGTTTGTGAGCAATTTTTTAGTCCTGTAAGTTTAATGTTTTGATATTTATGAGAAGACACCTACACCTACAAATATTTATCCTGTGGGGCCCCCTGGATCATTTTGAGATCATTTAAATGATTGGCACAGATGAGTTGTTTGCACAGTGTACATAAAGCAATCTAGGGTAAAAAATCGGGTTAAAGGCGCTAACGCACTGTGAGCCGAGGCGACGGGGAACGGCGCAATTTCCGTCCTGAAAAGTGAACCCAAAGTGTGGTGGAAGCATTTTTTGTATAGTAACATGCTGCTCTGCTCTGCCTCCACTGTCAGTGCATTTGTGGCTTTAAGTAGGTGTTTTCTTATTAGCATCTTAATACTGGACTGTTTCATTATTTATTGGAAATTTTAAATTTTGTTTCAGTATATAACATCAAAAGTCCTGACAAATGATATCACTGATGTCATACAAGGTATCAGTTACTTACCACTGGACAAAAATTCTTTCTTCAAAGTTTTGTGCTTAATAGATCTTGTAGAAGTCACTTATCCTGACTTTAAGTGCATTTCATTTGTTTATAATGAACAGCTGATCTGGTAAGTACAGTAGTTAAGTGAATGAAAAACATTCAATTGTTCAATATGGAGATTAATTTAATATGTATTATCTGCCTGCATTGTACAATGATATATAGTTCTGATACTAGAGTCAGCCTTGTACTTTAATAATTTGAACAGAATAGAAAACTTTCTATTTATGCTTTAGCAAGGAAGCAAATAATCCAGCGGGTCATGATAGAGAGTGGCCACTGCTGCCCATGAACATCTGCAATACCATTTTTATTAATTCATAAGATAATCTTACAGGAACGCCCTTTCAACAAATGATATGCTTACATTGTACCAATATTTAGTACAAAAGTTATTACCAGAACAAGTGGAGAAGGAATTACTTGGTGGCGCAGTGGCAGCAGCACAAAGACATGGTCGTTTCATCATGCCCCAGGACGGCATTCGGACACAGGAGGATTTACAGAACATGACAAAAGTTTATCTGATGCATGAAGATGAGGCTGAATCAAAGCAATACTACCTTATCATATACAGGACATTAAGTGCTACTGTTTGTTTCACAGTTGATGGTCAGTATGATCCCCATTTGCTCAAATAGTAACAGAAATCTAAAATACGAAGTTAATCTGTCCAACAACTTATAAATCCTCTCACAATTAGGACACTGAATTAATAAATGAAACCAATTATCATTTACGTATAAATATACTTTTCTCATTTCAGTTAATACAAATCTTGAATTAGAGACATTTAAGTCACTGGACGCATTCATTGGACCCCAACTGTCTTCCATAGCATCAGCTATCAGTGAGCAATGTGCAATGCATGCACTTCAAACTGCTCAGCTTGCAGGAAGTGATAGCAAATTTATCTACTTCAACAGACTTAATTTAGCTTTTAAAACTTCTGTAAGTACCTTCTGATTAAATTGACATTGAGTATTTTATTTGCAACACAATTAATTATTTTTGTAATTTCAGTCTCCAATAAATAAATTAATTCCTTCAGCAGCAATAAAGCCTGAGGTTCTAAGTATAATTGCTAGCATACATTCAGACAGACAGAGGTAAACTGATTTTTCGTTATTAAATTTCCTATAAGGTAATTTTACGTAAATTAACCGTTTTAAATTTGTTTACAGTTTGGGAAATTATGGTGAAATCATTATAAAAACACCAGATGAGTATTGGATCACGGGCAAGTCTTCAAATGACAGAGAATTCTATGTTATAATCCAAGAAAAGAATGCAAATTTAAAAGAAATTGCAGGTAAGTTTCAGTTGCGACATTATAGATCTGACTCATGCCAAAACTTACTACCTAGTACCTACTATTATAAATGCTAAAGTTTAGACGGATGTTTGTTGCTCAATCACGCCAGAACGGCTGAACGGATCTAAATGAAATTTAGCACAGAGATAGATCATAATCTATAATAGGAAATAGGCTACTTTTATCCAGAAAAATTGGACGATTCCTGTGATAAACCACTTCTATGCAGACTGAGTCGTGGGAAACAACTAGTTGATACTATAAGCTATTTCCATGTCAGTTGTGTTAATGGCAATTTCTTCATAATAAACTAATGATTTTCGGATTTTACAGATGAAGTGAAACGAATATGTGAAGTGCAGATGAAAGGTATATTCTTCTTTCCCATGTAACAAAACTTGGCACCATATTGAAATAGTTATATTTTATTTAATGTAAATGTTATTTGAATAAATAATCTCAATTTGTACATTATTATTTTATGTTTTGGCACATTTGGCACTTCCGATAGCTTAGGCATATTTTTTTACCGTTGTTAAAACTAAGGTTTAAAAAAGGCACACACACATTCAACATGTCATGTATGACAGCGGGATTTTGAAATTAGTGTTCTTTTTACGTACCGATAGCAAGTTCAACAGCAAACTGCAAGATTGACTAAAAGTTTCTTCAAGTTATTTAATATCCAACATGTTTTAGAAAAAAAAACTGAATAAATGAAACAGATCATAATGTCATATAATTTTACATACCTACGCGATAATATACGCAACATTATCCGAATAAAAAAGTTTTATTTCAATGAATATTTATCTAAATGAATCAGATGAAGATATGTCGAGTGCGTAGTTTATTAAAGCATATTTTTCCTGCTGTTTGTTTAACCTATTTTTCGAAAATATATACTTAATGCAATCGTGGGGTGTATCCCACATATATTTCTATTGATAAACATACTGGGACAGATTCTCCCACTAATTCTATTGATGGCGCTGGCGGCGACAAAAAAAAAAACAAAAAGAGTTAACAAAAATTAGCGCTTTAAAGCTTAATATTTCATAAACGGATCTCTTGATCGAAAACATGATTACAAGAACCCAGAATAATTTTAAAAGACCTATCGAACGACACCCCACACTATAGGGTAGACAATAAAAAAATACATCCCCACGTTACATGTAATGTAGGGGACCCTAATAAAATATTTTTTAAATTTTATTGTACCATTTTGTCGGAGTGACTAATATGTATATATTCACGCCAAATTACAGCTTTCTAGTATTAAGATTCTCTGCGCTAGGCTGCGGACGGACGGACGGACGGACATGGCGAAACTTTAAGGGTTCCTAGTTTGACTACGGAACCCTAAAAACACTTGTCCTACTTTTTTATTTTGTATTTCCATTGAAACAGTGGGGCACACCACAATCATGTTTTTAAATCACATTCATTAATTCAATACCTTTTTTGCTACTAGTTCCTACTCTACGTAGTTGTGCGTGTGTAATCATTCGCCTCAACTCTCGTGCCGATGCGTGTCGTGGTGATGGCACCAGTGTTGGACACTTTAAACTGACAGGCACCAATAATGGACACTAACTCTTAATTCGAAGATCATACGGTCCTATATTGATTGTTGCAAATCAAATTAATAACCCTTATCTTCAGCAAAATAAGAATCAAGTGTCCATCATTGGTCCTTGTCAAGTACTGATTCCATCACCCTAGTCGTTAAAAATCTTAACCGATGATTAAATGTATTCAAATTTTAACTACCTACCTTTTAATTAACAAATTAATCAGAGTGTAAACCAAGGAATATAATTAATTAAATATCTAAGAATTAGCTGATTTTCCACTTTATTTCTTCTGTTTTAAGTGTAAAACTGCTTAATCCTAATGCAATGTTGAAAAGCAAAACAAATATAAGTAATTATAAATCTTTATTAGTTAAATACAAGTAAACTCTGTTATATAATCTAGACTAACTTAACATTAACAATAACTGAATGCTAGTCTACTGATAGTTTTTTCTCATCTTTCTGCAATACCTTACTGTACATTTTAATAACAAGATCTCTGTTCTCATATGCCCAAGCCAACAGAACTAAAACAAAACATATTGCACCAGTGACTATGTGTAACAGGACTGATGTAGGCATTAATTTATTTTCTGACAAAGTGCAAACGCAACCAGCTATAAATAATGCCAGCAGAAACACTTTTCCGACATTTAATCCATCTAGTGGCCTATAGCCCGTATCTTTATATTTGTTACTGATAAAGTGAACACTGTGCATGATTCTTGCAAACATGTTAATGCAATTGGATATGATAAAACCAACAGGCCCGAATGTGTACGTCAAAACATAAGATATAATCAAAAAACTTATGGAAAAAAATACCATTAAATAGTTGTAGCTGTTTAGTTGAGGACTGGTCATTGTAGCAAACGTGTAGCATTCGGTGACGCCATTTATGGCTAGCAACACTATTGCCAGGCAATGACTGCGCAGCAGCTGCACAGGGAGCCCGCTGGCAACAAATGCTTCTCCTCCATACAGCCATAGCAGAGTGTAAGCATAGCTTTGACCAAACACTAGTACTACTAACCCGATAGAACTTACAGTTTTGCATACTTGGGACAAAACTGTACATGACTCTTGAATTTTGTACTGGTCTTGTTTATGAAGTGGCAAGTCTCTGCTTACCATTTGTGTAAAATAAAAGTAGCTACTATCTTCAATGGGTCTAAATATGAATCTGGCAGCCAGGCTGCCTAGATTATTTACAACATCGTAAGTGGCTTGTTCAGAGAAACTCATAACAGGGCTTACAGACATCACATATTTTTCTCCTTCAGTTAATAACTGCTTAACCACACCTTGCTTTGCAAAACTAACAGTTAAAGTACTTAACTTCTTGTTAAATGTTGAATTTATAGAACCCAACCATTTAGGTAAAAAATCTCTCAATGATGTAAACTGGAAATCATCCATGTTTTCATATAACTTTTGTAAAATAGTTTCTGGAATAAGCCTATTCTTAAGTGCTCCTTTTGCATACAATGGCTTACTTTTAATGTACCAATAAAAGAACAAGTAATAACATACAACTACAGCACCAATGCTACAAACTTGTGCTAATGAAAATGCAACTAATGCTAAAGATCTGTCATAGATTAAAACAGATAGAAATATTAATGTTCTTACAAAAATGTGCAGAGTATCTAAAGCTACTTTTAGTTTGACAAAACAAAATAGTTGTGCCAGTAACGCCATGTTGGCTGAACATAATTCCAACACACAAGACAATGCCACACTCCAGCAGCCAAAGGTATACTGAAAAGCATACTCAGCGTTACCTAATGGCAAAACATTTAACCAAATATATACAAAGAATAATGATAAAACACAGCTCAGAGGTACAGATAGCCAGATTTGGTTAATTATCTGGTGCCAGCTGAACTCATCCTTTTGTCCAAGACATGCACGGTTGAAGGGCTCTCTGCTGAGAAACAGTATGGTGCTCTCTAAGAGCAGCAGCCTCACATTCATGATGCCAAGGACCTCATGGCCAACATTCCTGATAACCCATGCATTGATTATAAATGTAACACAGCGAAATATAATTTGGAATATTATGTTAAATGAGGCATTTTCAAGACTACTCATTAATAAGTTTCGTCCCATGATGACCTAATTGCAATGTTCAAACAATAACTGAATTTGGTTCACTTGCTGGTGCAGATATAATGTTTCTTTTCACCACATATATTTTCTTATTGGACAAGCAAATTAGAAACCAGTGGTCATCATAAGTTATAGATATTTTCTTAAATTGTTCAGTGGGTGAAAATGCAACTGGGTCCACCCTGTAAAAGATAGGATATTATTACATTAGTTATACTTGGAATAAGTTAGACCTGTATATATAAGTTATTTAACACTGGCTAGGCTGTACGTACTTGTTTGACAAACTGATAAGGCCTGTTATTATCGTAGCAACTCTTTCATCATTTTCTAGCTCCCCGCCAGACTCAAGGACAGCGCCGTCTTCTGTAAGCACCAGGTAACCGATTTGGTCTGGAATTTTGTCCATTATAGCTGCAAAATTACATGAATTACTTATTCAAATACAGTCACTTAAAAAACAAAATACTTTTCTCGTAGAAACAAGCGTCTGTTTTTACTTTACCACGGATTTACTTTACACGAATTTTCCGTCTGACGTGACTTACGTATGTATTACTATAATATCTCTTATTAGTCTATGACTGTGACTATAATATAAGATAAGGCGCTCACAGATTAGAAGGTGTGTAAAGCGCTAGTTCGTATTGGTACGTATCATGTACGTATGTGCCTGTTGTTTCTGTCAAGTCAATCTGACAGTGACAATATAAGTAAGTCAGTCTTTTCGAGACACAATAATAAACGCTGCATATTACAAATTCTCAAATAAAATAAAAATCGTGGCTGAACCAATGCTGATGTTGCTGCCCATAGTAAAAAAAAGTTTAACGTCCATCCAATTCGTATGATATGACGTTATTCATGAATATACCCTTCTAATCCGTCTGTGGTTATTCGCTTTCCATTCGATACGTGATATCATATCTATGCGTAATTTGAGAAATTATTTGGAATAAACAGTATTGTGATTTGTTTGATTCGCTGTATGAAGAAAATAACTTAATAGGTGAGCCGTATAAAATTTAAATTACTATTTTATCCGAATAAGTAACTAGTATATTTCATTTTGGGCCCAATATTATGATCCGATGCATTTTATAAGTATTGCACCTAATTAGTACGGCAGTAGAAAACTATCAGCTATGATATTGCCCTTGGGATTGCGATATATGCCGATGTGACGATAATTCACCTGTATTCTTTTGTTTAAAGAAAAGTGCATTATACGTTTTAGATATATATTTATAGCACAAGATTGTGTTTATGTGCGTCGTATCAACCACCAAGCGCACTTAATACTTCCAATCTTGGGATCGCTATTGTAGCAGCTCTGGCAGCTGTGAAGCTGGGTCATCTAGGTATATTTTTGTGTGGAAATGTTAAAACCTTGGCTTGAAAATAAGATGTAAAGCATCACAATTGGGTACAAATGAATCTTAATAGTTGTTATAGTTGGGTATCACTGTGATGGCTCATCTTAACATATAATTCAGTAAATCAAATTATCACGTAAAGGAATATGAAGGCTTCTTAAATGGCTATTCACCTTTTTTTATATGCCCTACTTGCGAATATAAACAGTAAGTTTTTTAAATTATGAAATATGACTATCACAGGACTCATTTTGTATAATATACAACACATATTATGTACAGATTACTTCATAGATTATGGACTAGAGTATTTTATTATTATTTTATTATTTATTATTTTATTTCATTAATTAGAATGGCAATACACCAATTACACTAATTAATCTAATTAATTATAACATTAGAATAGAAACAATACATAAAAAGACAAATTAAATAAAATCAATAAACACGTGCATTTTTTTTTTTGACTATAACCATAATAAAATAAAAGTTCATTACAATAATTCTTGGTGATTACTTATAAGGATAAATGGTATATCAATAATAAATGTGTATAATTAAAAAAGGAAAACGTTGTATAAGTAGTAAAAAGTAATAATAATAATAATAAAAATAAAACAATCATTCATCGACCTCACAGAACCGTAAGCACTCCAACAAAATTTTGCTCCATTTATCCACAAAGATGTCACAATTCGGGTGTTCTAGGAGAAATCTATTAAAGGTGTTGAGAGTGCGAGGCAGCGGAGAGTTGGAGCGAGCAACAGTTCGACTCAAGGGCACGGAAAAAAGCTTGTGACCTCTGTTACGAAGGTAGTTATTTGGGACGAAAAGACGCAGCAGGTCGTCATGTAAATTGGGAGCGTCTATGATGCCACAAAGGATTTTGCAACACATTATAAATTGGTCTCGGGCTCTCCTAACTTCAACTTAAGTAATTTAAGTTATTAATAAACAGTATTCTTTTCTGATTATTAGAGTACCCACGATGATAAGATTTCGCCCCAAGCTGGGCAGTGAGCGCAGCAGCGAGTGGCGCTGCTGTTTCTGCCTCCATGTCCGCACTGGAACCATACTTCTTGGATCATGGCACTTGGTAAGATACTTTCATCTATGATCAAATTTACGAGTCGTTTAAAAGCAAATTCAGCATCCATAGACATTCATATAATATTCTGACAGATAACAAAGATTTTTTTTTATTACTAATAAATGTGATGTTGCTGACTTACAAAATAAGGATTAAAGTGGTTACTTTCATACACACACAGTGTAATAACTTTTTTTTTTAGTTATCAGATTAAAGTTTAAGGCAGTTTTTCTTAGATTTTTAACTCGCTTAATTAATAATTAGCCCCTTAAGATGTCCATACTCTGGATTACAAACTAGAATTCATGTATTTTGTATGTCTGTTTCTTTGTGACCTGGCATGACAGATTTTGTCACTAGACTATAATATTATTGTATTATTATATATTTATCACTACTAACATGGAATTATTCATGTTAGTAGTGAAAAATATATCCTACATAGAAACACAGAAAAAAAAATACAGTGCGCATTTTCAAACTTGCTTTTGGTTCAGCTGAATCATACATTAAGTAAAGTAAATGCAAATAGCAAAACACCTGTTATAATTATTTTTATTGTTTAACTAAGTTGCAAAATAAGTAAGTGGTGTAATTGAATACAGAATGACAGAATGTGGAATTTCAGTCAATTTCAAGGAGTAGGTATGTTAAACATTACTTATTTTAATACTTATTGTTATTAATTATCTTAGTAGAGTTGTACATATTTAAATTATAAAATAAAGATCTAAAAGGAACATGAGTTTGAAAATCTGTGTTCACCAGCAATTTGTACATTCCGCTGCATTTACACACAAATTGGATTGCAAGGGAAATAACATTTTAAAATGAGGTGAAATTCTGTCTTCAAGGTCAAGTAGCTGATAAAATTTCCTTATGCAGTCTTATTTCACATGATTTTTTAAAAATATGATGATGATATGTGAAAAAAAAAATACATAATAATGACTCGAAACTGCCTCTCTTTGAACATTATTATTTCCATTTGTATCAAGGATATTCAGTTGGAAGCCATTTTAACCCTGCCGAAAGAGGAGGTTAATGTTTTTGATCTGTATTTAAGTAAGTTTGGACAACCCAACCTACTTAAATACAGATCAAAAACAATTGTTCCCTTGTAAATGCTAAACAGATGGCCCGATTTCGACAAAGGAGGTGTCTTGTGATTCGTTTTAGCGTGGCAGGTGTCACTGGGTACTATATTTTAAATATGAAATTGGCAAAATCAAATTGAAAAAATATCTTAAACAGTACTGTGACTGACTGACAACGCACAGCTGAAACTGCTGGATATAGGCACTTCAAATTTGGAGGGAATATTCATTGGATATCCTAGGGGTCATCCCCTAAGGATTTAAAATAGGGGGAGTAGCGGGAAAGTAATTCTACGCGTACAAAGTGACGGGCGTTCTCTAGTAAAATATAAATTAATGATAACTAAAATTTTATATAGACGACATTATCCTAGACTATGTATAGAGTTGTTGTATTAAATAATAGACTTCATGCTCAAGGTTTTAATTAGTAATTACTAAGGGTAATTAAATTCAATGAAATGGCTGTTTTTTGGACCTTAGTATTAGGGACATAAGGTATGCTCATGAGTCATGAAGCATAAGCCTCATTTGACGGCTTGTGTTCATGACAAACAATAAGATGCTTCTTCAGTATAGCCCATGCAATTTATAGCTAGCAATATATGCACATTTTGAGATGAGTAGACCCTGTTATCAAGCGGGCAGTTCAGAGACTACCTAACATTAGTGATGTGCAATGTTAATAAGAAACTTCAAATTCCCATTCATAGCTACAACGTCAAGACTTGGATAGTTTGTATTGCACATCACTAATGTTAGGTAGCCACCAAACTGCCTGCTTTGATTACGGGGTCTAGAGATGAGTGTCAGCCTAAAAAACCTTTGCATTCTTTTTTTATATAGATGCTACACCTAGTGGCGTTAGGGTTCCTCGCCGCCGTGGTGCGGGACCCGCGACTGATCGACGAATTGGAGCGCGACTCCGCCGCAGGAGCCGACTGGAGCGACCGCGGCGCCGCGCTGCCTACGCCGCTGTCCAACGTCGAGCCCCCGCCCAGCACCTACTTGCAGCACGTCGGACAACCCAAAGACCACACTCTCATCTACCGTGAGTTTGTTGCTTAATATTGATAAAGTAAGCCCACAGGATCATACTGGTTTCACATCTTTTTACAGAGCTCTGAGCAAGTTTGCTTTCAGGGAAATACATCTTTATTGCACTAAGTATAACTATCCACTGCAATATGCAGTCAATATTTTTTGTCAAAAGCTATGATCTTGCTTGGATCGCTGAACTTGTCTAAATATTCCTTAGTATCCCCTCAATAAATTAAGTCACATAATAGTCTACAGTTTATAATTTTATTCATTTATCATCATAGAATCATCATAGAATCATCACTCATCATCATTGGAACTTGGCTTTGGCACTAAAATTGTGAGTCAGTGAATCAAAGCCAATGAAGTAAATGAAATATTAAAAGTGGTTACCCTAAGGTTATTAAGGGAGGGTTTTGTAGGGGGTCTCAACGCCACTCTGTTGAAGATTTATATATTCCTGGCTACACATAATGCCTTCGTTGCTCTGTAGCTACTGTTACTTATTTAGTGTATATTTATTAAATAGAAGGAATAATGTTTTATTTACTCTTATAAATCATTTAGCTTACATTCAGCGTATGAAGTAATTTTCTCTAATGTACCTACGTGCTTTATCTCATTTTAATGACGCACGCGCACACGTATTATTTATTACTTTATAAAGTAGCAGTATCAGCATTTTCCTGTTTTATTGTACGGAAAAAAATGTAATAGTACAAACCAATAACAGTTTGATTCCTAAACAATACAAATACCTTTGCTTTAATTTCCACAATAGCTCATTGTTTTTAAGCCGGACTAAACATGTAAAGTGAACAATCTTTATGAATTGTTATTATTTACATGACTAACTATATCTTGTATATTCACAAAATAGTTGTGATGTTACGAAATATGAATAATCTCTTCCTGAATTTGAATAACAATACTTATTAGTTTCTGTACCTCCCTACATACATAGGTATTAGAAGCAGCAGCAGTAAAGGACTACACAGGCTTTTTAATGGTTGTAGAACAACTCAGGATTCTCGAACTTTCTATAAAGATCCTCAATTTAAGTTTAACTAGCTGTAGCCCTTGACTACGCCCGCGAAGAAAAATAACATCTATCCTATGATACTTAGTGATAATATAGCATTCTACTGGTGAAAGAATATTCAAAATTGGTCCAGTAGTTTTTGAGTTGATTCATTACAAACCTACAAAAATACAAATCATTCCTCTTTATAATATTAGTGTACATTAACCGCTATAGTAATCACGATAATTATAAATGCAATCAATACTGTTATTCCAGTTTATATCACATTTCAAAATGACCTTCCGTTGTCTAGTACGCAGTAGGGATAGGCAGTCTGTGTAAATAGTTAACGTCATAAGTAGTTGATCACTTTTGTAGCTTATCGTTTCAAACCTGGTACAAAAGTAACCACAGTGTGGACGGAACCTTCTGCGAGATAATTATGTCCAACAGTGGCTAGTAGGGCAAGAATCCCGAGGTATCGGAATCTCGAAATCTCGCAACAAATTTTCAGATATTACAATTACGAGATTAGACGGAGCAACACCGGAACACTTTCAATATTGAAATTGAATTCCGATATTGGGCCTATCAATATCGTAAATTTGATATTCAATACCTTTAAATTCCGGTATTGTAATATCGAAACAAACGTAATATTTCGAAGTTATCTCTAAAGTTGCCTGGTTTAGTTTCAAGCTCCAACACATACAGCACTTCTATGCATTAATTACATGTTAATCCTTCCATAGATTAGCAATTTGTCATCTGTCAGAATAATCGTAAATAATGTTTCTGTTGTTAATACACAAAATGTAGACTAAGTAGTAAGTGTATAAAAACCTTACTTTAAAATAATTTTTGCTTGTTCAGTTATGCTGATAATTTATAAATACGATCAAAAACAATACATTTACTTTTACCTTCAAAAGTGTATTTTTCTAAAAGATCCCCAATTCTGATACCAGTATCGGTATTTCGATATTAAGACACAATACCGAATTCCGATATTGGAAATAGTCAATATCGTATGCCTAGCATAATTTCGAGATTTCGATATTGAGGTTCAATACCGACTTGACTTGACTTGATGAGGCCTATGACGAGTGTGCCTGTGAGTAATATTCCTGTATGCACTAGATGATGTGGATGTGGGTGCACTGGTTACAGTGTGCACCCTGGCGATCACGCTCATGCTGATCTACGGAGCGTCGCGCGGCAAGCCGGCCCACCTACTGCCCTTCTTCTGCTTGCAGATCTTTGACTTTGCGATCACTGTGTGAGTATATTTATGAGGACCTATACACTACACATTATACACAAACACTTGACGTTATTCTTTAACTACTTTCGCCTTTTGTAACTTTGTAATTACGACTCTTTCAGAGCTCATAACTCTTGAAATGCCCAACTGATCGCTGTTAAACGTGTTTAGACCATCACCATTTTAAAAGGCTTTGAACTAACAAATACAACGTATTAAGATATTTTTTTTAATGATAAGGAAAAGGCACACGATTACTTAGCCCACCTGATGGTAAGTGGAATCCGAGACCCATAAACATTTGAATTCTCAAGGCTAAAATCATAAGACCCCAAATGCGTTGCCAACCCTAAGGACTAAGATGGAATGCCTCTATGCTAGTAATTTCACCGGTTGTCATATCCCCAAAACGGAACACAACAATGCGAACACTGTTGCTTGGGTTTGGTTAATGGATAATATGGTGGTAGCGATCCGGACGGACCCTGCACAGGGTCCTACCACCACTAAAATTCCGGCGTTACGATATTACAGCCAAACATGCAGAAAAGGATGAAGGGCTCAAACAAGACGGTTTTGGACATATTTTAAATCTGCACCTAAATAAACTATGTTGGAGCTTCATCACAATAATAACAAAATATAATATTGCAGTACCCTTATAAATGTTTGCGCCGGTCCTCGAAGTGGTAATAACTTAAAGATTTTTTGTGTATTGGAGGATATTTTGGTAGCCGCAGTCGATTAGTTACTACCTAGTATATTAGATGGTCGTGCTTAGTTTGTATGTTGCTTCAATAACAAAGTGTATGTTTATTTCCTCATGATAAGCTTGACCGACATAACTACTCGGCCTCACGACCTCAAATAGTTCCAGTTTTATGCATAATGTCAGCTAAAACATTGTTATCGTTACTACGTTTTCAATGACTGCTGCTGCGGAATTGTTTGATTTTTCCGGAGAAATAGTGCCCTAATTGTTTCTGTCTTATGTGTACTGTATCTGTACAAAACTTGTGCACTTAATAAAGTATTTGGTATTGCGGTTATTATCTTGTTGCGCTCACTTGGGGATGAACTGCTTTTATACTGCAAGTAGGGTTGCTTCCATATCAGGATTTTAGGAGGATTGCGGCTGGACTCGGCATATGTTTACGATTCCTTTATGGACTTTTCATTTCTATCCATGTGGCAACCCTAACTGCAAGTCATCTACAAAACCACTTCTAAACATAAGTGCCATGTCTAAAAATCGCCGCAAGTCCAAGGCCTAGCCAAGATGCAAACGCTTCTAACGTTTCTGTTTTCTATTGCCTCTAAATGTAATGAGTTGAAATGAGCGGTCGACGCGATCTGTCAGCTTACGTCAATCCGATTTTGTCGATATTCGTGTAACGGCCAACTTAGCGTTAGGTGTTTTGTTGACTAAGCCCCCAGTGGTACATATGGTACTTTCAAACTGACTTTATTTCTACGGCAACAAAATTGAGAGTGGATGCAAAATCTTGCATGGGGATCGGGGTTATTTGAAGTGACCATACTATGAATATGTCGTTTACTACTGCTTCCTAGTCGGTCCTTAAGATCTGCCACAAAGGTTTATTACAATAAAAAAAAAGAGTTTCATAAACCTGTAGTATGTCAATCGAAACCTTATTTTATATAGAACAAAAAGAAACGTAATTTGTGTTCTTTACTAATGCAATAATTTGCAAAGGGCAGGAAAGCATGGGTCAAAACACGCACGGCCACGATACTGATAACGGCTACAACTTTTGTAAGAGTTCTCGTAATGAGTCGAATTTGCTGAGGCTTCATCATATTAAATAAAAAAGTTTCCTTGTTAACAAAGACTAACCTTTAAAGCGTTTTCAAAAAGTAAAAATTTCAGAAAATTCGTGCGCGTGTAATCGTTGCCAGCCTTGAATGTCAAAAGATCGTATTAGAAATTGCGACTACTATGTGGAATTACTTCCTAAAAATGTACAATTATTAAGCTTTTAATTTGTATGGTTTGGTGGTGGTGTGGTTTCCAGGTTCGAATAGTGCAACTCCATGTCTTCCCGTAGATATCGTAAGAGGCGACTAAGGGAATCAAGGCTTGTAGTATTGTTAGGCGATGGGCTTGCAACCTGTCACTAATACACTAGTAATCATCTCAGCCTATTTGTGCATAATGTGGTTACAGAATTATTAACATGTCTTTTTAGAGGTGTTGGTATTTCTGTAGCTCTGCCTACCCCACTCTGGGAATGATGGCGTAATGTTATGTATGTATCTATTTATTTTTTATATATTTAAAAAATAAAAAATAAACAGAAGTTAGTTTTATTTGACTATATCTTTGTGACAGAAC
Organism: Acleris holmiana; assembly: GCA_949316455.1. NCBI lineage: Eukaryota > Metazoa > Arthropoda > Insecta > Lepidoptera > Tortricidae > Acleris > Acleris holmiana. Next base: position 8,064,942 of record OX438773.1, on the reverse strand, counting down.
TTAAGGAACGACTAGGTACCTACAGTGTACGGTTGTATGATGTAGGTTGACGGCGACCGGCTACCTGTACTACCTGCGCTCGGTCCACCGGCTGGTGGCGGAGACGCGGCGCGTGCCCTGGCGCGACCAGCTGCTGCAGCTGCCGGGGCCCGCGCTCGCGCTCGTCGTGGTCTCCGCCTTCCTGCTGGCCGTGCTGCTCAAGGTACCGACCAATTTTAAACAAACAAATGTACACTGGCGGAAAATCTCACACAAATTGACCTATTTAGTCCTACACTAAGTTCTTAGCTTTTATATACAGACAGCGTCAAAAGTAGCTGGTCACTTTTGTTATTTTCATTCTCATCATTTAACAATCTTCACATTGGTTACGTGACTGGAAAGCGACAAGGTATAAAAGTTCGTATCTACTTTTGACGCTAACTGAACTATAGGTACCTACTTAGCAATGAAGAACATTTATACACTATTATTATGCTTATTATGGCGTTTGTTGTGACTCGTGACACAACGTTGAAGTCTTATCATAACCATTAGTCATGTAGTCGCGCTGGGCCTCTATTCAGATGCGTTAAAACGATATCGTGTTTGACACGTTTAAGAATCGTTTATGTCACAGTCGCCATTATTGTAAATGACATAAGAGTTATCAAAACGTTGACAATACGGAAACAGGTCAAAAACGATATCGTTATAACGCAGTTGAATAGAGGCCCTGTACACCATAAAATTGACATTTGAATAAACATAGTAATATGTAAATGCGAATCTGACGCAGGGCACATGGCGAACCACCTTAATAGGATTGTGACCGTCATCATCGTCATGAAGTCTACATACAAATTTTGTTTTTTTCACGTTTTAAAGGCGTGACGTAGTTTTAAATCCATCGTGGCATATTTTACTACTTATATACCATTGTTTTCTAGACCATCAATGCACTTAGCACGATTGTCTTCTAGACCATCGATATATCTAGAGCGGTATCAAATAAAAGGTTCTAATGCATAGATCTTGAAAAGATATAATTTATAAATAAGAAATGTACCTACTATTAGGTTTGCAACATCAGTACTATACAAATTGCATGACAAATGACGTGATAACTAAACATCGGCAACTCGTGGCATTTAGGTAGCATTTGACGTTTTTGACAGACTAGTGATGTAACAATGTTTTTCTGTACAGTCAAGGTCATAAATATGAATACACTTTAGTACCTTGTCTATTTAACGTCATGTTTAAACTGCCATATGAAATTGTCACAGCGATTAAAGTGACAAGGTACTAAAGTGTATACATATTTATGACCTTGACTGTACAAGCCGAGCACAAGAAACCAATAAAAAAATCCTTTTTACTAATTTAATATACCTATGTTCATATTATTATATGACATTCCTAATAGACGATTAATATTTGTTCTAACTTGTTAGAAGTTAGCCTACGTCTTCTATTTGAGAAAATCCACTTGGCTTAAGAAAATGATCATGCTACTTTGACTTACATGATGGGTAAATAAAGCATTTTTCTGTAATCTTACTGCATATTTTTGTCCGTGTTCTCTTTGTTTTCAACTTCTTTATTTTGTAATAAGTTATTAATATTTAGTATTGTAAGATATCCTGTATTTTTTGATAAGTCATACTATTTCTAGCTTTTGATTACCCTTTGGATGCAGTCTCAGTAATAGAAGTGACTGCAACTTATTTTTAGCTATTCATTTGTTATTTTATCTTATCTGAAAAGACACTTGGAAAACGTGTCTCAACACTAGTGCTACCGAATTGCCACGAGTCTCGGATGTTTAGTGATAACCAGACCCCGCACATTTCGTGCCGCTGACGTTAAAGTGATGTCATTTTATGAAATGACACGTCCTTTATGTGTAAAGGAAGTTGTTTTAAAACACTATTTTAAGTGTTTTAAGTTACCGAATTGTTATTTTATTTTATAAAATCTATCAATGCATACAATATCCACCTAAATAAAAATAGGTACATATTTTGTGTTGCATTTCAATATAACATTTCACGACGACGTTTTGGGTCTTATCTTCGCTTATTTCTAATCCCGATAAAGATTTACTTAAGATGTTGATATATATTTATTACGAAAACCCTTATTTCAATCAGCCTATTGTATACAGTGTGACGTCGATTTTGTGTCAACGGCACCAAATGTACGGGGTCTAGTGATAACGATAACAATTATTTGATTTCGTAGCCGGCTTACTAAAGTACGTAGAGAGTTTAGTTATTGAGTGGTTTAAAATGTTGTGTGTTCGTTCAGGCGTACTGCATCAGCATGGTGTGGCGCTGCTACAAGTACCTGACGGTGCGCGCGCACGCGCTGCACAGCCTCACGCCGTTCGTGATCTCGAGCTCGGCGCCGCCGCCCGCCTACGCCGCGCCCGCGCCCGCGCCCGACTACTCCTCGCTGCTGCCGCCCTACGACGAGGCCGTCAAGCAGACGCCGCCGCCCACCTACCGCGCCGCCACGCGCATGGCCGCCGCGCCCGCCCTCACCCCCACCCCCACCCCCACCCCCACCCCCACCCCCACCCCCACCGCCGAGGTATGAATTCATTCATTCATGATTTATTTGAAACACAACCCAACAACGTTATAACATGCTTAATCTTTCAGAACCGATGACACATTCTAATTGAATCATTAAAATTCGTTTTTTTTTTTTTTTGTCAATCAAAACAAACTTCGAAATTAGTATTTAAGGCTCATACACACTCTTAAAACCAAAACTCTCTCCTGTGGTCAATAGTTAAGAGGTTGTGTGCATATAAGTTATGTTTTTAATATGGTAGGTATGGTAGGTGTGGTAGGTATGGCAGTCCTGACGGTGTTTTTGCGGGAATGGGCTTAGCCAGAAAATTAGGCCTTGAAAACGTTAACTTTCGATGTGTACACAAAAAGACTGTAACCTAAACTTGTGCATGACCCTTAAGAGTAAGATGTCATCTTAAGATGTCAGTGGGTACTAAAAGATAAAAAAAAAAAAAAAAATGGTAAGTAATACTATTAATAAAACTTCATGTCATCGTTGCTAGTTTGTTTTATTAACACAGACTAAAAGTATACACTGTTCTAACCATAGATACAATATGAGAGAGGCGTTAGAAAGCATATCAATAGTTATTTATTTTGATATTAATTTATAACACCCCCACTATATCAAAATAATATGCTAATATGCGGAGTGGTAAACATAAGGTACAATAAGTTTATTTCTGAACAATACCAAGTGTTTTCATAAATTTGTGATGTTTCACCCCACATAGACCTTTAGTCAATAAGTCAGCGGGCATGCTGGAAGTTGGCAAATATTTAGTCTCTATGACATCATTACTTATAATTTCGCGAATGAAATTATATCGCACATCAATATGCTTGGAACGTTTGTGTGACAGATTATTATTTGCCAGCTTTAATGCACTCTGACTATCGCAGTATAAAGCAATCTTATTACAAGAACCTATTATTTCACGCTCCAAGTTCTGTAAATATATGGCTTCGCGACCAGCTTCAGACAAAGCCATATATTCAGTAAAAATAAAAATAAAAATAAATGTAAAAATCCCGCTTGTTGAAGTTCCCACTGAGAAAAACAACGCTAAAAGCGTTAGTCTGTTTCTTCTTATCTGGTTTTTCATTTAAAAGTGGACATTGATTACGATAATGGCCAGTTTCCTTGCACTTGTAGCACGTTATTGTTTTAACATTTGAGTTTGACGTATGCGATGTCTGTGGTCTATTGCTAGTGTTGCCACATTTATTTTTCTTCTGCCAACTTTTAGCAATAAATGCTGAATTACATTCCGTTTCACCTACTTGAACAGATTCCATATCCAGCAGTTTGGTTTTAATTGCATCTGCCGTTATTCCAATTCCAGAGTGCTCGATAGCCATGATCATAGGCATAAATCGTTCTGGTAAACCGGCAAGCAACAACGAACCAACCCACTCATCGTTTATTTCAAATCCTGTGCCCTGTAATCGCTGCGAGGTTTCGACAATTTGTGTCACATAATTCGTCATGTTTTCACAATTTTCCAATCTAATTGAGATCAAATGACGAAGCAAAGTAATTCTCCTCGAAAATCCTGAATCGTCGAATAAAGACTTTAATGTCTTCCACAATTCCTTCGTGGTCTTTGCATGCTTTATGTGTACGTATAACGATGAATCAATCGTTAAAATCACTTTCGCCCGTGTTTTTCCATCTGCCACAGCTGCCAATGCAGTGGCCGCAGTGTCTGCAGGAGATGGTTCTTGCTTCAGATACGTGTCCGCGCCTTCAAGTATCAGCAAATTTTCTACCGCGAACGCCCAATCGTCGTAATTCTCACGACCTTTCAGCTTTGGTACATTCGCCAGATAATTCGAACTCATCTTTAAACACTAAACACGAAAACTACTAACAATTACAATTTTTTAACGAGCTGGGCCCATAACCTAATAAAACTTCATGTCATCGTTGCTAGTTTGTTTTATTAACACAGACTAAAAGTATACACTGTTCTAACCACAGATACAATATGAGAGAGGCGTTAGAAAGCATATCAATAGTTATTTATTTTGATATTAATTTATAACATCTATTAAGGGTGATCTCAAAAAGGAGTCCACTCAGCATGTGTCAAGGCATGAAGTGCCTTGACGCTGATTTTCAGTGAATCCATTTAAACAGCACAAAACAAAAACAAAGCACAAACTACAAATAACACCAATCAGATGAGAATACAACAGACATTTCAGCGAAGGTACACACCTCGTGCACCCTATGAGGGGCACGGTCTACCGAAAACTTACAACTGTTATTTAAAACCCATACTGTCTTGGTGTTTAGAGGGTTCTTACCCAGGAAAAAACATTTTTAAACAATAAGACATACACAATGTTTGAACTCAGAATAAAAATTGAAGGATAAACCATAATTATACAAATTGACAGTGTCCTCGATTAAAGTTTAGGCTTGTACAGTCGAGGTCATAAATATATACACTTTCCCAAGACGCCAAAAATATATACACGCCGCTATGACACTGACAATAACGTTCAAGTTTACGTATTTATGATGCGATGGGTGTATAGATATTAATGCTTTCGACTGTACCCTTACTGCCTGTATGACTGCGCTGTCGTGATTTCGTTCGCACGCATCCCTTAATAAAGTTTACAAAGTCCAGCCCCATATTACGGTAGAATTTAACGCAGTAGATAAGGTGGATTAAACAACAGAGACGCACCGAGGGAGAAAAAAAAAGGTCGCGCTAGCACTGGTTAGCGACTAATAAGTCTTAGACATAGCATACGCGATACAGAGTTGGGGCCTAGAGCTCCAGATAAGATGCTTAAGAGGACTGTGAAGCAAACAAAAAATTCATACAAAATGCGATAAAGTTTTTCTCCCCTTAAACGATATCCGATTTTTTCGATTTTTAATTATGTCGTTAGATAATGTGAAAAACTAGGTCTGTACGTTTTCCTTTCCTAGAAAATATATATTGGAAAAAAAAGTGGAGACACGTACAGACCTAGTTTTTCACAATATCTACAAGATAATTAAAAATCGTGGAAATCGCATTAGATGTAGGGGGTGAGAAAGGTTATCGCCCGGAGCTAAATTTGTATGAATATTTTTGGCAGCTACGCGATTTAAGCATCGCTTCACAATCCTAATTTTCAAAACATGACAAAATGTACAAGATCGACGTAAGCTAACAATCCGTGTGTCAATTCCATAAAATGTGTAAATTTTGTTAATGGCTAACGTTAGCGTTATAAATGTTGTCGGCGCCCCCTGGTCGGTGAGCAGCATTTTGACCGCAATGTGTGGCCCGCAGCCGGAGACGCCGCCGGGCGCGCGCGCGGCCGACACCGTGGTGATGCTGCCGCAGGGCGAGCAGGCGCGCGTGTGAGTCCGCCGCGCCGCCCCCGAGCCCGCTCTCCAGACATCGTCTCCAACTGCATCCATATTCCGACTTACACGTTCAAAAAAGACCTTGCGGGGTCGGCGTACAATGTCGTCGTAACATTGCATTCTTAACATTGCAAATGTCTCCACGCTTCAGACCGTCCACTGACCATTAGGTGGCCTGTGTGCTATTTCCGCTTGCCATATTTTTATAAACAGTCTGTAAGTTGGATGTGAATACATACACGTCGCTGTCTCGAGAATTGCCTCGGCCGAATCATACACCTAAATTGATAAATGTTTTATTTGTAAGCTGACTACATCGGTCCTCTGCAATCATTTCCAATATATGGCGGCGAATATTAATAAATAAATTGATGTTAATTGATAATACTAAATTGTTGCCTCATTTTGACCTCCACTCGGTACTATTTTCCTTTCGTTGTTATTTCGTTCCGATGTCCTCAGATTGAATTATTACTTTTCTATGTACCTTTTCTTATCTCGTGTTTTGTGATTATTTTATTTTATGAGGATACCGACAACAGAACAGAAGTTTAATTACCAATGCTGAAGCTAAGTGCTTTCATAACTTGCATTGGGTAGTATTTTGAAAATCCACATTTTATGTCCACGTTTTACTATTTCAACTGTCTATCTATCGTACACAATTACGCATTAGATAATTTAAGCTTTGTCTCAATTCATAAATGCCAGTGTTTTATGTCTAGCTAGATTATTATTTTGGATAGATTATTATTCAAATGTATGGTATGGGATTCGTGGAGCGTGTAGTCTTGTCTTGATTTACTATGTTATTATTATCTAACTATCTTTCAAAATGTGACGTTTATAGGCATTAACAATATTTGTATTGCTGAATAGGTCATTAGAATGATGGTTTTTAAAAATATATTTTTGTATGCTAAATCTTTAAAAATATATTTGTCTTTACAAACTACTTTATCTAAGAAAACAAATAAAAGGTCTCAATTGCATTTCTACAAAACATTCCTGTTTCTTTTTTCTGAAAAAGATAAAGGAAAAAAAGATGAAGATGAAGAAAAGATAAAGATGTTATTGAACTTTTTCGAAGGTTTCATCGGTTTCAGACAAAAGGTCGTCAATGCCAGTGACCGAAACACCGTCCATTGAAGAATCAACCAGTGCAGTTGCATTAGACTGCCACTTATAAAAATATTGTACGGTGTTCAATTGTGTACTATGTCGATGTTCCCAAGTACGTTCATACTTTGCTATAAGTATTTGTTTAGATGTGGTTAATAGATAACTAGGTGTACTCACGATTAACTAAAGCCCAGTGCTTTTGGGCCTCAAGGGGTCATTTACTTAACCCTGTAAGTGATTGTGTTGCAGAACTATGGATATCTATTTACATCGTATAGCTTGGGAGAAAATGAGGGCGATGTACGGCATATTCCGATTTTCATTAAATCGCTGCTGCTGAATATAGAAAGTACCGCTTGAAAATATTGCTGTTTTACTAGTCACAGCGTCAAACTATTTTTACTAAACTACCAACGTACTGAATGGCCGTAAGGGGCAGGCACTGGGTCGCTTGCTTGGTTCGTAGACTGCATGTGCATAAGGTCTCGTAAGTAGTTTCACAATGGCCTAAAGTGTACAAAACGAACACATCTTACCATATGCTTGACTATGTACTTATTTTATTTTTGTAGAATCTGCAACATTATCGATGTCTAAATATAAAATAACACATTTATTACACATTTCCGATGTGTCTGTCTAAAGTAGTGTACCTTTTATTAAAGCGCGCAACCGTCTACAAAGAATTTTGATCATTGACCTTTACTGTAGAGCGCCGTATAGGGAAAAGGTTCACAATTCACGATGTCGCATCGAGTGTGACAGAGACAAGAAATGAGTTTATATACGAAATTCTTCGTTTTCGGCGCCCGCGCTTTAGCACCTTACGAAAATTAGGCGTGTGAAATGTAACTTAGTTTGATAAATTATAAGTAAGACGTAGTTTATTGAAACGGTGTGTAAAGTCATTATGATAATTTGATGTGCGATGCTAAATTATTCACTTAATGGAAAATGTGGTAAGTCTTAAATAAAAATCACGTGAAAAGGAATTACTGCTTTTTAATTTGATTTCACCTATTCTATACATTTTTATTATTACTTTGAGGTTAAGTCTTCCATTTTTATTTTCTTGCTAATCCTATGGTACCTATTTACTATTAAACGAGCAATATTATACATATACTATATAGATAGACGCGATTTGTAATCACATTCTCGAAAGCGGCTCTAACGTAGGCGAAAAACGATCTGGGCTGGAATTCTACAAGGTAATAACGATATCGTTTTTGACCTGCTTCCGTATGGTCAACTCTTATGTCATTTACAATAATGGCGACTGTGACATAAACGATTCTTAAACGTGTCAAACACGATATCGTTTTAACGCACCTGAATAGAGGCCCTGTAAAGTTGTTGTCTTCGGGGAAATACGGTTTCAATTTGAGCGACGCTCGATCTTTCAGGTACCGAAAGTAAAATAACAATACTAACCTACAGTAAAAATAAACAACGTAACCTTCGGGTGCCGCCGGCAGTTAAGGCTGCAGCAGCGAGAGGAACCTTACAGTACGTACGCACCTACTGATGTATGTATCTGGCCCTTGATCGAGCCACCTAGAGTCTCTGTGTTGGTCGAGAGGGACAATGATCGTAGAGTCAAAATTCTACGTGGCGGTCACCTCGTAAGCCAAGTCAACGTGCTTGCTGAGCTTGTTCTTAGCCTTCAAAGCTGGTTCTACATCTGTATCGTTTTGGCTGCGAGGCCTAGTAGTTTAGGTAATAACAATAACGATATCGTAATTGACGTGTTTCCGTATTGTCAACGTTGTCATACATAACTCTTATGTCATTTACAATAATGGCGACTGTGACATAATCGATTCTTAAACGTGTCAAAAACGATATCGTTATTACCGTACAGAATCCCAGAGGGCCTCTATAGTTTTAGTCTATCTTTAAACGTCTAGGCGTACCTAGGTATATGTCACTATACGAAAAACAAATAGAAAAGACGGCAGGTAAAAGATAATAGGATAACTTTTATGACTTTATTTAAAAAAAAAAAGGGGCCGTGCCAAATAGCATTTCGAAATAGACTAAATAGTTTTTTAGGATGTTTGGTTTGGTGAGGGAGGAGTATAGAAACGGAACTTTTTTGTTTATAGGTAGGTACTAAAGTTCAGTTCTACTACCAGTATTTCGGCGTGGGTTTAAATACAAGTGTGCTTAATGAGAGTAAAATATAAACTTGGGTTAATCTAGGATGACCCTTTAAACAGCTCATATAAACAAACATGAGGTTCACTTGTTTCTTTGGTAATCCTTACCTATCTACATTCGCATTCCCACAAACCTTTATACCTACCTAAATTTAATCATTTAAATTATTAATTACCTCTTTTTACATGCCTTGCTTGCGATTGTAGTGTATTTTCAAACATTTAGTTTGAAATTAGGAATTACGGATTTCAGAAGTATGATCTTAGATCGACTCGACTATTACATAGTTAGAACTTTGTTGTTTTTGTTAGCATAGGGGTGAATCAACTTTTAAGGTACTCCCCAATTTTCGACATGTCTCACTATGTCACCTTAATTTGGTAGAATGCATTTTTTTTTTGATGTGGTCAATATATTGAATAAATCAGACAATTAAACTTACTTTCTAGCTGACAATTTTAAAAATTCTTCTATGATTTACACAAATATATCAGGTAACGCAGGGGACGACGTTGTCCCCGGGTTTTGTATGAAAAACGTGCATTTTCCACTGCGTTACCATGTTTTTACAAAATTATAGAATTGGTTTATGATTATGAATAGTGAAATCCGAAAATCTGATTATCTAATTTTAACATGTGTAAACCATTATCAATCTCACATATTCTAGTAAGTTTTTATTAGCGTGTAGAATAGGAGGACTTTAAAAGTTGATTCACCCATAGAGGTTATGGAAACCTTTACACCGCAAACTTTCATCATTGAAAGGTCAGGATAATGAACATTTACAAACATTCCCTTGCACATGCGCATGGCGCGCTGCGGCGCGAGGGCCCACCGCCGAGCGGACGCACTCCGCGGCGAGGCTCAGGACGCGGCGCTGCGTGTGGACTCTATTTATATATCGACGGCGTCCCCCGGCCCCTCGCGCACGCGCGAAGTGCACCTGAAAACATCGAAAGTGAAAATTGCACATAATGGTGCCGCTCGGTGCACCGAGCCGCTCGCAGGCTTAGCGCTCGCGAGCGACCACCCGCACCAGCGGCGTCGAGGGCGCGAGAATGGCCGGTAAGCGCGCGCCCGCTCCCGGAACTGCGGTACTTCTGCGTCACAAGCCAGGCGCGCAGCCGGTGCGCTCCTGACGTCTCGTGCGGCCGGCGCGATGGCGTCCACCATGCAGCTGGAGTTCACCCAGGCAATGACCGACTTCAAAACGATGTTTCCGGAGATGGACGACGACGTAATCGAGGCGGTGTTGCGTGCCAACCAAGGCGCCGTAGACGCCACCATCGACCAGCTGCTAGCCATGAGCACCGACAATCAGAACGAGCGGCTGCGGCTGGAGATGGAGCGCGTGGAGGGCTGCTCGCCCGCGCGGCGTCTCCGCCGCGCCGCGCGGCCCCGCGCCCGCCCCGGACCTGGGTCCGCGCCACTCGTGTAAGTGCCGTAACCTCGCCTCTGCGATAGATTATGTCATTGTCAAAAATTACAACTGGCACCGCACTGCACATATTCCTACAGAATAGCAACGATTAAGTAGGATTTAAATTTAGAATAGATACTCGTACCTAAACCTACTGAACCTTAATAACTCAAAAGTTATCCCACACACATTAAGCAGAACGGACAGAAGCAAAGACGGTTATCCCGAACAGACGTACACCTTTGGGGACTTTGTTAGAATTTTAGCGATTTACTAACTTGTCATACTTATACTACCTTCATTACATATTATGGTTCTCGTATAGTATGGTAACTGCCAAGAAGTTGTTGGTCCTTTATGGCCTTTAATGCTGTCATTAATAAATAGGGATTATCCTGGATAGATAGACTTATATTTGTTGACATTTCCATGTTGCTTTTGTGTACAATTTAAGTTTTCTTTTTCTTAAACATAGCTGAACCTAAACACAAACGGTACTGTGCAATATGAAAACTGTACTCGTACTTATGGGTCATACATAGGTACTCTTAAAAACAAAAGTTGTCTTTCCTGTGGTCAATAGTTAAAAGCTTGTGTGAGTATAAGTTATGTTTTCATATGATAGGTCCTGATGCCGTTTATGCGGAAATGGGTTAGAAAATTAGGCATTACCTAAATCTGTGAATGACCCTTAAGTATATCATATTTAGTTTAGTTTAGACCCTCTTTAGAAACGACAGACAGAATCTTTACTCACAAAGATGGCTGTGTAAGCGAAAAAAAAGTCATATTTTACAGAAATTTAGTTTCACTTTATCTGATTATGACTTAAGTTAATACGATTAATTTGTCAATAGATAGGTAGGTAGGTAACTAAGTACCTAAGTACTTAGTGGATTCTTGTAACGTAACTGGGTAAGGTCCAAAAAGCTGGCCACGCTAACTGTCGCAGTTAAATTTTGTATGAAACTGTTCCGTCGTGCGACGAAAGTTATCCGTACAATTGTCAGGATACTTTTCGTCGGAACTTATTTATGTGGTTAACTACGCTTGACTATGGCCCAACTTTTTGGTCCTTAGGTACCCATATAAATATACCTACTAAGGCTACTAACTTACCTATCAGTTATACCGAGTTGCTTCGTCGACGAAACTAAAGTAGGTACCTAGATTGATATGTCTTCACGCATTAACCCTGTTGTCATTAATGTAATTCGTGTTGTTGAAATAAATAATTTTCATTTTCATTATCCTTTTCTACGCCTTACGTCATATACAAATGGGTCACTCGCACGCCTAATATGTTTCAAAAGTTATGCAAAATTTGACTTGTAAACGAAATAACGTCTCTTCTAAACTGTACCTGTGCTAACTATAAGTGTCGGTGGCGTTGTAGGCACGACAGCTCATGACCACTTTAGACGTTGTTGGCGTTCAAAGGGTTAACATGCCACAATACTAAGCTTATCAGTTCATAAATGTTTAAAAGAGAATATACTAACTGGTTTTCTTAACAATATCTGTCCCCCGAGTTTCGACCGCTATATATACCGAATTTAAGTCCTTAATTCTCCATTGTTAGATACAATATCCCCGTTATTTGCACGATAAGCTTATCTAGCTATACCTATGAAAATACATAGGTAGTAAGTGCTATATCAAGCGGTAGAAACAAAACAATGAGCAAATTCAAATTGTTGGCAAGCCAAACTAGGTAGTCATGCGCTGAGTCAGGCGCGCAGACACGATGTAGTACCAACCCACCGGAGATCGTGCCATGCTATACAAGACAGTAATTAAACTATCTACTCTTAAATTGCATTCCATGAGGAATGATGCAACAATTATGCTGCGTAAGAACAGTCCCCGATAGTTGCGGATTTTAGGTGATGACTGCGATGTCATGTCACGTAAAAAGAAGGTATACGCGCTGAGTTAGGTGTAAAAATATCTAGGATTTACCTACAGAATTACAGATAATTTGTATTGGTAATATCGCTGGTAGAGCACAAGTATGATGTATTAGTGGGATTAAATAGTTTTTTTGTGTGGGAAATAAATTAATGATTTGGAATTCTACCTAGCGATCATGAAAACAATACATAATATACCTAAGGCATCTTTACGCGCGCTCCTGTGAGGGCATAGAATATAAATCCCCGATTATCTCGGTCAAAAAATACCTCGTTTTGGTCATGGGTTTTAATAAAGTTAAGAAGAAAAGAATGAAACGTAGGTAGGTATACTAGGGGACATATGTAGAACGTTATAGTTATGGTGGACGAATCTTAACCAGGGTCATTTTAACAGACTACCAAAAAAGCAGAATATTTTTTGGGTATGTATGTAGGTATGTATGTACCAACTTATCCATGTTTTTTGTAACCTCCAGTAGTCTTTAGGCTTAACGCCTTGGCAGATTTTTAATTGTAATGGGGTATCGTTGGATATAATAAATATAGAACCTCCTCATGATGCTGCAGGGGCCTGGTTTTCAGACTTGTTATCCAAAAAATAATCTTATTGTTCTACTTGTGCTAGAAGTGGTTGCTAGAGTGGTGTAATGTCAGTTAAGAGTAGGCGTCAGCCTTTCGTCACTAAATATTCATAGACGTCAAGTGTTGGAAGACAATTACTGCTGCTGGGACCTTTATTCACAAGGTTAGCTTATGTTGAAATCTCTGAAGTCGACGCGTGCCTTCCATACATTCCATTCCTGTTACACTTAAAATTACTTACCTATTTGAAACGGTCGCGATTGGGATAAAATTACTTTCTTTCCATTTTTATTTTTCCTTTATGTTTTTGATTTTGATTTGTATGCTCTAAACGCGTCTAACAGTAACTATCGGATTGGATAGACATTTTATAAAAACCGGGCAAGAGCATGTCGGACCATGCTTAGTGTAGGGTTCCGAAGCCTTTAAGTACTTTAAACATAAAAAATCATCAAGTACCTACTTAATCACTAATTTTCTATTTAAAGTCAATTGGTGCCGTCGTAGATGATTTTAGTAGGTATAAACACTTTAATCGCCTGTATGCTGTGGCCTGTCGCCCTAATATTTCATAAACGGATTACTTAATTAAAAACTGTTTTCACAAACCCATAATATGTTTAAAATACCTATCCAACGACACCCCACACTATAGGGTAAACGAGAAAAAAGAAATACATCCCCACGTTACGTGTAGGGGAGGTACACTAAAAAATTTTTTTTTTACTTTTTATTGTACCACTTTGTTGGTGTGACTAATATGCATATTCATGCCAAATTGCAGCTTTCTAGTACTTATAGTCTTTGCACTAGGCTGCGGACGGACGGACGGACGGACAGACGGACGGACGGACAGACGGACGGACGGACGGACGGACGGAAATGGCGAATCTATAAGGTTCCTAGTTTGACTACGGAACCCTAAAAACAAAGACTGAAGTATTTAATAAGTAGTAATATTATCCCCCGTTTTGGGCCGCACACTGTATAGTGTAAGGAAATACGGTATTATGCTATAAAATTAAACTATCTACCAAAAATTATTATTTTTCTTCGTAAATAATACTTTATCGATTTGGTAGCATCTTATCTCGTTTAGTTCAACTTGGTTGAAAGTTGCCATTCTCCTCTTTAACTTCTTGGTTAACTACTATTTCTCAACGAAAGGTCCCCTAGTCCTCGCCACTAGCGAAGGCCACAAAACACCGCTACCGAGCCGCGGACCACAGTGGCCCATGCGCGACGTCATTCGGACTTTTGGCAACTTTAAACTTTGAAGATGATTTATGATTTGGTCCTCTGCATAACTTATCAGCTTTCTTCCAGAGACATAGACGATGAGTCAGTCCCACTCGCCGTGCGGCGGAAGTGGGTGCCGCGGCTGCTCGGGCCGCTGCCGCCGACGTTCTTGCGCATCCCGCCCGGCGCCGGCGCCGACCGCGTCGACCTCAGCCTGGACATGGACGACGACCGCATCGCCACCTTCCTGCAGAACGAGGAGTTCATGGCCGAGCTTCGCTGGAACCAGGAGTTCATGGCCGCCCTCGACAGCGAACAAGGCAAGGCCAAAGGCCACGACGATGAAGCAGCCTTCAAGGAACGACTCAAAAACATGGGGAAACGTGAGTTTTATTAGTAGCTTTAGAGAGCGTACCTACGTGTTTCCATCATTAATCGTGGTAAAACTAACTTGAACGGCGATTACCCACTTGAGTAACTTAATTAGGATATAAACAGCGCTGGTAGAGCTACGCGGATTTTGTAAGACGTTTTGATTATGTATTTAATTTATATATTCCATATTATGTATGTTCATTTAAGGCTGACGTTACAAATGAATATCTGCTAGTAGGTACCTAGATAGTAAAGAGTAACGGTTTATTTAGAAGGAAAATTCGTGTTACGGACGAAGGTTGTTAATCTCATCCTTCAATAAAGAAACTGTAAAGCTGTCTAACCGTAGATCTTTTACGATCATTGGGGATGTAACTCGAGAGCGCGCACGCACCTCAATAGATACGTAGTACCGCAAGCACATAAAACCCATGTATGATGGTTAGGTGTGGGTGAAACCGTAAACCGTTCCATTTTGCTCCCGCATGTGAGCCTCGTATAGGATATGAGTATTTCTACTTAATACTGACCAATTAATTTTAATTAACGAAATTCCTTGAAAGGTTTAATATCAGTAGGTACTTATATACTTTTATGGATATCTTTATACAAACCCGAAATACCTAAGTAATTAGTCTAGGTACTTATTCCGATCCTTGATATAAATAACATCGGACATAGGTAAGGCGTTAGAAGTTATTGAATAAAATAAGTTTACGTACATTTTTTTTTGTAACTACTCATCTTTTTCTAGGATTTGTATTTTCACGAACGTTTTCAATAGTAACGCATCTTCATGGTTGCAGTATCGCGCAAGAAGTTCGCGCAGCTATCGCGCATGTTCTCGCGGGGCGGGGGCCGGCGCGCGGGGGGTGCGCGCGCGCCGCCGCGAGGCCCGCCCGACAGCCTGCTGCTGCAAGAGGAGCACAGCGACGACGAGGACCACCGACACCAGAAGGTGTAGCTACTATAACGTGTAGTCACCACAAAGTGTAGCCACGTACCACATTACTGACATGAATGAACCGTCGCTATGCCACAGAATACTTAATACTACAAGTAGGACCAGGAATCACCCATTAACCGAATCACAATCCTTTGTTAACCACTTAGATACCCAAATTCCTTAACCCTTTTCCAGGCCGCACCAATCTTGATGGTTTAACATAGAATGCAATACATATCCAAGTTATTTACTTACATGGTGGGAATTAATTTCAAAGCAGGTAACTTTTCGCGTATCAATCAGATTTGAAACTTAAACTAAGGTATCAAGGTTGAAATTGTAACTAAACCTACGTGGTTAATATAAAGCTTCTGCCAGGAAAAGAGTTAAAAGGCTGGGAACGCACAACCTCTTGTGCTGTGTAATCGCACGGAATGCGGGTAGGCATCATGTCCACAACATTCTACCACAAAGCAGATGTCAACTAACCCCTAGATGTCCTTAACCATGGTAGCACGTCTTCTAAGCTCCTATTTCATCTTTATTATCAGCTTCCTATTCCTGAAACGGCACCCAATAAGCGCTACTTAATGGTAAACACTATGATGTAGGATTGACTTGTCTGCGAAAAATCTAGTTTTAATGATGGTTGGCGAGATTTTAGTCTTGCCAGGTTTTTTTACAAATCCACTCGCGATACATTTTTTAACATACAAAATTTGATATAAAATACTTTTCATCTTTTAAACAGATGGGTGAACGTCGTTTTCAATTCGGATCCCCTTACTATGTGGTAAATAATGGCAGACTGTGACGTCTCGGTTGATTCTTGTCCTGTGGTTGTTGGTTCACGTAGCCGTTTTTGATCGCCTTACGAATAGTTTCACGATGTGAAAAGACAAGACTGTGCTCTTAGATAGAGTTGGAAACCACTGTTATTTGTAAACGGTTAATGACACTAATGTTCTCGATATGGGGAATATGAATTTGCAAAGCATGTTCCACAATGAAAGGCTGATAAGGATATTTTGTACAAAATTATCCACATTGTAGTTAGATAATGTAAATAACTGTTGTGTAATAGTTGACTTGATAAGTAGATTGCTCTATCTTTTACGTCTTCGAATTTAGATGCCGTTAGCGGTCACTTGTTAGGATCAATTTCTAGTTACCTATCTCGGTGATCGGCCGGTTCGCTTAACTACAAATTGCAACTTCGAAATATGCATCGCGACCATTACCCCTGCCAGCCCACGCGGCTCGCAGCAACAATATACGGTTCGGTTCGTTATCCTGCAATAACTCATTCCAGAATCTTATTCGTGGAAAAGTGGCAAGATACGTGTTGCACGACTTATAGCGTTGAAAATTTCAGAAAAAAAGGAATGTTTGTTTCCTTATGATTTTGAAATTTGTTTCTTTCGGGTTTTTTTGGGTTTTTAGGAAAAATAACACATGAATAATAATAACAATTTATTCATAGTCAATCACTTTCACTCTCGCCACCTTTTTCAATTGTTTCTGCCTCCATGTCGTCGATGTCGCCCCTTTGTAGGACTTCTTCAACGCTAAGACATGGCCGCTGGCACAGACTTATTATGTCGTTTTCTAAAAGCTATTCATTCATTTGTAAATACCCTTTTAGCCTCCGTTTCCAGAGGTAGCATAACATATTTTTACGTTTAATTAATTACATAAGCCTAGTGTTGTTATTAAAACGTTGGCCTTTCACAGCAATAATGTGCGTTTAGTTAATTAATAGTTCGTTGTTACCAGTTTACCACGGAAAGCAATAATTATCAAATTATATACTAAATTTTTATAACAGGCTTCTTTATTAAATGCCAATTTTGCGGCATAGGCAAATGGAGTGTAATATTTTCTTAATAAATTTCGCTGAAGCTCCCGTTGGTAAATGAGTCTTGAGTCTTGAATGAGGCCAAACAAGCCTCATACATTCCTGAAACTCGGTTTACACAGACTACACAGCTAACTGAGATCTATTAAAAGCCAATCATTTCAAATACTCACGGCGTCATTTACTTTCGGAAATAGGATTCAACGATTAAAAAAAGAGGTTTAAATTAATTGAGTGTGTGATGAATGATGAATGGAGTTCGCCAGTTGCTCGCTCTTGGCTTTTGATCATGAAATCATGAATGGAGTTCGCCAGTTGCTCGCTCTTGGCTTTTGATCATGAAATCATGATCGATACTCTAATCTAGCAAAGAAATAATGTTATACCCATGCAATTATAATAAATGGTTATTTATATATTGATTCTTATTATTGCACTTTTCCTTTCAATTAATGCCGTTGCAATACTTAAGTTGTGCAACAAGAGAGCAAAGTTGTTTTTTGCTGCGAGTGTTTATTTTGAATCCCGAGCAAGCGAAGGATTCTAGAATTGCATCAAGAGCGTAGCGAGTGATTCTAGGTTAAAATCCTGAGTGCAGAGAGGGATTCAAAGTCACGAGATGCAAATAACTTTGGCCTTGTGTTGCACATACAATTTTTCACCTTAGCAGCGAGAAAATATAACCTTTATCTACACACATATCATAAACCCTCTATGATGCAATCGAAAAACCGCAAATAACTTACGACTAGCATAAAGATAAACTGTTTTGTTAGAACCAATTTCTTACTTGTGAAAATGTAATAACATCAAATTCGACAACATGATTACATTCAAATTTCGAACATCTTTGTAAAACAAAGCAATTTTACTTGACCTCGATTCTAATATCACTCGAGATGACATTTTGTTTGAAATGAAATGTCAATTGCATACAATTTTGACAAATCTCGCTTGTTACTTGATATCGAACTATATGATAGTGGAGGCCGACTCTAGTTTGACTCTGAATTTAAAAAAAAGCACGTGTTCTGCCATTGTTGACGTTCTATTTGTCTTGAGCAAAAAATTGTTTAGTTTTATATAATAATATATGTATGTAGATAAAGCAGTGTAACTGTATATAATTTGGCATTAAAACACTCGTGCGATGTTATTATGTAACAGTCAAATAAACTATAAGATAAAAACAACATGGTAAAAATAAAACGACATCCCCAGCCGCCCGCGCGCCGTACCACGGCCTCCTTTATATTGTGTACAAAAATTAAAAAGTTACTTTGTCTCACGCTCGCAGCAAAATCGAATTTTGCTCACTGTTTTTAAACAGCAAAACCACCCTTTTTGAGGTGCTTAGGTGAAAATATAATTAAGGGTGCGTGAACCTAAACATGTAAATTAATTTCATAAGGTTCGCAGATGATATTGCAGCAATTGCTGAAACCAGCATCAACTACAAGACAGTTGTAAAAAGGAGGAAAGTTTCAATCAGTTCGGACTTAATATTAATAGCAGTAAAACTAAAACACTTGTAACATCTAAACATACAATAACATAACCATCATCCTTAACAATAGTGCAATAGAACAAGGAGGCGATTTTTGACTATTGAGTGCTCGAAATAAAGTCGAATGATAGAAAATATTAGCACACGAAAATATGTCACGATTATTTTCGCATGAACCTATTATCGCATAATTTTGCACCACATCGTATCTCGTAGCTTTGAAAGCCTCACTCGAAAGCTAGTGATTGACTTAATTATGTTCACATGTTTCGTTGTACAGTCAAGTTCAAAAGTATGTATACACTTTAGTACCTTGTCTATTTAACGTCATGTTTAAACTGCCATATGAAATTATCCAAGCGATTAAAGTGACAAGGTACTAAAGTGTATACATACTTATGAACTTGACTGTACACAGGAAGTTGACGATTACCGGTTTTTTTAAGACATGTTTCAAATATAAATAAACATACGACCTAATTAGAAATAATATTATTACTCATGTGCACTTTTAGTGTTTTAAATACTGTTTACCAAAAACGTTTACTGTTTCAAACTATTAAATGAAACGTTTACACCGCCAAGGTTCTTTGTTTATGATAGGTATTTGAAGTTTGTCTGAAAACTAAACATGTTTGGTCAAACCAATTTTCTAATGATAGAATTGAAAACGAATGGTTTCAAAAATACGGTTTCACCATTTTTGCTCACTTTCGAGTGAAACTTTCTAGCGTTAGAAAGTCTAAAATCGCCCCCAAGTATACAAATTTAAATATTTAGGAAGTTTAATTAATTACTAAAGACTCCAAATGCACCGCAGACTTCATTCAGAGGATATCCATGGCTGAATAAGCCTTCAATAATAAGAAGAACCTGTTTAGGTAAATGTCAAAAAAGGCTAAAAGCGCTTAAATAAAATCTACATCTGGAGCATCGCGTTGTACGGTAGCGAGTCTTGGACACTAACACGGAGATATAGAGAAAGGTTGGAAGCGTTTGAGATGTAGTGTTGGCGAAGAATGGAAAAAATTACCTGGATGAAAAAAAGAAAACCAACGAAGAGGTTTTGACGGTGGTGAAAGAGAAAGACATAAGTATTTTAAAAAGTATAGAATTTAGAAGAGGAAAGATGACACTTGATGCAGCACGATAGTTTCTTCTTGAACATTTTGGAGGGTTAAGTCGAAGAAAAAAGAGGGAGAGAAATACCAGGCTTACTTACTTTAACCAAATAAGACAGAAGGCTAATGTCGTGTGGTGTCAGGAGGTTATAAAACTGGCACAGAATAGAGAAAAGTGGCAATTACTCCACCAACAAGAGCCTGGTTCCTAAATTTAATGATGATGAACCTATATATGTATGTATGTATAGATGTTTCAAATACCATTACGGACTTAAATGATTAATTCACCATAGAACCTTATCAACAAACCTAACAAACAGAAAAGTCAACAAAAAAAATGTACTTACATTAAACATAATAATTGCCATTCTGTTCCAAAAGTTCTAAGTCATTTTTAGTTATTCAAGTCCTCGACCGTAAAAAACTACTTATAAAAAAAGTTACAATCGTTAGAATAGGTCAAAACTACAAAAGAATACCATTGTTTATAAACAGAAAAATGGTTTTCCAATATAGAGTGATTACACAGTTGAGCGAATGAGGTTACATATGAGAGTAATCGCGCGGCGAAGAAAATGCTCGTCAATGGACGCGCCGGAGCGCGACGGGAAAGCGCTGCGCGTGATGCGTATGGATACTATATCATAGACAAGACAACGTGATTAACACCTCGGGCACCCTGCAAGTGCGCTGGAAGGAGCTATTCTCGATAAGTATCCAGAATTTTTAACCTAGACATTTCCTTCTCGAGAAACCTTTATGTCGGAAAATGCCTAAATGCACTCTATTTCAGTTTCCAGGTTTCCACATAACTGCGTTGAGCTCCACGCTTCCAAGGTAAGTCTTGCCAAAAATTAAACCATAAGAACAATGTAGGTAGGTTAATAAAGGCAAAGGTTTTGTCCATGAATATGGAAGTTAAATATGCACTCGTAAGTATCGCTTAGTTTTCCTAGCGCAACAAATGTGGTGCAAAATTATGCAAAAATGTAAAACGTTCCTTAGGGCCGTAACTAGCTGACGAACCGGTAATTCGAAAATGTTTCTTGAATTATAACGTTCTTGAATAACTTCACATCGACACGGGCTGCTGGCTCTAGTTCATGGAATCTCAAGTATTTTACGTAATATAACTTAGCGGATATATGTATGTACCTTGGTATAATTCCCATGGGCGGTCACACAGTTCACATCGTTATGACACTTAGGTACACCATTGAGCAATGCTCATGGTGGTTTTTCAATTGAATTACCAGTCGTAACAATCGTAATGAGAGTACCTTGTGTAAAGCGTTATTGTTACGTTTTCGGGTAGGTATACAGGGCCTCTATTCAACTGCGTTATAACGATATCGTTTTTGACCTGTTTCCGTATTGTTAACGTTTTGATAACTCTTATGTCATTTTCAATAATGGCGACTGTGACATAAACGATTCTTAAACGTGTCAAACACGATATCGTTTTAACGCACCTGAATAGAGGGCCACTACTCATAATACTCGTTTGTCACAGTTTCTTCATTAGTCATTACGTACAGTGTCTATTTGTAGATTGGAAAAATCATGACACAACCGTCGCGTTAAATATATAATATAGATATGTCCAGAGTTTTCTGTCAGTGGCATAAAGTCGTGTAGATATTTTTGACGTTTTGAGATCGTACTATACATACATATCGTATCGTAATATATATATATATATATATATATATATATATGGTTTTGACCATACAAGGTAGAACAAAGTACTTAACGACTTACTGAGACAAGAACGACAGGGATCTTAATGTTACAAGGTTCAAAGTGTGTCTTTATAATTTGTTAGCAGCCTAACGCTTTGTTTCATCGATTTATTCTCGGCGGCGAGACACCGACGGAGCGTTTACTACCCTTGGGGTGTTATTCTCTTACGCAGCAAGCTAACAGTTATACACGCTCAATCGAAATAGCCTTACTTGGCCAGTTTGTGCGTAATGATCGCTCGCATATCTGGGGTTTAACTCTTGATTCGTCGGGGCTAGGCAGTGGTAAACAAGTAGACCCTCATTTCTTTGCAAATCTAGGTCGGGCATGGTTCTAATAAGGCTAGTCGGACAAGTCTGCACGCATAAGCCACGTAAGCAAGAGAATAACCTCCGGTCGGTGTTTTATGGGCCCGCCTCGGGACGACAGCGCCGGGACCCCGAATGGAGCCATCCGTCTCACCACGACTACGGTTTATCACGTCACGGCGGCTGCCCGCAGGTCTGCGTTGCGAACTAGGTTTTCTGGATAAGATGAACAAACAAACTCGTGTCACAGTATCACCTCTAAGCTACAACCAAAATAACTACATAGACATACTGTAGAAAACGAACTGCATTCTAGCAATTGTTTCGTAAAACAATACGGCTAAGTAGCAAATGTTCAAATAAAAATACGACAAAATAGTATAATGGTCCGTTTTGTGTATTTTTAGACAAGGGTCAAGAAAGCTAGCTCCGCCACTTTTTCACTTATGGGTTTTAGAAGATAAAGCATTACCTATTCTAGTTTTGTATTTTCAGGGATCTGTGCCAAAACGTTAAAAAAAATCGGGTTTGACGGTTGGTGACCACTTCTCGTTTCGTCCACTTCTGGTTATGACCACCTCGCAGTTTGACCACTTCTGGTTCTAGCCACTTCTGAAAATGACCACTTCTTGTTTCGACCCATTCTGGTTTTGACCACTTCTGGATTGGACCAGTTCTTGATTTGACTACTTCTTGATTTGACCACTTCTTTTTTAGACTAATTCTTGTTTTGACCACATCTGCATTTGACCACTTCTTGATTTGACCAGTCTTTGTATAGTAAGTAAACAAAAAAATGGGTAAGTAATACGAGATATAAGAACTTATCATGTAACAGTCAAGAGAGTTTTTGCGAGAGTTTTTGTGTTTACTGTACAAAGACTGTTCAAATCAAGTAGTGGTCAAATGCAAATATGGTCAAAACAAGAACTAGTCTAAAAAAGAAGTGGTCAAATCAAGAAGTAGTCAAATCAAGAACTGGTCCAATCCAGAAGTGGTCAAAACCAGAATAGGTCGAAACAAGAAGTGGTCAATTTCAGAAGTGGCCAGAACCAGAAGTGGTCAAACTGCTTGGTGGTCATTACCAGAAGTGGACGAAACGAGAAGTGGTCAAAAAATCCTGGAGTATGACTTTGATGTTTGTCGTTACTATGCAATGACTTGAAATTTGGTACAGTTAATAAAAGTTTGTCCCCCTTGTCCTTTGTGCAAAGGAGCTACTTATGTAAAGAGAAAATACTCAGGTTTTTTATAGTTTCGGCAATAAGCGGGACCTAATCTAAAATATTCCAGGTACTAATCAATACTATAGTTTTAACTTATAGGGTGTCTTGAAGGGTCTATAGGGTATCTTTCCCGTTGTCCCCCCATGAAGCGAAGTTGTACAAGATACCTAATTGAAAGTTGTTACTTAGAACATATTATACAGTTTGTGTAAACAAAATATACTCAACAAATAACAAGTAGGTAAGTATATGACAATTAAATATAAGTAATATATCTTGTTTATAAAGTAATTGTATGGAGAAATTTCGAACACTTTATTACTCTAAATGGTCACAGCACAATGATAAAAATGTATATCTAATGAGTTTCTGTTTAACATTAACATGCGTTCGTTCCAGTAAGAACAGTTAGCAAACAAAGTTTCTTGCAGTTTGAGATTGAACCTTGTGGTGAATGTGTTAATGGTGTTGACTCGGCGACGTCGGTGGTTTACTGTGTATATTGGCGGTGTAGGCTGGCGGGCGGGGTGCACTTCCTATGCATTCATACATTTGCATACGCCGTGGCACGAGATGCGATCACGATCACGTATCAGTTTCGTATAACTAGAGCCGGCGAAGTGTGAGCGAGACTTCGTGGGCTCGGGTGCCGTGCTCGTGCGACGTATTCATGCAATCACGATGACTATCTGCTGATACAATATGACTCTACTATATACGCACTAGATTCATCTTACAACGTGGGGGTACGATACGAGCAATCATTTGAAACAAACATTTGCGTGTTCGCTGCATAAGAAGAGAAAGGTTTTTAAAAAGTAGAAATTATTTTATGTAATCGATACACAAAAGCACTCGCTTGGTATAAATATTTATTAAAATGAGACAAGCTTAGGTTAGTCTAATGAGTTGTCAGAATATTCAGAATGCCAAATTAGGATACTTTAAATATCGAGATGTTATCGGGCTATCGGTTTCACTATAAGTGATAGGTACATTATAAAATAGTTTTCATAATAGTTTATTAGCGATTCCTACCAATTTACGACAAAGCGTAACTTAATCGATTGAAAGATGTATGGATTTATGTAAATAATGTATGGCATAACACCTACGTCAAAATTTCAAGCTGAGTCCGCAACAAAATTAGTTAATAGATAAACATAGTGCTTTATCTAGAAGGTACATCCGCAGGGCCTCTATTTCACCTTGTTTTAAACCGTATCATAGTGATATTGCTTAACGCTCTTATTGACTTTACAATAAAGTAAAGGCGGTCGAACATTAATGAGCAATATGGTTTCGAAAGCTACTTCACTTACTTATCAAAATAGAATAGGCAAACATTAATACTGAAACAAAACAACAACGATTGTCATATGTTTTCATTTAAAAAAAAACACTACAATTTGTCTGTTCTAGCTACCTAATGTTCAAAATCACCCACACACCACCACCACCACCTGGTGTGGGTGGATAATAATACTACTTACTACTTTAGGTACCTACAGTAGTAGTATAATACTAAATATAATCTTGTCAAAATGATTCTACTGATTAGCTCAGCTATAATAGAGAAATTATTTTAAATGCATAATTAATAATTAATAAATATTGAATATTGTTTTGAATCTCTTTTGGTGAAACCGTCAGCCAAGGCCGGCTTGATCAATATTCCTATTATCACAATGTTAGCTTTAATAACTGGACTAGGTACTACGTATCTAATTAATTTTAAACCATCATAAACCTGGGTCTATTCCCACTGGTTCTATTGATAGAAATCTGTCAGTAGAACTAGTGGGAATAGACCTAAATCTGACCTTCGTTGACCTTATGAATTATATGAAGGTTAAATAAATAAATAGACCATAACGGTAATTACTTAAAATGATTTGTTAAAATGTAAATGCTTCATTTGCACATATTTTCTGCTTTGTAGCTAGAACTGTAAAGTGCATTAAGTTAAGAGTTAAAGACAGTTAAGATAACAGCATCTAACATTTATCTTAAGCACAAGACTTTCAAGTAGGGTATTATACCAATGCGCAAAGGAAGAAAGTAGGTATTTCGTTTATTGTTTGCCGTCCCACAATATCTACCAGCGCAGCGCTCATTTTACAACCAACCAAATATGTTAAAATCCTTGTTAAAATTTAATGAATTAAGCTACAAGTATTTCAGGGTCGGCTTAAACAAGCTTTTGTTGCCGACTGTCCTGTATTTTTTTTTGCAAAGTCATTTACGAAACCAACCTAATGATTTCAAATTCGATGGGTCTATGTTAAGTATAGCGGAGATCCTGTGGCCACCTTCCGACTGCAGCATCAGATCATCTCCATGTCATCATAATACTGCATTATCACGTGACATACATATGCATGCAAATGTTTCAGCTCGATCGCAAACTGGGAAGTGGGTAACATTTAACTTGCAAGATGTCGTTAGTCATTCATTACAGACACCGGGACAGTTGAAAGTAAATAAAAGCATGTAATAAAAAGTGTTGTATTGATGCAGCGAATAAGAGCTAATTCCACAAAAATATTTAGAGCTATATCGAAACTGATCTACCACAATATTGTCAAAACAATATCAAATTAAGGCCCAGGGTGTGCAGTGAAGGCTGCAGGGCCCAGTTGCAGCGCACCGGCGCGCGCGCACGGCGGCATAGAGCACGTGCGCGTCAGCACACATCACAGACACCACAAATTCGCTTAGTTAGTCCCCAGACTCTGCGCCTCCCGCACGCATGGAGCTCTGCAATTTTTCCCGCGCACAGTGACTATGAAAAAAGCCGGTGTTGCCCTCAGACCGGCATCAGTGTTCTTAGCGGCCAGCTCGTGTGACCTCAGTACTGTCATTTTTTTTAAGTAAGTTTTTTTTTGTTTTTGATCTTGCGCATCGGGTCCTGCTCCGGGCTAAATAAGTTAAACGATCGGCATCGAACCTGTTGTTCACCTTGGACGATGAACTTTTTTTCTGGACCTTTAACCAGTCTTCAATGTCGTAGGAGTAAAATAGGGTGAAAAGTTACATAATTAAGTCCTTAAACTGCTTGTAAATCTATGTTATTTTGTCCCAACTTTTGTTTGCAATATGGGTCACGACCAGGAACTATTTATTAATTGGGATTAAATACGAGTGATCTGACAATGTCCTATTTCTACGGTAGTAAAACGAATAAAACTATCGCGCTACAAAGGGCGCAATTTAGCCATTAATGCTGCCCATTACGGATGCAGTTGACATTACCCAGGACCGGTAGCCAGAGTCCGCGCCCAAGTGCAAGGGGCTAGTGGCTGAACAACTTTACTTTCATTTACATAATGCGCCCGTATTTTATAACCATTATAAAGGGCTTAGTGTTTCTGCAAATAACTAGACGTAGCTGTAGACGTCAAATAAACTTATTGAAGTTGTCATTCGCTTGTTTTCTTACAGCCGACTAATGTACTATAACATGTCAAAAACAATATGATTTTACCGAATAGAATAAAGCCCCCTGACCTATATTTCAGTTTAGCGTAGGAACCCAAAGTGCCTCACACGTCATGTAAATCGCAGCCTTATATACGAGTATAAGTTGCCACAGCCGGGCGCGGGTTTTTTTTATTATGATGAGAGGGTCGAGGCCGTAGGTCCCCACGCGATCCCAGTGCTGGTTGGAGACACACACATGAAAAAGCTCTTTAGATATGTGCACTGTGCAAGTTTCCTCACAATGTTCAGCATCTTTACCGTAAATAGTAAATTACAATAATTCCCTGCTTAGGACAACTTGGCAAACAATCGCACTAAACGGTTCGAATACGTTCAAAGTCATTACCTTCTAGGTACCTTTGACTTTTTAAACCGCGGTGTTATTAACTGTCTTACGAAGGAACTGCTCGATCGAGCGAACTCACCCAACATATTTTTCACCTCAGCATCTCAATAAAGCCGGTTTGCTGTTTAAAGACCGTGAGCAAAATTCGATTTTGCTGCGGGCGTGACACTGTGAGACCACGTAATGAATTATTATTGTTCACAATATGAAGGGGATCGTGGACGTCGTGGTGTGGCACCACGCGGGCGGCTGGGGGAACAATATTCACGTCGTTTAATTATGCTCTAGCTAGCTGCAGAGGTGAAAACTTGTATATGCAACACGAGACCAGTTATTTGCATCCTGTGTCTTTTAAACCCTCGCTGCTCTCGGGATTCTAACCTAGAATCACTCGCTACGCTCGTGATTCAATTCTAGAACCCTTCGTTAGCTCGTGCTCGGAATTCAATCAACACTCGCAGCAACAACCAACTTTGCTCTCTTGTTGCACAAATAACTATTATTATGGTAAGTGCGCGCTTGAATTGCGCGGAAATTTGTGTGTACGTAGTAACCCCGGGGCCACATTATCGGGATTCGGCAAAGGTCTCTATCTTTCTCTATGCTAATGAAAGAGAGGCTAAACGCGAACCTTCGCCGAATCCCGATAATCCCGTGTGGCCGTAGTATAAGATAAATAAGAATAAGTAAGAACTAAGGAGACTTATGCTTACTAAAATTAATCAATGTTTTGCTATCTAACTTGATACTCTTGATAGTGATCAACTTTTTTTATGTATCCTATCGATCGATTTTTTATTTTTATTTAAAAAAACCTGTAAAACTTAATATTTACCAATAAAATAAATACTTAAATTGAATTGATTTGAATCACTTTGCCGCCAGAGAATAACATCACGGTTTAAAAAATAACTTGTACCTACAATTCTATGGTTCTATTGAAAACGGGTACAAGTCGACTTAGCTCTTAATAAGAAAGGGTAAACATCATGTACAGAGACATAGACTTATACCTTTTTTCACCTAAACCTCGGGAGACTTGTATCCTTTTTCACTAGGGCCACAGAACTAGCCTCAAAAATTGGTAGATTCAAATATGGCTGCCGCTAAACAGTAGTGCTTGCATTTTTGTGGTCCGGTGCCGGGGTTAGACAACCGGGGAAATTATTATAGCATATAGGCACAGAATAGATAGGTAGAGGCTAGAGGCAGAATAATGTTTTCCTGACATCTTTTATGTCAATGAATTTTTACCAATTGTTTATTAGAAGTTTGTGATTCATAATGCTGCACTGTGAGTAAGTGTGTGTGCTGTGTTTTGCTGTTATGCTGGGTCATTACTCATTATTTTAATAAAATGAACTTTACAATTACACCTAAGTGCCGGTTGGCAACGCATTCACAGTGTTGAGATTGTCATCGTAAGATTGCAATTTTAAGATTGCATAAATATGTTTACGGATTTCAGAGTCCACCGCACCAGATGTCCTAAGTGCTCGTTTGCTATCTCCATGCCATAAAAAAAATCTCCAAACTCAACACGAGCCTATTTTTAGGAGATTAAGATCGCGTATTTTTGAAGCTGGACTGTACTTAGATTTATTTTAGAGCCACCAAATTTAAGACATTGACATGTACTTTAATCAACATCACAAAATGTATGGTGATGTACGTTAATCAATTATCATACAGTAAGTACCTAACCTCTTATCGGCATAGAGTTAATGATGCAAAGTCATCCAATAGCTCCTATTCCCTCCCTCGATTGGCATTCCCTTTACCTCCTTTAAGGATACGACGACTACCTTAATGTAGTCATACCGAATGACAAGAAATAAATTAATCCCATGAATGCACTGTGGCAATGTTTATTATGGCTCGGCAATTAAGAGCCGCAGTAGATGGAGTTGCCTGGTACCTGCGTCTACCCATCATGCAAACGCTGCTAACGTTTCTGTTTTCTGTCGCCTCGAAATGTAAGGAATGTAAGTACATAGGTACGTATAAGCGGACAATCCTACACAATCTCGAAAATCGCTTGATTTTTCGTAGGATACATTTTATTTTCAAAATACCCATTTTACCATACGTAAGGCTGACATTATAATGTACACTGTAAAAACGATATCACCGTTGACGTGTTTAAGTATTGTCAAGGCAATATTACTTTAGCCTGTAGAGTAGAAAACCAGGTATACTCGTACATGTGACTATAAATTAAGCAGTTTATAACTTCTTGGGTTTTATATTGCACTGCAAAGAAGTCAACGTAGTCTCTTAAAATAAAATATACGATTCTATAGCGAGCTCTCCTCTTTCAGGTAGGTATAATTTAAACAGCAACAGCTTAGGTTAACAAGGCTTTTTGAGTCTGATCTTGAGAAAGCGTATACGCCTACGAAAGTGTATTAGGTTAATAATAAGAAACTCGCGTAAGGCATTGTAATTCATATCTATATAAGGGTGTTCAAATACAAATTCAAAATCAAATATATTTTTTTTGATTTGTCATAGGTGTGTTACTTCACCAATAGATCGAAATCGATCAATGAACTGGAATGACGTCGGTCAATATAATTAAGTAACTTACAGTAAAAGGAAGATAAGAAGTGCTGACCTGTGATTCCACAAATTATAACCTCAGACCCTAGAACCAATACTTTATATAAATGCGAAAGTAACACTGCTTGTTTGTTTGTAACCTTTTTACGACAAAACGGGGCTGAATGGAGATAAATTAAATTTGGCAAGATTGTATTGTAAGACTAGGACAAAATGTTTATCGCTGAAAACAGGTAGGTAGGTACGTGAAACAAGTCGCGGACAGAAGCTAGTTCTGAATAAAGTACCTAGTTTAACCGTCAATTGAACTCGTTCGACCGATTGTCTAAAAGCCGTTTTTATTAGGGCGCCGAGCGTCCAGTGGTGCCCTCATACGTTTATTGTGTTTTCTAATAAAGTGAAGTATATTATCTTAAAATCAAAAAGTGCAAAAGAAGAGAGAGTGAGAGTGAGAGGAGAGTGTGTTGTACAAATGAATAGATTCGCAATATTATAGCGTACATGACACAGTTTAATAACCTTTACCTCTACCTTTGTGTAGTCAACTTAACGGAACAAGGTAGCCACTTTTTTCCGTTAGCACGTTCCCTGTCCGGGTGCCCCCAATGTGGGGTCATGAACCTTTTTTTCTGGAGTCCGTGGTTCCAATATGGGGTCACATCCCCATACTAAATGGGCATAAAATTGTCAGTTGGACTTGTGACATTGTCAGAACTTTTTGTATGGGGACAGTGAACGTGATAAGTTGCTCACTCATAGTTCAATTGTTGATACGTTATGTCATAATTATTCTCTATTAACTGTGTATTGATTTGTACAACAGTAATAGTACTTTATTTTTACCTTATTAGAAAACACAATAAAAGTAATGCGGACTCCACTGGACGATCGGCGCCCTCTTAAGAGAATTTTGCTTCAGTTCTTGTGGAAACGCAGCCCTGAGGCCCTAGCCAAGATGCGTACGCTTACAAGCGTTTCGATTCCTTTTGTTTTTAAACCAATCGCGTCACTAGTACATCACGTGACTTTTCGTATGACGTGATCTACCAGCAACGCGAATGGTTTAAAAACAAAAGGAATCGAAACGCTAGTTAGTGAACGCATCTTGGCTAGGGCCTCTGAACCTCCCAGCTGCCAGTACGGAATCGTACGAATCGAAATAAAACTGACTAGCTCTCGCTTTTAAAATTATGTCTTTGTGACGTAAGAACCTATAGAGTCAAATTCCGAAAAACGCCGAAGTCGAGCCTTGTCTTTGGCTGGTTGCAACGTGCAAAATGTAGTTACAGCATTATCAACAAGTCTTTTTAGAGTTGTTGGTATTTCTGTAGCTCTGCCTACCCCACTCTGGGAATGAAGGCGTGTTGTTATGTATGTATGTATGCATAACTCTTAATACAAATTTCATGCAGTTATAATATAAATTGATATTTGCAAAACAAATTAATTCCCTGTATCCCGTATGTTTTGTAAAATAAGAATCAAGTGTCCGTGACAGGGGTCATGTCCATTACTGGTTCCATTACTTTTTGTGTATTCTTTATTGTCTAGCCCGCTACAAAGATATAACCACTCTTCACCTCATTGCATTGTATAACCCTTGAAAGAATAGTGAAAGAAGTACCCTCTAAGTATATAGTGCCCGACCGATAACAAGTCAATCTGTAGACATTGCAAAACCATGAAGTTTCTGAATACCTTTACTATTCCTTCACAAGCAACAAATAAGTCAAGCCTTATTTTCCTACTGTCAATAAGATCAACATTCGGAAACTTCATGGTTGTGTTGTGCAATGTATCAGGATTGACTTAATGAAAAACAAATGGACCTCTATTCTACTGGGTTAAAACGATATTGTGTTTGACGTGTTTCCGTATTGTCAACGTTTTGATAATTCCTGTTTACTTGATAGTAATGTCAGCCGAGCTAAAAACAATACCAAAGCACGTCAAATGCAATATAATATAATGTAGTTTTAGAATAGAGGCCCTGAGGCCCCAGCCAATATACACACAGAATTAGGTTACCGTCTTTCCTGTAGACACACCGAAATATAACTTTTTTACTAATTTTCTGGCTAAGCCCATACCTGAAAAAACGCCGTCATGACTGCTTTAGACCTATCAATCCTATCATATAAAAACATAACTTATATACTCACAAGCTTTTAACTATTGACCACAGGAGAGACAACTTTTGTTTTTAAGAGTGTTTTGGGATGACAGTTGACCACGTGGTTTAACGAAGTCATCCCCTACATTTTAGAGTGATAGAAAAGAAAAACGTTAGTAGCGTTTGCATCTTGGCTATGCTATGGCTTCTTTTAAGTTGTAGTTAACTGATAACGTCGCCATATTCTTAGAGTCCTTCTTGTGATGAAATGAAAATAAACGGCCATAAAATTGGCCAAGCTCATGTCGCCCGACATGACATAAAGAGTTTATTACACTTGCCTGAATTAGTCACTAATAAGAGGGACGCAGCAATACGTTGGAATGAGATGGAGATATCTCCATAAGTATATACCGGTGAAATTACTAGCATAGAGGCATTCCATCTTAGTCCTCAGGGTTGGCAACGCATTTGAGGTCTTCATTTGAGTCTTGAGAATTTAAATGTCAATGGGTCTCAGATTCCACTCACCATCAGGTGGCCTGAGTGCTCGTGTGCCTTCTCCTTAAAAAAAAAAAAGAAAGCTGTAATAAGCTCTTAACCACAATGTGGCGTTACGTAATCATGTCCGCTCACCCCTGTATGTATATCCGGCGCGGGTAGCGCCACCACCTTCATAGTCATAGTCAGAGCCTTTTTGTACCCTATCGTCGTCGTATTCGTACCCGAGAAGATATTGTCTACAGAACCCTAAAACGAGCATGAATGTATTGGAAATCGAAAGGGAAAGCCATTGTATTCTAAAACGAAGATGCGACTTGCAATGTTGTCTTCAATTTAATTACCGCCGTGTTACGTGATCGCGGGCCATTTTGCTGGTAGCCGTAGGTAATAACTGCTCTCCAGTTGTAATCATTCAATTCGTTTCATGAAATTTAATTGATGAATGATGAGACAAGTATGGACGCCGCGAGATGTAGATTGTTCTATAAGTACCTACCTCGTTTTCTACGGTAGGTGATTAAGTAGGTACTTGAGCAGCGGCGACAATCGACTAAAGCAGAGCTCGTTGATGAAAATGAGTTCCGTGGTTATACCAGAGGCCCTAGCCAAGATGCGTACACTAAGGGCCTGTTGTTTGATCAGTATTTAAGTAATTGTTAAAAATCGTACCTTATGGTTAAATCTCAAGATGTGTCAAATTTTCGATTCTGTTTTCGAATTTTAACCATTAGTTCAGGTAACTACTGATCACACAACAGGCCCTAACTACGAAGATAGACCAGGTACGAAGAGTCACGTGATCCATTGACGCGATTGGTTTAAAAACAAAACGAATACTTACTTAGAAACGCTAGTTAGCGTACGCATCTTGGCTACGGCCCCAAAGCCCCAGATGTTCCAGAAAAAATAACACACTTATAAATTATCTCAGTTTTCTCTCAAAGAGAGCCTGAGAGATGCGATATAAGATTAATCCTTTGTGCCCAAGTTAGGGCGCTCGCGCACTGGATTATTGTTGGTAGTATTACGTGTCGGGGGATAATAAAATGAACGTTGTATGTTTTAAGCTAGGTATTCGGCGGCGAAATCTATGAGGTAGGTAAGTAACATGTTGCTTTTAGATTAATGCGCACATTTACTAAAACAACGAACCCGCGATCTTGTCGACGAATGGCGATAAACCTGAAACATGTTTAATTACAGAGTTTTTATTAACATTGAATAAAAAACCATTTTAAGTAAACAAACTTCGTTGATTGGCGAATTCAGTCTCGAACCATTTTAAGTAGCTACCTTTTAGTTTACCTACCTATATGTACGATCTTCTACAACGGTCGATAGTCTATGTCTAGCTTATAAAAATCCCGCTTGCTTTGCTTAAGTTATTTATTATCCTATTTTATCAAATTAGATATTTATTTGGTAATAAAATCGCAGGCCAATCATTTATTTATGCGGCACACTGAAGCAAGTTCTGTGTAATCACATTTTCTATACGTTGCCATTTGGATTTTAATGATTTGATAACCTATACCACGGGAAGTTGGTCAAATTGAACTATTAAGTCCACTACGTCATCAAGCAGCAAAAAGTCGTAGCAGAGTATCTTTGAGATGGGTAGAACAAAACTATAAAAACAAGGTTTCGGTATTTGTTAAAAACCATACTGTAAGTAGGTAAAGTAAATGAAAAAAACAGAGGACTATCTCGCACAAATTGACCTAGTCGCAAACTCGTAATCTCTTGGCTTACTTACGGCTACTAGACAAACATAAACTTACTTGTACAATTAGAAAATAACCCACACTCAGAAACAAATGCTTACGGTTACCTACGCTAAGCGCACAATTATTTGTTACCGTAGGAATCGAACCCGGGAATGATAGTTTTGTTGGAAGGATCACTACTAAACCAACGAGACCAACCAACCAACCAGCGTCGTCAAAAAACTATAAAAAAACTGCGTTTTACTATCTTTCCTAAGTCTTAAAAATATACTTTGTAAGCGTATAGAGACTAAAATAGAAAAGTTACACTGTAATGTCTGTACCTGTTTTTGTCTACTACTGTAAAACCCTGCCTTTCAATTGCTAAGATGAACCTTACGTCTCTGATCTAGACTGGTGAAAAAGAAAGCAGATAGGGATGCGAGGAAAAAGGTTAAGCAGCTAGAGTCAGACTCTAAGAATGAAATTGCGTCAATGGCGTCAAGTTTTAATGCTGACGCAACAGTTAAAATCCTTAGCCGTTCTGATTCTAGCTTTGAAATTCATAAGTTTCCTAAACCGGCTGAAATAATGTGAAAATGTCAATTACTACCTATACTTACAATGTAAGTATAATAGAACGCCTCGTTATTCCATTTGTGGTTCTAAAAAAACTTGCAGCGCAGCGTAATTCAACACAATAGTTGCATACTTAATACTTATTTAACGTTTTCGTGCGGTAACGAGGAACAATGTCTACACTATAATTACTATCAAGTGCCAAACCGCGGTAACGATTAGGCGAGTCGAGCATGCACGAATTACACTTCTTTGTCTATTTACGGCCGAGTGTGTGCCCAACTGCTCCATCCAAGTATCATGCGAGTGCTTTACGCAAGCAACAGTTTCTCGGGATGCTTACGAATAACGATAACCGCTATTATGCCAGTAGGTAGACACTAGGGCAATTTAAAGTTGGAGATCATTGCATTACGTAATGTTGGTCGTCTGCGGGTAACTTTGGAAATGATCTAGATTCTTAATACATTACAAAATATTTATGCTTTTTTTAGTCTGATGATATTTGACCTACTTTAGTTCAAGACAAATAGTGTGTCGTTGGTTTGACGGCCGGTTGTGGTAGTAGCCTAGGGGGGAGCCTTTTATTGCACCAAAAAGTTTTTGCCAAATTGATTCATTCCCAAACATATCATTTGACCAAACTGCTTTTGCCATTTCTGATTTCATTTCAGGACAGTCATGTAGGTTAAAGGCCCTATAGGTTAAGTTAGATTAGTTTCGGAAAAAAAGTAGTATGGTCAAATGATAGGTTTGGGAAAAGATTAAGTTGAGCAAAAACTTTTTGGAGAGACGAGGGTAACCCAGCCTAGGAATCAATCAAGCACACACCTCTCCATCAGAGGGCAAAAAAATCGACCTCAGCTCATCGAACTATTTGTAAAAAATATAACGGATCAGCTCCGCGATTTATAAAATAAATATGTTACCCGCATTACCTATAGACGTGTGGTGTTCAGTTATGGGGAACCGCATGAAACTCAAATATAAAGATACTAGTTTCCGCTCGCGACTTCGTACGCGTATAAATCAGTTCCCGAGGGAATAGCGATATGAAAGGTACCCTATGTGTTAATCCAAGGTATAAGCTATTTGCATTCCAAATTTCACCAAAATCCGTCCAGTAGCTTTTGCGCGAAAGAGTAACAAACATCCATACTTACAAACTTTCGCGTTTATAATATTAGTAGGAAGTACTACAGAGATTCATGTCAAAGATTCTCAGAACGATAAACGCTTTGGGGTGTCACAATTAAACATTTCTACTACATACTCGGAAATGTTAACATTACTGTTCCGCGAAATCCTACGTTCCAGGCTTCGGCCAAACTAACCAAAAAAAAGTCATCATTTACCCATCGCAGCGGCCCCGAAACTGGTATGAAATTTCATTACTTACCGTCTTTTATACTTTTTATAACCCTGTTTGGACTAGGATAACTAAACTCCAAATAGCCGTTAGGCTCTACTCGTAAAATTAAAACACAGCCATCCTTTTTTACTTTTTATAATGTCATAGACTAAAAAGGCTAAGCTTTACAAACGTCGTGTACAGCGTATTAAAAAGTGTATCAAATAGACTTACTATTTTTTAAATATATTGCACTCATAATTAATCATTGAACGTTGAAACTTACTTAGGTAGCACTAATTTCATAGGGTAGTGTAGGTAGTGCATGTGCGTGGAGTGCGTGACAGAGCCGCAGGAAAAGCTATAGTTAACGATACCACTTACATCTATCGTTTAGTTTCTCGTGTTTACCATTACCACCTCATAACTGTACTCAAAGTGTTATGACTAGTTCCTAGAATTTATTTACTGAGAATGTAGCAGACAATATTACAGGAAGATGCATTTTATCATCATTATACAAAATCATGTACCCAGTACATAAACGGTTAACTATATAGTTTTGGCCTCCATTTAGTTAATTCGACGCTTGTCAGATTTCTATATGAATCATAAACGTCTAAACGTATGTAAGTGTGTCATGCGTAAATAGTGGGCGTTGAGTACAAATGCTCTCGTAATTGCTTCTAAATGATTGTTAAGGTGGTGGTGGTGGTGGGATTAAATAATGAAATAAGTATGTTGTGTAAGACATGAATAAGAGAAATTTATCTCTTATTCATGTCAAATTGTCAATAACTTGATCGCCAAAATCATGCTTATTTAGGGATCCAGGCTTAAATCAGGGTCCGGCCCTCACAGTTACCTACAGAGACAGAGACCTACTTACTTAAATTGTTTAATATTCATATTAACTTGATACTTGAGACTTGCGATAGATTTCGGTATACTATAGATATGTATGTAGGAAGCAGTGAAAATATCTTATAATAAAACATAGGTACCTAAAAGGTTATTTCAGTCATAAGAGCCGTTTCCATCAGAGTAAGGGGAACAAGAGGACACATCAGAGCATTCGAATGCGAAGATAGAGACGGAATCCACTAATAATCATTCCAATCATATATTAATGTGCCTTCGACTATGTATACAAATTCAATTCAATTCAATTTATCAATTATATTTTATTATGTTTCTTAGATTAAGATTTGTTACCTACAAGGTTTGGGGCAAAACTAAAACAATGAAATCGGTAGGACTCATCTTACCATCTAGCTAATTTTAACTCAACAACGTATTTTCCACGTATCTAGTAAGACGAAAACAAATCGATTACCAATTTGACTTTAAAACGTAAACATCTGTTAAAAGCTATTAAGTTTGTACTCAATGACTGATGCAAGTGAAGTTTTATTGAATAATTGCTCGCAACGTAAGAATGTGACGTGGAGCAGCGGGAGCACTCCGGCGCAATCAGTTCGGCCGAGTTTCACCCGGAGTATTCGTGCTGTTACTTTTACAACGCGCGGGCGCGCACGAACAACGCTCTGTTTCCCTAACTCGCATTGTCTCCGCTGTATCACTCTGGAAAACTTTGACTTTCCACTCGCGGTGACACCTTGACGCGAGCATGACACGAGACGAGATGCTTTAGGTTCACGTATAAAATAGGCACACCTCGTAGTACAATCACGTGTTATAACACTTATAACTTTACCGCCGGGTTTTTGGTTTAATGAATGCACTTGATAACGTCGAATATTTAAAGTCTTTCTTGAACAATACTCAGTATCTTTGCCTAAAAGGCATTTTCTTATCAACGCAAAACTCTTACTACTTAATTATCTCTAGACACGTATAAAATAGAATTAGGACACAAACAGCACCTACTTATTTTTTTTTCTAGTTTAGTTTCATCCGCATTTTAACGACTTTCATTTTTTCGTCTTCTTAATTGTAATTCAAAATTCAGTTTGATGATGTCTTTTGTATAGAAAACCTAAATCTTAAGGAAAAACATAATTTCTATATGGATTTTTATAATTGGTACTCGTACATTAATCGGTCAAATATATCATTTTGTTTCGTAATACTATATACCTAGTATAGTATTGTAGGTACCTAGTAACAATAAATACCCGAAATGTATACATACCAAAATAATATTGTGGGTTACGAGAATAGTCGTAGACATAGATTAAACAAATCGGCATCAGCATGTAAATTAGATATGAAACAGTCGCTGCACGCGAAGATTTGGGAGAGATCAAGATAACATTACTATACCGTTGCAGAGATCGCTGCCTGTGCGATGCCGCCCAGCGTCCTCACCGTTACTTTGGCGCCAAATCAGCTCACAATACGTTGTATACTTTGATTCGGATAATAAGTTTAGAGTCACGATCCGGTTCCGTGAACCTGTCTACGTAATCTCTAGCCTGGATTAGAAGCTTCCTTATACGGAACGAGATGCATATTATTTCGCATCGGGCGGATCGTTAAGACAGATTGAGGCAATGAATTATACGTATTAAGCCTCTAACTTCGCGAGTAAGTACACTTCTGTGTTCAATAATTTCCTTTATGTGGACACGTC
The DNA here is from genome assembly GCA_949316455.1 of Acleris holmiana. NCBI lineage: Eukaryota > Metazoa > Arthropoda > Insecta > Lepidoptera > Tortricidae > Acleris > Acleris holmiana. The sequence goes on along the minus strand of OX438773.1, from coordinate 8,026,230 downwards.
ATTACTACATCCCCCTATAATACTAAAACCTGTATTATATAAGGTGTCAATGTAAACATTTCCTATTACTTCCTTATGGTCTTTCTTTCGCAGTTATAACTTATAAGTGATAGCCTGGATTCTTGATGGGTCAGAAAATGTTTTGGTTTAAAAATACATATCTAGCGCGAAAACCTGAAAACAACCTTAAAAAATAAAGAAATGCTTAAAATGAATTATTACGAGGGCTGCACTGAAAGTTTCGGGAATCTAATACTTAGAAACATATTTTTGACACATATCATACCTTTTTATAATCTCTAAAGTTTCATTATTTTAACACACTGGCCACATAGAAAAAAAAACGATGGTTCGGTTTCAATTGTTTTTTGAAATGGAATTGTCCCGTGAAAGTTTAAGAGCTATGATTTATTATGACTTTAAAAGTGGATTATAACAAAAACAATGTGGAGACCGGATGATTGTTGCTTTTAGTAATGAAGCACCTTCAAAGACGACAATATACAGGTGGTATGCAGAATTTCAACGTGGCCGTCTATCCCTCACGGACGACGTGCGTGAAGGTCGACCAAAATCGGCAGTCACGCAAGAAAACGACGATGCTGTGCGTCAGCTGATAAAGAAAGACCGACATGTGTCATATCGGGAGATTCAAGAGTGTTCGGGCATTGGAATGAGTCAGATACAAATCATTCTACAGGAACAATTAGGCGTGCGAAAGTTGTTTTCCCGTTGGATCCCTCACTTATTGTCTGAGGAGCAGAAAACGACTCGTGTCAATTGGTGCCTCAGAACTTTGAATAAATTCAACGGAGGAAGCTCAAATGCAGTTTTTAGCATTGTATCCGGTGACGAGTGTTGGATATATGCATATGAGCCTGAAAATAAAAACCAATCTCGAGTATGGGTCTACGAAGATGAGTTCAAGCCGACAAAAGTTATTCGTTCTCGCAGCACGGCCAAAAAGATGGTGGCTACGTTTGTCTCCTAATCGGGTCACGTGGCTACTATTCCTCTTGAAGATCGTAGAACGGTCAATGCCGATTGGTACACCACTATTTGTTTGCCAAATATCTTTGCTGAACTCCGAAAAAAAAACCCTAGTCGCCGCATTATCCTTCACCACGACAATGCCAGCCCTCACACCGCTCGGAAAACAACTGAGTACCTGGACGGTGAGAAAGTCGAATTACTGGACCATCCTCCATACAGCCCCGACTTAAGCCCCAATGACTTTTTCACATTCCCCAAAATTAAGGATAAGTTGCGTGGTCAGCGGTTTCAGACGCAGGAAGCAGCAGTGGAGGCTTTTAAAATGGCCATTTTGTCGACCCCTACTTCAGACTTCAATAAGTGCTTTAATGACTGGTTTGATCGCATGGAAAAGTGCATAAAATATAAAGGAAAATACTTTGAAACACAATAAAAATACTTTTATTCAATTTAACTGCATATTTTTTTCTATTCCCGATACTTTCAGTTTGACCCTCGTACGTTCAGTGTAGAATATATAATAGTACAAGCGTTGTAAGTACGGCTGTTTAAGCCTGGTGCGGGCGGTACCCTAAACCAAACCTACGGGTGAAACGAGGCATCACTCTAGCCAGCCGCCAGGAAGAGCTGGCAACTAATTCCGATTACAGTAGCGGGTAGGTTTACAGAAATAATAGTAGATATGGATTGTAAACACGGGGGAGTGCGCTATACTGCTTACTTTATCCTAACCACATTCTGTGAGATGGCTTGGTCTAACCATTAATTATTCATGGTTAGGCCAATAATGTTTAAAATTTCTTTCTTTTTTTTCTCTTTGAATAAAGAGTATACGGGAAGGTTGCAATCGTTGGATAAGTTGGTTTGATTTGATCAATAAAATATTTCAAAAAATACGCACGCTAGTCAGACACCGAATAACGCATAAAGTGTCCTTGGGCCACCGAAGCGCTCCTTTTATTTTGACCCGGGGGAAATGCCTTTGCGTATCCGCCCCGACGGGAGCCAGGGCGTTATTTCCGACTTGCACAGACTAAAACCCTCGGGGCGTTCCGCAAATTGTTTTAAGAGGAGGCTAGGAGATTCTACCGGTAACCTTCGGGGAGGGAAGATGGCCGATAGAAAGATGTCCGGCTTTTGATTTAGATTTATTCTGTTTACTGTTTTACTCTACTCACTTGATATTGGCGAAATCACTGCGTATATCGCGGTGGGCCGCCATTAATAAAAAAGAAGAAGAAGATGAAGAGGAGGCTACGGGACGGCTATACTGCCAAAACGTAGCGCCCCAACCGCAACCTCAGTCGCGTCGCGCTTCTCAGTAACGAGTGACATACGAAAGTTTGTTTTTGGCGGCGAGTAACCATGGACAAAGAAGCAACTGCTGAAGAAACCCTTTTCGCGATTTATTTCGAAGCCCGATACTTTGATTGACTTGTAATAAGGTTTACGAGTTACAAATAACTTAAAAGAGATATAAGGCCATGAAGTTAAGTGGTCGCACAATACATACTCGTGCTAACCAAGCTAAACATACAGTAAACCTCACCATAGTAAGTACAATAACCGCGCAACCGGCTATACCTACTACTAATCCATGAGTAAAATACTATTTTACTAACGTCTTACGGCTTACTGTTCAAGCTTGAGTCGGTTGGTTTCCTTTAAAATTCGTCCAATGTTATTTTATTTAAGTTTTTTTCAGACTTTTAGTATTTGTAGTTCTGGCTGTAGGTGGGGAGGACACTTGACTCAAGCAAAAATTAGCGCTTTAAAGCTTAATATTTCATATAAGGATCACTTAATCGAAAAATTGATTTCACAAACCCGTAACATTCTTGAAAGACCTATCCAACGACATCCCACACTGTGGTAGATGAGAACAAAAAATTTGGTCCCAAGTTACGTGTAGGGGAGTTACCCTAATGTTTTTTCAAGATTTATTGTACCACTTTGTTGGCGTGACTAATATGCACATTCATGCCAAATTACAGCTTTCTAGTAATAAGTCTCTGAGCTAGGCTGCGGACAGACGGACGGATGGACATGGCGAAACTATAATTATAATAATAATAAATCACAGGACAATGTCACACATATTGACCTAGTCCTAAGGGTTCGTAGTTTAACTACGGAACCCTAAAAAACATTATCGCCTATTATACATTCTTCATTATATACTTTAGTACAAAAGATACTTATTCCTAAATACAACCATGTTATGGTATTGCAATGTATGATAATTTTTATATTATGTAATTTTTTAGTAGCATTTAACATAAATGAAACTATGTATTTCTGACACAAATAGAAATATATGCAAATAAAAAATAAACAGGCGACTAAGGGAATAAGGGCGTTTAGTATTTGGCTGTCACTAATACACTATTAAACATCTTAGCCAGATTGTGCAAAATGTGGTTACAGAAATATCAACAAGTTTATAGTTGTTGGTATTCTGTAGCTCTGCCTACCCCAGTCTGGGAATGAAGGCGTGACGTTATGTATGTAAAAAATAAACATTTAGTTAGTAAGTTAGCTAGACACTTGTTACCAAGCTATATTATTTTCTTTCCCAACAAAAACTTTACTAATCATTAAAACATTATAAAATTTATAAGGTACAGAAATTACACAGACTCAGAAAAACGAGAAACAAAATCAAGATATTTCTTCGTATATTATAAGTACGTACTATTTGTATCTATTGGCACAGAACTGGAATATATTTAATGTAAGTATTAAGTACAATAAGTTATTTATTAACATGGGTCTCAAGTTTTATCGTGAACGGTAGGGATCCAGTCGTGCGATCAGATCTTGTTCTATATCGACTCATGTGCCTTGGGGATGGGAATTAATACGTTCGTTGCCCCGAGCCGGCGTCGCGCCGCCGCGCCGCCGTGTCCACGCCGACACCCGCCACCAATAGCGCTCACACTGGCATTCAATTGCACAGCTATTATAATGTCTAATCTAATGGGCGCCTCGTTATCGGCCTGTAAAGACGCCTATAACATTTACGATAGACCCATTATACCCAGCACGGAACAACATAGTAATGTATTCGACTAACTAGCACCGACTAAAAGAGTATCATTTTCTTTCAATACAAGTTGACTGATATTACTCTTGCTGCACTTAACGACTGCAATTAAAATCGAACTGAATAGGCGCTAGAGCCCTGCAACCACGACTTGTGTTAAATTTTATGCGCTTTATAAAAAGGCGATGGGCTGAGTGGACCGCCAGTAACTTTTTATTCCCATCAACGGCTACAGCATTCTTGACATGTTTTACCTACTATGCACCTCATAATAATATCTTAAAGAGTACCTACGTACAATAAGGTTTTATAGCCCACCGCCGTCTCGACCGTGAGGAATCATTTCTATTTTCCTTAAACCGTAGCGACAAAGGGACTCGAAGTGAATACGTGACTCTGACTACGAGCATGCCTCGGCCGGCCGTGCCATCTTTTGTTATGTAAAATAAAATGAAAAAACAAAGAATACTATATCGGCAATGTTAGTATCCCTAGGTGTGCCAAGCGACCGAAGAACCGGTTTTGTCGGGAGATTCTTTGTTTGGTTATGGCGAAGTCGAGACGTCGCGACTCGAGCTGACA